>OY757022.1:135131254-136331254 GCA_963580285.1 Lucinisca nassula
AACCGCTTAGAGGACCGTGTGTGTCGGACCGTCCAGGCTTATAAACCCTATTGGTTTCATTGGGCGACAGGGCTTGAGATGTCATTTCATCTCAATGTCGGGTAAAAGTCGCACAAAATTGGAAGCAACGTCTCCGAAATGACCTTTACAGTGTTGACGGGGACGTTAAACCTAAAACCACGAAAGAATGTTGCCGACCCCGGCAGGTATTGAACCCCGTCCACCTGATAACCAGTCAGACGCGCACCCGACTGAGCTACCGAGGCCGGCTTTTGCTCTCCTGTATAATTTTAGCTGAGCAGAACGGGTTGTGCCTAATCTAGCCGCAAACCACGAAGTGAGGTCTCTTAACCCATTCAGTACCAGAAACCCCTAAAGGGGTACCTTGGCAAACAGTGCAGGCCAAGATCAGACGCCGCAGAATGCCCACCATGTCTTGACCACAACATATACAAGGCTGGCCTATCCGCCCCCGCCCATCGGGGCTTGAAGAAATAGATGGGCTGCATGATGCTTCCACGCAGAGCTCAAACCGACCGTACACGAGTACTGGTCAACCGCTTAGTGGATCTAAGCCTGCCCAGGAACCGCGGTGCCAGTCGGCCCGTCCATGCTTATACACGCATTGGTTTCATTGGGCGACAGGGCTTGAGATGTCATTTCATCTCAATGTCGGGTAAAAGTCCCACAAAATTGGAAGCAACGTGTCCAAAATGACCATTACAGTGTTGACGGGGACGTTAAGTCTCAAATCAAACAAATAAAACAAAAACAAGGCTGGCCTAGTCTCGAACGAGACTCGAACCCGCGGCCTTCAACAACGACGTCATCCATGTAATGGAGAAAAAAGGGGGATTCATTAGTTTTCTTATTTCTGCTTCAAGACATTGGTTGTGAGTACTCTATAGAAACGCCTCAATGAGGCGGCTCTAACGAGCACCCATAGCCTATTTTTGAAGTACAAATAACAAAACATATCACACTTTTTCATTAGAAATATAACAGTTTCGGAAATAGAAAGGAATGCACCATGTCACACGGGTATGCTGTCGCAATGCAATTGCTGTTAAAGCGGTTTTCTTTAGATGAAAGAGCCCTATTACCGTAATGGTCCTAAGTATTGAGACTGATAGGCCTGAGCCAACAGTGCAGATCCAGACTGATCTGGGTCTACACTGTTTTCCATTCTGACTACACCGTTTGGACTCCTTGCTGGATCATGAAATTAATGGAGAATTATAGCAACTCTTCAAGGTATCCGATTTTTTTTTTTTTTTTTTTTGTGTGGGGGGGGGGGGGGGGGGGGGGCGGGGGGGGGGGGCGATACGGTAATTTTGAACTGAAGAGACTCTTAACAGATTCACACAATGCTCAAATCATGAATTTTAGGTGCCCGTTAGAACTGCCGCGTTAAGGCAGCTGACTAGTATCCACAATCTACGTCTTAACCCATTTAGTAGAAGCCTCCGTGGTGTAGTGGTTACGCTACTCGCCTTGTAAACCAGGTCGCAGGATCGATCCCGGGCTTCTCCAGACTTAAACCGAGGTCCAATCTCCGTATGACCTTAGCTGTTCGTAAAACTCAAACACTCACTCATCCATTAGTACCAGAAACCCCAAAACGGGTACCCTGGCAAATAGTGCAGGCCCATATCACAACGCGGCGTCTGTTCAGAACCTACACTGTTTGCAAAACGTTCAACCATTTTCCTGATACATTTTGAAGTAAACACAACCTGACACCCCTAAATTTTGAAATGGACTCCTGCCATACATTAGGAGGAAGATTTCATTTGGTTACAAAAAAGGGGTAAGCTAAAAGAAGTTACGCCTTGTAAATCCCACTTTTCACTCACAAGACAAATAGGTATTTGCATGGGTGTTCGTTGTACGGACTTGACGTAATGACAGCATTAAGAAGATAGGGTCAAAAGCGAGGACGCAAAAAGATCATACCCCCCCCCCCCCCCCCCCCCCCACAGACACACACCTTTATTTCTCGCAAAGTCAGCCCAGCTGTAGGACGACCAGGAGGCGAACAATCCGCCCACGAGCCTCTCAATTTAAATACATCGGTGTACTTTTAGTTGTTGCATGTGGTTAGACGTCCAAATGAGTTGGTGCATTCAATGAAATTTTAAAATTTAACCTTCATTCATTCAAATAAAACCCCATCTATTTCTCAATAGGAGAACCATTATGAATAGACAAGTTATATATACATTATTCATACGTTTTTCTTTTCAGTTGACTTCGCATCACATTAGCCTAGCGTCCCATGTTTTGGTACATTGGTAAACAGTGTAGACGAAGATCAGATGCCACAGAGCGCATAGTCCGATCAAGGTCTTCGCGATTTTCTTAACCCTTGTCCTGCTGAGCCCGGATATGCCTTATCTTTCAAACAACGTAGATCCAGATCATATGGCTTCTTCAGAAGCCATCTGATCAGGATCTACATTGTTTGTCTTCCAGATTGTGAATTTGCTGCAATAATTTGCATCAAGTAATCTGATTGGTTGATAATCAGTAGTTGGTGTGGCATATTTGAATATTCAGCAGGACAAGGGTTAAGGAGAATGGATACACCTGGCTGATTTTCCGCCATTTTTCAAAGGGAGACAACTTTCGGGACTTCCTTTTTTGTTTTTATATAAACTCTGTCCCACGGAAAGAGGGGTCTACGTCCAAAGGAAAGAATTTACCTCCTCAGGTGCAAATTCTGTCCTTTAGGAGTTGGCCCCTATTGGGAGACAAAAATACTATTGAAGGAGTTGCCTCCCCTGAAGGTGTATCCATTCCCCTTAAAGTACAAGTATTCTTCGACACTTGAAAAAGTGAAATGAATGAATTTTAGCAGCCATCCCTTAACTTGATAATGGACCGGTCCAAAGTTATTAGGTGAAAGAGACTATTGTCAGACATGAATTAATGCTCTGCATGCTGGGTATTTTTCAGAAGACGACAGTTTGAAATATTTTTTTTTTTTTATTTTCTCCTGAAAACAGGATTTGAATTTCATGCAAATGGTCTCCTGTGGTTGTGGTAGCATTTAAAACATAACACATATTTTCATTATTCTTGTTTAAAAGAATATCAGTGGGTACTCGTTATAACCACCTTGGTGAGTCAGTTCAAACGAGTTCCCGCAATCTGTTTGAAACAGAAACAAGGTTTATTCTTTTATTTATTTGTTTATTTATTACTGTATTGTAAATAAGCCACCGCCCATCGGTGCTTGTAGAAATAGATTGGACTGCATACATGTAGTGCTTCCGCGCAGAACTGACACCGACCGAACTTTTGAGTACTGGTAAACCGCTCCCAGGAAAAGCGGTGCGAGTCCGACCATCCCTTAAACACTAACATTCCTTTCGGCGATAAGGCTTGAGATGTCATTTGGTCTCCATGTCAGGTTAAAGTCCCACAAAATCGGAAGCAATGCCTCCAAATAATCTAAATAGTTTTGACGAGGACGTATAACCTCGATAGAAACAAATCCAGTTCTTTGTATTTTTACTTGTTTGTATTTTTATTTGTTTATTTACACAAAATATATCAACATTGCATTTACTATTCTCATTCGGTTAACAAGATTGGGCTGCATGGTGCTTCCACGCAGACATTACGTAAAAAAAACGCCTATACCAATACATTGTAACCTTTATCGCCGAAAACATGAAAATTTTAAGATGAAAAATTGTGATATTTTTCTTATTTCTGCTCAAAATATAGAGTGTGGGTACTCGTTAGAACCGCCTCATCGAGGCGGTTCTAACGAGTACACACACTCTATATTTTAGAGCAGAAATAAGAAATACTAGGTTTACCCCTATAAACCCCAGTTTTACCATATAAATGTTGGATTCGAGGGGGTCAAAATTATATAGGTGTGTTTTCGTGATGGCTGAAACTGACCACACAAGAGTACTGGTAAACCGCTTAGAAGGACTAAGCCTGCCCAGGCAAAGTGGTGTGAGTCAGATCGTCCAATGCATATAAGCCTTCTGGTTTCATTGGGCGACAGGGCTTGATATGTCATTTCACCTCAATGCCGGGCAAAACCCCACAAAATTGGAAGCGACGTCTCCAAAATGACCTAAATGGTGTTGACGGGGACGTTAAACCCCAATTCAAACAAACAAACAAACAAAACTTAAATCTATAAAAAAAGGGCGATGATACGGAGCATACAATACACGATTTAGTTGAAACAAATGCACTATCTTCTGTCTCAATCTTTAGGTTCATGTCCCCCGGGCTATTGTTATCAAATCGCTGAACAAATCACTTACAAACAATGTACATCACGCCCCGGAGAAATTGAACATCAAATTATTTGTATGACCTCGAATTTAAGATCAACTTTCGAAAGTCAACTGTATGTCGGCACAGATTTAAAGACCACAATCACAAGCGGACAGTGGTCTTCGAAAATATGCGTCCAGCGAGGACTCTGAGCAGACGCATATAAACAGTCAGATCGGAGTCCTCGCTGGGCGCTTTGTGAAAAGGTCATCATGATTCTATCCTACATTTGTGTATAAGACCTTATTTTAGACTTCGCTGAGCGTACACCTTTTCGCTTTTTGCGACCAATTCAGCGAAGATGTCTTGTTTAAACCCTTATCCTGCTGAATAAATTAAAATAGTCACACCCATTTCTGACTATCCCCTAATTAAATCACTCGCTCAATTCACACACAGTATAACAAACAGTGGAGATCCTGAACAGAAGGAAGCCATCTTATCTGGATATACACAGTTTGCAAAGGCTGCTGCTAATTTGAGGTTTAACGTCCCCATCAACACTATTTAGGTCATTTTGGAGACGTTGTTTCCAATTTTGAGGGACTTTTACCCGACATTGAGATGAAATAACATCCAAATCCCTGCCGCACAGTGAAACCGATGGGTTAAGGACTGTAGTGTCGCCCTTAAAAATGGTATTTGAAAACAAAAAAAATATAAATAAATAAAAGGCCTCTGCTGAGCACTCCCTGTTCGTTCTCTTATTTCAGAACAGAATAGACTAGAGCAAAAGGATCATACTACACTGTTTGTTTGTTTGATTTGAGGTTTAACGTCCCCGGCAACATTATATGGGTCATTTTGGAGACGTTGCTTCCAATTTTGTGGGACTTTTTCTCGACATTGAGATGGAATGACATCTCAAGCCCTGTCGCCCAATGAAGCCATACTGCACTGTAACTATTTTCTGAGCATGCGCAGTACAGTCAATTTCTGGGTGATAATATAAAGCAGGCATTCTAAACGAGAAACATGCTTCCCGAACACGAATCGAGTCAAACACAACCCATACAGACCTAGAGCCCCATAAAGATCATCCGCACCACAGAATGCGGCGTCTGATACGAAGCTACACAGTTTACTTAATAAACAATAATATAAATGATGCTAAACAGACACCGCTTAAATTGGTAACGGGCCTGTCCCAATCTGAAAGATGGAAACTTCTATGCGTCGTATATAAGATGAGTATCCCACTGTTGAGATCCTTTACAAAAGCCTTTGCTGTCAGAAACTAAAATGTGGTACCCACAATATATATTTAAATAGAAAAAGTTAACCCATTTTATACAAGTGGTCTCTTCCATTGCTATATGTTTGTTTGTTTGTTTGTTTGTTTGTTTGTTTGTTTAATTTGAGGTTTAACGTCCCCGTCAACACTGTAAAGGTCATTTTGAAGACGTTGCTTCCAATTTTGTGGGACTTTTACCCGACGTTGAGATGAAATGACATCTCAAGCCATGTCGCACAATGAAACCAATGGGGTTTATAAACATGGACGGTCCGACTCGCACCGCTTTACCTGGGCAGGCTTAGATCCTCTAAGCGGGTAACCAATACTCGTGTGTGGTCGGATTTCAGCTCTTCGTGGAAGCATCATGCAGCCCATCTATTTCTTCAAGCCCCGATGGGCGGGGGCCGTGCTATATGTTGGACAAGTTTATTTGTTATATAAGGGCTGTCAGGCCTAGGCATTCGTTTTTATTCTATTTTGACGGAAAATTCTGCTAGCAAACAGTGCAGGCCCTGATCAGGGTCTGATCTGGGCCTGCACTGTTTGTCAAGGTACCCCTTCAGGGGTTTCCCGCGTGCAATGGGTTATAGAAAGAAAGAAAGAAGGAAAAAAAGAAAAAGAGAAAGAAAGAAAGAATCGGTTTCCATTGCGCCTTAATAAATATGGTCTAAGATCAGTGTCAGTTGATACGATCTGTAAGTTAATGGCCACCTACTTATAGATGACCAAGCAATATATATGTAGCCATAAAAAGTGTCGCGACAAAGCGTATTTTTAAAAATAAAACTTTAAATTGTAGTCTACTGGACTATGAAGGGTCTTTGTTTCAGCTTGACCTCGTTTCTGGATATACAAATACAGCTCTCGTCTTCTTCTTACCTGGCACGCACACACGCGCGCACACACTATTTATGCTGTTTTGATCCTTTATTACGACTTATTTGAACCCATTTTTTTGGTCACTAGCAAAAACAAAAATCCAAAACTTTAGATATCTAGTACGGGACCCGGGATAGGACATGATTTTTTCTAATATGTTGTGCGAACAAGATATTAAGTATCATGTCACTTCCCGGCTTCCGTAATATAGAGAGCTCGAATGGTACTTCTTATTTTATCTATTCATTAGAATCGCCTCACTGATTAGAATAGTTGGGCGATTCTGGTGAGTACATATGACATATGCCCCATCCCTGACTTGGTGCTTTGATCAACTCCCTGTGGCTCTATGGTCCAAACGGCCACCGCCCATCGGGGCTTGAAGAAATATATGGGCTGCATGATGCTTCAACGCAGAGCGGAAACCGTCCCGCACACGAGTACTGGTAATCCGCTTAGAGGATCTAAGCCTGCCATGGCAAAGCGGTGCGAGTCGGTCCTTCCATGCTTATAAATCCTATTGGTTTCATTTGGCTGCAGGGCTTGAGGTGTCATTTCATCTCAATGTCGGGTAAAAGTCCCACCGTGAAAATTGGAAGCAACGTCTCCAAAATGACACGTATAGTGTTGACGGGGACGTTAAACCTTCAATCAAACAAACAAACAAATCTATGGTCCAAAAGGTGTTCAGTCCACGTAGAGTGCGACAATGGGTTAAAGTGGCGAAACTTAAAAGCTTGCCACCCTCGTCCGCTTATGCTTATTAATAGTATAAATCTTAAACCTAGAGTTTCCTCACGCCGTTGGAAAATGTTGAGGCAAAACTAAGTTCGGCATTTTGCAAGCTACCGGAAATATGTTCCGAGTTTGAAAACATCAGAAATATCACGTGATTTACAGATACAGTATCACATGAGTATGATGAGGTGCATGATCTGATCACAGTCTTCCATAACGAAAACGCGCCCATACAATAAAAATCAAAAATGAGTTCCTTTAAGAGCAATGAAAATATTCATAAGAAGATACATACATAAGAAATACATTGTTAATTTTACCGCCGATTTTTTTTTTTTTAAGATGAAAAAATGTGATATTTTCCTTATTTCTGCTTAACATATAGATTGTGGGTTCACGATAGAACCGCCTCATCGAGGCGGTTCTTACGAGTACCCACAATCTATATTTTAGAGCAGAAAAGAAAAATAAGGTTTACCCCTGTAAACCCCAGTTTTACTATATAAAAGTGGGGTTAAAGTGGGTCAGCATTATATAGGCGTGTTTTCGTGATGTCTGTTGGTAAATAAATTGTGTCGCGAGTTATTTTTTTACAATATACAGTAGAACTTCGATAACTCGAATATCTCTGGGACCATGACATTTGTTTGAGATAGGGATAGTTCGAACTATTGAGGGTTAATCAGAGCGACAAGTTTTAATGCAAAAAAAAAGGGAACGGATTCAGGGGAGGCAACTCCTGTAAAAGGTTTTTGTCTCCCATGTCAACAGAGATCAACTCTTAAAGGAAAGAATTTGCTCCCTTCAGGAGCAAATTCTTTCCATTAAGTGTAGATCCCTTTTTCCGAGGAACAGAGTTTATAGAAAAGCGAACAGGAAGTCCCGAAAGTTGTGTCCCTTTGAAAAATGGCGGAACAATCTGCCACGTGTTCCAATTTCCCTTAAGGATATCTTTTCGACCCTTCCATAACATAAAGAATTAGTGTAAATACTCGTTAAAATCGCCTAATTGAGGCGATTATAATGAGCACACACAGAACACCGGAATGTTGTGTGTACCCATTAGAATGGCCTCATTGTGTACTCATTAAAATCCTCTCATTATGACAATTCATATGAGTACATACAACATACGTTTTACTGATGAAATCAGGATAAAAACAAAAACAAATGTCCTTCATATATGAATATCTGGAACTATGAATAGAATTCTTCTAGGACCCCAGAACGATTCCGAACTATCCAGGGTAAATTAACTAGCCGTGTTCGAGTTACCGAGGATTCACTGTAATGTGCACCCCTGCACGAGACAATCTGTCTTCGAGGCTTGAAACTATATACTGTCCAACCTGTATTAAGCAAGCACCTAAGGGATATTCAAAATGTGCTTGTTTAAGACAGGTGCTTGCTTATTACAGGTGAATTTTGGTGCATTTGCTTTTGATGGGAACTGAATGCATGCTTGCTTAAAACAGGTTGCTTGCTTCATACAGGTGACCACTTTGACAAGTTTTACTGTAAATGTATTGGAACATTGTACCACCCAGGAAGGATCATTTCAAGTTAAAAAAATATAATATTTTTTCTTATTTTTGCTCAAAACATAGATTGCGGGACCTCGATAGAACCGCCTCATCAAGGCGGTTCTATCGAGTACCCACAATATATGCTTTTGAGCAGAAATAAGAAAACATATGTTTACCCTTGAAAACCCGAGTTTTACCATATAAAAGTGGGATTAAAGGTGGTCAAAACTATAAAGGCGTGTTTTCGAGATGAATACAGGAAATTTCCTATATTAAGACTGCCTTTTGGAGTGTCCAAAAGTGATCTTTAAGACCACTTTTTATCACTCCTAAAGTTGGTCTCCCACTAGAGCACACTGGATGGAAAACATAGAAACCTTCTAAATATATCTTTAAAAGCACACTTTGTCTTAATGTATGTGGTCTTAATAGCAGAATGATACTGTTCACTGACAAGTAGGAGCTTTCAGATATTTGCAGTCTAATGCAATGACATCTCAAGCCCTGTCGCCAGATGAAACCAATAGGTTCATATGCATGGACGGTCGGAATCGCTAAACTTTGCCTGCGCAAGCTTTGACCTTATAAGACGTTAACGAGGCAGTTTCGGCTCTGTGTGGAAGCAGCCAAATCGGTTTCTCCAAGCCCCGATAGGCGAGGGCGCACACTGTACTGTAAGTTATTGTTAGTCACATCGACACTGAATACATTATTTCGCACAAAGTAAAATTTCCCATCATATAAAGTGATCAATTATAAAACATGTGCACAATTACCTCTTCCATCATATCTTATATAGACTTGAGAATTCTGATTCGGCAATTCGATCGTGTTTTCCTCAGTTTGCGCATGCATCACGAAAACACGCCTATATAGTTTTGACACCCTTGAACCCCACTTTTATTTAGTAAAACTGGGGTTTAAAGAGGTAAACCTTTTTCTTATTTCTGCTCTAAAATATAGACTGTGGGTACTCTTTAGAACCGCCTCGATGAGGAGGCGGTTCTAACGAGTACCCACAGTCTATGCGGTTCTAACGAGTACCCACAGTCTATATTTTAGAGCAGAAATAAGCATCGAGGCGGTTCTAACGAGTACCCACAGTCTATATTTTATAGCAGCAATAAGAAAAATATCATAATTCGTCGTCCTCAAATTTTCATCTTTACGGCGATGAAGGGTACAATGTATTTATATAGGCGTGTTTGCGTAATGGCATGTCAACATACATTTAGAGACAGAAATATATTCGTACCGTTGTTGGGTCGATTAGTTCACTATGAGGAACTTGCCGTAACTAATTGTTGTTACAACTTGTGGTCCAACTCATTTGTCATGTGATTAATTGGCAACAAAATATGTTATAAGTAATCGATCCAAAGTTATTAAATGATCCAAAAAATTCCAAGCGATTGTCCACCACTTGGTAGGGTTATGTACAAGTCAAAGCGCGTAAAAATGTCGTGTATTCGCTGCGAAGTATCACGAAAACACGCCTATATAATTTTAACCCCCTTGAACCCCACTTTTATAAAGTAAAACTGGGGTTTACAGAGTTTTTTTTTTGTTTTTTATTTTTTTGTTTTGGTTTTACGCCCATTTTAAGATTATTTCACTCATGTCGAACCGATCGTTAATCAGGGGTGGGCGAAACACGGAGTACCCAGAGAAAAAACAACTGACCTTCCGTTGCAGAACTTGGCGTCTCACATGTGACCGGAGGGAGGCTCGAACCCACAGCGGTGAAAGACCTAATATTTAAGAGTCAGCGCTCTTATCCACTAGGCCACGGAGGCCGTTGGTTTACAGAGGTAAACCTTATTTTTCTTATTTCTGTTCTAAAATATAGATTTTGGGTACTCGTTAGAACCGCCTCGATGAGTACCCACAATCTATGTTTTGCGCAGAAATAAGAAAAATATATCGTAATTTTGCATCTTAAAATTACCGTTTTTTTGTGTGTTTTTTTCGGCGGTAAAATTTACAATGTACTCGTATAGGTGTGTTTTCGTATTCAGTACTGTAATAAGTGATGAGGAAGACCCTGATCAGACACAGCTTCTTTGACGTCTGATCAGGGTCTTCAGCGGTTACACATCACGGTCAAACGGTCTAGCGGCATGATAAGCTACGCAATAACAATAAAGGTGCCACAAAGGCCCAAAAGTTTGCTACAACAGTAAACAAAGTCCAAGTTCGTCACGCAAACACGCCTACATAATTTTCCGCCTTAAACCCCACATTTGTATCGTAAAACTGTGGTTTACAGGAGTGTATATTTTTGTTTTCTAATTTCTATGTTTTGAGCAGAAAGAAAAATATGAGGCATTTTATCTGAAAAGGTTTTCTTTTCGGTGGTTAAATTTCTCCAATACATGTATATTTAAATAGCCGTGTTCTTCAACCAGAACCAGTCCCGTCAGCGCTTTGATTGTGATAGTGGATATAGTGTAAAATATAGGCACCTATTCAAATAAATCGAAAATTTAACCACCAAACATGAAACCTTTCAGATAAAGTTCTGATAGGGTTTTTTTTTCAGAAGCCTCCGTGGTGCAGTGGTTACGCTACTCGCCTTGTAAACCAGGGATCACAGGATCGATCCCGGGCTTCTCCAGACTTTCGGATGAGTCTTTAAACCGAGGTCCCGTCACCGTATGACCTTAGCTGTTGGTGGGACGTAAAACTAAAACTCACTCACTCTGATTGTTTTCTTAAATATGCTCTAAAGATAGATGGTGGTAAATCGTTAATGAGTACCCACAATCTATGTTTTTGAGCAGAAATAAGAAAAATAATGATTGTATACCCCTGTTCAGTTGTTAACCCAAGTTTTACTTTATAAAAGTGGTGTTTAAGGGGGTCAAATTTTTGTGATGCTCGAGTACTTTTCACTTCATTACGCAAACACGCCTATACAAATACCTTGCCACCTTAATCGCCGAAAAAATGAAAATTTTATGATGAAAAAATTGTGATATTTTTCTCATTTCTGCTCAAAATATAGATTGTGGGCACTCGTTAGAACCGCCTCATCGAGGCGGTTCTAACTAGTACCCACAATCTATATTTTAGAGCAGAAATAAGAAAAAATAAGGTATACCCCCAGAAACCCCAGTTTTACTATATAAAAGAGGGGTTCAAGGGAGTCAAAATTATATAGGCGTGTTTTCGTGATGTAGAAAGCCAGTTCTGACGTCTTAACATATGTGTCAATGGTTTTAACATCCACGTGAACGTGATGTCAACATATTTGTTATAATCTTCATGTATTTATAGATCTATTAATTATTCATTCATTTGTCATTTATTTTACGGCCATTTTCAAGACAAAAGCCGACCGTTTATCAAACGTAGGCGAAGACGGAGTACCTGGAGGAAAATCGCCTGAATGCGGGACGGGGCCAAAGATACTTGGGGTCAGTAGAGCTTTCTCGCGGTTGGTAGAGCGGATGGTCCAAAACTGATCTCTTGGATTTTTTTCTCCTTATTGTTGCATTTTAGCGTACTTGACCAACACCTTGATCCATACAAGCGGTTGTGTCACGTCAAAAATCGTTTAGAAAATAATGATATTTTATGGATTAGATAACATTTCGTAAATTCAAATAATGATATTTTATGGATAAGATAAAATTACGTAGTTACGTAATTTTATCTTATCCATAAAATATCATTATTTTCAAACGATTTTTTAGACGTGACACAACCATTTGTATCAAGGTGTTGTTCAAGTACGCTAAAATGCAAAAATAGAGAGAGAAAACCCAAGAGATCAGTTTTGGACAATCCGCTCTACTAACCGTAAGAAAGCTCTACTGATCCCAAGTATCAGTGGACGGGGCTCATACTTGAAAGCTGATAGACTAAACACTATACCAGATAACGTGTAAATAAAATTCTATTCTGTTCAGATGTTTACATGTTATACAGAATTATAATAACACACCCGTGCACCCGCGCACTGGCGTTTTTTGTATATATATAGAACTAGCACATGTATGTTCCTCAATTATGCTACAAACATAGATTATGGGTGCTTGTTTGAACCACCTCATTGTGTTGGTTCTAAAGAGCGCTCGAACAGCCTTTGTTTGGATTGAATTGTGGTTTAACGTTCCCGTAAACCCTATTTTGGACATTTTTGGAGACGTTGCTACCAATTCTGTGGGACTTTTACCCAACACAGCGATGGAATGACATCCCAAGCCCTGCCGCCCAATGAAACCAAAAAGCTTTTATGCATTGGACGGTCTGACTCGCAGCATTTTGTCTGGTCAGGCTTTGTCCTCCTAAGCGGTTCATCAGTACTCATAATCGGCCAGTTTCAACTCTGCCTGGAAGCACCATGTAACCCAATCTATTTCTTTAAGCCCCGCTGGCTCCATGAAGGGAAATATATGAGGCAATAATAACTATTACCCGCAATCTACATGTGTGGATCAGGAAGAACAAAAATATTTTTGGTTCGATTGGTTTACAATCGACCCAATGTTATAAAGGACAGAAACTGAATTCGTGCTGTTGTCCACGTGACTATCGAAATCAATGTAACTTATTTTTAGAAAATAGCAGAGTTAGTTCAACGTGTTGCGTAAACGGGTTACCTGTAAAATCTGGGCTGGAATCATGGTTTGGGCTTGGCAAACAGTGTAGACCCAGATCAGACGCCGCAGAATGCGGCGTCTGATCAGGGTCTACACTGTTTGCTTACAGTACATGAATTTAAGGGTGAGCCACCAAAAAATACCCAGCGTCTGATCAGTGATCAGGGTCTACATGGTTTGCTTACAGCACAAGAATTTAAGGGTTAAATGTCTAAGTGTAAGTCCTCGTGCCAAATCTACACTCGGAGACAATCGACCCACCAGTACAGTCAGTGCTTTGATTTCACATAACGCTGTTGTGTGCCATAAATAGCATGAAACCACACGTATAATAAAAAGCTAAAAGGTTGCCTTTGGAAACAAAGAACACATAAAAGAACGAAAATCGGAGACTCGGTTTTATCGAGTCCCTTCATACACAACAATTTAGTTTGCATGGTTGTATACGCCCCCCTAGCACCGGCTTAAGCGGTATTCGATCTTTAATGCAACCAGAATGGGCTCAATGATCCCAAAAGGAAAAGAAAATATAATCTGCACTATGACGAAACATGACACCCGTGATAACTCTCTGTTTTCTTCTGCACTTCTTTAGCCATTAATTGCAATTCAAAATTGTTATATGATAAAAACAACAATCTTACACTTGTGGTCATTTTGTATGAAATTTATGAAACTCGCAAAAACCTCGTTTCATAATTTTGTATAACATGACCACTCGTGCAAGATCCTTTGTGTATAACCTTGTTAACCCCAGTTTTCATTATATACAGAATAATCCTAGCAAAAGTTAAGGTCACTTCTCCGTGAAAACCTATGTTGTGGGTATCCATTAGAATCGCCTCGGTGAGGCGGTTCTAATGAATACCCACTACATACGTTTCATGGAGAAATAAGGAAACTATCATGAATCAATTTTATCATATGACGTCGCATCTGAGAATGTAATAACGTCATGTAACAAATGCGATAATCCACTGGATTAAATATGCAAATTAGTTAGATATGCTCCGTAACGTTACATGTACGACGGCATTAATGTTGTCGCGTTTACTAATGGTGGAGTATTGACATTTGTGTTAAATCTTCGTGAATAAAATGCGTTTTAAATGTCATATGATAAATAGAATCTTGCATTCGTGCTAATGTATTATTGAATTTATTAAACTCGTTGAAGAAAAAGGAATAAAATGCTCGGCAAAGCCTCGCATTTTATCCCTTTTCCTCAACTCGTTTAATAAATTCAATAATACATGAACACTCATGTAAGATTCTCTATATCACAAAATACAAACCTTAGCTGTTGCTATGTGCAGTGAGGTTAGCAATGATATTCATAATACGGATTTAATAGCGTGCAGGACTGGAATTATGTGCGGGGCCCCCGCCCATCGGGACTTGGAGAAATAGATAGGGCTGCATGGTGCTTCCACGCAGAGCTTAAACCCACCGCACATGAGTACTGGTAAACCGCTTAGAAGGTCTTTGCCTGTCAAGACAAAGCAGTGCGAGTCGGAGAGTCCATGCATATAAATCATGTTGGTTGCATTGGGCGGCAGGGTTTGAGGTGTCATCTCATCTCAATTTTGGGTAAAAGTCCAACGAAATTGGAAGCAAAGTCTCCAAAATGACCTATATAGTGTCAACGGGGACGTTAAACCTCAAATCAAACAATAGAATTATATGCGGGCGCACTTCATTCAGACGACCAGACTTCGCTGAGGCGAGGTTAATCCTTGTCCTGCTGAGCCCGGATATGCCATATTTTCCAAACAATGAAGATCAAGATCAGATGGCTTCTGACGAAGCCATCTGATCAGGATCTACATTGTTTGCCATTCAGATTGTGAATTTGTTGCAATAATTTGCATCAAATAATCCGATTGGTTGATAACCGGTGGTGGGTGTGGCATATATGAATATTCAGCAGGGGAAGGGTTAAGACAAAGCTAAGGCATAATTATCATGTTTATACGTTCGAAATGTTCTTTATGTTAAAGGGATACACTTAAAAGATGTGCTACTCCTTGAATTAAAGTTGTAAGCCCCCGTCAACACTACTAATGTCCTTTGGGAGACGTTGTTTCTACTTTTGTGGGACTTTTACCCGAGACTGAGATGAAATGACACCTCAAGCCCATCCACCCAAACAAACCAATAGGGTTTGTATGCACAGATTTGCATCACCTTGCCTGGGCACACCAAGACCTTCTGAGCGGTCTTAGTTCCTTACTCTGCTCATCACGTAAACATGTCGTGGAATGAGCACCCCCCCCCCCCCCTTAAACCCCACTTTAAAAAGGAAACACTGGGGTTTTCGGGGGTATACATTATTTTTTTATGTCTTCTCCAAGACATAGGTTGTGGGTAGTCGTTAGAACCGCCTCAACGAGGCGTTTCTAACGTGTACCCACAACCTATGTTTGCAGTATAAATAAGAAAAATATCACGGATTTTCATCAGAAACATTACGTAAACACGCCTATACAAATACATTGCCACCTTTACCGCCAAAAAAATGAAATTGTATGATCAAAAATTGTGAAAATTTTCTTATTTCTGCTCCAAATATAGGTTGTTGGCACTCGTTAGAACCGCCTCATCGAGGCAGTTCTAACGAGTACCCACAATCTATATTTGAGAGCAGAAATAAGAAAAATAAGGTCGATGAGGCGGTTCTAACGAGTGCCCACAACCTATTTTGGGGGCAGAAATAAGAAAAATAATGTATACCCCCGGAAACCCCAGTTTTACTATATAAAAGTGGGGTTCAAGGGGGTCAAAATTATATAGGCGTGTTTTCGTGATGAGAAGCCGTTTTGGAGATGTGAAAAACGCACGATGTCGCTTGGGTGTGTTATCATAATGCAAGGCCTCTGTGCTACACTGGTACGAACGGACTTTTGATCCTATCGAATATGTTTGACGGGAATTCATTACGAAAACATGCCTATACAAATACATTATAAAGTTTATCACCACCAAAAAAAAATTCAGATGAAATATTGTGATATTTTTCTTATTTCTGCTCAAATATAGATTGTGGGTACACGTTAGAACCGCCTCATCGAGGCGGTTCTAACGAGTGCCCACAATCTATATTTTAGGGCAGAAATACGAAAAATAAGGATTACCCCTGTAAACCCCAGTTTTACTATATAAAAGTGGGGTTCAAGGGGGTAAGATTAATAAAGGCGTGTGTTCGTGATGTCCCACTGGTACATGTGTTCAGAAAGAATGAAATTCCGTTTCCAAACGTCCCCAAAATGGCCTATATATTGTTGAGACGGACGTTTAACCTGAAATTAAACAAACAGACTTGAGTCTGACCATAAATACCGTCGTACACTATACATCACGAAAACACTCCTCTATAAAATTGACCCCCTTTAAACCCACTTTTATAAAGTAAAACTGGGATTTACTGGCGTATACATTATTTTTCTTATTTCCGCTCAAAACATAGATTTTGGGTACTCGTTAGACGGTTTTAACGAGTATCCACAATTTTTTTTTTTTTGCAGAAATATGAAAAATATCAGATTTTTTATCCGATAATTTTCATTTTTTGGTGGACAAATTTTCAATATATTTGAAAAGGCATGTCTTTGTTATGTGTAAGGCCGTTGACCTAAAGATTTTGCACTCAAGCGGGGAAGGCTGTACCTTACTAAGTTTTGGTGCAGACTGCTTTTAGTTTTTGCTGATCAGAATCAGCATCAGAATTGTTTACTGGTGACACGTCCTTAGACAAGCCTTCACTTGTGCTCCAAGTCTCCTTTTCGCTTACTGCAGCCAAATCCATCCACGATATTCCATTTTTGTTTGTTGTTTTGTTTAGCACAAGAGGTCTGTTTTCATATTACGCGGCTCCAAGCATCTCTTGATACAATCTTATATGTTTTCTCTCATACACTTTCCAATACCTTACAAGTATCTATAGCGCCAGGTAAGGAGTTATGTCAATAACTTAGGGATAATTTTCTTATCTTATTTCTCTCATGAAACATATGTTGTGGGTACTTGTTAGAATCGCCTCGATGAGGCGATTCTAACAAGTACCCACAACAAATGTTTCTTATCAGTAATAAGGAAAAGTATACGCGAATTATCTCTGTTACTGCTGCTTATTTCTGGCTATGTATCTGCTCATCACGACCAGATAATTTAAATCAATACCTTGCCGATACAATCAATCACGCTTGCAACTTGAAAGGCGACCGTGTACAGACAGTCCGTATCAAACCAAATTGAACAATTCACTTGACATGTTAACAGCCAAAGGCGTAATTGAGCAATCACTCTCGTCAAATTTAACGGTTATTAAAAGTACAAAGTCAAGTTAGGAATGTAGTAATGTATTCATATCGCTACTACAACAATGTCTCATTGATGTAATACACAGTTTCTTCCTCAACCACCACTGGCCACTTCAAATGCTTACATCGTCTTTAGCCACATAAAGTTCCATTTAACATCCAGGGATTATGTTCCAAGTTCAGAAGTCAAATGTCGCGGCGACGAAGATACAAACCAATGTATGGATGCCATCATGTCCTTAAAAAGGATTGTGTGAACACCTACCGATGACCAGCTATAGATAAAGCCCAGGTTAATCCTTCC
The DNA here is from genome assembly GCA_963580285.1 of Lucinisca nassula. Classification (NCBI taxonomy): domain Eukaryota; kingdom Metazoa; phylum Mollusca; class Bivalvia; order Lucinida; family Lucinidae; genus Lucinisca; species Lucinisca nassula. The sequence goes on from OY757022.1 coordinate 135,149,173, forward strand.
TGAGCCGGAATTCTGGTCTTTATAAAGGCCAAGAGCACGATGGGCACAGGTAATGGAACATTGTGCATGTCGAAGTGGATCCGAGATTTGCAGCCCCCTCTCTTTGGATTGTGTGTTGAAAATTATTGTAACTTACACTTCTTTGGGTTTAGGGCTGTCCGAGGCTAGGAGGTACATATGAGTTTGTGTATTTCTACATGATATTGATTGATTGCAGTCGCAAGAATCATTCTGTTGTAAAAGCGGCCACATGAATCATTCAAGCTTAACTCTGAATAGAAGTAGCGATTTATCTGGCATTCTATTTCTTTTTCACCGGAAAGTGAAATAAAAAACATAAAATTGCCAAAATATTGTCCTTACATTGACTGTCCTCCTCTTCACATACCAGCTATCAACTCGTAACTGCATGGTATACAGTACCAAGTTCCATTTCAACACGAAATGAGTGCATTACTATTTGAACTTCAAAAAGTTTGGAATCAAATGGTGTCTTTATTGATATATACGAATATACTTTTGAAGCGGGTTTTATAACTGTGTAATGTGTATGTACAACACGTGATATTTATTTGGATGTCAATGGCGATGTTCCAAGAACAACGCTCACAATTTTGTCAGCATATGTATTAAAATAAAACCGTGTCTTCAGTCCGCTGCAAGTCATTCTCAGTGATAATATTTTGATGAAAATTGTCTGTTACTTTCACCTCTTGTTCTACAATAACTATATCCGGTTCCTGTGTGTACTGTCTCAGTCTATCCGTATCCAAGATATACTTCACTTCAGCATCATCTTCTTTGTCATCGTTATTATTATCAGCCTCCGTTACCACAACCTCGTCATCACCTACGAACCCCATCTTGATTTCTATATCTGACCCTCCTCTCTCTCCAATATTGCGATTCAGTTCCTCCATGTAATGGACTCGCTTATCATTCTTTGTAATACGCCTCACTTCTCCATTGTATTCCCCGGTTAGTTCTAAACTGTCTCTTATTCGACTGAATTCAGGTTGGGGTTTGATATGTTCCTCTCTGATTATAACATGAGCTGTACTCTCGCCAGTTTCGCTTTGTTTTTCAGCTTCATTTTTCTCCTCATCTGTTCTGGTGTCAATGACCTCGGCTTCTTCATACCCTCGCACATATCTGACCTGCCCAGCAGTCTCTGCTTTAATGTGAATTACTTTTTCGTCGGTTTCTTTGTCGTCTTCGTTTTCATACATTACTTCGTATGCACGATTGCTTTCCATGTTGGGAGTTACTTCAGGATTCTGGGATATTGTGTAATTAGATATCAAGTTGGTATCTTCAACTATCGTGTAACCGGATTGTGTATTATTTTCACCTATCGTCTCAGCTTTGATGACAATCACATCTCCACCCTCCATGACTTGAGTACCTTGCTGAACCTCTACGCTATCCCTATACTGATTCTCAGACGCCTGTATAGTATATTCTCTCTGGTCTTCAAAGAGGATATTGTTTTGTTTGGTTGTGATCTCAGTTTGTTGCAATCCAGTGTCTTCGTGAACGACAACAACGCCACCTTTCTCGCCATGGTCTTTCAGTTCAACAACTTCCTCGACAATCTCTCGCTGAACGGGGTTAACATGAACTGGCGGCGGAACAACAGCAAATTTCATCTGGTTTTCCTTCGCTATCTTGGAAACCTCTGTTGTATTCACATACTCCGCTGCATGCGGGTTGATAATAACAGGAACAGCAACGTGCTTTTTAAAACTGACTCGATGTTTGTACACATCTTCGATGTTTTTCTGCACAGTGTCGGACGAACCGGTTTTACGGAGAGGATGTTTGCTGTAGACACCTTTTTGTTCATTCGTCGTCATCACCCTCATCGTCGCTGGGTATTTATTAGAGACCTGTTTAATTGATAATTGCTTGTCTGCCATTGGATTTGGAGAATCATATCGTCTTCTTGTGTAGTATGATTTCATTGAATGTGCTGCAGATATATTACTTTTTGCCTGCGAATATCCCGTGTCTGTCCTCCCTCGCATGACGTAATAGCCAGTGCCTCCAGACATTGACCCTTGTTGGTATTCTCTTCTACTACCGTATCTTTGGTTCTTAGTATAAACAGTTTGAGTTTTCAACGCAGGTTCATCTGCCATGGTCTTAGTATATATAGTTTGAGTTTTCAGTGCCGGCTCATCTGTCACAGTCTTGGAATATATCGCTTGAGTTTTCAATGAAGGCTGATCTGCCATTGTTTCGTAGTGATAAATTACGTTGCTTTCGTTGGTTGTTGCATTCTGATAAATTGTATTGTTGGGACTGGTACTCTGAAGAACTATGTTCTCGTACTTTGGTTCCTGTATCACCTTGTACTGTTGTTGCTGCACTCGGTAATTGGTTTGTGGCTGATTCTTCTCCAGCATCAGTTTGATGGCTTTAACTTCATCACTCAGGTGAATCAGTTCATCTTTCAACTCCGAGCCTGTGTGTGATACGCTGTCTGTGACATGGCGGATGTCTCCATTTGCTAGAACTCTCACTTCACCCACCCGACCCTCCGTGTTATCACCATTAATGACAATTTTCTCGGTGTTTTCTACGGTAACACCGCTGACATGCTGAACACCGCCGCTGTCGGAGTTACCTTTTGTTTTCAACATCCAGTTTGTACCTTTGGGTGTCAAATGAAGATTGTAGCCCTCACCACTGAGACGTTTCTTTATCATACTGAAAGTCTGAACCATATCTCCAGCATCACGTTCTGACGAACAAACAAATACAAACACAGTGAACTGATTCTGTCTGTCTTTTACGATTGCATGAATAGCAGTTTTGCTGTGTTTGCTCCCAATAAAATCGATGATATTTTGAAGTGGAATTTTATCCGTGCGTGTCACTTGTCCAGACTGATTGTGAATCAAGAGTTCTAATCCAATTGATGTCAATGTCAGTGTAGTACTAAATCCTTTTTTGCTTTTCAGCTGTGAACTAATCTGTTGCAGGAGGTTATCTGTTACCACTTGGGTCCTCCAAGCCCCGATAAAGAAGACAGTCTTAGATACTATCACGTCTCCCATTGTCAAAATTAGTAGTTTAAAGTTCTAGCAAATAAATCCAATAACCATACACCTTACTCCAGAATCATTTCATTAGTAATATTATGATTGAGACCTCAGAGTCCCATCGCCTCATATTATCAAGCCATCAGCATGCTTCAGTAAGTTTCTCATACGAATAATTTTAAAACATTGATCGTTTCTCCTACTAGGTACAAACTAAACTGTTATCACTTATAGGTAGAGAGTGCTTTAATATACACAGCTGGAATGCCTAAACGTATAGCCAGCTCAGTCAACTCCGGCAATATGACATGTCCGGCCTGCGCTGAGCTTCCCAAGCAATATATGCCTGGCAGTCGTTGGTCACTCGGGCAAATGATTCACATATAACACAAAACACAGCGCTTATCATTTTGTGCAAATGCACAAGCTGATCCTTGTCGCCATTTTCTTAGATGGGCCTCAAGCCTACTCATTCATTTGACATCGAATCAACGAAATAAGCCCACAGAAGCATAGCTAATGTGTTCTTTTCACTTTCAAAATATAGAGGCGACAGAAATAAAAAATACTGGGCCAGCCTGTGTCAAAATCCCCTTTACTACCTAGGTAAACAATGACCTTTCGGGTAACACTTGGCATCAAAACGGTCTCGACAGGACATTATCTGCACGGTGACATATAACGTAGTCGTCAGCCGGACAGACAGACATATTGCTCTAACCAGTGGCTGGAGCATGCCCTCTGTGATGGATAATGTATCGTACAACACCTCCTCCCCTTTATTTCATCACACGGCCTGTTTGCATGGTTGAGTTATGAAACGTAAATCGCATTTTAATTATAATATTACCGTCTTTTGCAATGAACAGGTAAGCTTTATTATGCATGGCTGCTGTTTTCATTATAAATGCGTTTTGCATGGCTGGCTGTTAGCTATATGATAAGTAACTTAAAGTGAAAATGTAAGTTTTTCTATAAAGATAAAATTTAAGATACATAATTCTATTTATGCATATTAAAACTGACTAAAAATTAACAAAAAAAGTATTGTGACTTCAACTTAATATGTTCCGATGGCATCATTTTGGTGGTTAGTAATTGACTTAATGACACAGATTTAATTTACTTCGTGCAAAAGTTATCTGCAGATTTGGGTTAAGTTGGGCGTTAAATGGCCCTAACAACGCCCCCGCCCATAGGGGCTTGAAGAAATATATGGGCTGCACGATGCTTCCACGCAGAGCTGAATCCGACCCGCACACTAGTACTGGCAAACCGCTAAGAGGATCTAAGCCTGATCAGGCACCGCGGTGCGAGGCGGACCGTCCATTCTTATAAACCCTATTGGTTTCATTGGGCGACAGGGCTTGAGATGTCATTTCATCTCAATGTCGGGTAAAAGTCCCCCAAAATTGGAAGCAACGTCTCCAAAATGACCTTTACAGTGTTGACGGGTACGTTAAACCTCAAATCAAACAAACAAAATCTGCAGATTTTGGTTAAGTTGGGCGTTAAATGGCCCTAACAACACATTTAAAAATATAGGAACAGATGCCTAGGAAAAGCCACAATCAAAGATAACAAACAGCATCACGAAAACACGCCTATATAATTTTGACCCCCTTGAACCCCACTTTTATATAGTAAAACTGGGGTTTACAGGGGTAAACCTTATTTTTTCTTATTTCTGCTCTAAAATATAGATTGTGGGTACGTAAGAACTGGCTTTCTACATCACGAAAACACGCCTATATAATTTTGACCCCCTTGAACCCCACTTTTTATATAGAAAAACTGGGGTTTACAGGGGTATACCTTATTTTTCTTATTTCTGCTCTAAAATATAAATTGTGGGTACTCGTTAGAACCGCCTCGATGAGGCGGTTCTAACGAGTACCCGCAATCTATATTTTGAGCAGAAATAAGAAAATTATCACATTTTTTCTTCTTAAATTTACGTTTTTGCAGCGATAAAGTTTACAATGTATTTGTATAGGCGTGTTTTCGTAATGGCCTACCAATGGTACCAAGAGGAAGAGTAACTAACAATCATCACGCAAACACGCCTATAATTTTGACGCCCTTGAACCCCACTTTTATATGAGCCCCGCCAAGCGAATTTGTGACTTCGAGCATTCCGGCATGACAAATTTTAACTGCGCATGCCCAGTCATTCAGAGGGACCAGGAATATGGCTTTCTGTCTGAAGGTTCCACTTGATTCACTGCTTGTATGAGCGAGCAGCGAAGGTTCTGGCGAGACTGCGCGGACGCGCAGGCTCGCCTGAACCTTCGCTGCTCGCATAGGCGATAAGTACCAAAATCGCTTGAAGGGGCCCATATAGTAAAACTGGGGTTTCCGCGGGTATACCTTATTTTTCTTATTTCTGCTCTAAAATATAGATTGTGGGTACTCGTTAGAACCGCCTCGATGAGGCGGTTCTAACGATTACCCGCTATCTATATTTTGAACAGAAATAAGAAAATTATCAGATTTTTTCTTCTTAAATTTACGTTTTTGAAGCGATAAAGTTTACAATGTATTTGTATAGGCGTGTTTTCGTAATGGCCTACCAATGGTAACAAGAGGAAGAGTAACTAACAATAAGAAAAAAAACGCGAATCCTAAACAGCCCAGCAGTAAGCTCCCTGTTCCCCACAAGAGGTAAACACATCACGAAAACATGCCTATATAATTTTGACCCCCTTGAATCCCACTTTTATATAGTAAAACTGGGGTTTCCGAGGGTATACCTTATTTTTCTTATTTCTGCTCTAAGATATAGATTGTGGGTACGTCAGAACTGGCTTTCTGCATCACGAAAACATGCCTATATAATTTTGACCCCTTGAACCCCACTTTTATATAGTAAAACTGGGGTTTCCGCGGGTATACCTTATTCTTTTTTTTTCTGCTCTAAAATATAGATTGCGGGTATTTGTTAGAACCGCCTCGATGAGGCGGTTCTAACGAGTGCCCGCAATCTATATTTTGAGCAGAAATAAGAAAAAAATTCACAATTTTTCATCATAAAATTTCCATCTTTTCGGCGATAAAGGTGGCAATGTATTTGTATAGGCGTGTTCTCGTAATGGAGGAAAAAATGCGAATCCCAAACAACATAGCAGTAAGCTCCCTGTTCCCCACAAGAGGTGAACAACGTGCAACAGGCACAATTAACCCTTTTTGTGCCAAATGGAATCTTCCTCCTTATATATTGCAGGAGTTCTTTTCAAAATTTAGGGGTGTCAGGTTGTGGTTTCTTCAAAATTTGTTCGGAAAATGGCTGAACTTTTAGCAAACAGTGGGTGCCCTGATCAGACGCCGCATTCTGCAATTTGCCAGGGTACCCATTTTAGGGTTTCTGGTACTAAATTGGTTAATGATTTTGTTTGTTTGATTTGAGATTTATCGTCCCCGTCAACACAGTTTAGGTCATTTTGGTGACGTTGCTTCTAATTTTGTGGGACTTTTACCCGACATTGAGATGAAATGACATCTCAAGCCCTGTCGCCCAAAGAAACCAAAAGGGTTTATTAGCATGGACGGTCCGACTTGCACCGCTTTGCCTTGGTAGGCTTTGATCCTGTAAGCAGTTTACCAGTACTCGTGTGCGGTCTGTTTCAGCTCTGCGTGGAAGCATCATGCAGCCAATCTATTTCTTCAAGCCCCGATGGTCGGGGGCCAGCCCAATTAATGAAAATTAAATAAATAATGATATAATGAATATAATACAAAACCATACGATTATACAACATGAAAGGGCCCCGTTGGAAAATGTGGAACCCCTACCTTATAAGTCACATCACGAAAACACGCCTATATAATTTTGACCCCCTTGAACCCCACTTTTATATAGTAAAACTGGGGTTTACAGGCGTAAACCTTATTTTTCTTATTTCAGCTTTAAAATACTGATTGTGGGTACTCTTTAGAACCGCATCAATGAAGCGGTTCTAACGAGTACCCACAATCTATATTATGAGCAGAAATAAGAAAAATATCACACTGTTTCATCTCAAAATTTTCGTATGTTTTTTTTTTTTTTTTTCAGTGGTAAAGTTTACAATGCATTTGTATAGGCGTGTTTTCGTGATGATCAATAAAATTCAAATTTCCTTTCAATCAAACATATAAAAACATCGGTGGTATCATATGGATCATATTTGTTATTGACCACATGTGTATGGCTGGCATTGTGTAAGGTATGGTCTTTCGAACCATAATGACAGCACGCCTATTCAAGTATATTGACAATTTTACCACCAAACATGAAAATTTTGCAGATGAAAAATTCTGATTTTTTTATGTTTCTGCTCAAAACATAGATTGTGGATACTCGTTAGCATCGGCGGGGCGGTTCTAACGAGTACCCACAATCAATGTTTTGAGCAGAAATAAGAAAAATAATGTACACCACTGTAAACCCCAGTTTTTTTTATATAAAAGTGGGAGTTTAAGGGGGGCATAATTATACTGGCGTGTTGCTGTTTAACATAATGCACGTTTTGAGAGCGCATATACATCAAATCTTACCCGTCAAGAATCAAACTAACGAAATTATTATAGACCCTATTGCAAAGTCTTTTCACGGCTTTTTAACATTGTTTGAATGTTTTCCAAAGAATTCTTTTGTAGCGGGCGTCGTAAGAGGTACACGTTTATATGTGCGCCCTTCTGTACGTACAAGGTTGAACACGTGTTCGTTGAAAAAAAAGTTAACGTCATGTTAGAATGATATTTAAACATCGAAAAATACTACAGTTGAACTTCGATGGCTCGAACCCCTTTGGGAGCAAGAATATTTATTCGAGACAGCGGTAGTTCGAGCCACTGAAGGTCACTGTCAATAGACATAACAACATACCGAGGCGATTCTAATGAGTACACACAAAACACATTGCAAGATAAAAGACTAAAATCTCCTTAATCATCCCCCACCATTTCTTATCTTGAGGATTTCCCTAGGGGCTCAAGTACTTTTTCGACCCAGCCGTGGGAAACGAGCCATCGGTGTTCGAGCCATCGAAGTTCTACTGTATAATACAGTTTTTGTTTGTTTGTTTTGTTTGAATTGGGGTTTAACGTCCCCGTCAATACTATTAAGATCATTTTGGAGACGTTGCTTCCAATTTTGTGGGACTTTTACCCGACATTGAGATGAAATGACATCTCAAGCCCTGTCGCCCAATGAAACCAGAAGACTTATATGCACTGGATGATCTGACACACACCGCTTTGCCTGGACAGGCTTAGTCCTACTAAGCGGTTTACCATTACTCGTGTGTGGTCAGATTCAGCTCTGTGTGGAAGCACCATGCAGCCCAATCTATTTCTCCAAGCCCTGGTGGGCGGGGGGCGAGCTAAAATACAGTACCGAAGGAATAAAAAGAGATCAAAAGTTGTTGTTTTTTTAGCAGAAATTGTGGTGCATGAAACGTCTTTCTGTTCGCATCAACTGTGCAGTAACTTCAATATGGCGAGCATTCAAACATTTTTTGCTCACGGAGTGAATGGAAAATAATTGCCCTTGCGCTGTCCAATCAAATGCCTGCGAATTTCTTTGCAGTATAACACATGTTTACATTTGTTCCTAAAAGCTCTGTCGCACGTCATGTGACGTTACTATGGCGACGTACGCTTAAATGAATCAACATAATTGCCTGAACTTTTGTAGAAAACCAGAAGATGTGCTACATGTACCTGAAATTCAAAGAGTATTGGACAAACATTTACCATCGAGTTATACAATCAGTCTTATTACGTTCTGAGCATCATTTTCTGCCCCGGGCATAGTTTGTTGGTTCTAATTAGAACCGACCTACAATGGTGGTTCTAACGGGTACCAACAATATATGCTTTTGAGCAAACTTTTCGGCTCTTTAGCACTATTAAAACGGTTTCTGATTTGTTTCGGCTAGTAACCGGTGGTATTCAGGTTGACATGTATGATAATTACAGTACACCTCCCCCTCCCCCCCCCCCCCCCCCCCCCCACACACACACCAACCGCCCATCGGGGCTTCGAGAAATAGATTTTCCACGCAGAGCTGAAATTGATCGCACATGAGTACTGGTAAACCATTAAGAAGGTCTAAGCCTGCCAAGGCAAGTTTAAGTGGTGCAAGTCGGATAAACCCTTTAGGTTTGGTCGGGTAGTAGGGCTTGAGATTTCATTTTATCTCAATGTCGGGTAAATGTCTCACACAATTGCCGTGAAGCAACGGCTTCAAAAATGACCTAAATGGTTGACCGAGACGTAAAACTTCAATTAACCCATTTTGTACCGGAAACCCCAAAACGGGTAGTTGGCAAACAGTGCAGGTCCAGATCAGACGCCGCGGAAAGCGGCGTCTGATCAGGGCCTACACTATTTGCAAAATTTCCAGCCAATTTCCAAATAGTTTTTTTAAGACAACACAACCTGACACCCCTAAATTTTGAAATGGACTTATGCTGTATATTAGGTGGAAGATTCCATTTGGTACAAAATGGGTTAAAAATGGAAGTTTGGCAGGTATCAGCTGAAACATCATAGCGGGGGCATAGTCAGATACCGCTATAGTCCTAGCTGCATATAGTTAACCCCTTAAGATGCCATCACAGCAATTGTCGTCTGCCTTTTTGTCTGCTGCTTACTTTTAAAGTCATTGTTGCAAACAGTGTGATCTGCTTCAGTTTAAACCCGAGAGTAATCGCAGTCGAACTGATAAATTCATGCCAATTTATTTTAGTTCGATTGCGGCGAAACCTTCAAGCTTATTTGAATCGTTCTCGAACACTCATTCCGGATTTTATCACGCACGCAACTTTTACATCACTGCTACCCATTTACACCTGAGTAGATAAGCCCCCGCCCATAGGGGCTTGAAGAAATATATGGGCTGCATGATGCTTCCACGCAGAGCTGAATCCGGCCCGCACACTAGTACTGGTAAACCGCTTAGAGGATCTAAGCCTGTCCAGGAACTGCGGTGCGAGGCGGACCGTCCATGCTAATAAACCCTATTGGTTTCATTGGGCGAAAGGGCTTGAGATGTCATTTCATCTCAATGTCGGGTAAAAGTCCCACAAAATTGGAAGCAACGTCTCCAAAATGACCTTTACAGTGTTGACGGGGACGTTAAACCTCAAATCAAACAAACAAACAAACAAACACCTGAGTAGAGTGGGGCAGTAGTAGAAAACAGAAGTACATGTAGATGTTTGCCTGTAAATAATGTTTGAAAAGGTTTGCCAGAACATGCAACAGACGCCATAAGCAGACGACATTTTCAGATGCGTTTTTTCTTTCTTTCTGATTCTTTAGAAAGGTTGTCAAATCTTTGTGAACCCTAATAACACGAATCTTTTCTAGTTATGAAATATGTTTTTTTTTTTTTTTTTTTTTTTTTAATTTATTGTTTTTAATTAATTGTTTTTTTTTTATTTTTTTCATTCACACAGAGACATAAAGACATTTTTAACATATATTACATGGCATATCCAGAGCATTGGCAGTCACAGAGGTGAATTGAAAAAGATGTGATGTTAAATCATCTTCCCTGAAATTCGGCTGACGGACGCCACCATCCTGAGGCCCGGAGACAGTAGACATCAAAACCAATGCTCAAAACTCGACGTTCCCGTGCCACCCGAACCCAGGATCCGAACCTCCGACAACCGGCACAGACGCCGCGTTGACTCTCTGGCTACAGCCCAGAGCCAAAGTGGCGTCTTTGGAATATTTTTGATAGTTTACCATTAAAATGGAAAAACAATAACACCATTTATCCAATATTATCTTATAATAAACAGCACACGTCGGGTCCCTCAGGGGAAGCTCAATACTCTCCAATCGACCTCGTACCCAGACTACAGACGCTTGGAGTCAGGTCACCCGCCAGCGTCCCTAGCCATCCTTACACCCCGCCGTAACTGGAGCACCCCTACCACCGCAAGACACGTCCAGCCAACATATATAAGTAAAATAAGAAAGTCAAATATAAGTGGACGTCACCCCACCGTCAGGGCCCATATCAGTATCCTTAGACCATACTTTCACTATTTCATATCGATGTCAAAACGTACAGGCCTCATACTGACCAAGCATTTCCAAGCCTGAAAGGCCCGATTTTACAGCCTCAACCCTTATCCTGCAGAACATGACAACCATTGCCTTTGCAAACAGTGTAGATCCAGATCATATGGCTTCTGAAGAAGCCATCTGATCAGGATCTACACTGTTTGTAATGCAGTTTGTAAATTGAACAAATACATCATATCAAGTAATTTGACTAGTGAACAGTCAGAAATGGGTGTGACTAAATAACTTTTTTTCAGCAGGATAAGGGTTAAATAGTCATTTTAAACAGAATATAGGAAGAAAAATCAAAATCTAAAAGCCTGATATGAAGAAAAAATCAAGCTCTAAAAGCCCGAAATCCTGCACATGCCTGAAAAATATGAGGCCTGAACGTAGCAAAATAACAGGGATTGCAGCGGATGAAAAAGCAATATTATAATGTCATCTGCACCGGCCCAGCCACAGGTCCGAGGTCCACTTCATAGACCCGAGCCAGAAAGCCAGGGCCCACACAGCTGACCGCGGACCTGCGGTCGGGACAGCCCGGAACTACCTGACCATTGACTATTGATTTCCGACCTCAGTATTAATACGATGACCTCCAACAATACAGGATAGCTAGTTAATAAAAAGGGGTACATACAACCGTCCGAAACGGCACAAAATTAGCTTGGCCCAACAAGCGACAGCGAGATTGGGGCCAACCTGATGGTAAAAAGGGCGCTCCTCAATACCGCATTTAAAAGCCCCACACTCATGATCTACCCACGGCGGCACAAGCTCCAACCATAGCAATATATTAAAAGACAAACCCGGCAAAACAACAAAAGACAAACAAGAACGTCAGCACGAGACCCCAATCAAAGCGTATGCGGGCCCAACAGCCCCACCCCCGGACCGGGCATGTGCTTTTAATGCCAACGCCCTCGGTATATATTAAAATCACTGTCCTATGCAGGTGTGGAATATTTCAAGTTTGCTCCCCTACCTCACTTAGTTGCACTATTGCAGTACAACATCTTAAAACGTTGAGAAGGGCAAACTCACACTCTGAGGCAATTGAGCCGGGGCACAGCACTCCCCACACCCCACATAAATATGTTGAAATATGTTGATTACATAAATATTTTACGAGAATTTTTGTGCGCCTGGTATTTGAGTCTGGGTATGACAAACTTGTTTTTTTTTGTCATCTGCAAACAACAAAGGTGTAGATAAGCCTGCGCATGCGCATCGGCGCAGTCTGGTCATACTTTAGTGTTCGCTGCTCACATAAAATAATTACCGTAAAAATCTTAAAAAATCAGACACTTTTAGGACTTGCTGCAACTCTCCTAAAATATTCGCAAATTAGTTTCACTGTCCATGCAGCAGGGAGTCCAAAAGCTGCAGACGGAATGGCAAACAGTGTAGACACAGATCAGACTGCTCCTTGGGGAGCAGTCTGATCTTGGCCCTGTTTGCTTAGACCCATCTGTCCCAAGAGTTTAGGATCATGACGGTCTGTCTATAATGCCAAGTGTCTTGCTATTCTGTACGTGCAGCTGAGCAGGCTGGTTTGTACCTAACCTAGTTATAAACCCAAAGTTTTTTTTCTTTCTTGTCATGTGACTCATATTCATGTGACTTATTTTACAGTAGATGTTCCAGAACTTATTCTGTTAGAGATTTGAGATCGAGAGGTTGCCGGTTCGATCCCCGCAAGCGCCAAGCGTTGTTTCCTTGAGCAGGAGACTTTATCCATATTGCTTAGTACTGGTTCCTACCCAGGAAAAGAGGGCCACATGGAAGATTAGAACTAGTACTAAATGTGTTACCCTCTATAAATAAGGTCGATTATTATTATTATTTATAGAACAATAGTAATTTTAAACTTAGGAAAGCATTTTCTAGATTTTGTCGACGGCACTCTGAACAAGTTGAAAAAAAAAAAAAGAAAAAAAAAAGCTAATTTAAAAACTCTTCTGCAACTGGGCATATCAGAACAAGAGTTTTATGGAGATTTGGTTTATATATTTCGAAAAACTGTGAAGAAATCTGATTTTCAGATTCAATTAAAACAAGAATGGGGTACAATAAAAGTGTTATGCGGCAGACAGCCTGTCTAGTTTTTAACGCAGCCATGGCTGATGACTATACTTCCCTCTTTCATTGCACGACGGGGTTGGTCATGTCTCTGATTTGATGACGGCCCCGACTTAAAACTTTAAAATATTTTATTTTATTAGTGGTTTGTGCCGGATGATTTGTCTTTGGCTTGACTCTTCGTGGTTTTTTGTGAGCTCCAGCTTACAATGTGTGGAACAAGCTATCAGCCTCATCTTTAATTTATAACAGCTAACCAATTTTTTGTTCTAATTTGTATGTTATTCTGTGATGGTCTATAGACTGAGTTATAGTTTATCAACGACCTTTGAGAGTTCAACGTTCAAGAGTGACAAGACTATTCCATGTTTTGGGGAAGCAGGTTTCGGATTTCATTTTCCACAGGATTTTAAAATTAATAAATAAGTTTTTGATAATGCCATTATGTAAAATTCGTGACTAAGTACAAATCTCAGTAAAACTATATCGCCCAATGTAAAATCCCAACTGAAGGCGACTTCCCTAAAACACGGACTAGTCCAAAACTAAAAGTGCAGTCAAGTCTCACTGCCTTTTGAAAGACTATAGTTACTTTAGGTGGACCAACTGTTTTGTGTGTTCTGAATAATATTATGATCTAGAGTGAAGGGTGGGTCCATAGGATCGACTTAGTTCTTGATACTGACCCTCTTAAGGCGGTGGTTCTTAAATCATTGCGATAACACACTCGTGCGACATAGCGCATTTTTCACATGTCAAAAATGGCTACTTTTTATGAAAATCTGTGATCGTTTTCTTATTTATATTGCAAACATAGGTTATGGGTACTCGTTAGAACCGCCTCAATGAGGCGGTTCTAACGAGTACCCACAACCTAAGTCTTGGAGCAGAAATAAGAAAAATAATGTATACTCCCGTAAACCCCAGTTTTCCCTATATGCACTGGGGCTTAGAGGGGCGTTCATTACAGGGACGTGTTCATGTGATGTGTAGAAGCCTCCGTGGTGTAGTGGTTACGCTACTAGCCTTGTAAACCAGGGGTCGCAGGATCGACCCCGGGCTTCTCCAGACTTTCGGATGAGTCTTTAAACCGACATCCCGTCTCCATATAACCTTAGCTGTTGGTGGGACGTAAAACTTAAACACTCTCTCACTCATGTGACGTGTAGCTCGATCGGATTTTCCGACGGGGCTCTTCAGGATGTGTATGCTAAAGGTTGTGTATTATTATTATTATTATTATTATTATTTAATTTTCATTAATTTTGCCTGTTGCACCTTGATTACCTCTTGTGGGGAAGAGGGGGCTGGTTACTGTACTGTTTGTGAATCGTTTGTTTTTTTTTTGTTGTTGTTTTTTTCGATTTCTTGTTGTTGTTTTTTTTTTTTTTTTTTTGTTGTTGTTGTTTTTTGTTAGCTACTAATCCTCCTGGTGCCATTGGTAGGCTGTAATCTTTGACTGTGTTTTTCCTGAGCATCTATATCTAGATTTTTATAAGGGCGAAATTATTAAAAATAGATTACATTGATTTAAAAAATTTCAACATCTCTGTGTTGGCGAAAAATCAAACAAGATCTATATTTTGAAATAACTCATAAATAAATCTTATCAAACATTAATCAAATTAAAGCTACTTTTTCGAACCATTTCGATTAACACGGATCATCTCACTTCGCCGGTCCCAGTAATTACTAAAATTTCATACTACGCATTTTTCGCAACATTGTTTTATCGTTGGCCCGCCCCGCCCATTGGGGCTTGAAGAATTAGATGGGCTGCTTGATGCTTCCACGCTGAGCTGCAACCGCTGGTAAACCGCTTAGAGGTTTTAAGCCTGCCCAGGCAAAGTGGTGCGAGTCGGCCCGTATTTGTTTATAAACCATGTTGGTTTCATTGGGCGAAAGGGCTTAAGATGTCATTTAATCTCAGTGTCGGGTAAATGTCACACAAAATTGGAAGCAACGTCTCCAAAATGACCTATACTGTGTTGACGTGGACGTTAAACCTCAAATCAAATCAAACAGTTCATCGTTGGAGTTACTTTTGGAGTATTTATGGCATAACAAAAGCACGCCTATTCAAATATATTTTTACCACCAAAAAAATGAAAATTTTCAGATTAAAAAATCTGATATTTTTCTTATTTCTGCTCAAAACATAGATCGTGGATACTCGTTAGAACCGTCTCGTCGATGCGGTTCTAACGAGTTACCACAATCTATGTTTATGAGCAGAAATAAGAAAAATAATATATACCACTGTAAACCCTAGTTTTACTATCAAGGTCAAAATTATAAAGGTGTGTTTTCGTGATGCTCTAGAAGCCTCCCGCATGCTATTTGCTTAACCCTTATCCTGCCCCTACTTTTGCGAACATTGTAGATACAGATCAGATGGCTTCCGAAGATTTGTTTTGTTTGATTTGATGTTCAACGTTCCCGTCAACACTGTATAGGTCATTTTGGAGAAGTTGCTTCCAATTTTGTGGGACTTTTACCCGACACCGAGAAGCAAATTGTTGACGACGGAAGACGCACGACGGACAGTCACCGATCACAATAGCTTACCATGAGCACTTCATTCTCAAGTGTGCTAAAATATGACTCTAGAATGTTCACAAGGTTTTTTTTATTTTTTTTTTTTTTGGTTTGGGTTTTACGGCCCTTTCAAGATTATTTCACTCATATCGAGCCGATCGTTAATCAGAGGTGGGCGAAAACCGGAGTACCCGGAGAAAAACCACCTGACCTTCCGTTGCAGAACTTGGCGTCTCACACGTGGCCCGAGCGAGGCTCGAACCTACGGCGGTGAGAGACCTAATGACTAAGAGTCAGCGCTCTTATCCACTAGGCCACGGAGGCCCGTTCAAGGTTTTTTTTATATGTTTGACGTTATGACCAACCTTTTGACCCCACATGACCCAGTCTTGTACTTGATTCCGTTTATGCAAGGACCATCATTCTGAGCAAGTCTGAAGCTTATTAGCTATAGAGCGTCCACAATGTTTTCTATTATTTGACATAGTGACCTATTTCTTGACCCCACATGACCCACTTTCGAACTCGACCGATATTTTGCCAAGGTCATCACTCTGAGAAAGTTCGAAGCTGCTTAGGCTGAAAACGTGGCCTATAATCTCAACCATCAATGGCACAAAACTCTGCCATTGTTGGTCTGATCTGAGCTACTTTCGACATGTCCGAGATTTTATCCATGTCATTATCATCCGCGAGTTTTATGAAGGTCCGACAAAACTTGAAGAAGCTACGCTGTTCACAAGGTCGAAAATGGCCATTTTGATAATCAAGGGGGCATTACACTACTACTGTTGGTCCGATCTGACGAATTTGCGAACTCGTCCGAGATTTTATGCACGTGATATCTGTGCGTTTCATGAAGATCCAGCAAACAATGATGCTATGCTGTTCACAAGGTCAAAATGGCCATTTTGATAATCAATGGGACGTAACTCCGCTATACTCGGTCCGATCGCACCCATGATTGTATGCATGTCATTGTTATATGGAAGTTTCTATCTATCCTTCTATCTACTGATACTGCGATCGGTCACATTTGACCATTATCGCAGGTGTACATTACGTAGAATCCAGGGTTGCAGGATGAGTGCCTACACACTAAGCATGTAATTACGTTAGGGATCTTTAACCTGCACAGGGGATGGTTCTCCCTGCACAGTTAACGTCCCGATTCGAAGGACGGTGCACTTGTGGCATTCATTCCTGCAAATGATGCCAGTGGAGCATGTTCAGAAATTGCAATTTTATTACCACTGCCGGGAATCGAACGGGGGGACTCTAGCACCAATGGAAAGTGCACTACCACTGAGCTACAGCGCTCCACATCATGAAGATCCAGCTACAAAATGAAGACGCCAGACTGTTCACAAGCATTTTCTCATAGTAAGCCTATCGGACCCATCAGTTGCCATAGCAACCAAAGTTCAGGAGCAGTTTTCCTACAATGCATAGGCAAGCAATTCCCCATCAAAGACATGTTATAAATAAAATTTGGTTGACATCTGCTGGCAAGTTGCAATGATATTCCAGTTTGAAAGTGTGGACGATGGAGGCAATCAGCCTATAACCTTCCCCGGAGCCTTCGGCTCAGCAGAGCTACAAATTCAGTAACAATAAATATGGTTCTCGTAACACTGTTGTCAATGGAAAATACTAAGCATTCCTTTAAATAATTTGAGCAGTGTATTTTATAAACATCGTGAGAACTAACAGAAGTCTTTGGTGTGCATTGTGAGAACTTGTCAAAATTGTTTGCTGCACATTGTCAGAACCTGTCTGAACTGTTTAATGTGTATTGTTAGAACCTGTCAGATCTCTTTGATGCACATGGTCAAAACCTGTCAGAAAAACTTCATGGGCATCGTGAGACCCTGTCAAGAATATTTGATGCTTATCATTATAACATGACATAACTCTTTGATGCGCATCATGAGAACCTGTCAGAACTATTTGCTGCAGATCGTCTGAACTGTTTGCTGCACATTGCCAGAACCTGTCAGAACTGTTTGCTGCACATTGCCAGAACATGTCAGAACTGTTTGCTGCAGATGGTCAGAACTGTTTGCTGCACATTGCCTGTACCTGTCAGAACTGTTTGCTGCACGTCATCAGAACTGTTTTCAGCACATCATCAAAACCTGACAGGACCATTAGATGTGCATTGTGAGAACCTGTCAGTTATTTGATGCACATTGTTAGAACCTGACAGAACTATTTATATATCGTTAGAACTTGTCATCACTGTTAGATGCACATCGTGAGAATATGTCAGAAATGATTGATGCATATGGTCTGACCATGTCAGAAATATTTGATGTGCATGAGAACCTGGCATACGTCTTTGATGTGCGTCGTGAGAACCTATAGGAACAGAACTAAATAAGCTTAACCGTTCTGGTCCTACATTGTTGAATCATGTCTATGTTGTATTTGTAAGACATTAGTCTTTCGAAATAAATATGTTTTAACCATCCAATACAGACTATTTGGTCAGAACCTGTCAGAAATATATGATGCATATCGTAAGAACCCAACAGGCATCTTTGATGCATTTCATGAGAAGTTGGCAGAACTTTGACGTGCATCATGAGAACCCATCATGACTGCCTGATGCACATTGTCATATCCTATCAGTACTGTTTGATCACATTGCCAGAACCCGTCAGAAATACATCATCAGAACCTGTCAACACTATCTGCTGGACAGTCAGAAACTGTCAGATCTGTTCAATGCATATTGTCAGAACCCGAGAATCTATCAGATGCACATCATCAGGACATTATAAGAGCTATTTTGATGCACACTGTCAGAACCTATCAGAACGTTTTGATGCAATGCTTCGGAGCCTGTAAGAAAATTTGGTAGCATATCATCAGAACCAGAAAGGACCACTTCAAACCCTTGATTACTTCTTATGTGGGTGGAAAATGAAAGTTTAGATCAATATATTGTCTTAACAAATATCAATGGAAGCTAAGAGTGCAGACAAGCCATTTTTGGCCCAAAAATGACTGTTTTGGGGGGCCTGTGACCTTGACAAAAGGTCAAGGTCACCAAAATCTAATCAAGTCTGTGGTATGTTGTACTGATTATTGTACCAAGTTTGACTATAATTAATCGATTCGAAAATGAGGTCTAGTGCAGATAAGCCATTTTTCGCCCAAAATTGACCATCTTTTTGGCCCAAAAATGACTGTTTTGGGGGGCCTGTGACCTTGACAAAAGGTCAAGGTCACCAAAATCTAACCAAATCTGTGGTTTGTTGTAATGATCTATTGCATCAAGTTTGACGAAAATCAATCAATTCTTCAATGAGATAGAATGCAGAGAAAGCCATTTTTGACCCAAAATTAACTGTTTTGGTGTCGCTGTGATCTTGAAAATCAGGTCAAGGTCACCAAAATCTAATAAAATCTGCGGTTTTTTGCAATGATATATTGTACCAAGTTTGACGAAATTTGGTCTATTCGTTGATGAGATAGAGTGTAGATAAGCCATTTTTGGCCCATAAATGACCCCTTTTGCCTCGCTGTGACCTTGAAAATGAGGTCAATGTCACCGAAATCTAACCATATCTGTGACATTGTACCAAGTTTGACCAAAATTATTCGTCGTTAATGAAATAGAGTGCAGACAACCATTTTGGCCCCAAAATGGCTGTTTTTGGGTCGCTGCGACCTTGAAAATGAGGTCAAGGTCACCAATTTCTAACCAAATCTGTTGTAATGATATATTGTACCAAGTTTGACGAAAATTAATCAATTTGTGAAAGAAACAGTGTGCAGACAAGCCATTTTTGGCCCAAAAATAACAGTTTTTGGGTCGCTGTGACCTTGAAAATGAGGTCAAGGTCACCAAAATCTAATCAAATATGCGGTATGTTGTATTGATATATTGTACCAAGTGTGACTAAAATTCATCGATTGGTTGATGAGATAAGAGTGCAGACAAACCATCTTTGGTCCAAAATGGCTGTTTTTGGGTCGCTGTGACCTTGGAAATGAGGTCAAGGTCACCAAAATCTAATCAAATCTGCGGTTTGTTGTAATGATACATTGTTCCAAAGTAGAAGTAAAACAAAGATCAGGAATTGATACAATTAACTTACTCCATCCATAAAAGACACCAAAGGGAAAGAAATACAAACATTAAGCGACCAGACCATAATGGAAACCTAAACAAAGGAAGGCCATATGGACAGTTACTTTCCCACAAAATGGCCATATGGCCATCCAAAATTAAAAGACACAAGTGATACACACAGTAAGTAACAAACAACAACATAAATAAATCGCCACACCAAGTTTGATTAAAATTAATCAATTCGTTAATGAGATAGAATGCAGACAAGCCATTTTTTGCCCAAAAATGACTGTTTTTGGGTCGCTGTGACCTTGGAAATGAGGTCATGGTCACCAAAATCTAATCAAATCTGCGGTTTGTTGTAATAATATATTGTACCAACTTTGATTAAAAGTAGTCAATTCGTTAATGAGATAGAATGCAGACAACCCATTTTTGGCCCAAAAATGACTGTTTTTGGGTTGCTGTGACCTTGGAAATGAGGTCAAGGTCACCAAAATTTAATCAAACATCAAACTGTGGTTTGTTGTAATGATAAATTGTACCAAGTTTGATTAAAATTAATCAATTTGTTAATGAGATATAGTGCAGACAACCCTTTTTTGGCCCAAAAATGACTGTTTTCGGGTTGCTGTGACCTTGGAAATGAGGTCAAGGTCACCAAAATCTAATCAAACATCAAACTGTGGTTTTTTATAATGATATATTGTACCAAGTTTGATTAAAATTAATCAATTCACTAATGAGATAGTGTGCAGACAAGCCCTTTTTGGCTCAAAAATAAATGTTTTTGGTTCGCTGTAAACTTGAAAATGAGGTCAAGGTCATCATGACCTAACGACTGTTTTCACTTATCCTAGTGATGTGTCTATGCAAGTTTGGTCAAAATCGATCCATACGTTCAGGAGATATAATGCTTGAAACAGGCTATGCTGCAGCTAACGGGATCCGTATCAAAAACAATGTCCCCCTCCCCTCTGGTTTGGGGACATAATGCTAAAGCAGCATCTGATCTGGATCTACACTGTTTGCATGAAGTGTGCAAGAATTTTTGTGCAAATATACAAATCAAGTTAACCAAACATCCCTTAAATTGGAAATGTAATTGCCCAATATGTTATGTTCCAAATATTCTATACCTTTATACCACATACTCCATTCACCACGGGCAAGTTTTTGTTTGTTTGACTTGAGGTTTAACGTCCCCCTCAACACTGTATAGGTCATTTTGGAGACGTTGCTTCCAATTTTGTGGGATTTTTACCTGACAAAGGGCCGACATTGAGATGAAATGTCATCTCAAGCCCTGTCGCCCAATAAAACCAAAAAGGTTTATTAGCATGGACGGTCCGCCTTGCACCGTGGTTCCTGGACAGGCTTAGATCCTCTAAACGGTTTACCAGTACTAGTGTGCGGGCCGGATTCAGCTCTGCATAGAAGCATCATGCAGCCCATATATTTCTTCAAGCCCCTATGGGCGGGGGATACCACGGGCAAGTTGTTCAAAGCATTGTTAGCTTAACAAGCTCGTTAGTGGTCATATCCTTAGCTGTCCTAGCAAGTTTAATATTCAAAATTTTGGTATTTTTGCTGAAAAAATGTGTGCAGCTTTTGGGAATGCAAAAGCTGCTCACATTTTTTCAGCAAAAATATTAGAATATTTGCCATAACAATCAAAGTTTTAATGGTAAGTTAATTAATGACATCCTGAGTTTTGAACAACTGGCCCCAGCTGAATAACTCCACTCTCTAACACTGAAAATGCCATTGAGCTAGTTTTAATGACCTAGGCTGAAGTGAATTTGCTGAGCCTGTGGTATATATTGTTTCAAATGAGATTTAACTTCCTCGTCCACACTAGTAATGTCATTTTGAAGACGTTGCATCCAATTTTGTGGGACTTTTACCTGACATGGAGATGAAATGACATCTCAAGCCCTGTCCCCAAATGAAATCAAAGGGCATATATGCATTGGAAAGTCCGACTCACACCACTTCACCTGGGCAGGCTAAGTCCTAAGCGGTTTACCAGTACTCATATGTGGCCAGAATGGAAGCATCATGCAGCCCAACCTATTTCTCCAAGCTCCAATGGGCTGGGTGAGAGCCTCTGGTATATATTTTAGGTTTTACGAGCAAGATGAGCTGGTCATTTTACCAAACCACTTCTGGTCAAGCTGTTAGTTGTGAACATATTTATCCCACTATATACTAGTGGACTCTTTATTCCATTTTTGACAGAAAATTATGTTAGCAAATAGTGCAGATCCTGATCAGACGCCGCATTCTGCAATATGTGATCTGGGCATGCACTGTTTGCCAAGGTACCCTGTTAGGGGTTTCCCGCATACAATGGGTTATTCGATAAATTAGTAAACAGTATGCATCCAAATGTAGATTTTGTTTAATTTGGTTTTACGGCCCTTTTAAGATTATTTCATTATACTGAGTCGAACATTAATCAAAAGTGGTTGGAAACCAGGGTACCTGGTTAAAAACCACCATACTTTCGGTTTCAGAAGTTGGCATCTCACTAGTGGCCCGAGCGAGGCGTGAACCACAGCAGTGAGAGACCTTATAATTACAGTCAAGGATCTTATCCACTAGCAATAATAGGATTAGAAAAGAAAGCACAAGTAGTTACATAGTTGTTATCCTGGTCAAGCAGATAAATAGTGCAGTCAGGAACTGACAACTGAGGGAATGACAGTAGAGAAGATTTCATGGTCAATCTAAATGAAAGAATGTTGCCGCCCCTGCAGGTAGGGAATCCTCTACCTCCTGATCACTGGACAGAGGTGCATCTACCAAGCTCTATAAGTAAGTTGAGGTGACACCGACACCAGGATAATAATAATAGGATCCTCACTGTACTGTCCAACATGTGAGCCTATGTGAGTGTTAATTCGGGTTTAACGTCGCTTTCAACAATTTTTCAGTCATATCACGACGGTGTCTGGTTGCGACAGGGAGCTCAATGCTCACTTTTATAGTGCTGCCTCACTGAAGTATCATGTCCCTGACACATTACATGATACCACACCAAGTCACATTATCCTGACACTTGGTCAACCAGTCCTAGGTCTACCCCGTAAGTCTGACTGCCAAGCGAGGAGCAGCTAGTACCATTGTTACGACTTTGGTATGTCGCGGCCCGGGATCGAACCCATGACCTCCCGTTCCCCGGAGCGGACACTCTACCAACTGAGCTATCGGGGCCGGTATGTGAGCTTATGAGGTGCATTAATTATGAGGAACAATAAATTTACACATATTTGTTTATTTATACTGTTCTACTAAGCAAAGCAAAGTTCTAAGCACATTCACCATTGCTGATGAGGAGGAAAACTTAGCATCACGAAAACATGCCTATATAATTTTGACCCCCCTTGAACCCCACTTTTATATAGTAAAACTAGGGTTTCCAGGGGTATACCTTAATTTTCTTATTTCTGCTCCAAAATAAAGATTGTGTGTACTCGTTTGAAGCGCCTCAATGAGGCGGTTCTAACGTGTGCCCACAATCTATATTTTGAGCAAAAATAAGAAAAATATCACAATTTTCATCATAAAATTTTCATTTTTTCGGTGATAACGGTGACAATGTATTTGTATAGGCGTGTTTGCGTAATGGGATAATAAAGGGATAATACAAGTACCCACAACATGTCTCTCTAACAAGGACATGGCAACAGATGAAGAAATAAGTAAACTTATCCCTTTATTATTCTCATTATCCCTCCTCATATGCAGCAATACATAATAAACATACTAATTTTATTGCAAAAAAAAAAAAAAAAGGATTATTTTCAGATGAAAAATTCACATATTTTTCACATTTCTGTTCGCAACATAGATTGTGGGAACTCGTTAGAACCGCATCTGTGAGTACCCACAAACTGTGTTTTATACCGTCAGAACTTGTTAGAACCACCTCTGCAAGGCATTTTCAGTGAGTACCCACAATCTCAAGCAGAAATAAGAAAAATAATGTACACCCTTGTAAACCCGTTTTACTATATAAAAGTGGGGTTTAGGGGGGGGGGGGGGGGGGGGGCAATATTATTTAGACATGTTTCCCTGATGCAACATGCAATAGCCAAAGAAAAACAGTACCTGCCGTAGATCCGGAGAACTGTGGCTAGGTTGACAAACACCAGTTCAGGATGCATAGTTGAGAGATCGAAACAAAACTTAGCAGATGTGTATCAGAATGGTGTATTTAAAATTTGAGTATATTTTGTTTTAATATTGTAAAGAGTGGTATACAAGAGTGATTATTAGCTTATTAATTCTGTTGAAAAAAAAATAATTTTCTGTACTCATCTGATTGATTGAGTTTACTTCCCACCAAAGCTAAAGTCATACAGAGAAGGGACCTCTGAAGATTCATCTAAAAGTCTGGAGAAGACCAGAATCGAACCAACAACCTTTGGTTTATAAGGTAACTTAACCACTATACCAGAGAGGCTTCTCTACTCATTTAAGGGGAATGGGAACACATATAGCACATTTTTCATAACTTTCAGGACTTCCTGTTCGCTTTTCTATAAGCTCTGTCTAATGGAAAAAGGGGTCAACACTTAAAAGGAAAGAATTTTCTCCTCAGGAGCAAATTCTTTCCTTTCCGAGTTGACCCCTGTTGACATGGGAGACAAAAATACTTTTGCAGGAGTTGCCTCCATTAAAAGTGTTCGCATTCCCCTTAAAACATCTCAATGAAGTTTTCCTAATGCCTACACAAGCATGTGTAAGAGTACCATCACAAAGTACGGTCTAAAAACGTCATACTTAAGAGCTAAATGACTTAGGAACATTCATAAAAAGTATTTTATTGTTAACTTGTCACAATCCAAATGTTCCTTACCATTAATAGAAGCCTGGAGCCGTGGTGTAGTGGTTATCCTCGGCTTCTCCAGACTTTCGGATGAGTCTTTAAACAGAGGTTCTGTCTCCGTATGTCCTTAGCTGTTGACGAGACGTAAAACACTCACTCACTCATACCTAACCATTATTATTTATTTGCAGACACAGCCAATACACAGAATCAAAGAACTGACAGCAATGTTGGGTTGATTGTTTCTGAGCTGGGTAAGTGGTCGTGAGCACAGAACTGGAATGTTTTGTTTAACCCTTAAATACTTTAGGTAAACAGTTTAGACCCTGATCAGATGCTGCATTTTGTGGCAACTGAAGTCATTACGCAAACACGTCTATACAAATACATTGTCACCTTTATCGCCGAAAAATGAAAATTTTAAGAGGAAAAATTGTGATATTTTAATTATTTCTGCTCAAAATATAGATTGTGTGTACTTGTTAGAACCGCCTCGTCGAGGCGGTTCTAACGAGTACCCACAATCTATAATTTAGAGCAGAAATAAGAGAAGTAAGGTTTACCCCTGCAAACCCCAGTTTTACCATATGAAAGTGGGGTTCAAAGGGGTAAAAAATATATAGGCTTGTTTTCATTATGGTATCCTAACTGTATGCCAAGGTCCCAGCGCATGCTTGGAGTCAATGTTTTACAATGAGGATTCTTTTACACAGCACTCTGATGTCACAATGACAAGAATAGCATGGTTATTTACAATAAATAAACCTGCGAATCAGAGCTAGTCACATGGACATCAGTCTGAAGAGCTTCTGTCCTTATTAACTAAACAATTGACCCCCCAAAAAATGTGAAAAAATCAAGAGGGAAACAATTAATTTTGCAAAGTAGCAAATGACATTTTATTTGTTATCTCCCTTCGATTCACTGTGATTTGACTTTATTAAAGGTTTACTATAAACCTTTAACAGGAATTTCGCCGAAGGCCATGTTGCGCCTGTGACTGTTTGTTTGTTTGTATTGGAGTTTAATGTCCCGTCAACACTATTTCGATCAGTTTTGAGCCGGTCAGTTTACTTATCCATACTTTTCCTGGGCAGACTTATACGTAAGCTGTTAACCAGTACAGTGCACATTCTTTTGCCAGAAACTGACAACTGCCCTTCTTGAATCAGCAGGAGAGAATGACCATAGAAAAGATTTCATGATCAATCTCCACGAAA
Organism: Lucinisca nassula; assembly: GCA_963580285.1. Classification (NCBI taxonomy): domain Eukaryota; kingdom Metazoa; phylum Mollusca; class Bivalvia; order Lucinida; family Lucinidae; genus Lucinisca; species Lucinisca nassula. The sequence continues at coordinate 135,175,049 of OY757022.1, forward strand.
GAATGTGGCCGACCCCGGCCGTCCTGTGACTGTAGCGCTTGAGAAATGGACTGAGTATGACCCAGAAAACATGTACACTCCATATTTTTCAGTGCTGTGGTGTATTCCTTGCTTCCAAAGTATAACCCTTTTATAGAACATATTGAAATGCAAAAAGCTACTCACCTTTTTTTTCAGCAAAATTTGTGGACATAGATATTGAACTTGCTGAGCTATATCAGATTGTGGCCAATTTTCTCTATATAAAGTTGGAATTACAAGGGTATACATTTCACAGGCATGTAAACTTGATATCCGTGACTTACCAGCACAATATGTAAAGACTATGTAAATATACTTTACTTAAAAAAAACAACATCAAAATCTAATTCTGCATGGTCCCTGTTTCTCGTTTATCTTACAAACAATATACAGTAATATTCCTATATTAAGACCACCTTTGGGACTGTTCAAAAGTGGTCTTCAAGACCACTTTTGAACAGTCCCAAAGGTGGTCCCTGACCACAACACACTGTTTTCAGAAAACACTAAGCAAGAATAACTGCACATTTCTAAGTAACATTTTAAAACCAGAAATAGTCTTAATTTAAGGTGGTCTTAATAGTGGAATTTTACGGTAGAATATATCGCCTAACTGCCAAACATCATGTTAACAAATAAGTGCAATGAATACCATGTAAACCCCACTTTATACTGAGGAAAGTGGGGTTGACAAGTTTTTCTTTTTTCATGTTCAAAAGCAAAGATTGTTGGTACTCATTAGAACAGCTTCAATGAGGCTGTTCTAATAAGCACCCACAATCTATGTTTGAAGCATGAATATGGAAACGTCAAAATTTATCATCTGAAAAATTCTTGTTCTACTGGTATGAGTGAGTGAGTGAGTTTTAGTTTAATGTCCCACCAACAGCTAAGGTCATATGGAGACGGGACCTCGGTTTAAAGACTCATCTGAAAGTCTGGAGAAGCCCGGGATCGATCCTGCGATCCCTGGTTTTCAAGGCGAGTAGCGTAACCACTGCACCACGGAGGCTTCTGTTCTACTGGTATGAAACAAGCCACTGTATCATGGGGTGGTGGTGGTGGTGGAGGGGGGATTATCTTGATGAGTTTTCCGACACGTTTAGTATCAACAGGTGAAAAGTAGGACTCCGACAGTATTAATACAGTATTTTTCCTCCCAGAGAGGAAAGTAATTTGGCACATAAAATATCACTGGGAATCTACAATATATTCTTGCTATACAGTTTTATGTACTGTCAAATTTCAATGGTTTGTTTGTTTTGGAATTTTACAGCCAAGTCAACACTTTTTAGGTGATATCAAGCCAGTCAGCTTACCGAACCACACTTCCTGGGCAAGCTTATACGTAAGTGGTAAACCAGAATAGTGCCAGAAATGGACAACTGCCTTTCTTGAATCAGTGGTTGGTTGGTTGATTTGAGGTTTAACGTCCCCGTCAACACTGTAAAGGTCATTTACGAGACGTTGCTTCCAATTCTGTGGGACTTTTACCCGACATTGAGATGAAATGACATCTCAAGCCCTGTCGCCCAATGAAACCAATAGGGTTTATAAGCATGGACGGTCCGCCTCGCACCGCGGTTCCTGGACAGGCTTAGATCCTCTAAACGGTTTACCAGTACTAGTGTGCGGGCCGGATTCAGCTCTGCGTGGAAGCATCATGCAGCCAATATATTTCTTCAAGTCCCTATGGGCGGGGGCCGCCTTGAATCAGTGGAAAAGAGAGAATGACCAAAGAAAAGATTTCAAAAGAATGGTGTTGACCTCAGCAGGTGGCTCTAACACGTTTGAGACAACAAAATTTTGTTCAAGCCATTGAAGGTAAATTATACCTCCATGTCAGGAGAAATTATATGGACAACTTTTCAATTTTCTTTAAACTAAGGGTATGTTGTGCATACTCATTAGAATTGCCTCATTGAGGCAATTCTAATGAGTACACAAAGCATACATTTTCAAGCAAAATAGGAAAACTATCCCAAATACTGTATTTATATCCTTAGTTATGGTAATTTTTCGTAGGGACACAAGAACAAGTTCGAAACAGTATCAGTGTTTGTGCCATTTAACCATTGTCCTGCTGAGTATAACAACCTAAACCTTTGCAAACAGTGCAGATCCAAATTAGACAGCTTCAATCAGGATCTACACTGTTTGCCATGCAGTTTGCGAAATGAACAAATATATTAAGTAATTTCATTAGATGACAGTAGAAATGGGTGTAGTGAAATAATGTACTCAGCTGGATAATGGATAAGTTTTTTCAGCAAAAACAGCTTTGTATCAGATGTTATACTTGCTAGTTCACCTCATGTTTTGGACACTGATAAGTTAGTTAAGCCATTGATTCTTTGAACAGCAGGGCTCTAGGTCCAGTTGTCCAAAGCATCACTAGCTTAAACTGCTTACTAGCCAGAATGTTTAACTCATTACGATAACACAACCGTGCAACATAGTGCATTTTTTCACATCTCCAAAATGGCTACTTTTCTGATGAAAATCAGTGATATTTTTTCTTATTTATACTAAAAAAATAGGTTGTGGGTGCTCATTAGAACCACCTAACGAGTTACCACAACCTATGTCTCGGAGCAGAAATAAAAATAATGTTTACCCCCCTAAACCCCAGTTTTCTCTATATAAAGTAGGGTTTAAGAGGGTCTTCATTTCACCGACTTGTTAGCTTGATGTGTTTTAGCAAGAACAATATCTGACACGCTGGTATTTTTGCTGATTTTTTTTTCCAGCAAAAACCTTAGTGGAATAGGCATTTGAAATGGTCTAAGTTTTAACACTATGTTGACCAACACTGTCAGTTTTGAACAGTTGACATTAATTTCAAGTTGGACCCGCTGGGTACGTGACTAACAAACAGATAACAATGTCTATAAGTTTTTTATTCTGCTTAAACATTTTCTCATAAAAATCTTTGTTCTTTGTCATTGATGTATACAGTAGAACTTCGATGGCTCGAACACCAATGGCTTGTTTACCATGGATGAGTCGAATCCGTTCTTGAGCCCTAGAAAATTCCTCTACATAAGAAACAGTACTAGTGGATGGCAATTTAGGAGATTTTAGTCTTTTATCTTGCAAATGTATGCTTTGTGTACTCATTAGAATCGCCTCAATGAGGCGATTCTAATGAGCACACACAGCATACATCTTTATTTACATACATTTAGTTTTTAGTTTATACTAATTTATTTTAGTTCGATTGCGATGAAAGCTTCAAGCTTATTGAATCGCTCTCGAACACTCATTCCGGGTGTTTTCATGCACGCGCGAGAGAGAGGCAGTGGCTTTTACACCACTGCTACCCATTTACACCTGGGTGGAGTGGGGCAGTGTCATTACGTGTCTTGCCCAAGGACACACCTCGATACCGGTGGCCGGATTCGAACGCACAACCTCTCAATCATAAGTCGAACGCACTAACCACTGCGCTATCGAGGCTGACATACATTTTATCGAGGCTGACATACATTTTATTCTAGAACACCGAAAAGATGTCCCAAAGTATATCGTAATGCCTCCTAACAGTAACCCTCAGTGGCTCGAACTACCCCTGTCTCGAACAGATTTTCGAGGTCCCAAAGGTGTTGGAGCCATTGAAGTTCGACTATATTTGTATCAGCTAATGTGCGTTTGGTTGAGATATCTATTTCCTACTTGACTAGCTGCTCTACTATTGCTATATTTAAAGAACGTCTGCGCACAGCACAATAAATAAATGACAACACAATATAATTGTTCAAATCGACTTAATAAGATATGCTGTCCCTATTAGTCAACCTTATCAGTAGCTATGTTAATACCATTAACATTTTTTAATCACTTTCTCTGCAATATACTGTATGAACCCTAACTATTTGGACACCAAAAGGACACAGTGAGAAGCCTGTGCAAACACTGTAGATCCAAACCAACTGCTCCTTTAAAGCAGTCTGATCAAGGTCTACAATGTTTGATACTCGGTAAAAGTCTAACTACAGCAGAACTTCGATGGCTCGAACAACGATGGCTTGTTTACCATGGATGTGTCGAACCCATTCTTGAGCCCCTAGCGAAATCCTCTACATAAGAAATAGTGGGGGATAACTGAGGAGATTTTAGTCTTTAAGCTTGCAAATGTATGCTGTGTGAACTCATTAGAATCGCCTCGATGAGGCGATTCTAATGAGTACACACAGCATACATTTCCATTATAGAGCACCGAAAAAATGTCTAAAACTATCTCGTTATGTCTCCTGACAGTAACCTCAGTGGCTCGAACTACCCCTGTCTCGAACAGATTTTCGAGATCCCAAAGGTGTTCGAGCCATCGAAGTTCGACTGTACTTGGTAAAAGTCTAACTATAAGGTAATCCTGTTGGATAAATCCAGACGTCTGCCCATCCCAATCTTCAAGGAAGAATTTTTGCAAATCCCATCAATACGTAAGTGCCTGAATACTTGGCAGCAAATGTGGTAAACACATGTATCAACATATTAACAACACACAGGAAGCGCACAACATAAAGATAGCACACTGATAAAGTAATATTTAAAAGTCTAATTCATGTAGAAAAGAAAATGGTCTATGAAGTAAAACAACTATAAAGGTGTATCTATGAAATTTGAACTGTATACAATACATCAGACGGAATCATTCTGTGTCACATGACCTCCATCTGAAAGTAAACAATATCATCAGGTGAACGAGTCTGTGTAATGAACACCCCTTTAAACCCCACTTTATACCAAATGGAACCTTCCTCCTTAAATATACTGGAGTACATTTCAAAATGTAGGGGTGTCAGGTTGTATTTTCTTCAAAATTTATTTGGAAAATGACTGGACTTTTAGCAAAGAGTGCAGGCACTGATCAGACGCCCAGAGAATGCGGCTTCTGATCTAGGCCTGCACAGTTTGCCAGAGTACCTGTTTTGGGGTTTATGGTGCAAAATGGATTAAATCCCACTTTATATATAGAAAACAACAAAAATGCCAAACGGCTACAGCAATTAAAAGAGGAGTACCCTAAGAAACAATGAACAAGAAATCTCATTTCAAGTGTTTTTATTTAAAAAAAAATACTTCCAGTTTAGCCGATTTTGCCCCAAAAAGCCATTTTCTTATGTGAAAGAGCTGAACAGATTGAGTGAGTGTTTGAATTTTACATCCCACCAACAGCTAAGGTCATATGGAGACATGACCTCGGTTTAAAGACTCATCCAAAAGTCTGGAGAAGCCCGGGATCGATCCTGCGATCTCTGGTTAGGCGAGTAGCATAACCACTGCACCACAGAGGCTTCTCTAAACAGATTGCAGCAATTGAAAGAATAATCCTAACATGTATCATTAAAATATTTCAAATTGTTGCCGAGTTATGCTTCGGAAACAAAAATGCTGAAAAATATGGATCAGCAGAGATAATTTTTAAATGAAGACAAGCAGAGTTGTTATTCTTGCACAGGGCACTCTGCAATGACCTGTTCTGTAATCCTACAAAGTATTATTGAAATATTTCAAACTATTGCCAAGTTATGCTCAAGAGACGAAAAAAAAAAATGGATCAGGGTTGATAATTCAAAAACGAAGACAAGCAGAGTTGTCATCCTAGCATGCGACACTCTGCAGTGACCTGTTCTATAATCCTACCAAATATCATTAAAATATTTCAAAAAGTTGCGGAGTTATGCATCGGAAACAGTCAGATGCACATCCGATTGAGCTACCGAGGCTGGCTCTACAGTCATTCTCACCCTTCCGCTAAAATAGGGCAGCTGTCAGTTTCTGGTGAAAGAATGTGCACTGTGCTGGTTTACTGCTTAAGTATAGATGACTTTACAATGCCATCGGTTGCTAAGGAAAAGCAATCCCATAATGCAGTGTTCTTGCGCATATGCAAAGTACGTAGAGCAAAAAATTAGAAAACCAGTGAGTCGTGAGGCTGGCTAGTTGTGTCATCATTTGTTGGCAAATAATTTGTGTGTGTTTGGTGGGGGGAGGGGTTACTACTCAGTGAATGTGTGTGTACGTACGTGTGTGTATAATGTCCCACAAACAGCTAAGGTAATACAGAGACGGAACCTCGGTTTAAAGACTCACCCTGATGGCTGGAGAAGCCCGGGATCTAACCACAAACCCTGGTTTATAAGGTGAGTAGCAAAACCACTACACCACGGAGGCTTCTGTCTGTCATAATTTATTGGATGTGTTAACAATGCCACCCAGGCTGCCAAAAACCGCTTAAGAAGTGAAAATGTTTCCGTCATCCACTTCGAACAAGTACAAATATGAAAGATGGGTAAAGAAGATCAATCGTGCACAGACAGATAGTTTGGACAGAAAAAAATCTAGATCGGACGGATAATGAGAGCAGAGTTTGCAGTGCACATTTTAACTCAAGCACGTAACTGTGCGAAGAATTTAGAACTCCGATGAAAACCCCCTCCCACATCACCTGCATAATAAATCTTACTTTACCATCCGTTCCAGAACCACAACCTGCCATGTTCAAGAATTCAATTTCTTCCTGAGATCACACATGTCATAGCAGCTCATCTTGTAGCCTACAACATTTCACCAAGCATTTCTTTGCTCGCCTACCACACAGATTTCTCACATATGGGAAGGTATAATTTGAGGACTTTTATTGGAGGACCAGAGGACTGAGGACCAAGTCCTCTAGAGGACCAGGGGTATAATTTGAGGACCAAATATAGGAGGACCAGTGCTTTAATCAGCCATATAATGGCTATGATAATTGAAGATAATTACTGTTTATTGAAAACTAGAGCTGCCGCCTAACGGGCGCCAAATATACCCCCGCATGCTTTGTCAGACAAATTTTTACAAGTATTTGACCTTGAGGAAGGTCAACGTAAAGGTCAAGGTCATGTTTGTGTATATCAATCTTAAGTACTAGTGGCAAGGTGTGTGGTGTGTGAATATTAAAGAAATCGGTCAAAGAATAAGGAAGTTATGAGCAATGTTAAAGTTTTTTGTAACGGACCGACGACGACAGACGACAAGCTGACTCCTATATACCCCCTTCAAACTTCGTTTGCGGGGGTATAATGACACCTACTGCTATGGTATATCACCTCATGGGCATATATACGGACAAAAAGAAAAAAAAATAAAATGAAAAAGGTGTTATTATGCTCAGGAAATTTTTCACCAAAAATTTTATGAAATATATTTTTGGCATCTTGTTACTCTGACAAAAAATATTCAATTGAAACTAGAACTGTCAGTGAAACTGACTAGGGCCCCGGCAGTGCCATCAGAGGAGTTGGATTTTTTTTCAAAGGGCTATTACTCTTATTAGAGTATTGTAGCTAGAGTTACGTCAGTTGCCATGTAATTGTGTAATGATATTGTGACCATATATCTTAAGTTTGAAGTTGATGCATTTGACTGTTTGTAAGTTATGAATTAAAAACAAAAGGGTATTACTATATGGCAACTGTCAATAACTTCAGCTTCAGTTTGTAAACATGAAAAATGTTGATGGATAGACGGGCAGATGGACAGACGGACGGACGGACGGACAGACAGGGCATTACTATACGGCACACTGTCACATTATGGTTAATATTTCTGCTAAGTAATATTTAAATCCATCCAGGTATAAGAAAGTTATAGATTGGACACAATAAAAAAGACGCTTTTTTGACCTTTTATCTCTAAGTATGACCTTGACCTTTGAGGTACGGCTGTGGATCTTGCGTGTGACACTTCGTCACATTATGGTTAACATTTCTGCCAAGTAATATTTAAATCCATCCAGGAATAATAACAAAGTTATTAATGGGACACAGGAAAGACCCTTTTTTGACCTTTAACCTCTAAGTATGACCTTGACCTTTGAGGTACGGACCTGAGTCTTGCGCGCAACACTCCATCACATTATGGTTAACATTTCTGCCAAGTAATATTTAAATCCATCCAGGAATAAGAAAGTTATGGAGGATAAAAAAATTTGTGGACGGACAGACGGACAGACAGACAGACAGACAGACGGACGGACAGAGTGATTACTATAGGGCACCCACACTTTCAGTGGAATAAGAAAGTTATGGAGGATAAAAAAATTTGTGGACGGACAGACGGACGGACAGACAGACGGACGGACAGAGTGATTACTATAGGGCACCCACACTTTCAGTGCGGGGCCCTAATTAGAATTTCCCTACTTTCTATATACTTGATATAATCTTTCTGTTATTTTTTTTAATTTACCAACTGCATGATGAACAGTGAAGATCCTGATCAGATGGCATCTTGTTACTCTTTTAAAAATGTTCACTTAAATTAGAATTTCTCTACTTTCCATATACATGTACTTAATATTAGCTGTCTGTTAAATTCACAAACTGCATGATGAACAGTGAAGATCCAGATCAGATGGCATCTTGTTACTCTTTTAAAAATGTTCGCTTAAAATTAGAATTTCTCATCTTTCAATATACATGTACTTATTATATAAGCTATCTGTTAAATTCACAAACTGCATAATGAACAGTGAAGATCCTGATCAGACAGCATCTTGTTACTCTTTTAAAAATGTTCACTTGAAATTAGAATTTCTCTACAGTTAAGTACTTTCTATATACTTTCTATATACTTATATAATCTATCTATTAAATTCACAAACTGCATGATGAACAGTGAAGATCCTGATCAGATCGCTTATCTGGAGCTAAACTGTTTGCAAATGTAGGGATTGTCTTGTTCAGCGGGATAAGTGGAAAAAATAAATAAATTAAAGGAAAACATGCGATAAAGAAATCCTTCACCATATAAACAAATGAAATATATTTTAGGCATTGTGTTACTCTTTTAAAAAAAGTATGTTCAGTTCTAATGGAAATTTCCCTACTAGGAAACAAAAAAAAACACAGTTATTTATTTTATTATTATTATTATTATTTTTTTTTGTAGGATAATTTGGCCAAATTATTTTTTCCTAATGGTTTTATCTATTCCTATTCTATCAGTCATTTTATTACTTACTGGTAATGGCCTTTTTTTTTTAAGACTTCCGAGTATTACATTCAGAGCTATATATGAAAAAAAATAATAATCTTATATCCTAAGCACCAAGCATTACCTTATAGCAGATGGCATTCAATTTTTTTTTATTTTTTTTTTTGTTTTCAGAGAACAATATTTCTATAGGACTCATATATGAAAAATGCTAAACAAGATTTTCTTTGAGAAGTATTGACTGACTGAACTTGTTTTTAAGGTAACTGGGGGTGCTATAAGCACATAGGGGCTACCCCTTTGAGAAGTAAAGAAAAAGGCTTGATATTATAATGGTTGTGATTGGCAGTTTAATGGTTATTTGTAGGTGGGGCTTATCCTATTGTAGGTGGGGCAAAGTTACATATTACAACCAATGACTGTAATCCTATGATTAGGGTGAAATTTTGCAAATAATTGAAAGTCTTCATTATTGAAATGTGTTGTTAGATCTTTCAGAAGCATTTTTTTTTCTAATTATTTTGACTGTTAATTAGGGCCTAATTTATTATTAATTTTCTTAAGTTGATCTGTAAATTGAAAAAAAAAAATGTGACCTTCCATTGCAGTACTCACACAGGACCCATAAATAAGCATTTATTTCATTTTTAATAATGTTTTTTTTTATTATTTATTTATTTTATTTTATTGTTTATTTCTTTTGTTTATTTATTTATTAGGAGTAATAATCAAGGAAAAATGAACCTTTGGGAAAAAGATCTTAGTCACCCAAGTGACAAGGTGTCATCAGGTGAACATGTCCATAAAATGCCCCCCCCCACTCCCTCCACACACATACACCTAAAAAACACCTTACTAGGGTTTACAGGGGCATACATTATCTTTCTTATTACTGCTCCAAGAAGTAGATCAGGGGTACTAATTAGAACCACCTCAATGAGGCAGCAACCTATGTTTGCAGTATAAATAATAAAACTATCAAAGATTTTCATCAAAAAAGTAGCCAGTTTGGAGATGTAAAAAAATGCACTATGTCGCATGTGTGTGTTATTGTAATGTTGCTTCCACAAACTTAAAACTGACATTTTCCTTTTTATTGGTGACTTTCTTCTCATTTCGTCTGCAAGCATAGAATGTGTGTGGTCATTAGACCAAGGTGGTTCTGACAAGTGTATCTCACGAGTACCCAAATCACAGAATAACTAGAACTGTCAGAGGATTTGACTATAGCCCCGCTATAGCCCTGTCAGAGGAGAAAGACTCATGAATTAAAGGTAAAGACTTGTGAGAGGGTTAAATCCCTAACAAGGTACCTACCCCTTATAGACTTTTCGCGTTATTAGATCTGAAAAACAGCCTAGTTAAAAAATAGGTTTTGGATAATGAAAAAAGCACATGCACATCTTCAGACCTATATGAAAACACCTGTTAAATTTCAAAAGGATTGACTAGAACTGTAAGAGGAGTTGCGATCACAAGGTAGCAACTCCCTATACATTTTAACATTAGTAGATCTCAAAAATTGTCTAAGTTAAAAAAGGTGAAATAAGTGAAAAAAATTATTTAAGGATAATGAAAAAAGAATATGCACATCTTCAGACCTATATGAAAACACCTGTAAAGTTTCAAAAGGATTGACCTAGAACTGTAAGAGGAGTTGTGGTCACAAGGTAGCTACTCCCTATACATTTTAACATTAGTAGATCTCAAAAATTGTCTAAGTTAAAAAAGGTGAAATAAGTAAAAAAAAATAATTTAAGGATGATGAAAAAAGAATATGCACATTTTCAGACCTATATGAAAACACCTGTAAAGTTTCAAAAGGATTGACCTAGAACTGTAAGAGAAGTTGTGGTCACAAGGTAGCTACTCCCTATACATTTTAACATTAGTAGATCTCAAAAATTGTCTAAGTTAAAAACGGTGAAATAAGTGAAAAAAATTATTTAAGGATAATGAAAAAAGAATATGCACATCTTCAGACCTATATGAAAACACCTGTAAAGTTTCAAAAGGATTGACCTAGAACTGTAAGAGGAGTTGTGGTAACAAGGTAGCTACTCCCTATACATTTTAACATTAGTAGATCTCAAAAATTGTCTAAGTTAAAAAAGGTGAAATAAGTGAAAAAAATTATTTAAGGATAATGAAAAAAAAAATATGCATATCTTCAGACCTACATGAAAACACCTGTAAAGTTTCAAAAGGATTGACCTAGAACTGTAAGAGGAGTTGCAGTAACAAGGTAGCTACTCCCTATACATTTTAACATTAGTAGATCTCAAAAATAGTCTAAGTTAAAAAAGGTGAAATAAGTGAAAAAAATTATTTAAGGATAATGAAAAAAGAATATGCACATCTTCAGACCTATATGAAAACACCTGTAAAGTTTCAAAAGGATTGACCTAGAACTGTAAGAGGAGTTGCGGTAACAAGGTACCCACTATCAAATATTACAGACAGACAGACAGACGGAATTCCGGACAAATTACAGACAGACAGACAGACGAAATTCTGGACAAGCCAAATCCAATATAGCCCCCACTTTTTCAAAGCGGGGCTATAATTAAGTGGGGTTTATTCGGGTGTTCATTTCATCCACTTAAGAAACTAGTAGGAAAAAGGGTAACAAACCGGACAGCTATTGTCTTCAATATATTCATGTTTTAACCCATTTTGTACTGAATGAATTCATCTGACTGATGATCAGGAGGACGCGGATTCAACTCCCGCCGGGGTCGGCAACATTCTTTCGTGGAGATTGATCATGAAATCTTTTCTACGGTCATTCTCTCCCTTCCGCTGATTCAAGAAGGGCAGTTGTCAGTTTCAGGCGAAGAATGTGCACTGTACTGGTTAACCGCTTACGTATAAGCCTGCCCAGGAAAGTGTTGACTGGGCAGTAAAACTCCAAAACAAACAAACAAACTGAATGAATTCTTCCACTTTATATATAGCACATGTCCATTTCAAAATTAGGGATTCTTCAAAATTTATTTGGAAAACGGCTGAACTTTTCTGCAAAGAGTTTAGGCTCTGATCATATGCTGCAGAATGTGGCATCTGATCTGGGCCTACACTGTTTGCTAATAACCGGTTTGGGGATTTCTGATACAAAAATGGGTTAATGTCAACCATTCCTCAACAGTGTGTGGCAAGCCATTATAGTATGATAATTTTATAAATCTTAGCATTTGATAAAAAATCAGAATATAGAACTTCAAAATCAGTGTAGCTGAACATTATAATTAACAACAATCATGGTAATTAATTAAATTAAATGATAAAACCATATTTTTGCAACAAAACTTCTCTAAAGACTTTAGTACACCTCTGATAAAGGATCAGCTCGATATGAGTAAAATAATATTGAAAGGGCCATACCCCCCCCCCTCCCCCCGAACCTTTAAGTATAGCAGGGACTGCTTTTGTTGAATTTTGTGTGAGATAATCAGCATCAATGTAGTACCATGTCCATGCAATTGAAAGTTTTATTATTTAATCTCACTTCAGTGAAGTACCAGCGGGTTTTTATAAAAAATAAGCCATATTATGACAGTTTGCATGTTATGTTAAGAGTGCCTCAGTGGTCTTAAAAATAATACACAATTTATGTTACAGGGGTATACATTATTTTTATTATTTCTGCTTCAAAACATAGGTTGTGAGTAGTTGTTTGAACCGCCTCATTTAAGTGGTTCTAACAAGCACCCACAACCTATATACGGAGTATTAATAAGAAAAATTTCACAAGTTTTCATTAGGAAAAAAATACCATTATGGTAACATGTAAGGATGCTCTATGTCATATGGAAATGTTATCTTAATGATATTTCATATAATTCTAAGGTGAAAAATTTCTGAACATAACAACAGTTTAGCTCCAGATAAGCCATCTGATCAGGATCTTCACTGTTCATAATGCAGTCTGTGAATTTAACAGATAGCTTATATTAAGTATATTGAAAGTAGATAAATTCTAATTTCAAGTGAACATTTTTAAAAGAGTAAGAAGATGCCATCTGATCAGGAGCTTCACTGTTCATCATGCAGTTTGTGAATTTAACAGACAGCTTATATTAAGTACATGTATATGGAAAGTAGAGAAATTCTAATTTTAAGTCAAAATTTTTAAAAGAGTAACAAGATGTCATCTGATCAGGATCTTCACTGTTCATCATGCAGTTGGTGAACAAAAAAAAAATAACAGATAGATTATATCAAGTATATAGAAAGTAGAGAAATTCTAAATTCAACTGAATATTTTTTATCAGAGTAACAAGATGCCAAAATATATTTCATAAAATTATATGATGAAAAATTTCCTGAGCATAATAACATGTTTTTCCTTTTAATTATTTTATTTATCTTTTTTCTTCCTTTTTTCTGTATATATGCCCATGAGGTGATATACCATACTAGCAGGTGTCATTTTCAATAAACAGTAATTATCTTCAATTAACATAGCCATTATATGGCTGATTAAAGCACTGGTCCTCCTGTATTTGGTCCTCAAATTATACCCCTGGTCCTCTAGAGGACTTGGTCCTCAGTCCTCTGGTCCTCCAGTAAAAGTCCTCAAATTATACCTTCCCCTCACATATACTAGTCCAGTCAAAGATTGTTCTCAAAGCTCGCTAATAGAGCGAGTGAGGGGAGGTAACTGCCAGACTACCACTATCCCTTAACAGAAAATAATTCTGCCGTCATACCTTATCCAGTATGCAAAATTTGATCCTTTACAAGATTTATAAGCTAGGCAAGACACTTGCAAAGAACTTCCCATTCTTTGGTGGTTCTTTGCCCCTTGAGATAGATTTCCCTATGCGCAACCCATCGATCCTATTCCCTTTATCTCACGGGTCTTGACTGCTGCACTTACATTCACAAATGGGCATTACATGCAAGTGTATACTGTACTTTCTGGTTGTTGCAGGCTGAAAGCCTACTGAAATCACTTTAAATAGCAGTAGCTATCTTCAGCCTGCCCAGGGTATGTTTCTCCCAGCACAGAGGGGAGGAGCGGTGCAGGTGGGGGTCCAGTTAATGGCGTGATCCGAAGGACCCACAGTTTATAAGTCCATCAAATGACAATACCAAAGAAGGTTCAGACACTTAATTAGGTACGCATAAGTATAACCACTATTTTGTGTTGTCATCCGACCAACACAATTACATCAGATTTGCTCGATTTTGACGACATGGGTCATCAAACACATTAATTTTTAGCATTAAAGTGTTTTGCGTAATGACTCATTTTCCAGCAATATTGAAACAAATACAGTGTGGTTTCACTTTGCTCTCCCGACTTTTTGCCCTACACAAACTGCGCATGCGAGTAAATCAGATTGGCGTTGCCAGGAAGTGAAAGTGCCTAGTCATCTATAAGCCTGCCCAGGAAAAGTGTAGCTGGTAAACTGACCAGCTTAAAAATGACCTAAATAGTGTTGACTGGGCTGTACTTGAATACAAACAAACAAACAAACATCAAACTCACAACAAGAGGGCCAAATGGCCCTATATCGCTCACCTGTGTACCAGAAAATCATTAATGATGTTTTAAGAATGCCCATTGGGGCTTGAAGAAAAAGACTGGGCTACATGGTGCTTCTATGCAGAGCTGGAACCGACCACACATGAGTACTGGTAAACAGGTTCTAAGCCTGCTCAGAAAAAGTGGTGCCAGTTGGACTGTCCATGCATAATGACCCTATTGGTTTCATTGGGTGGATAGGGCTTAAGATATAATTTCATCTCAATGTCGGGCAAAAGTCCCACAAAACTAGAAGCAATGTCTCCAAAATGACCTACTCTGTGCTGACAGGGATGTTAAACCTCGAATCAATAAACAAGGGCAGGTAACTCCAAAGTTGTTTGTATCAGGCAGCCCAAATTGGTACTCTATGTAGACTGTATGTCCTTCCTGGTTATCTGCAAGTTTGATGAAGATCAGATCAGAAATGGCGCAGAAAAGTTGGTAACGTCCTTTTTCCATTGTAAGTCTATAGGAAAATTGTTTGCGTTCTAAGGGCTGTAACTGCAAAAACCGAATATCAAATTCAAGCCAAATTCAAACTCATCTGAGGTTTTATGCTTGTTCTCGTTTACTGGAAGTTTCAAAAAGATCAGATTAGAAACGGCTGAGAAAAGGTGGAGACACTATTTTTCACTAATATTTCTGCTCAAGGGCAGGTAATTCGAAAGCCTTTTGTCTAATGTAGCCCAAATTCGAACTGAACATAGACTGTAAGCTCCATCAGTTTATCTGGAAGTTTGATAAAGGTCAGGTTACAAATAGCCAAGCAAAGTTGGAGACATCGTTTTCCCATTGTAAGTCTATGGGAAACTTTTCACCCTCAAGGGGATGTAGCTGCAAATCCGGTGGCCGGATTCAAACCAAAATCGAACTCATTAGAGATTTTATGATCAGCCTCCTTTACCAAAAGTAGCAAAAAGATCAGATCAAAAATGGTTGCGGAAAGCTGGATACACCATTTTTCGCTAATTTTTATGCTCAAGGGCAGGTAACTCAGTAGTCATTTAACCTACATGGCCCAAATTCAAACTGAACATAGACTGTATGCCCCTCCTGGTTATCTGCAAGTTTGATGAAGATCTAATTTGAAATGGTCGAGAAAAGCTGGAGGCGTCGTTTTCCCATTGTAAGTCTATGGAAAAATCTTTCACACTCAAGGAGATGTAACTGGAAAACCACTGGTCAGATTCAAGTCAACTTCCTCGCTCGAGATTTTATGCTTGTCTTCTTTACCAAAAGTTACAAAATGATCCAATAAAGAACGGCTGAGAAAAGCTGGAGACACCATTTTTCACTTACATTTATGCTCAAGGGCAGGTAACTCAGAAGCTGTTTGTCCCGTGCAGCCCAAAGTTGAACTCAACGTAGACTGCAAGCCCCTCCTGGTTATCTGCAAGTTTGATGAAGATCGGATCAGAAATGGTGGAGAAAAAGTGGAGACGTCGCTTTCCTCATTACAAGTCTATGGGAAAATTTTTTCATGCTCCAGGGGGTGTAACTGAAAAAACCGCTCATTAGATTCAATCAGATTCAAGCCAAATTCGAACTCGTCCAAGATTTTATGCTTGTTCTCGTTTATGAAAAGTTACAAAAAGATCAGATCATAAACGGCTGAGAAAAGCTGGTGACACCATTTTTCACTTCTATTTATGCTCAAGGGCAGGAAACACCAAAGCTGTTTGTCCCATGCATCCCAAATATGAACTCGAAGTAGACTGTTAGCCCCTCCTGGTTATCTGCAAGTTTGATGAAGATCGGATCAGAAATGGCTGAGAAAAAGTGGAGCCATCGTTTTCCCCATTATCAGTCTATGAGAAAATTTTTCATGCTCAAGGGGATGTAACTGGAAAACCACAGGTCAGATTCAAACCAAATTCGAACTTGTCCGAGATTTAATGCTTGTCCTCGTTTATGAAAAGTTACAAAAAGTTCAGGTCATAAACGGCTGAGAAAAGCTGGACACACCATTTTTCACTTATATATACTTAGTCAAAAAAGAAACTATACCAACTCTCGGGTGAAACTCACCAGATATCTGGCAGCTACTGAGCTAAATTTGGCTGTAGACATTTAAGTCGGACGTTTAGCTAGAGAATGCTCAAACTTGCATTTGCTCATACCTTTCTGCTCCAGAGTTGTCTTGCAATATGTGCCTAGAAAGATTTTGGAAGAAAATGGACATTGCACATGTGCATTAAGCTCTTTTTTGTCTAAGATGGAAGACAATATTCTCTGAACATAGGATAACACTTTACTTTTACAATGTCTCATGATCCTGCATAATAAGCGAGGTTTTAATTTGTGAAATTCTCAAATTATCTCCCTTGCAATTAAAAATACAGCAATTTTCGAACTGCTGTAATTTTTATTCCTGTCAATCAATGTTTGCCATTTTTTTCAAAAAACGCTTTGTGTCCACCATTGCTGTTTATCATGATGGTAAAAACTAGAGCTATCACTAAATGTGATGAATACCCCCACAAAAACTGCCTTGATAGTACAACAGCGCCATTTTGCAATTTTTTCACTTGAAAGGGGCCATAACTATGTCGAAAATTGACGAATTGTAGTGGAAATCTAACTTTACCTGTATTTTATGATGTTACATCAGTGTACCAAAAAAAATATAACCAGAGGACCAGTGGTCCTGTAAACGCTCACCTGACACCTGGTCCTGGTGTACATTTTAATGTTTTTATATATGTATATAGCCTCAGAGCAGGGGTACACAACTTGTGGGGACAAAATTTTGATGTCTAACAATGTGATAAAACTTTCCACCTATTCCTACCTTTCTGACAGTTCGAAGGCCATGCTTTCATTATGGTTTATTCCATTTCTCATATTTCACTTTTTCCCAAGCAAAAGCCTAAGTCCGCAAATTTGACATTGCCGTAAAATAGGTAAAGGTCAACCCAGGGTCACCATTTGAACAAATTATGATAGGCCCATGTACCAGATGCTTCCTGCCAAGTTTCAAGGTCATTTGCCTTACGGTTCTGGAGAAGAAGAATTTCGAAGTGTTTTTACCATATATGGGCATGGCCACCATCTTGGTCATGTGACCTGGACCATATGAGCAAAGTTTCATTTGTTCATCATATAAAGGATCCATATCAAATTTCACTTGAATTGGGCCAGTGGTTTCTGAGAAAAAACTGTTTGAAATATGGAACCTGGTTAATCTTGGTCCCAGGTCACTGAATGATGACTTTTCTTACCCATGAATCTTCATGTATTCATTTACTTTACCTGATCTACCAATTTGGTGACATTGTCTTCAATGGTTTCCTAAAAATCCATTATTTTCACTTTTTCCCATGCAAAAGCCTAAGTTGACAAATTTGACACTGCCATAAAATAGGTCAAGGTCAACCCAGGGTCAGCATTTGTAAAAACTATGACGAGCCCGAGTACCATATGATATATGCCAAGTTTCAAAGCCATTGGCCTTACGGTTCTGGAGAAGAAAATTTTTGAAGGCTTTTTACCATATATGGGCGTGGCGGCCATCTTGGTCATGTGATCTAGACCGTACTGGCAACTTTTCATTTGTTCAACTCACAAAAGCTCCATATTGAATTTCACTTAAATTGGCTCAGTAGTTTCTGAGAAAAAATGTTTTTTTTTTTAAATATGAAATCGGAGTGACCTTGGTCTAAGGTCAATGAATGACCTTGACCTTTCTTACCCATAGATCTTCATGTATTCAGTTACTTTACCTAATCTCCAAATTTTGGTGACACTGTCTTCAATGGTTTCCCTAAATATCCATTATTTTCACTTTTTCCTATGCAAAAGCCTAAGTCAGCAAATTTGACATTACTGTAAAATAGGTCAAGATCAACCCAGGGTCACCATTTGAACAAATTATGATAGGCCCGAGTACCATATGCTACATGCCAAGTTTCAAGGCCATTGGCCTTACGGTTCTTGAGAAGAAGAATTTCGAAGTTTCTTTACCATTTATGGGCGTGGTGGCCATCTTGGTCATGTGATCTAGACCATGTTGGCAGCTTTTCATTTGTTCAACTCCCAAAGGCTCCATATTGTATTTCACTTCAATTGGCTCAGTAGTTTCTGAGAAAAAATGTTTGAAATATGGAACCTGCGTGACCTTGGTCTAAGGTCAATTAATGACCTTGACCTTTCTTACACATAGATCTTCATGTATTCAGCTACTTTACCTTATCTACTAATTTTGGTGACACTGTCTTCAATGGTTTCCTAAAAATCCATTATTTTCACTTTTTCCAATGCAAAAGCCTAAGTCGGCAAATTTGACATTGCTGTAAAATAGGTCAAGGTCAACTCGGGGTCACCATTTGTACAAACTATGATGGGCCTGAGTACCATATGCTACATGCCAAGTTTCAAGGCCATTGGCCTTACGGTTCTGGAGAAGAAGAATTTTTAAGGCTTTTTACCATATATATATAGGCGTGACGGCCATCTTGGTCATGTGATCTAGACCGTATTGGCATTTTTTTCATTTGTTCAACTCACAAAGGCTCCATATTAAATTTCACTTAAATTGGCTCAGCAGTTTTGGAGAAAAAAATGTTTGAAATATGGATCCTGAATGACCTTGGTCTAAGGCCAATGAATGACCTTGACCTTTCTGACCCATAGATCTTCATGTATTCAGTTACTTTACCTGATCTACAAATTTTGGTGACACTGTCTTCAATGGTTTTCCTATAAATCCATTATTTTCACTTTGCCCCATGCAAAAGCCTACTTCGGCAAATTTGACATTGCTGTAAAATAGGTCAAGGTCAACCCAGGGTCAACATTTGTACAAACCATGATGGGCCCGAGTACCATATGCTACATGCCAAGTTTCAAGGCCATTGGCCTTACGGTTCTTGTGAAGAAGAATTTCGAAGTTTCTTTACCATATATGGGCGTGGTGGCCATCTTGGTCATGTGATCTAGACCATGTTGGCAGCTTTTCATTTGTTCAACTCCCAAAGGCTCCATATTGTATTTCACTTCAATTGGCTCAGTAGTTTCTGAGAAAAAATGTTTGAAATATGGAACCTGCGTGACCTTGGTCTAAGGTCAATTAATGACCTTGACCTTTCTTACACATAGATCTTCATGTATTCAACTACTTTACCTTATCTACTAATTTTGGTGACACTGTCTTCAATGGTTTCCTAAAAATCCATTATTTTCACTTTTTCCCATGCAAAAGCCTAAGTCGGCAAATTTGACATTGCTGTAAAATAGGTCAAGGTCAACTTGGGGTCACCATTTGTACAAACTATGATGGGCCTGAGTACCATATACTACATGCCAAGTTTCAAGGCCATTGGCCTTACGGTTCTGGAGAAGAAGAATTTTTAAGGCTTTTTTCCATATATACAGGCGTGACGGCCAGCTTGGTCATGTGATCTAGACCGTATTGGCATTTTTTCATTTGTTCAACTCACAAAGGATCCATAATAAATTTCACTTAAATTGGCTCAGCAGTTTTGGAGAAAAAAATGTTTGAAATATGGATCCTGAATGACCTTGGTCTAAGGCCAATGAATGACCTTGACCTTTCTGACCCATAGATCTTCATGAATTCAGTTACTTTACATGATCTACAAATTTTGGTGACATTGTCTTCAATGGTTTTCCTATAAATCCATTATTTTCACTTTGCCCCATGCAAAAGCCTACTTCGGCAAATTTGACATTGCTGTAAAATAGGTCAAGGTCAACCCGGGGGTCACCATTTGTACAAACCATGATGGGCCCGAGTACCATATGCTACATGCCAAGTTTCAAGGCCACTGGCCTTATGGTTCTGGAGAAGAAGATTTTTGAAGGCTTTTTACCATATATGGGCATGGCGGCCATCTTGGTCATGTGATCCAGACCCCGCGAACAAACTTTCGTTCCCCCATCCCATTGAGGCTCCATATGAAATTTGGCTTTGATTGGCCCTGCAGTATAGGAGAAGAAGATCTTTGAAAATGGTGGACGGACGGACGACGGACCATGGCTATACTATAAGCTCACCTATGAGCCTAAAGGCTCAGGTGAGCTAAAAATCGGTGAAGCGCTTTTTGAGTTATCGTCTGGAAACCAAGTCAACAGACCGACCGACCAACCAACAGACCGACCGACAAGCTCACTCCTATATACCCCCCACCCCCAAATTTCATTTGTGGGGATATAAATACAGAACATTCATGTAGCATGTAGCACTATCGATTGCGATTTTCTATGGAGTTCCCACTGAAAGCAGCATTTGCACGCAACTTCTAAGAATTGGTGGTCTATATGTGAAAGCCTGTTTCTAGTAGCTGATGCAACTAAATTACCAAATCTTTTGTGAATGGACGCAAATGGTATCTAAAGAAATGTCACATGTATCAACTTTTAGAAATGTAGGGTACAGGGAAATTGTGTGATGTTAAATCATAGCATGTTTTAATGATTTTATCTGCGAAAATGACACAGTGACCCCTTGGGTGTTTAAAGCAATAGTCTACGATGATTTGTTTACGAAAACAAAAACCGAATGGTGCTTTTGCACGGAAAAATGAGCCTTCTTATCAAAACATATCAAACTTTGTGTAGTTTTTATCTGTAGTACCTATGGTAACAGAAGCAATTTTAGGTATAAGAACTTTTTTGACTGAGTATATTTATGCTCAAGAGCAGGTAACTCCAAAGCTGTTTGTCCCTTGCAGCCCAAATTCGAACTCGACGTAGACTGTAAGCCCCTCCTGCTTATTTGCAAGTTTGATTAAGATCCGATCAGAAATGGCTGAGAAAAAGTGGAGACGTCATTTTCCTCATTATAAGTCTATGGAACCTTTTTGTTTCCATGGCAACCACAGTTCTGATCAAAACTAGTCCAAAACCTAATGCAGCCAATCCCCCAACCCAGTGATGCTGCACATAAAATTTGATTGGGATTGACCAGCTAGTCACTTAGATATTCAAGTTTAAAGGTGTGGAAGAAGTACAGACGACGGCCGGAAGCCGGATGCCTAACTATACTATAAGAATACTTGTGAGCCTTCGGCTCCGGTGAGCTAAAAAGGTCAGATCATAAACAGCTGAGAAAAGTTCACTAATATTTATGCTCAAGGGCAGGTAACTCCAAAGCTGTTTGTCCCATGCATCCCAAATATGAACTCGACGTAGACTGTAAGCCCCTCCTGGTTATCTGCAAGTTTGATGAAGATAGGATCAGATACGGCTGAGAAAAAGTGGAGACGTTGTTTTCCCCATTATCAGTCCATGAGAAAATTTTTCACGCTCAATGGGATGTAACTGGAAATCCACTGGTCAGATTCAAACCAAATTTCGAACTCGTCTGAGATTTTATGCTTGTCCTCATTTATGAAAAGTTACAAAAAGTTCAGTTAATAAACAGCTGAGAAAAGCTTGAGACACCATTTTTCACTTATATTTATGCTCAAGGGCAGGTAACTCCAAAGCTGTTTGTCCCCTGCAGCCCAAATTCACACAAGACGTAGACTGTAAGCCCCTCCTGGTTATCTGCAAGTTTGATGAAGATCAGATCAGAAATGGCCGAGAAAAAGTGGAGAAGTCGTTTTCCCCATTTTAAGTCTATGGAACGCTTTTTGTTTTCATGGCAACCAGAATTCCAATCTGATCAGCCCAAAAACCTTATGGAGCCTTTCCACCTACCTGATGATGCTTCTCATGAAATTTGATTAAGATTAGCCATGAGGTATTCGAGATATCCTTATTTGAAATGCACGTTCGTACAGATGGACATTTGTTGGGTACTACAGTGTTAATTTTTCACCTATAAGTACCCAACAATCAGCTAAAATTTGCACAAATACCCAACATGTCCCATCAAATTTGTTGGCTACTTTTTCGGACACTAACGGAATAAACGGCAAGTACCCAACTTATGTCTACCCAACATATGCCCGTGGATGCACTCGCACACACACACGCAGGACGGACAAAATGTGATCACAAAAGCTCACCTTGTCCCTACGTGACAGGTGAGCTAAAAATGAGATACCTAAATAACCAATAAAATACCTATGTTCAGTTGCAAGGCCAAACCTTCAGCTCATGGACAGCTAATGAGAGAGCACCGCCTAGTAACAACAGCTCTGCTGCATGTCCAAAACCTCCCCATCTTCTGTTTTTAGGTTCTGAAAAATATAACATTAACAATCTTCTATGTTAACCCTTATCTTGCTGAATATTCATTTAAGCCACACCCATTTCTGTCTATCAACCAATCAAATTACTTGATGTAATTTATTAATACAAATTCATAAACTGAATGTCAAACAGTGTAGATCCTGATCAGATGGCTTCTGTAGAAGCCATCTGATCTAGAACTACACTGTTTGCAAAGATATGGGTTGTCGTGAACAGCAAGATAAGGGTTAAGTGTCTAACTATTAACCCTTGTCCTGCTGAACACATTAACCAATTTTGTACCGAAACCCCAAAAGGGTACCCTGGCAAACAGTGCAGGCCCAGATCAGATGCCGCAGAATGCGGCATCTGATCAGGGCCTTCACTGTTTGCTAAAAGTTCAGTCATTTTCCTAATTAATTTTGAAGAAAATACAACCTCACATGCCTAAAATTCGAAATGGACTCCTGTAATATATAAGGTGGAAGATTCCATTTGGTACAAAAAGGGTTAAAACCCTACCTTTGAAAACAATGTACATCAAGATCTGGCTTCTGAAGAAGCCATCTGATCAGGATCTTCATATTTGTTGAAGAAGCTGTCTGATCAGGATCCACATTGTCATTAAGTTTGAGCATTTGCAGGAGTAAACTGCACCAAGGAATTTGATAATCTTTAAGAGGCTGATAGTACCACAGAGGCTTCTGAGGTTTCTTGTCTAGAATGGGTAAAATGCTAACGACAGCAATTTATCATTAACATAACGCAATAACATTCATTATCTAATTCAAAGGAACAGAAATACTTTGCTGAAAAAAAAAGTAAACTGGTACTCTCATTTATTTTTTTCAGCAAAACTAGAACTGTCAAATGATCTGACTATAGCCCCGCTATAGTGCTATCAGAAAAGAAAAATACAAGAAAAACAAGAAAGCAGTCTGAAGGACAGCCAAATCCCCCGCAGCACTTTGTGTCAAGGCTCAACCTTGTGACCTTCACCTGTGACCTTGTCCTTATGTTGGCATGATTTACTTATGGTTCTGCACTTCAAAAAATCATCACAGAACACCATTTTGGACCTTTTTGGACACACTTTCTTGTGTGACTGTCACACAAGTCGGAAATCGCAGCACATGTATACATTTTTGAAAAATGTGCAGCACAAGTATCTACCTCCTGTTTTGTATTCTCGGTTGATTCCAAGCAAGGAGTATCTACATCCTGTGCAATATCTTTGATTCCAAGCATGGAGGGAGTATTTACAGCCCTGCAGTAGCCTTGATTCTCAGTAGGGAGTACAGCCGTCCCGATAGTAGATTTAAGTGATTCCCAGCAGGGAGTACCTACCTCCTGATCAGTAGACATAAGTGATCCCCATCAAGGAGTATCCACATCCTTTACAATATCTGATTCCCAGCAGTGAGTATTTACAACCCTATAGTACCTTTGTTTCCTACCTACCTCCTGATCAGTATACATAATTGATTCCCAGCAGGGACTACCTACCTCCTGATCAGTAGACATAATTGATTCCCAGCAGGGACTACCTACCTCCTGATCAGTAGACATAATTGATTCCCAGCAGGGACTACCTATCTCCTGATCAGTAGACATAATTGATTCCCAGCAGGGACTACCTACCTCCTGATCAGTAGACATAATTGATTCCCAGCAGGGAGTACCTACTCCTGATCAGTAGACGTAATTGATTCCCAGCAGGGACTACCTACCTCCTGATCAGTAGACATAATTGATTCCCAGCAGGGAGTACCTACTCCCGATCAGTAGACGTAATTGATTCCCAGCAGGGACTACCTATCTCCTGATCAGTAGACGTAACTGATTCCCAGCAGGGACTACCTACCTCCTGATCAGTAGACATAATTGATTCCCAGCAGGGACTACCTACCTCCTGTATAGTAGCCTTTTGCATAAACAATCTTTGATATTATATGTACAAGACCAATCCCAGCAGAAACTTTCTGAAAAAAGAAAAAACAATAAAAGGTCTATGATGGCCCTACATTGCTCACCTGATCCATACTGCATCAATGAAACCT
This sequence comes from Lucinisca nassula, assembly GCA_963580285.1. Taxonomy (NCBI): domain Eukaryota; kingdom Metazoa; phylum Mollusca; class Bivalvia; order Lucinida; family Lucinidae; genus Lucinisca; species Lucinisca nassula. The sequence goes on from OY757022.1 coordinate 135,199,787, forward strand.
TAGGTAATATGAGGTGGAGTGAAGGATATTAGCAATTTTAGTTGACAGTGACCCAAGGAACATTTCTGTGAAATTATTTCAAGATCTGTCCACTGGTTAAGGAGGAGAAGTCGATTGAATTTTTTTTTTCTACTTTTAGCTCTGGTGGCCATCTTGTTTATCAGAGAAGAATGGTTTAAGCAAATTTGGTACAGGTTCATCCAAGGAACATTCATGTGAAATTATTTCAAAATCTGTTTACTGGTTAAGCAGATGTTGTTTAAAGATTTTTTTCTATTTTACCTTTGATGGCCATCTTGTTTATCTGAGTACAGTGGTTTGAGCAATTTTGGTAGAGGGTCACCCAAGGAAAATTGCTGTGAAATTATTTAAATTCCATCCACTAGTTAAGGAGATGTTTAAAGACTTTTCTATTTTCAGCTCTGGCAGCCATTTTGTTCATCTGAGTGGAACAGTATAAGCAATTTTGGTAGAGTGTCATCCAAGGCAGATTCCTATGAAATTCTATCAAAATTCGTCCACCTGTTAAGGAGTTTTCTTAAGGTTTTTGATTTCTATTTTGAGTTCTGGTCGCCACCTTGTTCATCCGAGCAGAACAGTTGGAGCAATTTTGGTAAAGAGTCACCCAAGGAATATTCCTGTTAAATTATTTTGAAATTGGAAAAGTGGTCTTGGAGGAGATCTTGTTTAAGGTTTTTCTATTTTTAGCTCTGGTGGCCATTTTCATGAGCAGAGTGGAAGTAAATTTTTGACAGACGGAAGACGGACGATGCACATCGAGCAGTCACAAAAGCACAAAAATCACATGGACTTAAGACAAGAAAAGTTCCAAGCTATCAGTTCCTCCACCTTCTCTACCAGTAAAGGTTTTCTACTATCATGATTACATCTGGATCCAGCGCTTCAAATCATCATTGGTTTAACGAGCTTGTAAGTGGTCGAAATAATTTATAACTGTTCTAGATAACTACAATACATGAATCTAGTGCAGTGTTATTTTTGCTGAAAAAAAATAGCTTTTGCATTTGCAAATGCAAAAGCTACTCACATTTTTTAGCAAAAATATTAGTGCATATCCCATAGTAAAAGATCAAAGTTTTAATGTTAAAGTAAAATAGCATTCAACTCCAGAGGCCATTTGTTAGCTTAACGAGCTCATTTGTGGTTGCATTGTTAACTGTTCTAGCAAGTTTACTACAGCCCAATCTGTGTTAAGCAAACACCTCAGGGAGGATCAAAATGTGTGCTTGCTTAATACAGGTGAATATTAATGTATTTGCCTTTTTCGGCAAGGTTGGCAAAATGCCGGCAAATATGAGTATTTTCCATGCCAGTGGCATTTACCGGTAAATACCGGCAAATACTGGAAAATACTGGCAAGTACTGGAAAATAGAATTTACCACCCTGGAATTAAAACAAAACCCTACACTCAACTGAGCCATCTCATCTGGAATTACACTGTTTTTTTTTGACAGGTGTATGTAGCGGTCTACAAGGCAGTTTGTTTTGGAGTTAACAGCTCTGTCAGCAATATATAGGTCATGTTGAGCCAGTTTTGTTTTCGTTTGAACTGAGGTTTAACGTCCCCTTCAACACTTATTTAAGGAGAGTTGGAACACCTGACAGATTTTTCTGCCATTTTTCAAAGGGAGACAACTTCCTGTTCACTTTTCTACAAGCTCTGTCCCATGGAAAAAAGACTCGACCCCTATAGAAATGGAAGACAAAAATACTTCTGCCGGAGTTGCCTCCCCTGAAGGTGTATCCTTTCGCCTTCAGTCATTTTGGAGATGTTGCTTCTAATTTTGTGGTACATACCATACACTGAGATGAAATGAAATCTGAAGTGAAACCAATAGGGTTTATATGCATGGATGGTCCGAGTCGCACCACTTTGCATAGGCAGGTTTGGACCTTCAAAGCAGTTTACCAGTACTCATGTGCAGTCAGTTTCAGCTTTGGGTGAAAGCACCTTGCAGCCCAATCTATTTCTGCAAGCCCCAATGGGCGAGGCCACGTTTTCAGATAAATCTATATGAAAGAATGTTGCCAACACCGCAGGTATCTTACTGCAACCTCCCGATCACAAATCAGATATGCATCCAACTGAGCTACCAAGGCTAGCTGCTGGGCTGAAAGATTGATTAATTTTGTGTTTAACGTTAACACTATTAAGCTCATTTTGGAGACGTTGCTTCCAACATAAAAAGAAGAAATACTTACAGGGTACTGAAGCCCACTTAGGAACAGAACCATGAGAAATGTGGGATTGCCTTCTAGCCTGTAATATAGATCAACTAACCTTTTTATACTGCTGAATAAATTAATTATGCCACACCCATATCTGACGACTATCAACCAATCAAATCACTTGCTATAATGTTTTCATTCAAATTCCTACAATGAATGATGAACAGTGTGGATCCTGATCGGATGTCTTCTTCAGAAGCCATCTGATACACCTGATCTGGATCTAAACGGTTTGGCTCTCTTAACTAGAGGCTATACTCAGCATACTCTCCGTCCTTACATTGATTCTGAAATTAATCATAAACGCCATTTCTTCAAAATATCCTTCATTAATAAGGGTATGGATTTTATAGATTTGCCCAGTATCTTCCGTGAGAGATCGGTACTTTCTTCCATTCCTGCTTATTTTCAAAATACTGAAACACCTATAATTTGCTATAAATATAACAAACCTGTTAGATCTATCATTTTTAATTTCAATAAACTTGTTTCAGATCTTGATATTGATACTAATACTCCTGATTCATGTGATTGTAAAAACTCAAAGTATTGCTATCCTGCTGCTGGTCATGTAATTACTGGCAATTTGAAAATTATTCCTGATTCTAGGATAAGGAATATAATTTCTAAAGGACCGAAATATCGGTTTCCTTCTAAAATTGATTTCAGTAAATGTAGAGATGAAATCGCTGCTTCATTGAATGAATTTGGTAATCGATGGTGTAAGCGAGAGTATGTTGAGCATAAAGCCCTTAAGGACTGGAAACTTAGCATTTTAAAACTAGTGAATAAACGCATTTCTTTCTATTCTCAAAATACTAACTTATTACCTCCTAAGCCCAAGACGTCTTTACGTCATCTTAAACTAGGTATTCAAGAATTTCATAAGAAGTTTGTTTTGGCCCCTGCAGACAAGGTCGCTAACAACGTCGTCGTTGTGTGACGGCTCCACTATGTTAACACACTTAAGCAGGAGCTTGGTGGTACTAAGGCCTATGAACTTCAGCCTTTAGCTGAAGAGAGAGCTATAGTAGATAAACATGTTTGTCTTTCAGCCACCAAGTTTGCTGTGTGTGTTAACGAAGGCCAAGACAAACTTCCTACGCTATACTGGTTACCAAAACTTCATAAAAATCCTAACAAAGCACGGTTTATTGCAAATTCTAGCTCTTGCACTACCACTGAACTTTCTAAATTATTAACTTCCTGTCTTACTGCTATTAAAACGCATGTAATTAAATATTGTGATAAAGTCTTTGAAAGATCAGGAAGAAATCTGTTTTGGTCTGTAAAAAATTCGAATGAGGTTTTAAATAAATTGAAATCTAGATATTTTCGTGCTTCTAGTCTGTCTACCTACGATTTTTCCACTCTTTACACTACACTTCCTCATAATCTAATAAAAGAAAAGCTTAATAATTTAATTGAATGGACTTTTCACAGAGAAGATTCTTTCTATCTTGCATGTAATGTCAGAAATGCACTTTTCACTTCTAAAGAGCATAAGAATTATACACTTTGGTCATGTCAGAAAGTGTGTGATGCCCTCACCTTTCTACTTGACAATATTTATATTAGATTCGGTACTAAGTTATTTAGACAAATTGTGGGTATTCCGATGGGTACTAATTGCGCACCTCTTGTGGCTGATCTGTTCTTGTATTGTTATGAAAGAGACTTCATTTTGTCGTTTTCCATTGATAACCAATCTGAAATTATTGAAGCTTTTAGCTCTACTTCTAGATATTTTGATGATTTATTAAATATTGATAATACCTATTTTGATGGTTTGATCAGTCAGATTTACCCCCTAGAACTTCAGTTAAACAAAGCAAATTCTTCTGATACCGAGGCCCCGTTTTTGGATTTGCATCTAGCTATTGTAGATGGATTTGTTTTGTGCAAAATTTATGATAAACGCGATGACTTTGATTTTGCGTAAATTTTCCTTTTTTGGATGGTGATGTTCCTCGTGCGCCATCCTATGGCGTTTATATTTCGCAATTAATTCGATTTGCTAGAGTGTGTAGTCATGTAACTGACTTCAACACTCATAATAAATTATTAACGGCTAAACTCCTTAATCAGGGTTATCGGTACCATAAACTACGCAAAGCCTTTTCAAAATTTTATAGACGCCATTCTGATTTAATTTCAAAATTCAATATTGGACTTAAATCTCTTCTGCAACAAGGTCTATCGGAACCCGAATTTTATGGTGACTTAGTATATAAATTCAGAAAAATATATAACCGCAATGACTTCAGCACCCAATTTCGTAAAATCATTCTTCGATATAAAAAGATTGGGTACAACATGGATATTATACGACAGACTGCATGCATGGTAGTTAACCCAATCACGGTTGGCAATTTTGCTTCCCTCTTTAATTGCACGCCGGTGGGTCAGGCCTCAGATTCTATGACGGCTCCAACGTAAAGGCTTATTGAGAATTAGAGAGATAATGCTGGTTGGTGCCTGATGCTCTGTCTCTGGTCGGGCTCATCGGAGTCTAACTGTTGGTTTTCTTTTGCTCCAGCATTTCAGTGGTTTCTTGCTGTCGAGTCCTCACCGTTGTCTCACCTCTGTGGTTCTTTGATTTTTGTGTTCACGGAGATGTTGCACTGATGAGTTAGGAGGCCTTCATGCGGACTGAACAAATTATTTGTCTAAATCGCGACGGAAGTAAGGGCGAGGATTGTGGCCATGTAAAATCGATTTAAGCCCCCCAGTGGAAATCTTCCACTGACCGTTCCAAGGCGGCTCTTCTGTGGTGATTTATTTATGTGGTTGTTTGTTACTTACTGTGTGTATCACTTGTGTCTTTTAATTTTGGATGGCCATATGGCCATTTTGTGGGAAAGTAACTGTCCTTATGGCCTTCCTTTGTTTAGGTTTCCATTATGGTCTGGTTGCTTAATGTTTGTATTTCTTTCCCTTTGGTGTCTTTTATGGGTGGAGTAAGTTAATTGTATTGGATCTTTGTTTTACTTCTACTTTGCTAAAGTAGGGGTTATCATTGAGTTAAAACAAATTCTTAATGGGGAATGGATACACATTCAGGGGAGACAACTCCTGCAAAAAATATTTTTGTCTCCCATGTCAATAGGGGTAACTCTTAAGGGAAAGAATTTGCTCCTGAGGAGCAAATTCTTTCCTTTCTGAGTGGACCCCTTTTTCAGTTGGTCAGGACTCATAGAAAGCAAACCGGAAGATCTGAAAGGTGTCTCCCTTTGAAAAATGGCAGAAAAAAACTACCAGGTTTCCAATTCCCCTTAAGTGTTCAAGACCAGGGGAGTTTGAGCCATTGAGAAAAACTACGTATGAAAATGTCGTCTGTTTATGTTGGTAGCTGAATCTTAATCTCTTTGCAAACTTTTCAAAAATATTTTGCATACAGGCAATTAGTGTGGACCCAGGTCATACTGCTCCTACAGGAGCAGTCTGATCTGGGTCAACACTATTTGCAAAAACTCATTTTAAAGTACTTGGAAGACGACAAATCAGACAACAAATGTCCGGATTAGCATTTTATGGGTTAAATATTAGTGCAAGTCCAGGACTCACAATATGAACAATCAAGGTCCAGTGAAACTACATGTGCCTTATGTATCATTTACTATGGTCTATTCGAACCAGCTCTTGAATCGCTAGCGAATTCTTCCGATACCGCCATATCTCCTTATTTATGGATATATTTGTGAGGTTTTACTGATTTCATCTTTAAAAGGTATGTTATGTGTACTCATTAGGATCACCTCATGCAAAGGTATGTGTGTACTCATTATAATCAATCACCTCCATGAGGCAATTCTAATGAGTACACAAAGCATACTTTTATTTTATAGAGCCAGCCGCGGAAGCTCGGTCGGATGCACGTCTGACTGGTGATCTAGAGGACGCGGGTTCGCAACATTCGTTTGTGGCAATTGATCATGAAAACTTTTCTACAGTCATTCTCTCCCTTCCCCTGATTCAAGAAGGGCAGTTGCCAGTTTCTGGTGAAAGAATGTGCACTGTACTAGTTAACCGCTTATGTATAAGCCTGCCCAGGAAAAGTGTGGATAGGTAAACTAACCGGCTCAAAAATTACCTAAATAGTGTTGACTGGGCCATCAAACTTCAATACAACAAACAAACAAATTTCTTTTATAGAAGATTGTAAAAACATGTATATCTGTAAGTGATCCCCATTATGGCTCATTTCCTGGGGCTATGGTTAAACCTCAGTTGTTCCAACTGCCCCTATCTTGAACACGTCCAAAAGATATAAGCCCTGCAGCCCAAAGAAACCAATTTATGTAGGGTTTATATGCATGGATGGTCATTTTCGCAGCACTTTGCCTGGGCAGAATTAGACCTTCTACACTGTTTACCAGTTCTCATGTGCGATCGATTTCAGCTCTGCAAGGAAGCACTATTCAGCCCAATCTATTTCTCCTGACCACGATTCACCGTATTTGCATTATCTGCGATCGAAAAACAGGTAACCAGACCCCGCTGACCTTGAAAGGTCAGGGGGGTCTGGTTACCTGTTTTTCCAATATTGACAATGAGCAAGCTGGGAGCCAGCAAATAATGCAAATATGGTGAATAGGCTGGGTGCTGACTTCACTGTATATGTATGCAATGTCTGATAATCCTGCTGAACCAGGATTTATCATATGACGTCACGTCTGAGAGTGTAATAACGCCATGTAATATTTTCGATAATCCACTAGTGGATTAAATATGCAAATTAGCTAGATATGTCCCGTAACGTTACATGTACGGCGTCCTTAACGACGGCGCGTTTACTAATGGCGGAATATTGATATTTTTGTAAACAATCGAATATATAATGCGTTTTAAATGTCATATGATAAATAGAATCTTGCATTCGTGCTCATGTTTTATTGAATTTATTAAACTCGTTGAGGAAAAGGGATAAAATGCTCGGCAAAGCCTCGCATTTTATCCCTTTTCCTCAACTCGTTCAATAAATTCAATAATACATGAACACTCATGTAAGATCCTCTATATTCTCTACCTTTAAACACAGAGCAAATCCAGAGGAAGCCATGTGATCTGTATCTCCACTGCTTGTCATTCAGTTGGTGTATTTACAGAAATATTTTTTTTTTTTTTTGGTTTGGGTTTTACGGCCCTTTCAAGATTATTTCACTCATATCGAGCCGATCGTTAATCAGAGGTGGGCGAAAACCGGAGTACCCGGAGAAAAACCACCTGACCTTCCGTTGCAGAACTTGGCGTCTCACACGTGGCCCGAGCGAGGCTCGAACCCACGGCGGTGAGAGACCTAATGACTAAGAGTCAGTGCTCTTATCCATTAGGCCACGGAGGCCCGTCACAGAAATAAATTACATGTACATCAAGTCATTAGATAACATGACATGGAAAAATTAATCTATTCAGCAGAAAAAAGGTTAAACACAATGCAAACTCAAAATAATATGCCCAATTAGAAAATTAAAATAAAACAAAATTCAGTCACATATAATTCAGACATATAATTAATGAATCAGAATGGACATCCTTGGCCACAACATAATACAATACAGTAATGATCCTAAATATTGGGACAGACAGGCCTAAGCAATCAGTGCAGACCCACATCAGAATGCTCCTCCAGGAGAAGTCTGATCAGGGTTCACACTGTTTGCCATTCCATCTGCACTTTTTGACTCCTTGCTTGATTGTAAACAATTTGGTGAAAGTTTAGGAGAATAAAAGCAAGTCCTCATATGTCAGAATTATTTTGGTATTTTACTGTACATAATATCTATCTGCAAATCCCTGATAAAACACTCATGCTATAATCGCATAGAACTAGCAGGTCTAAAGTGGCTTTTTCTGAAAAAGCCACTTTAGACCTGCTAGTTCTATGCAATAATTTCTATACATGTATTTTCTTCAAGTCTGCTACAAATGTACATTGTGGGTGCTCATTAGAATTGCCTCTTTGGCAAAAATTAGGATACACATTTTCACTTTATAATGGTGAGTTTACAGGGGTATACATTGCATGGACTTGTAAACACGATGTTGTCTTCAAGATATTCTATAGAGACAAAACAAGATGTATTTGTGAAACACTGATGTCCCCGGACAGGGTATGTTAAATATGAAAGCAGTGTCTCAAAGCAATCGAAAGGTATGGTCAATTTTCAAGTCTTAAAAAAGTAGGTCAAGGTCACAAGGTAAAAAATTATGGGATCGTTGGAAAGGTCTTGTGACATAGAATGCACATGTGAAATATGAAAGCCCTATCATTTAACAATCTAAAGTTATGGACAATGTTAATGTTTTTTAAAAAGGAGGTCAAATGTCAAGGTCACGAGGTCAAAAATTATGATTCCACTGGAAGGGTCTTGTGAAAAAGAATGCACATGTGAAATATGGAAGCCCTATCACTTACCAATCGAAAGTTATGGACTATGTTAAAAGTAGGCAATCCAGAGTTATGGTTCATGCGCTCTGCACATCGTCTTACATTTGTGTGAAGTTTCATGAAAATACCTCTAACGGTTTTTGAGTTATGGAGTGGACAAGGTTAAAATTGCCATTTTGCAATGTTCAAAGCACAATAACTCCAAAAGTAGGCAATCCAGAGTTATATGGTTCATGCTGCAGGAAAACTACGTATGAAAATGTCGTCTGTTTATGTTGGTAGCTGAATCTTAATCTCTTTGCAAACTTTTCAAAAATATTTTGCATACAGGCAATTAGTGTGGACCCAGGTCATACTGCTCCTACAGGAGCAGTCTGATCTGGGTCAACACTATTTGCAAAAACTCATTTTAAAGTACTTGGAAGACGACAAATCAGACAACAAATGTCCGGATTAGCATTTTATGGGTTAAATATTAGTGCAAGTCCAGGACTCACAATATGAACAATCAAGGTCCAGTGAAACTACATGTGCCTTATGTATCATTTACTATGGTCTATTCGAACCAGCTCTTGAATCGCTAGCGAATTCTTCCGATACCGCCATATCTCCTTATTTATGGATATATTTGTGAGGTTTTACTGATTTCATCTTTAAAAGGTATGTTATGTGTACTCATTAGGATCACCTCATGCAAAGGTATGTGTGTACTCATTATAATCAATCACCTCCATGAGGCAATTCTAATGAGTACACAAAGCATACTTTTATTTTATAGAGCCAGCCGCGGAAGCTCGGTCGGATGCACGTCTGACTGGTGATCTAGAGGACGCGGGTTCGCAACATTCGTTTGTGGCAATTGATCATGAAAACTTTTCTACAGTCATTCTCTCCCTTCCCCTGATTCAAGAAGGGCAGTTGCCAGTTTCTGGTGAAAGAATGTGCACTGTACTAGTTAACCGCTTATGTATAAGCCTGCCCAGGAAAAGTGTGGATAGGTAAACTAACCGGCTCAAAAATTACCTAAATAGTGTTGACTGGGCCATCAAACTTCAATACAACAAACAAACAAATTTCTTTTATAGAAGATTGTAAAAACATGTATATCTGTAAGTGATCCCCATTATGGCTCATTTCCTGGGGCTATGGTTAAACCTCAGTTGTTCCAACTGCCCCTATCTTGAACACGTCCAAAAGATATAAGCCCTGCAGCCCAAAGAAACCAATTTATGTAGGGTTTATATGCATGGATGGTCATTTTCGCAGCACTTTGCCTGGGCAGAATTAGACCTTCTACACTGTTTACCAGTTCTCATGTGCGATCGATTTCAGCTCTGCAAGGAAGCACTATTCAGCCCAATCTATTTCTCCTGACCACGATTCACCGTATTTGCATTATCTGCGATCGAAAAACAGGTAACCAGACCCCGCTGACCTTGAAAGGTCAGGGGGGTCTGGTTACCTGTTTTTCCAATATTGACAATGAGCAAGCTGGGAGCCAGCAAATAATGCAAATATGGTGAATAGGCTGGGTGCTGACTTCACTGTATATGTATGCAATGTCTGATAATCCTGCTGAACCAGGATTTATCATATGACGTCACGTCTGAGAGTGTAATAACGCCATGTAATATTTTCGATAATCCACTAGTGGATTAAATATGCAAATTAGCTAGATATGTCCCGTAACGTTACATGTACGGCGTCCTTAACGACGGCGCGTTTACTAATGGCGGAATATTGATATTTTTGTAAACAATCGAATATATAATGCGTTTTAAATGTCATATGATAAATAGAATCTTGCATTCGTGCTCATGTTTTATTGAATTTATTAAACTCGTTGAGGAAAAGGGATAAAATGCTCGGCAAAGCCTCGCATTTTATCCCTTTTCCTCAACTCGTTCAATAAATTCAATAATACATGAACACTCATGTAAGATCCTCTATATTCTCTACCTTTAAACACAGAGCAAATCCAGAGGAAGCCATGTGATCTGTATCTCCACTGCTTGTCATTCAGTTGGTGTATTTACAGAAATATTTTTTTTTTTTTTTGGTTTGGGTTTTACGGCCCTTTCAAGATTATTTCACTCATATCGAGCCGATCGTTAATCAGAGGTGGGCGAAAACCGGAGTACCCGGAGAAAAACCACCTGACCTTCCGTTGCAGAACTTGGCGTCTCACACGTGGCCCGAGCGAGGCTCGAACCCACGGCGGTGAGAGACCTAATGACTAAGAGTCAGTGCTCTTATCCATTAGGCCACGGAGGCCCGTCACAGAAATAAATTACATGTACATCAAGTCATTAGATAACATGACATGGAAAAATTAATCTATTCAGCAGAAAAAAGGTTAAACACAATGCAAACTCAAAATAATATGCCCAATTAGAAAATTAAAATAAAACAAAATTCAGTCACATATAATTCAGACATATAATTAATGAATCAGAATGGACATCCTTGGCCACAACATAATACAATACAGTAATGATCCTAAATATTGGGACAGACAGGCCTAAGCAATCAGTGCAGACCCACATCAGAATGCTCCTCCAGGAGAAGTCTGATCAGGGTTCACACTGTTTGCCATTCCATCTGCACTTTTTGACTCCTTGCTTGATTGTAAACAATTTGGTGAAAGTTTAGGAGAATAAAAGCAAGTCCTCATATGTCAGAATTATTTTGGTATTTTACTGTACATAATATCTATCTGCAAATCCCTGATAAAACACTCATGCTATAATCGCATAGAACTAGCAGGTCTAAAGTGGCTTTTTCTGAAAAAGCCACTTTAGACCTGCTAGTTCTATGCAATAATTTCTATACATGTATTTTCTTCAAGTCTGCTACAAATGTACATTGTGGGTGCTCATTAGAATTGCCTCTTTGGCAAAAATTAGGATACACATTTTCACTTTATAATGGTGAGTTTACAGGGGTATACATTGCATGGACTTGTAAACACGATGTTGTCTTCAAGATATTCTATAGAGACAAAACAAGATGTATTTGTGAAACACTGATGTCCCCGGACAGGGTATGTTAAATATGAAAGCAGTGTCTCAAAGCAATCGAAAGGTATGGTCAATTTTCAAGTCTTAAAAAAGTAGGTCAAGGTCACAAGGTAAAAAATTATGGGATCGTTGGAAAGGTCTTGTGACATAGAATGCACATGTGAAATATGAAAGCCCTATCATTTAACAATCTAAAGTTATGGACAATGTTAATGTTTTTTAAAAAGGAGGTCAAATGTCAAGGTCACGAGGTCAAAAATTATGATTCCACTGGAAGGGTCTTGTGAAAAAGAATGCACATGTGAAATATGGAAGCCCTATCACTTACCAATCGAAAGTTATGGACTATGTTAAAAGTAGGCAATCCAGAGTTATGGTTCATGCGCTCTGCACATCGTCTTACATTTGTGTGAAGTTTCATGAAAATACCTCTAACGGTTTTTGAGTTATGGAGTGGACAAGGTTAAAATTGCCATTTTGCAATGTTCAAAGCACAATAACTCCAAAAGTAGGCAATCCAGAGTTATATGGTTCATGCTGCAGGTTGGGTGGCAAATTCCCCTCACCCCCCCCCCCCCTCCCCCCCCCCCCCCCCCCCCCCCCCCCCCCCCCCCCCCGCCCGGTATTTTCCAGTGGCATTAACCAGTATTTACCGGTCTGGAAAATACTCATCAAGTGGCAAATACCGGCAAATACGGGCAAATTGAATTTTTTTGCTTTAAAATACTGCAGAAAACTTTACAAATTTGAATTAAAATAGTACAATGGAACTAAATGAGTAAAAGAATGTTGAAGTTAACATCTATATGAGGCTACCAACCTACAGAATAAAATATTTCTCAATTTAAACATGTTTTACCAGCCAAAAAGTGAATCTAACACTCAAATTTGGAAACTATTAAAACCCAAAAATTGTACATGTATCTTTTTAAATCAACAGTAAAAAAAATGTAGGTGGAAATTCCCCCGTGCATCTGGTTTAATATTGTCATTTGCAACAATTATTCTAAGTTTTTGTATTGACTAACCTTATCAGATGAAGATCAGACTGAGCAAATCTGTATCTTTTAAACACACTTTGGTACGGAATAACTATGTTTTCAAATTTAGGGATAGTTACAGCATTTTAATACTATTGTCAAAAACTTTAGTTTCACAGTAAAAAGCTGTGGATCATATAGACTATATTACTAAAACAACAACCCTCAAGACTTGTTTATTCAAGAGAGCTATGGTTAGCCAGGGGCAAGGATGAACTCAAGGACACATGTTTTATACGACTTTAAACAATTAGTAAAGTATATGGCTACTAGCAGGTTCAAAAAAGGCCTTTTTTTTCTTAAACTACTTTTTTTACTAATTAAAGGCATTTATTCTGTAACAGTAGGACACACCGTGTGTTTATAATTGTTTTATTGCCCCTTGTGATATACTGACTATAGCAGTTTAAAGGCAGCCCTGAAAAGGGTGATTAGTAGCTCTTTTTGAATCCCCTGCATGAGGCACAATATTATGTAATGAAATGATAGTCCTCAATAATCAAGAATAAATGCCTTTAAATTAGATAGTAACAAATACCAGAGTTAAACTATTTTAATAAAATGTAACCTCTACTATTGATATTGCCAATATATACTTGCTGAGTATATGGTTTTGTTTTAATTCCAGGGTGGAAAATTCCATTTGCCGGTATTTTCCAGTATTTACCAGTAAATGCCACCGGCATGGAAAATACTCATATTTGCCAGCATTTTGCCAACCTCTGCACATCGACTCATAGTGCTTTAAGTTTAAGTGAAGTTTCATGAAAATACCTCAAACGGTTTTGAGTTATCATGAATAACAGAATTACTGTTGGCATTTTTCAATGTTCAAAGGACAATAATTCCAAAGTAGGCAATCCAGAGTTATGTTTCATGTGCTCTGCACATCGTCTCATAGTGCTTTATATTTGTGTGAAGTTTCATGAAAATACCTCAAAAGTTTTTGGAGTTATCATGCATAACAGAATTACGGAATCACAAAAGGACAAGGCAAATCCAATATAGCCCCCACTTTTTAAAAGCGGGGCTATAATTACTTTTGATATAATATATAATGAATTCATTCGATTCACAAATTACATGACGTACAGTGTAGATCCTGATTTGATAGCTTCTTCAGAAGCCATCTCATCTGGATCTACACAGTGTAAGGGTTGCCAAGTTCAGCTGGATAATGGTAAAAAAGCTTATTCAACACATACTTGAAACTTGTCAATATATCAAAATATACATACGTATTTTGGTGGGCCCTCTGTATGCAGTTGAAAATGTGCTTCGGGTCAGAATGATACATAGCAGGATACTGCAATCAGAAAATAACAACAGCAAATATAAAACTGCAGGCACTAATGCATTGTGAGTATATAGTGCAATCTGAGTATATGTTAGTACAATGAGTGCAATACAAGCACACATCAGCAAAAGGTGCATGCACCTGAGAGCAATTTGAGTACCCATATTGTATTGTATTGTATTGTATTGTAAAGTTTAAGCATTCTACGTCCGCTACGGTCAGGCGCGTTAGCTTTGCCCCACAACAGGACGTAAAGTTTGAGTGCTTCTGGGCTGCAAAACGCGGCAGATTCAGTGAAATGTGAGTCATGCTGAACTGCCAGTGCCTTCCCCTAAGTAAAGTAGAAGCACTGTAATTTAGAATTTTGAACGCCAGATCGAAAATGGGCATAAAACTGCAGAGGAATCAATGCCAATTTCGGCTGCGAATTGAGATTTCTCTGTCTCACCCGAGAGCATACTAGTTCATGTTGCTCTCTCTTAGGGCCATGTGTAAGGCTATGGACTGGTTAGAAATGACCAAAAACCAAAGTTATACAGGGTCATGTCAGAAAGTGTGTGATGCCCTCACCTTTCTACTTGACAATATTTATATTAGATTCGGTGCTAAGTTATTTAGACAAATTGTGGGTATTCCGATGGGTACTAATTGCGCACCTCTTGTGGCTGATCTGTTCTTGTATTGTTATGAAAGAGACTTCATTTTGTCGCTTTCCATTGATAACCAATCTGAAATTATTGAAGCTTTTAGCTCTACTTCTAGATATTTAGATGATTTATTAAATATTGATAATGCCTATTTTGATGGTTTGATCAGTCAGATTTACCCCCTAGAACTTCAGTTAAATGAAGCAAATTCTTCTGATACCGAGGCCCCGTTTTTGAATTTACATCTTTCTATTGTAGATGGATTTGTTTCGTGCAAAATTTATGATAAACGCGATGACTTTGATTTTGAGATTGTAAATTTTCCTTTTTTGGATGGTGATGTTCCTCGTGCGCCATCCTATGGCGTTTATATTTCGCAATTAATTCGATTTGCTAGAGTGTGTAGTCATGTAACTGACTTCAACACTCGTAATGAATTATTAACGGCTAAACTCCTTAATCAGGGTTATCGGTACCATAAACTACGCAAAGCCTTTTCAAAATTTTATAGACGCCATTCTGATTTAATTTCAAAATTCAATATTGGACTTAAATCTCTTCTGCAACAAGGTCTATCGGAACCCGAATTTTATGGTGACTTAGTATATAAATTCAGAAAAATATATAACCGCAATGACTTCAGCACCCAATTTCGTAAAATCATTCTTCGATATAAAAAGATTGGGTACAACATGGATATTATACGACAGACTGCATGCATGGTAGTTAACCCAATCACGGTTGGCAACTTTGCTTCCCTCTTTAATTGCACGCCGGTGGGTCAGGCCTCAGATTCTATGACGGCTCCAACGTAAAGGCTTATTGAAAATTAAAGAGATAATGTTGGTTGGTGCCTGATGCTCTGTCTCTGGTCGGGCTCATCGGAGTCTAACTGTTGGTTTTCTTTTGCTCCAGCATTTCAGTGGTTTCTTGCTGTCGAGTCCTCACCGTTGTCTCACCTCTGTGGTTCTTTGATTTCTGTGTTCACAGAGATGTTGCACTGATGAGTTAGGAGGCCTTCATGCGGACTGAACAAATTATTTGTCTAAATCGCGACGGAAGTAAGGGCGAGGATTGTGGCCACGTAAAATCGATTTAAGCCCCCCAGTGGAAATCTTCCACTGACCGTTCCAAGGCAGCTCTTCTGTGGCGATTTATTTATGTTGTTGTTTGTTACTTACTGTGTGTATCACTTGTGTCTTTTAATTTTGGATGGCCATATGGCCATTTTGTGGGAAAGT
This sequence comes from Lucinisca nassula, assembly GCA_963580285.1. Lineage (NCBI taxonomy): Eukaryota > Metazoa > Mollusca > Bivalvia > Lucinida > Lucinidae > Lucinisca > Lucinisca nassula. Next base: position 135,215,674 of record OY757022.1, read on the forward strand.
AACTGTCCATATGGCCTTCCTTTGTTTAGGTTTCCATTATGGTCTGGTCGCTTAATGTTTGTATTTCTTTCCCTTTGGTGTCTTTTATGGATGGAGTAAGTTAATTGTATCAATTCCTGATCTTTGTTTTACTTCTACTTTGTCAGATGTGCGGCCCTAAGTTTGCAGTATGATATATATAAAATAGATATATGAATAGTATACAAGTATACATAAACATATGGAATAAGAGAAAAAAAAAGAATATATCCAATAAAAAAAAAAAAAAAAAAAGGAAATAAAAACATTTAGTTCTTGCATGTTTTGTAAACAATAATAGTTTAAATGTATAAAATAACAGAACTTCAAAGGCTGTTATCATATAAAAGTGCTTAATTGTTTTTTGATCATTAAATTGGCAAGCTCATAATTGGATAGTAGTTATGAAAAAGTAAAGTGGTATTATTTATGAACAGGTGCTTGTGCATTGAAAAATGATTTCAATTACAATGTTAATTGTTGTTGTCAAATTGCGTTTTTGTAATTAAGATGCAATTAGAATTCAATTGTAAGAAAATGGTAGACTTCAAAGGTTTTTGAATATTTTACAAACATATAGCCTGATATAGGTAAACAAAGAGCTATCTAACTGTCTTTCTAAAGAAGCATTATATTGACTTTGACCATTGAAATATTTGATTACTCACACCAATATTTCATAGCAATTCTTCAAAGCTGTTAAATGTTAATTTTAGACAGGTGCATGTACACAATCTGATTGTTACATGTTTTGCAATGTTAGTAAGCTGTCGTCAAAGACATAATTGATAACAAAAGTTGAAAACAATTCAGATAATTGGTTCTTGTAAAAACTGTTTATTTGTTTTTGAGAGGCAAAAAAAAAAGAGTAAAATAAAAAAAACTAGAAAAGTGTCCAGACGACACGGATGCCCCCGCCAAGGGCCCCACCTCACCCCGAAAATCCATGTTACAAGAAAACTTTTTAAGTGTGTGACCTTGTCATCAGGAACATTTGTGAGAAGTTATATTGAAATTGGTGAAAAAATGTAAGCACTACAGCAATGTCTAAGTTTTTCTAAAAATAGCCACAGTAACCTTGACCTTGAAAGTCGAACTCGCTCGAGGTATTGTCATAAGGAACATTTGTGTGAAGTTATATTGAAATCAGTGAAGAAATGTAGTCGCTAGAGCGATGACAAAGTTTTTCTAAAAATAGCCACAGTGACCTTGACCTTGAAAGTGGAACTTGCTAGAGATATTGTCATAAGGAACATTTGTGTGAAGTAATAGTGAAATTGGTGAAAAAATGTAAGCGCATGAGCAATGACAAAGTTTTTCTAAAAATAGCCACAGTGACCTTGACCTTGAAAGTCAAACTCATTCGAGGTATTGTCATAAGGAACATTTGTGTGAAGTTATTTTGAAACCATTGAAGAAATGCAGGCGAAAGAGCTATGACAAAGTTTTTCTAAAAATAGCCACAGTGACCTTGACCTTGAGGTCATGACCTTGAAAGTCAAACTCGCTCGAGATATTATTATAAGGACCATTTGTGTGAAGTTATATTGAAATCAGTGAAGAAATATAGAAGCTAGAGCTATGTTGTGCGAGGGGATAATTAAAAAAAATTTAAGTCTGTGACCTTGACCTAGAGCTCATGGGCATGGGTGGGGGTATCGCTGAATAAAATGGACAGGTATCTAACATCATACCAAATATCAACTCAATCCATCGCACGATTTGGAAAATATCAACTCTTAAAATATCTAATTAAAAATTTCTAAGTCTGTGACCTTGACCTTGAAGGCATAGGCATGAGTGGGGGTATTGCCAAATAAACATTTGGACCTGTAACTATCATCATAGCATACATAAGCCAAATCCATAATATAGTTTGGAAAATTTGATCTCTTTAAAATCTTTCACATTAAAATTGTCTAAGTCTGTGACCTTGACCTTGAGGGCATGGGTGGGGGTACTGCTGAATAAAACATTGTACCTATATCTATCATCATATGAACCAAAGCCATCATAAAAGTTCAGGTTCTAGCAGGTACAAATACCTTAACTGGAGTCTTTAACATGGAAAATTTCTAAGTCCATGACCTTGACCTTGAGGCCATGGGCATGGGTGGGGGTATCGCTGAATAAAACTTTGGACCTATATCTATAATCATACCAAATATGAACCAATTCCATCAAATGGTTTGGAAAATATGAGTTCTAAAATGTTCAAGTCTACCTGTTACAAAAACCTTAACCTGAGTCTTTACCATTGAAAATTTCTTCTAAGTCTGTGACCTTGACCTTGAGGTCACACGCATGGGTGGGGGTATTGCTTAATAAAACTTTGGACCTATATCTATCATCATACCAAAGATGAACCAGTTCCATCAAATGGTTAGGAAAATATGAGTTCTAAAAGTTCAGGCTCTACCTGTTACAAAAACTTTAACCTGAGGTTACAGGATCACGTACGTACGTACGTACGTACACACACACGTACAGACGGACGTACACATGTACGCACGTACGCACGTACGGAAAACCCAAAAACTATATGCCCCCGGCATCATATGATGCGGGGGCATAAAAACTAGAAATGCGTCCATAGGACACGGATGCCCCCGCCTGAAAATATGTCTATGTTCGTATTCATCCATAGAAAGTTATTAACCGTGTTTTAGCTTTGGACCCTTTTTTCACGTTTCACCTCTAAGTATGACCTTGACCTTGCAGGTGAGGACGTTGGTTTTGTGTGAGGCAGATTGTCTCATGATGGCCAACATTTCAGCCAAATAATTTCAAAATCCATCCAGAGATAAGAAAGTTATTGACTGCGTTTAAGTTTCGGACCATTTTTTTTCACTTTTGACCTCTAAGTATGACCTTGACCTTGGAGGTACGGATCTGGGTTTGCATGTGACACATCGTCTCATGATGGTTAATATTTCTTCAAAGTAATTTTAAAATCCATCCAGAAATAAGTAAGTTATTGACTGCGTTTAAGTTTCGGACCCTTTTTTTGACCTTTGACCTCTAAGTATGACCTTGACCTTGGAGGTACGGACCTGGGTTTTGCATATGATACATCGTCTCATGATGGTTAACATTCCTACAAAGTAATTTCAAAATCCATCCAGAAATAAGAAAGTTATTGACTGCGTTTAAGTTTCCGACCCTTTTTTGGACCTTTGACCTCTAAGTATGACCTTGACCTTGGAGGTACGGACCTGAGTTTTGCACGTGACACGTCGTCTCATGATGGTTAACATTTCGCTGAGTAATTTTAAAATCCATCCAGAAATAAGGAAGTTATTGACTGCGTTTAAGTTTCGGACGCACGGACGGACGCACGGACGGACCCACATTTTGGGTTTGTGTGGCTGCACCTGTCCATATTTTATGGGGCTAAAATTTTTATGTGGCTAACGGTTTATGTGGCTATAAGACACACAAATCTGTACATCTAATGTGGCTAGCCACACAAACTTTGGACATCAGCCACATAAAGGCTGTCTGTACGAAACCGTCTTTGTCTAAACTTATGTGGCTACCAGAGGTTGTGATATCTAGCCCTCTAAAGGTAGAACAGAACTTTCTTTATAGTGCACTGATACATCTTATGGGTCTAGCTCCTCACATAGAGGGACTTTTTCCTACTGCAGCATTCAGCCCCAGGACAGCCAGTTAAATTTATGTGGCTCAGCCCCATAATCTCAAAGTTTAGCCTCATAATCCTGGACATCCATGTCCAAGGATGTCCAAGGTGATGGACATAAATTTATGTGTCTTTTTTTTATTTGATTTTTCTAGTCCCCCTGAACCCCTCTGTACTAACAGAAAAATGGGTTTGTGAGGCTAGCCACACAAACCCATTCTGCCACACAAAACCCTTCTGTACCTAAAAGAAGCCACATAAACCCATTTTGTAAGAACGGACGGACGGACGGACGGACAGGGGCAACGCTATATGCCCTTTCCACCATTCTTCGAATGGCGGGGGCATAATAATAATAATAATGAAACAAAAAGCATAAATGTAAATAACTATATGACTTTCCTTCACCATAAAACTATAATACATAATTTGACCCTTGTCCTGCTGGGCCCGGATATGTCTGATCTTTCAAACAACACAGATCCAGATAAGAAGCCATCTGATCAGGATCCTCGTTGTTTGTGATTCATTTTAAGAATTTCTTGCAATGACTTGCATCAAGAAACCGGATGGTTGATAATCTGTGGTGGGTGTGACATATTTATATATTCAGCAGGTCAAGGGTCAAGATTTATGGCCCTGTTAAACAGAATTCATTTAACACGGCTTTTGTTTTTGATGAGTTTTAAAAGGCGATAAATTCAGTTCTGTTCTGTATTCTGGGTGTTGTGTGTTTTCCAAAAAAAAAAAAAAAAAAAAAAAAAACTTGATATAATGCACAACATTTGAGATGAAAAAATACTATTTACAAGTCTTTTGATGGTTTTGAAAAAATGTACTCCTGCATGACAAAATAACACACACTCACATTCTGTGAAACACATTTACAATATTTACATCTGTCTGAGAGGCAAGGAAATGACATAAATCATGCAGTGGCAGAGGTATGAGAGGCCAGTCCGCCCAATAGGGAGAGTCAGTATCCAATAAATAGAAAAAGTTAGACCCCTGCCACTGTGTACCTTGCTCTCTTTGAGGTATGAGTGCATCATACAGCTGTATTGATAGGTTCAGCTTGCCATAACATTGCTCATGGACCGATTGCCATAGCTCCTGGATTCAAGCTTCACCCATCTAACAAACTGTTGCTTGCACTCACAAACACTCGAAGGATTGGCCTGCAGTACAGAATGATTGCCCTCTTCGGTGCTGTATACTGTTCCCGCTGATATACATTTTCTTGATCCTTAGTTACATGTATGCATTGAGTATGCCTAAATTAGGTTAGTATACTTATATGTATGACAAGTATCCTGTATTGGTGACATATTTGAATACTGCTTCCCTTATAATTGTTGCATGGGCAGGTTGGGGGTTAAGAAGTACCTTAAGATCTATAACATTTATATCAGATACGTTATCTTTTATGGTTGTAACATGATTTCTCGCTCATGTCTATGTTTTTCACAATCAAGAAGATAGTGGGTTGTGTCCTCAGTTCCCTCACAGTGAGGGCACTGAGGGTCCATCCCACTGTGTGTCTGATTGTTAAACCTAAGTCCATTCCTACCTAACCTTAACCTAGTGTATACCCTATCAAATTGCCTATTGTCGCTATACTGTATCAGTTTCGTTGGGAGATCACTACTGATCTCCCAACGAAAACCATGACCATGTTTTTTCCAAGTTGATGCCCAGTGTGTTTTAACTTCTCTTTTTATAAGCCCATATACTTCAGTTTTACCTAGCCTAACCTTTATTTCTTTGCCTATGGTGCATCCTAATTTTGCAGCTTCATCTGCAATGTCATTACCTTGAATATTGCAATGCGATGGACACCAGTCAATATACAGTATTGTGTTACTCCTTAAAATTGTGTCAACTAAATTGTTGATTTGGATTAAAAGATCAGGTCTTGAGCGACTGTTCCCAGACTTTATTGCCTGAATTGAACTTAAGGAATCAGTGATGATTACTACCTGGTCTGGTTTGTTCTGCTCAACCCATTTCAGGGCTTCAATTATTGCAATTAATTCTGCAGTAAAAATTGTAACCTTGGCATTCAGTTTAAATTTTCTTGTTATTTGGTACGAGGGAAGGGTAAATGCAGACCCTACTTGATTCTTTCCATCATCCTTACTGCTATCAGTAAATATTTGAAGACATGATTTGTATTTTTGATTGACTAAGGTTTTGGTTTTTTCCTCTATGACCTTCTTGCTGTCTGTTTTTTGGTTTACATATTCCTTAAGAGTTTCCCTAGGTGTAATTGACTGCAAGGCAAATTTTTCCTGATATACAGGTTCCTGTACCAATATATCACTTAGCTTATATTTCATCTGAAGATCCCTTACTTGCATTACAAATGGAACTTTACCTTTTAATCGATCCCTACAGGTTTCATATACAGCATAGTCATAGAGACTGTTCAAGGGGAGATTTTTCCCATTGGCAGAGGACTTAGCCCAGTATTTCAGGATAAGTTCCTCCCTCCTTAGCGCCAGTGGTTGAATGTTGCATTCAGCTTGCACATCAATATTTGCAGTTGATTTATATGCCCCTGTTATTATTCTGAGAGCAGCTGATTGAATTCTATCTATCCAAAGAAGCTGAGTTGGTGATGCAGAAGCATATGCTTGACACCCATAGTCTAGTTTACTCCGGATAAGTGTCTTGTAGATAGCCATTAGCGTTATCTTATCTGCCCCATATTTAGTTCCTGATAGATATCTCATGAGATTTAGATCTTTTTTACATTTTGCTACCAAAGTAGAAGTAAAACAAAGATCAGGAATAGATACAATTAACTTACTCCATCCATAAAAGACACCAAAGGGAAAGAAATACAAACATTAAGCGACCAGACCATAATGGAAACCTAAACAAAGGAAGGCCATATGGACAGTTACTTTCCAACAAAATGGCCATATGGCCATCCAAAATTAAAAGACACAAGTGATACACACAGTAAGTAACAAACAACAACATAAATAAATCGCCACAGAAGAGCCGCCTTGAAGTCAGTGGAAGATTTCCACTGGGGGGCTTAAATCGATTTTACGTGGCCACAATCCTCGCCCTTACTTCCGTCGCGATTTAGACAAAAAATTTTTGTTCAGTCCCCATGAAGTCTGTTATATGATTCTGCCAGTACAACTGGCTATCAAATGTCATTCCTAAGAATTTAGCTTCAGTTTTATATTCCAGTGATTTGTTTCCTATTTTCAATTTAGGTATATTTTCATTTGGAGTTCCTGGATGATTGAACAATACAACTTCGGTTTTATTGGAGGAGATTTTGATACCCAACGACGCTGCCCATGCCTCAATTTTATTCCAGATCTGCTGCATGAGATGCACCAAATGGGACTTACTGCGCCCTGATTTCCAGACCGCGGAGTCATCCGCATTGAGACAGCTCACACGACAGATCTTTTAGCACATCATATTGAGTGTTGATAAGATTGTTAAATAAAATTGGACTAAGAACACTGCCCTGGGGAGAACCGTTGTCAAGTACCTTAACTTCGTACAAGTTAGATCCGACCCTAACCTGTATTTTTCTATCTTTAAGGAAGTCCTGTACCCAACCTAATAATCTGCCTTTAATATTGAATTTGTTTAACTGCATTAGCACTCCATTGGTCCACATAAGATCAAAAGCTTTTTCTAGATCCAGGAATATACAGAGAAGGTCCCTATTCTCCATTTTAGCTTTTAGTATTGCAGTCTGTAATCGAATAGTTTGATCCAGGGTAGACCTATTTTTTCTAAATCCAGATTGTGTAGGTGCCAAAAGTTTGTTCTTTTCAAGGTGACTTGTAAGTCTGTTTGCGATCATAGTTTCCATGACCTTACATGTTACTGATGTTAAAGAAATTGGCCTATAAGATCCTGGTTCATGAGGGGATTTATTTAGTTTCAGAAGTGGTACTATTGTTCCCAGTTTCCATTGGTCTGATAGTTTACCCTCAGTCCATGATTTGTTAATTAATTGTAAAATTTGCCATTTGCATTTTTCAGAAGCATTTTTCAACATATCATAGTGAATTGTGTCAGCCCCAGGAACAGTGCTCTGTTTCTTATTAAGCGCGGTTATAAGTTCCTTAAAGGTAAACAACTCCTTGTATGCCTCACCCTCACCCATCGCGATGTTTTCCTGCACTGACAAGATAATTCCAGGTTCAAGTTCAAGTTTTTTCAGTCTGAAACTGTGGTCAAGTAATTCATTGCCACTAACTTTTTGGTAATGGTTAACTAGTGCATTTGCCTTATCTTCATTTTCATGGTATCGAATATTATTTAGTTTCAATACTTCCACTGGCCTAAATGGTTTTCCATTGAATTTGGATATTACATTCCAGATATATTTACTGTTTGCCTTATGATTTAGCTCCGAGACAATTTCCTGCCATTTACACTTCTTTGCATTATCCAGGATATCGTTACTTTTGGCTCTGGCTATTATATACAGGTCCTTCAGTTGATCAGAATTGTATTTTTTCCATTTCTTATATGCTTTACGTTTCTCACGGACTGCAGTTGAACATTCATCATTCCACCACGGAAGATGCCGTTGTTTTTTGTCAGGATTTGGCTTGGTTTTAGGTATTGTTTCCTCACAAATGGCAATTAATTCATTTATGAATTGGTCATTAGATTCATTAATTGTTTGTTGATCAAACTGTATATCAATGTTGTTTGTCAAATTGCGAAAAAGGGCCCAATCAGCTTTAGTCAGTTTCCAGCGTGGTATTTGATCCTGTAGAATACATTTGTATTGTTTATTTAAAGTAGTTACAATGGGGAAATGGTCACTACCCAAACAGTTTTGGTGCACATACCACTGGAAATCTCGACAAAGATCACGAGAGGCGAGGGTGAGGTCAATCGCAGTTGTTTGCCCCGATTCAATCGAGTAACGTGTTCCTTCCCCATTATTCAGCACCACCAGGTCATGGTCCTCTATAAAGTTTAGAAGCTCACGCCCTGCTGGAACCTCACCATCATGGTATTGATTATCCCAGAGGCTGTCCCTTATATTAAAGTCACCAACAATGATATGATTTTTACTTACATGAGTTAAAATATGATCATAATCTGTCTTACTTATCATGTTTTTTCCATTTGAATATATGTTAATAATGTCAGTACTTTTATTAATCCCAAATATTCGTACAATGGTGACCTCAAGATTTGGATTCTTTTGCCTATATAGAATTTCTTCTGAGTCTAGCCCTTCCCTCACAAATGTAGCGACCCCACCACCCTTTTTCTCAGTACGTACATAGGAGACTGGTTGCTTGTACCCCATAACTTTTAAACAATTATGTTCAGTGTTATTCCAAGTTTTCTGGATGCAGATAACCTCTGGAATATCATTAAATGTTAATAAGTAGTCATAGAATTCTGCTTTTTTGTGTTGCATGGCATGTCCGCAGAGACTGCGGGCATTCCACTGCACCACTTTCAATTCTGTTCTGCGGTTTATTGAGCCCATTTTCACAACCTAATCGTTAAGAGGTACAAATTATTTCTTACTTAGTCTTGGTTTAGTTGGTACAACGATTTTACCTCTGTAGACTTTACCCACATCAGGAGTTCTGCGATCTAGAAGCACCTTTTGCAGGCTTTTCCCTGTTCGACGTGACTGGTTAAGTCCACTACTGTTTGCGTTATATCTGCCTGCCTGTGTTGGCTTGGTTTTGCGTGGTTTAGGAGAGGACGAAATTGGTTTTGCTATGTTTTCCTTAATTAACCTGTCATACAACTGCTCAGGTGTCTCTGATCGCTGCACAGCCGTTTGTTGTAGTTCAGGTAGCTTCTTGTTCCTTTTTTGATTCAGAACAATCGATTGAGGGGGCTGTGGAACTGCAGACTGGGATAATTTAGGAATATGATCAGGTTCAGACACAGAAGTATTCTTATGAGGAGTTCCACAAGGAGCATTATCATTAATTGATATACAGTCATTACGTTTAGGATCATTTTCTTCCAAGAATTGTGCTGTATTACAGACGAGTGCATCTTTAGCCTTATCCCTGGTTTCCTGTGTTAAGCCCTGCATTGCGTTTAGCACGTTTGGTTGAAGCAAATATTTTAAAATGCGTGCAACATCCATTGTAGCCATAAATGGTTTAATGCCTCCCTGCTTGCTGGTTGGTATTTTTATTGCAGTGGTGTGATTTTCACCAGTGTTTTCTATGAGTGTTGGAGCATGTGTCCCAGTGCAAGCAGTTGGTGCAATAATATCGGGTGTTGAAACCCTAGCAATACATTGCGGTTGTGCATCTGGAGATGCTTGTGTTGATTGTATCGATTCCTGATCATTGCCTCCATTTCTATTTTGTAGTGGCTTAGACATTGGTTGTTTTCGTTCGTCCCATTCCTGTTGAAGTTGTCGGTTTTTTGTTTTAATTTGGTCCTTATATTTGATGAAGACAGGGCAGATCGGGCTGTTAGCAGCATGCCCTTGTTTACAGTTTGCACATTTATGGTAGCCAGGCAAGTTTCTGTTTGGATAAAACATTGTCTGGTGACCATAACTGCAAAACATACACACTGTAAAACTGTTCCTGCAGCGGGTTGTGGTATGTCCAAATTGCTGACATGCGTTGCACCTTATTATTGAATAGAGAAGGGGTCGGACTTCAGTATTATGTGTTGACGAAATCAGCATCAGTGGTGCGCGCACAGTGTTAAATGTTAATATTGCGCACCCTGTTTTTCGCCCATTCTTATTTGTTAGAGGCCTGAAATCAATTATATTGTTTTCCTCAAAGTTATATGTGAGGCAGAAGTCATCCCTATCCATGAAGTTTGTGTCGACCACTCCTTTGCTTGTCTTTGGCGAGTTTGAATTTGCTTTATTCTGTTGCTGTTTATTTTGTTTGTTGGTTTGTTTGTTTGTTGCCTTGTCTGACGGGATAATTAATGTTGGAAGACCATGGCTCTGAGAAATAAAATTCCTAGCTTTGTTTTGTAAGGCATGTCTTACACCAAAAGTGATCCCCCTGTTTGAAAGAGTGGTCTTACATATCTCCCCTATGTACTTATGGAAAGCTTGGCTGATTTTATTGGCCAAATCTCTATTGATGACTTTGTTTGACTGATTTGAGTACCCTCAGACTCCTCATTGTTATGTGAGTGCACCTCAGTGCAAGATGAGTACACATCTGAGCATTGTTACTATGTGAGTACACATCTGAACAATGTTACTATGTGAGTACACATCTGCGTGTGTGATTAAACATTAGTGCTGTGAGTAAACATATGCACAAGCTTTCATTCCTATGGATTTGATAGTCATTTCCAACCCTTGGGATGGCAGGGTCGATTGAATCTGGTATCTAATCTATACTAATGAAAGATTTCTAGTACAGGCACCTCACCAGTTAGTGCCCAAGCATTGCATCTCCTCACAGAAAGGTTTGAAACATTGGCAGGTATTCTATGTCCACCTAAAACTTCACTGGGACTAAGAGACGAAGTCCATTTATTCAATACTAACACATTAGTTACATTAACCCTTTTTGTACCGAATGGAATCTTCCTCCTTATATACAACAGGAGTCCATTTCCAAATTTTGGGGTGACAGGAGTCCATTTCCAAATTTTGGGGTGACAGGTTGTGTTTTTCTTCAAAATTTATTTGGAAAATGGCTGAACTTATTGCAAACATTGTATGCCCTGATCAGACGCCGAAGAATGCGGCGTCTGATCTGAGCCTGCACTTTTTGCAAGGGTACCCATTTGGGGTTTTCTGGTACTAAAAATGGGTTAAATATATTAATCCTTAAGTGTAAAATGACAAAACATTTATGCATGTTGTTGTTGAAAAACGTGTGTGTAGCTTTTGGAAATGCAAAAGCTATTCACATATTTTCAGCAAAAAATATGTTGTTTTTTACAGCAAAAACTTTTTGTGCATAAGCTGTTGTACTTGCTATGCCATTTAACATTTTGGCCCCTAACACATTCATTATTTTGTTTGTGTTGAGGTTTTAGGTCCCCCCAACACTATTTACGTCATTTTGGAAGGGTTGCTTCCAATATTGTGGGACTTTTACCCGACACCAAGATGAAATGACATCTCAAACCCTGCCGCCTAAGGAAGCCACTAAGGTTTATATGCAGGGATGGTCTGACTCGGACAACTATGCCTGGGCAGGCTTAGACCCTCTAAGCAGTTTACCAGTACTCATATGTTTGTTGGGTTTCAGCTCTGTGCAAAAGCACCCTGCAGTGCAATCTATTTCTCCAAGCCCTGATGGGCAGGGGCATAACAAGTCCATTAAGCTAATAATAATACAGTAGAACTTCAATGGCTCGAACACCTTTGGGACCTCGAAAATCTGTTCGAGACAGGGGGAGTTCGAGCCACCGAGGGTTACTGCCAGGAGGCATAACGAGATACTTTTAGACATCTTTTCGGTGTTCTATTATGAAATGTATGCTGTGTGTACTCATTAGAATCGCCTCATCGAGGCGATTCTAATAAGTAAACACAGCATACATTTGCAAGAAAAAAAGACTAAAATCTCCTTAATTATCTCCCGCTATTTCTTATGTAGAGGATTTCGCTATGGGCTCAAGCAGGGGTTCGACTCATCCATGGTAAACAAGCCATTGGTGTTCGAGCCATCAAAGTTCTACTGTACTATGAACGAGAGTGCTGGGACCAGTTGTTCAAAGCATCGTTAGCTTAACGAGCTAGTTAGTGGTAAAACTGTTAACTGCAATATCTGATATAGTGGTATTTTTTCAGTAAAAATATAAGTATACAGTAAAATTCGTATATTAAGACCACCTTTTGGACTGTTCAAAAGTGATCTTAAAGACCACTTTTGAACAGTCCCAAAGGTGGTCTCTCATTAAGAGACACTGGGTATACAAAAGACAAAGAATAATTGAAACCTTCTCAATAAGCCTTTTAGAATCAGATTTTAGTCTTAATTTTAGATGGTCTTAACAGTGAAATTTTACTGTATTTGCAACAAGGTTGGCAAAAAAGCGGGAAATACTCATATTTCCCTGGACGGCGGGATATACAGGGAATTCCCGGGAAATACAGGGAATTCCCGGGAAATACTGGGAAATATATATTTACATGGGTGGTACCGACTGAGACTGCTTAATAAACCCCAACTACCTAGCTTTTTGAAAGCAAAATTATTTCAAGTTCAAGCAGGGCTTGAATGTTCCACTTGTCTGCTTGCAATTACAGAAAAAAATGAAGGACAAATAAAATGTTTGTCTAGTCCTTATGACATTTACCAGAGTTTACACCTAGTCATGTAGGACAAGTGAAATTTTGAAGAATTTTCCAGCCCTTTTTATATTGAATAACTTGAAAGAGCTACATGTATTAAATAAGCCCTTGCCTAGAGTGTATATAATTTCTTTTCAAATGTGATTCTAAAATATAAGTTTTTAACTTTCGGCTATTTCCCTTGACTGGAAAAATACATGTAATTTTAATACTTTGGTGAATATCTGTAGATAATTAAAGACACCTTTCATGCTTAAATTAACTGTTCTTTAACAAACAATTAAATTATCACACCTTTTAGCATTAGGCATGTGATTACTTGACAAACTTGCAAACAAACCTTTTTTCTAGTGTAAACATCCTTAAATTTCAAACATCCAAAAAGTTGTTGTAAATCTAAAAATAAATAAATAAATAAATAAAAAATGAACTGTGTGGTTTAGTGTTATACTAAAGCATACAAAACATGTAGTTTGATCCAATGGCAAACTCTCTTAAAATAGTTAAGTGATTCTGATCTGGGTCTGCGCTGTTTGCCCAGGCAAGTCTGTCCCAAATATTGGGATCATTATGGTATTTCATCTTCTTAAGCATATGAGTGATTTGAAATAACTCTCTGCACCCTAGATAACAACAGATCACTTTACATTTATGCTTGTGTTTGGTTGAGTAATGGCAGACTTTTGACATGCATGTATGGGGAGGCATATTACATACCTGTGATAATTTTTTGAACTGGAGGGAGATTTGCCATTGTGATAAGGGAGATGAAAAGAATATACATGTATATAGGGAAATTCTCAGTTCAAATGAGGGAGACTCCAAAATTATACTAAAATTCAGCATTAATTGTACAAAAATAGCATCAAAATGAGGGAGTCTCCCTCCTTATGAGGTAGGTATCACAGGTATGATATTGCAAAAAAATCTAACTGTTCATTATTTCAATTAAATTACATGAATACTAACAGAGTTTTTCTGTGAAAAAACTAAACAAAAATCAAATTTCCCACTATTTCCCAGTATTTCCCACTTTTGCTGAAATTTGGAGTATTTCCCAGGACGGTAATTACCGGTAAATACCAGTGGGAATTCCCGCCACCGGTATTTACCGACCAACCTTGATTTGCAATATTCAATGATTAAAGTTTTAACAATATGTTAACTAATGACATTGTTAGTTTTGAACAACTGGCCTCAGATTAGAAACTACAATTTACATCACTCCAGATGAGAATTCCTTTTGGCTTTTTATTTTACTGTTTTGAGTCTTACGGCCCCTTTCACTATAACTTCACTTAATTTGAGCCAATATTTAATCAGAGGTGGATGAAAACTGGAGTTCCCATAGAAAAACCACCAAACCTTCCATTGCAGAACTTGGCATCTCGTGACCTGAGCAAGGCTCGAACCTCAGAGGCGAGACCGAATGATTAAAAGAGTCAGCGCTCCTACACACTAGGCTACCATGGCCCATAGGTAAGTGGGGTTTAGGAGGATAACTGAAGGATAATTTTCCTGACCTTATTACTTGTTAGAAACTTATGTTGTGAATACTTGCTTGAATCGGCTCAATACCTATGTCATCACGTGAACAAGACCATGAAATGTACACCCCCTAAACCCCACTTTATATAGATAAAACTGGGGTTTAAGGTGGTATGCCATATTTTTCGTATTTCTGCTCCAAGACATAGGTTGTGGGTACTCGTTAGAACCGCCTCAATGAGGCGGTTCTAACGAGCACCCATAACCTATGTTAGCAGTATAAATAAGAAAAATATTATGGATTTTCGTCAGAAAAGTAGCCATTTTGGAGGTGTGAAAAATGCACTATGTCGCACGGGTGTGTTATCGTAATGTTATGGAGAAATAAGAAAAATTGTTCTGAAATTATCTTTGCTTTGCATCCTTGTCTGAAACTATGTATGTTGTTCATACACCGTATATGTATAACATTTTATTGTGGTTCTTCTCCAGACAATAAGCTCATACTTACTTCAACTTCATACTTTTTCCTGGCTGCCGCAACATTCATGGCCATCCACATGTTCACAAACTGACTCCCAACTGCCGAAAATATCACATAGCCATAGCCCTCTGGCAAACTCTCAGCAAACTTTGATACTGCACCCATGGCCTGTAATTAAAGGAAGTCGATATACCATCATAGGAGGTAACTCCTTCATAATAAGGATTTGCCGATCCACTTTTAACAAGCGCCTAGTCTTTGTTGTTGTTTTTTTCATCTGCGTTTCTTAATTTCATGATAGCTAACACAGTCATCTGCGAACAGTCTTATTTCCAAATCAATGTCAGTAGAAATGTCATCTGTGTACAAAGAAAACAACAATGGACCCAGAACAGTCCCCTAAACACATCACAAAACCCAACATAACACACCCTGTATGGTACAGTGGCTTCTTTCATACTGGTAGAACTGGCATGTTTCAGCTGATATATTTGGATATTTTTAAGCTCCCGTCATTCAAAGAATGGTTGGAGGGCCCTGTCTATTCATCCCTCCATCCGAAACTTTAACTCAGTCAATAACTTTCTTATTCCTGGATAGATTTTGAAACTTGTCTATTACTATCAGTATCAATGATGTTAGTCTGAGTATTTAATAAATTGTTAAAATGATTAAACCAGGCCTGGTGGTTTATTTTCTCTGTTTTGTCAGTAGGGTTTGATTCTTGTTTCAAAACAATAATTTTCCAAGCAGTTTGTGGGTCTTTCTCCATCACATCATTAAGCATCTTAAACCTTTCGCCTTTTGCACTTGGTTAATCTTTTATATTCTTTACACCTATTGTAAAAGTTATTACACTAAATACTCATTTTTAGTATGCCTACAAAATACATACTTAGCTGATTTCAAATCCAGTAACAAACACTGACAGACTTCTGGTCATACCATTTTTTTTATTCAGTTTGTGTGTATTTTTCTTTTTCTTTTTTGTTTAAAAGTTTTAGAAGTAAGTCTCCAGCAGAAAAAATTACATAAGTTACAGTCCCAGTTATATAATCCAAACCGTTTTCGCCATTTCAAGCAATCATGTTTAGTTTGAAAATCTTTTCTTGAATTGATGGGGAGGAAAATACTTCTTGAAAGCTACGCACCCAACTGAGGTAATGGCCAAATATGACCGACTCAGTATAAGAAGATAGATAGATAGATAGATAGAAATTTGACTTTTGAGCGTTCAGACCAAACGATGTGGGGAGGCATGGCAGAAGAGGGAGCTTCCAGCTTTTGTTGGATCTTTTTGTAACGTGCATAGCCAATTCCACAGATCATCCTTGCCTCTCTGAATCCTAGCTTGCCTGAACATATCGCTTCCAAGGCCTAGGTAGGAATATTGCTTCTTGCTGGCATACATGTAGTTTGTCCCCTGGATTGATGTGTTCCTTGTGGATTGTAACATTCGGTAACCGGCTTTGATACCGCATTTTAGTGTTACTTGTGCTGCATCCTAAACGAACACATTATTGTTTATGTTTCGTAATAGATATAAGCGACACACAGTAAAATGTTATACATCCGATATTAGTTGTTATCATTACATGGTGTCAGAAGTCGGTCCAACTGCCTACAACACGACGAATCCCAGTGATTTTTTTACAAATTTTCAACTATGCGTTCTGGGACTCGCTCAACCAAAAAACTGTGCGTCCCAAATCTGAAAGTATGAGTCCCAATATTTGGAGGGAAAAAAAGGAAGTACAAAAAGATCGGTTCAGTATAAAATGCCATTATTCATAGTTAAAAATAATGCGGTCTAGTATCTTTTATTTGCAATGAACAGAATCAATCATCAACTTGTGTTGTTTACTAGCCCAAAGAAATCCTGCTAAAGTGTACGTTTTTTAGTCTATTTTCCGTAATGTTTTCTACTTTCGTTTTCGATAAATGCGCACCGCAACATGTGCGTGAAATTTACTTCATGCACAATGGAGATAATATTCCAAACCATTATCGACAAACGTGTCCTCCCCTGATTGGGACACCAGCTATCTAGGTTCAGGGGCTGACAAATACATTGCCCCGCCGCCCGGTACAAGTCCGAAATCGCGCCGGACAGGTGCACTTTGATCTTAGGACGCCTGGTCGGGCAAGTGCAAAAAAATCGTCTACAGCTGTCAGTTTTCTGAGTCCTTAAATACAGTAAAACTAAAGTAAACCACAATAATTGTGCTGCACTGCCCTGCTTTTATCGACAATTCAGAGACAAACCGTTTGTGTATTTATAACAGTTCAATTCTGACACTATTGTTAATCCCTGTCATATAATTGCCAAGTAAACATGATTGCCCTGCGGTGCGTGTCTTTCATTTCTGGCGATAAGCCAACTTGAACGAGCTGTGAAAATATGGTCAAGTTATGTCTCTAATTTGCGTTTATTCCCCAATCATAACATTTAATCCACAATCAATGTGAAAATGATTTACTCGCTCCTCAGACAATTAGCTACATCTAACGGTAGATGCATGCATTATAAAAACGGATCGTGAATGGTTATGTTTTGGCGCCAAATAGCAGACGCTCGGCTTAGCGGGAAAAGTCGAACGCTGTTGTTGGAGCTGCTGGGGATAATTCGGGGACTGTGCAAAGCGCTATTTTCTATCCACCTCCAAGAGATTTTTTTTTTTACCAGTTCCAAACAATTTTTTAAGAACGGGATACAGCCCATTAAAATAAAACAATGACATTAAACACGTGCGGGGATGCTGGCATCGGGTGACGTCATTTGACACATTAACTGATCACGTGCAGATAAATGGTAGAGTTGGTTTGTGGGCGGCGATTTCGATAGCGGAAAACTTTGATGTTTGCATTGAACTTGCTTGTGTGAAAGTTTGGGCTCATTTTGGATAGAGGGGATTCTCGTCTTGTGGTTGGATCATTAAATTGTACCTGTATCGATTTTTCGGTGACTCGTTGGGCAGTTGAAGGTTCGGTAAAAGTGCGGTATTTTATCACTTCCGCTGATATTTACAGCAGTGAAAACGAAAGTTGGATTTTTCGCCCATGAAATATTTGCGTCCGACGGACGCACATATTTTATGATCGTGCGTCCTCAGTCCTATTTGTGCGTCCTGGACGCAGGACGCAGGGGTAAAAAAATCACTGAATCCGTCAGATCATTCCTGCAGAACGATAGATGAACATTTCATTCAACCTCAGGAATAGATATTTTTCGGGGAAATAACATTTCTACCAAGGAATCGATCGTTGTCTGACCCTCATAGCCATCCGTAAAAGCGACAGCAAAATCATGGCAATGTCGTTTGAGCAACCATCGTTTAACTGGGATGCCAGTGACACCTATCAGGAATTTCAAAGATTCAAACAACATGTAGAATTCACATTCAAAGGTCCATTAGCGAAGGCTGATCAGAAGGACAAAGCAGGCTGGCTTGGAATGTGGATTGGTCCACAGGGACGTGAAATATATAAAACTTTCACATTTGCAGACCCACATCCTGATCACCCAGATGTACTTGAACAAGATAACCCTGACATTGTTCTAGACAAATTAGAAAACTATGTTCGTCCGGCCAAAAACAAGAGAGTTTTGTGCTTCAAAGCTCAACAGCGTAAACAAAAAGAAGGAGAATCCTTTGACAACTTCATCAAAGATCTCAGAATCTTACTGCTTGATTGTGAATATACTAACACAGATGATATGTTAGTTGACCTCATAATAAATGGTGTGAAACACAAGAAAGTACACCTAAGACTGTTTGATCAGGGGCAAGATTTAACGCTTAATAAAGCTACTTACATAGGCCGTCAGTTTGAACTGTCCCAAAGTCAAATGAAGGTTATGAGAGGTGACAAAATATTGTCAGTGAAGTCGAAAAGAAACTTTAAAAGTAAGAAAACATCCGGAGTTGTCACTCAGAAAAATACAGTACAGTCACCGCAAATGCATGATAAATCACAGTACACAGAAAGCTTTAAGAAATGTGGAAAGTGTGGTACTTCTCACGATACAGGAAAATGCCCAGCTTCCGGAACTACCCGCAAATACTGCAAAAAGCCCAATCATTGGCTAAAAGTTTGTAGAAAACTCCTGCGAAAAATCAACACGATACAAGGAGATTGTGAAGATGATTCGGCTACAAACGCAATCAGCAAAGATGAATATTTACACATACTGGCAACAGACTTTGTAAACCATGTCAGTTCAGTGACAGATGGCAAAATTAATGGTTAACTGGTTTAACTGTCAGCAATAAGAGGCTAAGTTTCAATAGACACAGGTGCGAAATATAACATATTAGTCAAGTCTGACAAGCTGTAGCAAAGCTGACCTACCAACGTCTAGTAGAACTCAAATCTTTCTCAAATCGTAAGATTCAGCCAATTGGATCTGTTACTCTACCAGTCAGATACAAAGACAAACAGTGTATTGCCAAGTTTGAAGTGGTAGATCTTGACCAAGAAAACATAATCTGTGGCAATTTAGAGAATTTAGGGCTAGTTCAGATAATAAGTACAGTAAATGAGCAATCTTACGAAGAACTTTCTCGTGATTTTCCAGACTTGGTGAAGACAACCGGCACACTTCCGGGAGAGTACACAATTAAAGATAGAAGAAAACGCGCAAGGAGTATTTCATCCAGCTAGACTTTTACCGGCTGCATTAGAACAGAAAGCAATAGATAAACTTCAAGAAATGGAGGAGAATGGTTACATTACACCAGTATGCGAGCCCACTGAATGCGAAAAGATAAAATTCACATCAGCATTGACCCTAAAGATCTAAATGCAGTTATTAAGGGAGAGCACTAGCCAATGAAAACAGTCGATGACGTAATCAGTGACATACCAGGAGCAAACAGCAGGAGCCGAAACTAGCTATTCTGGCCCAGAAAACATGTACACTCCATATTTTTCACTTCTGTGGTGTATTCATTGCTTCCAATGGATAACCCTTTTATAGAACATACTCAGTAAACTCGATGCAAAATTTGGCTTCCTACAAATTAAGCTGGATAAGCCATTGTCTTATCTCACAACTTTTAACACGCCAATAGGTAGATATCGCTGGCTCAGGCTTCCGTTCGGTATCAAATGTGCATCAGAAATCTATCAACACATAATGGATCAAATGCTAGAAGGCATAGGTGGAGCGTTCGCGATCATTGATGACATTCTAATACCAGGCAAAGACAGAGAACATCATGATCAAATCTTGAAGAAAGTAATAGCCAGAGCAACTGAGCACAATCTGAAACTTAACTTTGACAAATGTTATATAAGACAGTCAAACGTGCCATATATGGGGCATTTAATCACAGCTCAAGGACTACAGCCTGATCCTGATCAAGTTAGAGCAATCATAGGAATGCTACCACCCACAGACACAGAAACTGTTAGACGATTCCTAGGAATGGTACAGTTCATGTACCTCGCCAGGTACATCCCTAATATGAGCAAAGTGGCAGCACCACTTCGGATTCTATTAGAAGTAGAAGTAAAACAAAGATCAGGAATCGATACAATTAACTTACTCCACCCACCAAAGACACCAAAGGAAAAGAAATGCAAACATTAAGCGACCAGACCATAATGGAAACCTAAACAAAGGAAGGCCATAAGGACAGTTACTTTCCCACAAAATGGCCATATGGCCATCCAAAATTAAAAGACACAAGTGATACACACAGTAAGTAACAAACAACAACATAAATCGCCGCAGAAGAACCGCCTTGGAACGGTCAGTGGAAAGATTTCCACTGGGGGGCTTAAATCGATTTTACGTGGCCACAATCCTCGCCCTTACTTCCGTCGCGATTTAGACAAATAATTTGTTCAGTCCGCATGAAGGCCTCCTAACTCATCAGTGCAACATCTCCGTGAACACAAAAAATCAAAGAACCACAGAGGTGAGACAACGATGATGACTCGACAGCAAGAAACCACTGAAATGCTGGAGCAAAAGAAAACCAACAGTTAGACTCCGATGGGCCCGACCAGAGACGGAGCATCAGGCACCAACCAACATTACCAAGAATTAGATCTCTCTAATTCTCAATAAGCCTTTACGTTGGAGCCGTCATAGAATCTGAGGCCTGACCCACCGGCATGCAATTAAAGAGGGAAGCAAAGTTGCCAACCGTGATTGGGTTAACTACCATGCATGCAGTCTGTCGTATAACATCCATGTTGTACCCAATCTTTTTATATCGAAGAATGATTTTACGAAATTGGGTGCTGAAGTCATTGCAGTTATATATTTTTCTGAATTTATATACTAAGTCACCATAAAATTCGGGTTCAGATAGACCTTGTTGCAGAAGAGATTTAAGTCCAATATTGAATTTTGAAATTAAATCAGAATGGCGTCTATAAAATTTTGAAAATGCTTTGCGTAGTTTATGGTACCGATAACCCTGATTAAGTAAGGAGTTTAGCCGTTAATAATTTATTACGAGTGTTGAAGTCAGTTACATGACTACACACTCTAGCAAATCGAATTAATTGCGAAATATATTAGAGACAGATGTGCAATTTAAATGGGAATATGAACAGGAAGTGAGTTTTCAGGAACTGAAATATCTATGCAGCCCACCGCCTGTTCTAGGTTACTACAATGTGAATGAACCAGTAGAAATTGAATGCAATGCTAGCAAAGACGAGTTAGGTGCGGTACTCATGCAGAACGATCGCATTATTGCGTATGCATCTAGAGCTCTCACCGAAACTGAAAAACGTTAAGCACAAATCGAAAACGAGGGCTTATCAGTGGTCTACAGTACAACCAAATTCCATAGGTACATTTTCAGTAAGAAAACTGTTGTGTACAATGATCACAAATCATTTGGAACAAATATCCACCAAACCATTTCTGTCAGCACCCATGCGAATACAGAATATGATGCTGATATTACAATGGTATGACTTAGAAATATGGTAGAGGAAAGGTATAGGAAAGGAAAAGAAATGTAGGTTTACATACCACTCACACAATCAAAAGTAAATGACATTGAAACAGTAGATGTCGTCAATATGATATCAGTGAGCAAAGAAAGATATGCGGAGATTCAAGTGCTTACACAAAAAGAACTGAACATTCTGTATAGTGTAATAGTAGAAGGTTGGTCTGAGTTAAGGAGCCAAACCCCAACTGAAACCAGGCAATACTGGGACTCTAGAGATCAGTTATCAGTGTTAGACGGAATAACCTATAAGGGTAATAGAATTGTTATTCCACCAAGTCTCCGAGCAGATATGCTATAGGTGATTCACAAGTCACATCTCGGAATCGTTAAGTGCAAGCAGAGAGCACGAGAGGTCATGTACTGGCCCACTATGAACATTGACATTGATAACACAGTAAGAGACTGTAATCAGTGTGCTGAATCAACAGCAATCAGAACCTCTGAAACCAACTATGACACCTGATTTGCCATACAGTATGATAGGTTGTGACCTATTTGGTTTTGAGAGCAAATCATTTCTGTTGACAGTTGACTATTACTCAAAGTACATTGACACTGTTGAATTAAACACAATAACAACAACCGCAGTGGTCAGGGGATTGAAGACAATATTCGCCACACACAGTATTACGGTTAAGTTAAGATCGGACAATGGACCTCAGTTCAGTGGTGCGAAGCTCAAGGATTTCTGTAAATCTTACGGCATTGAGCATGAGACTTCTAGTCTTCATTTTCAAAGTTCCAACAGAGAAGCAGAAAGAGCGATTCCGACAGTGAAACATCTATGGAAGAAATCTAATGATAAGCAGTTAGCTTTATTAGACTATCGTACAACACCACTAGAAGGATTAAATCTGTCACCATCACAGCTTTTAATGGGGAGACGCCCTAGAAACATTCTACCAGCATCCAAAGATCTGTTAAAACCAAGCACAGATAACACAGAATCTGTGAAGAAACAATTAATTCTATTATGATCATAGAAAGGGTGTGAAGAAGTTACCTCCTCCTGATAGTGGTGCAGAAATTCGTATGTCGCCGTTATCTGAAACTAAATCTTGGACTCCTGGATCTGTAGTAGAGCCATACGGTAAACCAAGATCATACATAGTGAAAAGCGGAAAACGCTTATACAGACGCAATCGTAAACATCTAAGAAAGTCAACCTAAAGCGCCAATCAAGGAAAGGAACCACCAGATTTAATGGATCACCATTTCACCAGCATGACAACCACTGAGAATAACGCATTACCACAATCGGAATCAACAAACAGGGAGACAAGCGTTAGAAACAAAGCATCTACTGACACGGAGAAACCTCTGATGGGGAAAACAACACCTCCAGTCACAACACGTTATGGTAGAACAGTGAAGCCACCTCAGAAACTGAACTTATAATTAAGATTCATACTGGAGACAGACTTTAATTCATATGCCTTTTCATACGGAGGAGGCAATCAGTATTATTGATAAGCTTTTGCCCGAGGAGTACTGTTACTCCTTCAACCAAAGACTATATGCATATCCTGTGATTCTTTGA
Source organism: Lucinisca nassula (assembly GCA_963580285.1). Taxonomy (NCBI): domain Eukaryota; kingdom Metazoa; phylum Mollusca; class Bivalvia; order Lucinida; family Lucinidae; genus Lucinisca; species Lucinisca nassula. The sequence goes on from OY757022.1 coordinate 135,239,101, forward strand.
GAGTATCGTTACTCCTTAGATCAAAACCAGGGCCGTATCTTCATCTGTCGATAAGTGCACTTATATTAATGTCAGATGTGGCAATAACCATATGTAAAAGACGTTAAAGACATATGCTATCATCGTAACATACCGATATACATTTTCATGCTAATAATCTGGCCAACAGCAAAATGAAAAATTACTTTTTCTTCTAAAGAATGTAAACCCAGCCAATGTGGTCGTAGTCTTTGCATGTGTTTTTGGAATTTCCCAGACGCCATTGAAGGCTCGTTTTTTATCAGACTGTGTAGGCTTGTCGGAGTCTTCACACAGATCATATTGTCATCAAAACGTTTTCAAACCCTTGTTTTGTGTCTGCAGCGGCCTTATGTGCTACGCGTTCAAAGGCCGGAAATCTCCACTAATTGTAGCAACAGCATGTGATTGGTAAAAGGTGAGAAATTCAGCGCTTAGCAAAAATACAATAAAACGTGCGACCAGTGAAGACTCAGATCAGCAAGCGCATCTGTGAAAGCTAATCAGTCTGTCCCGGTTGCTGTGTTTGCATTCTTTTATGATGCGCTGCCAGTCATTCTGCTTAAAGTTCAAAGACGCCGGCGAGACATCTTAGGGTGTTAATTTTATCGGCTACTTGATAGATAGCAGTAAATAAACATGCACTGCAAGCTGACCACCTGTGATTCACAATTAGATATATGAGTACCCAAGTATTACAGGTTAATCCTGCCATTGTGACTCAATAAATATAATTTTGGTCAAATGTATACAAAACACGGCGGACAAAGAGATCAGTCTGTGTAGCGGTGGTTCTATCTCAGACGTGCATCGACGACAATGTTGCGAGAAAAAAATACGTCGGGATGATAAAAGTATGAAAAAATGGAAGTGGATTCAAAAGTAAACAACCACCATGATGCAATAATCAAAGGCGCCGATATACACGTGTCGGAAAACTGCAATAAACAAGGTTTTTATGCCACTGGATAAGAGTTTTCGCCAATGGCCAAAGGACGCGAAAAAAATGATTCATGGACGCAAATTTTCTTGCATCTGCGGCCTGCAGACGCTAAGCAGAAAGAGCTAGCGTTAACGCTGCCTGGTCTGATAGATATTCGCTGTTACATTAATTATAACTTTCCACCAACAAAATACAGAGTAATCCATTTCAATGTGAATTTCTGCGATTTGGGAGAAATAGCCGGCAGAAATTTCTCATGCATTTGATTTTTTTCTTGCGTTTTTCCGGAGAAACTTTGTCAGGTTCTCCACAAAAAGAAAAAGTGGTCTTAACTTTTTATCACCTGCGCATCTGTTTTGATATTTAAATCCTAACTACGTGACAATGTGAATCTGTAGATCTGTCGAACCCGTTTTTTTTTCTCGAAGTTGACAATCCGTAGAAGTCAAAGTGGTTGCCTAACAATATTCAGGATCGTATTTGTATGCACGCTTGTCATAGACAGATCTAATTCTTGGTAATGTTGGTTGGTGCCTGATGCTCTGTCTCTGGTCGGGCCCATCGGAGTCTAACTGTTGGTTTTCTTTTGCTCCAGCATTTCAGTGGTTTCTTGCTGTCGAGTCCTCACTGTTGTCTCACCTCTGTGGTTCTTTGATTTTTTGTGTTCACGGAGATGTTGCACGGATGAGTTAGGAGGCCTTCATGCGGACTGAACAAATTATTTGTCTAAATCGCGACGGAAGTAAGGCACGTAAAATCGATTTAAGCCCCCCCCCCCCCCCCCCCAGTGGAAATCTTTCCACTGACCGTTCCAAGGCGGTTCTTCTGTGGCGATTTATTTATGTTGTTGTTTGTTACTTACTGTGTGTATCACTTGTGTCTTTTAATTTTGGATGACCATATGGCCATTTTGTGGGAAAGTAACTGTCCTTATGGCCTTCCTTTGTTTAGGTTTTCATTATGGTCTGGTCGCTTAATGTTTGTATTTCTTTTCCGTTGGTGTCTTTGGTGGGTGGAGTAAGTTAATTGTATCGATTCCTGATCTTTGTTTTACTTCTACTTTACTGTTCATGCTTCAGGCGTTGTTAATAAAGTTAATAATGCGGGCGGCTTTCCCTTAGATAATAAATGCCGTTATGAAATCACGCATCAATAGTCGGTTTCCTAATCATGTTGATAGTTGTCATAACTTGAGGCTGATTAAATATAAGTGGATCGGTATTCAATATAAGGTTGAAGTGTTTCAGCGTAATTAAAACAAATGCATTAATGCATGAATGGATGGATTTCGAAATTGTTCTTGAAGATTGGAACGGTTTTTTTTGAAGACTATGTTGCGGCGAAAATTATCGCAATTTCGATTGCTTTTTGTCAGGTGTCACATTTTTCTTCCATTGCCGATACGACTGCAATGGAACGACCTTGGCATATCGCCAATTTGATGGTCGTAATTGGTACAACTTTTTCTTCATTTCTAGGCGTATTTGCTTGATTTTAGAGTCGTATTAACGACGATACGACCCTTATCAATTACTCTGGACAATGCATGCGCATTATTTCATGATTTTATTAGAACTTAGTTCATACAAGTAAAGAGATTCGCTGTGTTTAAGGGGCACAATAATCCCCGCCATCTCTTCAGAACAAGTGTTCTGATTAAGGTTGTAAGTTTTATTTTTGTAGTTTCTTCATTTAGTTAAATTAGTTAGTTCATATATCATGACATATATTCTATTCCACAATACTGGGAAGAAAAAAAAAGAAAACAATAAATAACAATCTAGTCAGAAAAAGAACAGTCTAGTCAAACACAGAAATAACAGTCTAGTCAGTAACAGAATTTCAAAGTTAAAGTTCATTCAATCATATAGTTGCGTGCATAGGATTCATAGATTTTGAAAGATACTTTTAATACATTATGCGTGCACGTTTGACTTAGATACATTTGCACGTGTCATTACAAAGCATAACTTTCAAGCGTTGCTGAATTAAAAATGATCGTTTCAGTCAAGATACATTTAGACAGCTATTAGAAATTTATGCACAGAAGTGTTCACTCAGTTTTTTCTTCAAACAAAGGGAGATGTAACATCCGGTACCGCATTTTAGAGTTACTTATGCTGCATGCTAAACGAACACATTATTGTTTATGTTTCATAAGGCAAAAAAAAAAATAGGTGTGTTTACGGTCGTCCGACCGACCCTGTTTTTCGCCTGCGACCCTACCGTTTTTTTTTGTTTTGTTTTTTTTCATTGAAATAAAAAAAAATCGCGGTCGATATCCGGTCCCGGTCGAGCGGTACCGGATTTTAGCGCCTTGTCTTGTACGTAATTTCGGCGTGTCGTTTGACCGTCAACCCAAAATGGCGGCGCCCGCGGTTACGTCCGTAATCGCATTTAAATTTAAACAATGCGATCACCAGGAGCAGAAGAGCTTCATGGAAGCAACGAAACATCGTCTACTATTTTAGAAATCTTTAACGCATGGAACATTTGCTGAAATTTTGCTGGATGCATTAGTGAGAAAAAGGAAGAATTACGCCAGTTTTTGTAACACACAACGGAACGCGCGATCGTCTTCAAAAGGCGGGAAAATGCACGTGCGTGCGAGTATCACCAGAAAGCATGTATTTTACATTAAAATGTTGAAAAGACTACCTGTTCACCATTGTTATTTATTTATTAACCCACATATGTCCGCGGCCCTTTTTGGGACATCGGCAAACAGTGCAGTTCCAGATCAGACACCTCAGAAAGACGCCGCAGACATCTGATTTGGATTTACACTGTTTGATAATTTATAACGGTTCAATTATGACAGTATTGTTAATACCTGTCATATAATTGCCACCCTGCGGTGTAGGTCGATAAGGTGTGAAAATGTGGTCAAGTTATGTCTCTAATTTGCGTTTATTCCCCCGATCATAAAACTTAATCCGCAATCAATGTGAAAATTATTTAATTGCTCCTTAGACGAGTTGCTACGACTATTCTACTATCTCGTGAATGTTTATCTTTTGGCACCAAATAGCAGACGCTTGGCGAGAAAAGTTGAACACTTTAATTTATGTTAACACATCTGTATGCTGTTGTTGGATATTGACACGGAGCTTACAGATAGCGCTGTTTTCCACAACCATTTTGCTATCGAAAATTTTTTTACCGTTTCCAAACAATTTTTTATGAAAGAGATACGCCCCATTAAGATAAAACAATAGACACGTGTGGGGTTGCTGGGGTCCGATGACGTCATTTACCGATCGCGTGCAGAAAAAAAAAACAACTGTAGCGGTGGTTTCATCTCATTGATTCGCGTCCGTCAATTTCGGACGCTCGGAAAAATTCGGCCGATTCGACCCAGTCAATTTCGGATGCGCGGAAGTTCTATGCGCCGAATTCAAGTCTGCGGGTTGTCAAAGATCTATTTCAGCGAATCGGCCGATTCGCCCCCGTCAATTTCGGACGCTCGAAAAAAATCGGCCGGTTCGCCCCAGCAAATTTCGGATGCGCGGAAGCTCTACTATGCGACGGATTCAAGTCTGCGGCTTGTCCCAAATTTATTTAGCGAATCGGCCGATTCGCCCCCGTCAATATCGGACGCTCGAAAAAAATCGGCCGGTTCGCCCCAGTAATAAAGTTGAGGCTTCTTACACCTTAGAGGGAACGGTCCTCGAAAATGTGAATTCCATTAAATACTGTTGTGCCGGTAGATCCACCTTCGACCCTAGGAGTCCGGAAAAGGAGGAATATTACCACAACAAGACGTCGGTATAGTCCGTAACCCATCGGGACACGTGACCAACTTTTCCACGAGATTCTTGGGCCTATCTGCTGCGTGGACAACGCATTAGACGACTACGACTACAAGTGGCAACACATACCCTTACAGAGCACAGCATACGTGACCTGATGTTCAGGTGAGTTTACTGCATATCAAATAGCGACGAGGATATAAGGTCAGTAAATTGTTGAACAATGTAACTATATTTTAAGCGTAATGTTCATAAATTGTTAGCTGTAGTTCGGTGGGGAGACACCATTTTGGGAAAAAAAGAAAAAAAATCGAAAATGTTAAAATAATCCATTTTTTTTTTGACACGTGGCAAAAATTATAAAGAATTAATTTTGTTTAAGTAGAAATTAATATTCTGGAAATGTTTTTCGGCAGAATTTAAATAATTTTACAACCAGTTTTAGAAACCGTCATAATTCGTCCTTTGCGGTTCATTTCATTATCTTCTAAAACTGGATGGCTCCCTACATTTCCAGTCTTTTTGGCGCAATTTAGATTTCAGGTAAGCCACATGAAAATTCGGAATTCTAAAATGTAATTTATAAATTTCAGAGCTCATTTTTTTTTCCGGAAACCATTTGCTACAGTTTTCAATCTTCATTATGATCTATAGGTATCATTTTTAGCTTCCGTCCTCTTCGCTAGCTTGATAAAGCGAATTTGATCCTGAGGAGCAAATTCTTTCCTTTTTAGTAATGACAAAAAATTCCAACATGTCACGTGCGACCGTTTACTTGAAAAAATATGAAGGCTTACTGTCTTTTTATAATTTGGGTATTTTTGGCCATGTAATGTATTAACCCTATCACTGGGTTATTTTTGAAGAAAAAAACAAAAACAAAATTGTGTGAAGTCATTCTGTAGAATGACTTATATGGTTGCACTACCTCCATTTCATTTATTCGGAGAAAAATTTCCCCGAATGTCGGTGAACTCATTTTTGTAGGCTGTCTTATATAGTTGCCATATCTATTCCATGTATTTGGAAAAAGAGTTCCCCCGAATGTCACGTGAGATTATTGTCGTAGTAAAGTGTGTTTTATATAATTGCCATACCCCCGTGTTATTTGCATGAAATCTTTGTCTAAGTCTTTTTTGATATATCACGTATGAATTCTCTCTATTGGAGAAATATCTGACGTTACGTAGTTATTTTCTCAAAAGAGGCTTTTTAGAATATCTTGTCTCAAGTGTTATTTCACATTACACTTTATTACTATTGTGTACTGTGATACATTGCACTATCTCCGGTTAATTGTCGTTATTGTCATTATTTTTGTGCTATTGGCATTTTGCTTATTTTGTAAAATGGTTGTGAATATTTATGCATGTACACAAGCTGACCTAGAGTCACTTCATGGCATTGGATCAAAAACAGCGAGCGAAATAATTGCTCTCAGAAAGGAAGTATTGGATGGTAAAAGACCACCACTAACAATACAAGATCTGGCGGAAGTCGGCCTAGACGCTAGTGTTTGGCAACAATTTATTGACAGAAAATTGCTGTCTATAACAATGCCAACTCCAGAGTTGCAGGCACTTGATGCTCCAATGCCTGTTTCAGATAGGATTGGTGCAACAGCACAACCAGTAGTGTCTGTACAAGCGGCGTATATACCCATAGATACTCAGTACACTGGTGAAATGAAAATTTTACCAGATGGTACAGTACAGGCACCGGAACAGGTTGCACACCTACCGCCGCCACAGACATCACCAATTACTTAACCAAAGTCCCAAAGACCAAATGAGAAATCGACCCAAGAATTGATGCAAGAAACAATTTCCATTTTGGAAAACAAATTAGATAACATGGACCGCAATATCTATGATATGGGTACCACTATGGCGAGTCAAATTGCGTCACTTACCAAAAATATGGATAATTTGCAAAAATTGAATGTTGGCATGAAATCTAATTTGGAATATTTGAACAAGCAAAACACGGGTATTCAGTCCCAGCTATCATCACATGATGCTTTTTTGCAGGATATTAACAAATATTTGATACCGCCTACCCCGGTTTCAGCAAACTTGCCCATATTTGCTGATTCTATAAATCCGCAGAACCCTGCACAACCTTTAATGCCCCAAGTGATGACACCAAGTGTTGTTCAACCTCAGGTACCTCAAGGTATGACACCAAATATGGGGTATATACCACAAAAAATATCACATAATACAATGACGTTGCCAACTTATACCTGTCAACACCCAAATGTGGGTCCCTTGACTTCACTACAAACAGTGTCTACACCATCTTTAATAGACATTAAACCTAAAACTTCACAACAAATTGTGATTGACAAAATTACAACAGTTATTCCAAAAGCTGCAATATATCCCCCTACAAGTGCAGCAAATCAATACCAAACTAATCAAATTAAAAATGACACTACTGTTTCGACAGACTCAAATAATTTACAAGTTTTATCTTCAGCGAAAGCGGGTGACAGGGGTAATACACAAACTGCTAATACAATCAATTTGACTACCATTGCATGTACAAATAGTACACCCACAGCTTATGCATCTCAACCAGATGCAAATATGGAAATAGTGAATGATCGAGGTCGATCTAGAACAAGAAATCTGTCAAAAACTGCTAGTCGGAGTAGAAGTAAGTCTCCCGCGCCTCCGAGACTCCAGTTATTTTCTGGGGATTCCGAAGGCTTATCATGGTCATCTTTTATAATGAAGTTTGACCGTGTGGGAATAAGACGCGGTTGGTCTGAAGACAAAAAATTAAACAGATTATATGACTGTTTGACAGACAAGGCTCTTGAATATGCAAGTAAATCTGAGAATAAAGAAAATTTCTCAAAGTTAAAACAAGAATTAGCCTTAAGATTTGATTTCAAAGAAGAACCTATAGCCGCTAGACAACGTCTTCATCTTGCGAGGCAAAATGAGGATGAAACACTTGAAACTTTCCTCCAGCGCATACTTCAAATTGCGATGGATGGATATAAGGATGAAACATCTACTATATGGCAACAGTTGGCAACAGATGCATTTTTACGTGGATGCAGACACAAAGATGCAGCCATGATTGAAATGAATGAAAGCCCAAAATCAGTGCATGAAGCGTGTAAGCGCATCAAAACAATTATTGCTAACAAAAAGGCTATTTCAAGTGGGAAAGTAACTTTCCAGGAAAAGGCTTTTTCTTTTCAAGAGGAAACGAGGGTTTCTAATATTGAAAAGAAGGTAGATGATTTAGTCGATCTGATAAAGACCACACCCATTTTTTATAGATCTCCCTCTAATTCTCCAGCTCGGTACCCATCTGGCTCACAGAACCAAAATTGGCCCAGGCAAAGGTCTCCAGATGTATACCGAGGTGGGTCCCCTCGTGGCAGACAGTCATATGGTTATAGGAATTCGCCATCAAGACAAGAAATGCCTTATAGAGGCGATAGAACATTCAATTACTCCAATAGAAGTCCTAATAGAGTGAACGGTGGAAGCAACTATACTATGGGTGATAGGTATCACCGAGGCTATAGTCCTCCATCAGGTCCTGCATACGCACCCATTCCTTCAAATAAAGTGAACGGTGGCAGTAACTATACTATGGGTGATAGGTATCACCGAGGTTATAGTCCTCCACCAGGTTCTGCATACACACCTATTTCTCCAAATCAGTATCCTCCGAGATACCCATCTCAGCAGTATGTATGTGATGGATATCCATCATCTGATACTGTTGGAAATAGAGACTACAGACGAGATCATTTGTCTCAAGGGTATCAAGAGGGAAATAAACAGAGCTTTAACATTAAATCACAAAATCGAGATTCGGTTGCGGGAGTCGATAGGTCATATCTATCGAATACGCCTAGAAGCCCCGAGGCTTTTGTTCGGTCCGTATCCGGTCAAGATTTTGGATCTCAAGATATCCAGGAGGATTTAAACAAGGACGGACTAGGTCCAAGGGCGACGGAAGCCTAGTCCGATCAGAGTCAAGTCGCCATTGTGAGGTCCTTGAGGTATCCCTACCAAGTCAAAGAAATTTAACTGCATCGGTGAAAACTCTTTTAAATGGAAAACCAACTTCAGCAATCCTAGATACAGCTGCCATGGTGACTTGTATATCAAACAGTGTTCGACCTGTAACAAGAACAAAAAGGGGAATCGGACACCCAGGAGTGCTCTTGATAGCTTTCATGCTGGATATCCCATGGAACGTGTCCATTTGGATATCCTTGGTCCTATAAATCCAAGGAGTAAATCAGGCTCTGCTTATGTTCTGGTCATGGTGGACCAATTCACAAAATGGGTTGAACTTGCACCTTTACCAGCCCAAAATGCAGAATTGACAGCAATGGCATTTTTGAAACATTTTATTGTTACTTTTGGTTGTCCATTAGAAGTACATACAGATCAAGGTAGAAACTTCGAAAGTGATCTGTTCCTTGCTTTTTGTAAGGTACTAGAAATTACAAAAACCAGGACTACCCCATATCATCCATCTGGGAACGGCCAGGTAGAGGTTTTTAACCGTGTCATTCTGCAAATGATTCGATCATACGTCTCCCGGGGTGTAAAGGACTGGGATGAGCACCTTCCCCTTATTGCTATGACCCTACATTCCATGAAAAACAGGTCAACAGGTTTTTCTGCCAATATGCTTATGTTGGGGAGAGAAGTTCTGCAACCAATAGATCTGATTTTGGGTATTATAAAACCCACTCCCCAGGACCCTCCAACTTGGGTCCACAATCTGACCCGTAATCTCTCAAACGTTCACCAATTGGCCAGAGAGAAGATTGGTAATACTCAGCTGCGCCAGAAGAGAGATTACGATTTAAGGGTATTTGAAAGGTCCTATAAGGAAGGAGATGTGGTCTATTTACGAGACTCATCAACCCAAATAGGGATAAGTTCAAAGATGAGACCACCTTGGATTGGTCCATATTTAATTATAAGGGCTCAGCCTCCGGTCTATACTCTCCAGGGAAAACGTCGTGTGCAAATTGTTCACCATGACCGGATAAAACCTTGTAACGACTCCTCTTATCCTTTATGGTTGCAGAGAAATAGCACCTTTGGGTGATGAGGAGGATCAGGACATGGAGTCTGAGGAACCAATTCAGGATGACTCCCCTAGTATTGGTTTGTTTGATCCAGATCAAACACTCCCATATATGTTGGGTAGTGATTCAGATATGACGTTGCCTTATATGTTTGGTGAACCATATTTAGCCCCAAATTCTGAAGATACTGGTGTCAGTGATACTGACAGCCCCACAGATGTAACACTTGGCGACTCTGACTCTGATTCTGGCGAGGTTTTAGTCACACCGTCAGGACCACAGACTACTAGAACAGGTAGGAAAATAAATTTGCCTGCCAGCTACAGGGATTAGGGGCCAGATTGTTCGTCTGTTCATGGACGGATAGTCTTGTCCCATTCTCCCTGTGTTCGGACTGAAAAGTGACATCAGTTTGAGTGGCGTTCCGCAATAGTTCTTTGTGCCTGTGTGGACGTCATCCATTCTGGTGACATGCATTTTCATGTTTTCTTGAGTGACATCAGTTTGAGTGGCGATTCACAATAGTTCTTTGTACCTGTGTGGACGTCATTCATTCTGGTGACATGCATTTTCATGTTTTCTTGAGTGACATCAGTTTGAGTGGCGATTCACAATAGTTCTTTGTACCTGTGTGGACGTCATCCATTCTGGTGACATGCATTTTCATGTTTTCTTGAGTGACATCAGTTTGAGTGGCGATTCACAATAGTTCTTTGTACCTGTGTGGACGTCATCCATTCTGGTGACATGCATTTTCATGTTTTCTTGAGTGACATCAGTTTGAGTGGCGATTCACAATAGTTCTTTGTACCTGTGTGGACGTCATCCATTCTGGTGGCATCCATTTTCATTTTTTTTGGAGTAGCATCGGTTTTGTTGATGCGGCGCAGTAGTGCTTTGCAGCTGTGTGAGCGTCATATATTCTGATGTCAAAATTTCATATTTTTATGATTCATCTCAAAGATATGGTGTTTGGTCTGGGACTGGTCCATGCTAGTACTTTAAAACTGCGGGATTTGTCCCTGATCAGGTTCCATGGGTCTACATTTCATGCTGTCATATGCATATCATCATCATACCTATCTTGGCAACTGTCGTGGTAAAAGCCCTGAAATGCCAGATTTTTGTCAATTTAGGTTTGTCATTTTTAAGGATGCAAACATTATATGGCCAATGATGGCTATTAAGTTCTGTTGGCTGTTCCAATAAAAGGGCAGCTGAAGTTCAAATTATTATAAGTGATAAATGCACTCCGGTCGGTTGTTGTGTGTATAAAATGTATTAACTGACAATGCACTCCGGTCAGTTGTCGTGTGGATAAAATGTATTGACTGACAGTGCACTCTGGTCAGTTGTCATGTGGATAAAATGTATTAACTGACAGTGCACTTTGGTCGGTTGTCGACTTGTCGTGTGGATAAAATGTAGTGACTGATAATGCACTCTAGTCGGTTGTCATGTGGATAAAATATGTTGACTGACAATGTATTCTAGTCAGTTGTCATGTAGATAAAATATATATTGACTGACGGTGCACTCTAGTCGGTTGTCATGCGGATAATGTTCTTGTTGACAGTGCTGTTTTGTCAATTTTTATGTTGATGAAATATTTTGGCATTGTCTTATTTGAAATGTTCATTTAAGTAGCCTCATACGAGGCCATGATTCGGTAGAGAATAAAAACCATATGTATGACCATGATTGGTCTAGCCGATGTACTGTATTTATACAGTCATGGGTTGGACCGGTATGATCAGATATATGCATACATATATATGCATGTGCCTGTCTGAATGGTGGACTCAAAGATACGTTTTTTCGTATATGAATGGCTTTTGATACTCCCAGTTATTCATATCGTTCTAGGATGCCACCAAAATCTAACAGAGCAAGAAGTCGTTTCTACGACCAATGTCAGGTCTGCGGGGCATACTCTCCCCATGTTCATAAGCACATGCTAAGGGCCCATTTACCTTGGTATCTGGACCCTCCCACTTCATGCGTAGACTGCCATATGTCAACGGGAAAGGGGAGTGAGTGCCAGAAGGTGCATGGTCGGCACCAGGTTTTCAGTGGGGAATATCTGCTGCAGGCCTGGTTTCTGCTGATGAACGGGTTATTCCTGTTCATCAGTCAGGAACTTGGCCTGGGGTCCCCCATTGAGTTGCTGGGCTGTGCTGCGATTCAGGGGCTGGCTCCCTCTACCGTTAAATTCTCGGAGGAAGAATATTTCTTCCTCAGAGAGTAAGACCAGAGAGCTGGGTTGGAGCCACTTCAACCTGGTGAGTACATGGTGATTCCCCCTAAACGACTCATTTGCCTGATACACCCTGAAACAATGTCTCGACTCACCTCCCACCTCAACTCTCAGGCAATGGCTAGGCTTCAGAATTACGCCAGGTATTCTTTGGCTAATGGTTCCGATCCGCAATTAGGGCATCCTGTGGTGAAGAGGGGCATCATTGATACCCATTTTCACCTGGATAGCTACTTTGGTCGTCAAAACCATTCATTGTCAGACCTGGAGTACTCGGAATCTCTCCCTATACGTATTCCTTTTGCTGTGGCAAACTATGTGTTCCCTAAAAAGTGGCATCTTCTATCTGATCATGTGGGGGCTGACCAGAGGTTAAGAATAACCTTAGGGGTCCACCCACACATGATCTCAAATAATCAAGTTGACCAGCTATATGGCAGACTGAAGAGTTTGTTGGATGCACATCCAGAGGCCGTTGGAGTCGGCGAGGTTGGCTTGGACCTGACCACACAGTGTAGACATGGCTGTCATAACCCGAAACACTGTTATGATCAAAAGGTCCAGGGACAGCGTGGATTCCTTCGACTGGCTTTTCAGCTTGCTAAAGAAACAAATAAAGTACTGGTATTGCATATACGAGATAGTGGTACTGGTGAAGCTGCTGAGGAGGTTCTAAAGATCCTCCCAGAAATGGACATGCTTCGACACCCAATTCACCGCCATTGTTTTGTTGGGAAGGAGAAGGAGTATATTCAGTGGTATACTTCTTTACCCAACTGTTACTTTAGTATTTCCCCTGTGACTGTTGATGACCCGGTAACTATGTCTGCTCTGAGAACACAGGATTTCTCGAAGCGTATTTTGCTTGAGTCGGACGCTGGATATTTAGGCAAATTCCCCTGGGCTGTCCATAAAGTAGCAAATGATGCTGCAAGATCATTGAACATGACTGTTACAGAGTTAGTGTGGAAGTGCAATAATAATGCAGCCAGGTTGTACAACTTGCCCTGGTAATTTCACGCTATTCATGATATAGCCACTGTTAAACCCTATTTGGTATTATGCAGCCAGTTCGCGGAAGATTTGACATGTTTGATTGTTTATTTTTTGGATTCGGATTCAGTCAGTCTTCATTTTACATTGAATACACATCGCGTTAGTTTGCAATGACTCTAAAAACCTCTAAAATATTGTAAGTGTGGCTTGTTACTTGAAAGGAAAATGAGGTATGTTTAGGGTAAGCTAGCTCGTTAAGACTCGCTACCCTGGCATGGATTATATAACTGTTTGCTAGGCTAACTCCTTCATTTATTTTTGTTGCAGTTCTGAAATCTAAATAACAGTAAGTGATACGTGTAAATTGTCACTGTAGTGGTTTGGAGCTGCAGCCTCCTTGTATGAGCATGTTTTAGGATTCACTATGAAATGCGCATGCTATATATATAATGTTTGTAACATAGGGGAGCAATGTCATTTTTTGTTATCTTTATAATTGTCTGACCAATTTGGTGCCAGAGGCCCAAAACGGGTAGTCTGATCAGGATCTACACTGTTTGCAATCTGGTTGCAATCTACACTTTTCCTTATAGGTCAATTACCATTGTGGATTCTGGCCTCGCCTGGGCCATGTGCTGAATGCCAGATTCTGCATTGGAAAGGCAAGTGTTTTTTCTTCAGGTACTCCAGTGTTCGCTAACCTTTGATGAATAATCGGGTTCACATGAATATTAAAAGTGGAAAATATCATTCATCTTATTCGTACATGAACAAAATGGTGTAAAGCATGCGCATGGTGGTGGCTCTTAAGAGAATGCTATTTCTAGCTTAAGAGTAGTCTTTCAAGTTTTATATTTAGTCAATATCTTGACTATACTATTGGTCGTTTTCTACACTTTGTTCTAGTATAGGCCACGAGTGGTTACAGCTTATTTTTTCTGTCCAAAGGTCTCGAGTCTTCAGGTCTTACACTGATATATTTTTTCAGCAATACACATTGTATTATATTTTGCTTGTAAGTGTGGAGCTGAATTCTCATATGGCCTATGGCATGAAGTGGCTATATACATAATTTGTATCATAAGATTTAGGGAAGTTCCTATGTCTGAGGAACAGCTTTTCGACTGTGTAGAGTTTTGTGCATATATATGTATAGGTACTGCAGTAAAATATCACAGATGGATTGTCACTGGACTATCAAGTTTCAAAAACATTCATGTCATCTGGGAAAGGTTCGTTCTCTGGGAGTTGGGAGTGTTCCGGAGAACTGTAACTTATTAGGACATTTCCTCTTGGTCCAGACTGGTTGCTTCCGGTTAGCTGAGTTCCATCAGTGATCCCCATATGTGGAGTTTCAGTGATGGATTTCGGTTGGCATATATATATGCATGAAATAAATCCTGTCTCGGGAAGTTATGGTTGGTCAGAGGTAATCCGAGTCCAGTGGCGGTGCATCTTATTTTGTGCATACTAATTAGGATGTTGTAAATGTTAAGGGAATATTCTCTGTTTAATGCTACATGTATTATGTTCTCTGGTGGTGGTTTTCGTGCTATTCATTTAGTCTGACTATCTGTTAATCCTAAGGTATTCCACATCTCTATATGATCACACAGAAGCTGACTATTTGTTAATCCTAAGGTATTCCATATCTCTATATGGTCACACAGAAGCTGACTATTTGTTAATCATTAGGTATTCCATATTTCTATATGATCACACATAAGGTTACTGAAAACTTTCTTCATCGCAAAGTTGTCTCTGTAAGGGCCATTTCTGACTATAATTCTAAATCTTACAATTAATAAAGATAAAAGTAGGGGTTCTTTAAAGTTATATTAATTAGTTAAGGTTAATAACATTTTATTAAGATTAAATAAGTCTCCTAGCATTTGAAATCTAGCATTTATTTTAAATGCGTGTTAGAGTCTTTTGTAATAGGGGGAGAGTGTTGTGCCGGTAGATCCACCTTCGACCCTAGGAGTCCGGAAAAGGAGGAATATTACCACAACAAGACGTCGGTATAGTCCGTAACCCATCGGGACACGTGACCAACTTTTCCACGAGATTCTTGGGCCTATCTGCTGCGTGGACAACGCATTAGACGACTACGACTACAAGTGGCAACACATACCCTTACAGAGCACAGCATACGTGACCTGATGTTCAGGTGAGTTTACTGCATATCAATACCTTGGTGTGACAATCACTCACGATTTGAGATGGAATACACACATTAGCAATATGTGTACAAAGGCGAATAGAACACTTGGTTTCCTGAGGCGAAATCTTCATCAGTGTCCTCAGGATGTGAAAGAAACAGCATACAGGGGACTTGTTCGCCCAATCTTGGAATATGGTAGTTGCATCTGGGACCCAAGCGGAGTGGTCCTAAATGAAGAAATTGAAAAAGTTCAGAATAGAGCTGCTAGATTTGTAACTGGAAATTATTGCTTTGAAACTGGGAGCATGACTGGAATTCTAGGAAAATTAAGATGGGAGTCTCTAAAGAAAAGGAGAAGAGACAGTAGGCTCATACTCTTATACAAAGGTCTAAAGGGTGCTGCCAGCATTCCAACAGATGACCTTGTTCCCCCAGCTAGGCATTGTAGAAAACACCATTCAATGACGTTTCAGACCCTCACTGCAAGAACGGATATTTATAAAGAATCGTTTTTCCCCCGAACCATTAGAGATTGGAATGCCCTTCCCGATTCTATTATTTTGACGGCTGAAGGTGCTGAGGATTGTGTAGCTAAGTTTACATCTTTGGTTAGAGCTAGGGACTAACTTCCCATATCACAGGTCCTGGTGTATGAATGTCATTTGACGTGTCACCAGTAACAATTCTGATTCTGATTCTGGTCAATTTCGGACGCGCGCAATCTCGCCCGACGAAAAAAAAATCGTACGTGATTTTTATTTTCTAAGCGTGATTCACATAAGATTTTGCGTGAATGGGAGCTCTGGGAGGGGGCTAGTGGCACGCAAGTCATAATGCAATCAGATTCAACAAGACTGGAGATCAAGTGTTTGATCCTTTGGTGACACATCCTTTCATATTCATCATCCTGGTGAATGAATGTCATTTGACGTGTCACCAGTAACAATTCTGATTATCAACAGGCAGGTAGGCCCTGATCAGATGCAACATTTTGTGATGTCTGATCTGGGCCTGCACTGTTTTTTTTTTTTGGTTTTGGTTTTACGACCCTTTCAAGATTATTTCACTTATATCGAGCCGATCGTTAATAAGAGGTGGGCGAAAACCGGAGTACCCGGAGAAAAATCACCTGACCTTCCGTTGCAGAACTTGGTGTCTCACATATAACCCGAGCAAGGCTCGAACCATTGCGGTTAGAGACCTAATGATCAAGAGTCAGCGCTCTTAACCACTAGGCCACGTAGGCCCGTGTTTGCCAATTTAATACCTACAGGTTTTAATAAGGGTTACCAGTACTGAAAAGGATTAATTTACAATTAATTGACTCCAAGATAAATATGATGTATATTAAAAATAGCCCAAAATTATTTTATGACATTTTATCCTGTATTTGTTTGTCCAATCATAAATTTTTAAGGACAATGGTCGATGTCCAACCCCAAACAATATACCAGGAAAATGGTGTTGGGGGGGGGGGGGCACTGACCATCTCCAGTATGACTAAAGCTGTGTTGACCGTCACATGAAACCTCAATACAACCAGGCCATTTTTTTCCATATTGTCAGCACAGGTTTCTTTTTCAGGTCAGTGGTTCCTTACAAATGACAATGACATGTATTTGGTCTGGGCAGTAATGAAATGCTAAAAATATACTTTTGAAGCCCTTTTTCTAAAAAAAAAAAAAATAAAAAAAAAAAAAAATCGACCTACCTACCCTGTTTCAATTTTTCATACAATAGTAAACACACCTATTTTTTTTTTGGCCTAATTGATATAAGTGACGCATAGTAAACTGTCGTACATCCGATATTAGTTGTTATCATTACATTGATGTTCTCATTGTTCCCACTCTCTAATTGGTGCTTCCACTTGCCCCCTCGTGCGGTTACTTGCCTGTTGCTACCCCCGGAATGAGCTTGGGTGGCAAGCTGGTGTGTGTCCCCACCCTGTCCCTATCTTTGTGCTGGCGACGGGGTGCTGGTGCATGTCCCAACCTGTGCACTGGGGTATCCCTGGAACAAGACATGGGCACCTTTGTTTGCCAAAATAGTACCTCTGAGGGGAGGGTTCTCACTTTAATCCCAGAACCCCTATTGCCTATACTACTAATATTCATATCAAATATTGTAAAAAATTATATGTTAAATATTTCTTTTGTTTGTATTGGAGTTTAACAGCCCAGTCAACACTATTTTAGGTAATTTTTGAGCCGGTTAGTTTACCTATAGTGATACACACTTTTCCTGGGCAGGCTAACAAGTAAGCAGTGAACTAGTACAGTGACAACTGCCCTTCTTGAATCCATGGAAGGGAATGACCGTAGAAAAGATTTCATGATCAATCTCCACCAAAGGATGTTGCCGAACCCGGCAGGTATCAAAGCCTCGTCCTCCTGATCACCTGTCAGACGCGCATCTGACTGTGCTACCAAAGCCCACTGGTCTACTTATACTGTGATCGGTAACATTTGACCATTACTCGCAGTTGTATATTAAGTACACACCAGATTTGCAGGATCAATGCCTACACGGTAATCAAGGGTCTTTCAACCTGCACAGGGGTTGACTGTCTCTGCACAGGTGGGGGAGGGGGGGTTATGGCCGCCAGTTAACGTCCCGATCCAAAGAACGGTGCACTTCGTGACCAGTGTTTTTTTTCCCTATAAAACCGGGTCCGGAAAACGGACCCGTTCCCAATCGCCAAAAGTATGTTTTTTCCCAATTCAAAGGTTAAAAATTCCCAAAATCATGATGCAGCATCCTTTTTTTAGCTCACCTGAGCCGAAGGCTCATGTGAGGTATTAGTATACCACGAGCCGGCGTCCGTCGTCCGTCGTCGTCGTCCACACTTTCAAAGAAGTATATCTCCGGAACCAGTGGGCCAATCTTGATCAAATTTCATGTGAAGCATTATCAGGTAGGGGGAAAGGCTGCATACTGTTTTCGGGCAGATCGGATTAGAACTCTGGTTGCCATGGCAACAAATAGCTCCCATAGACTTAACATAGGAAAAAGTTTGTCATCACTCTAGCTCCGTCAATTTTTTTCTGATTGACTTCATTCTTGCAGATAACGAGGACAGGCATGAAATCTCGATCAAGTTCAATTTTGGGCTGAATCGGATTATTCACTCAGGAGTTACGTGCCCTTGAGCGTTGAAAAAATTGCCTATTGACTTAACATGGGGAGAATGTTGTCATCACTGTAGCTGCTTCAATTATTTTCAGATTGGCTTTATTCTTGCAGATAACCAGCACAGCCATGAAATCTCGGTCAAGCTCGATAACTGGCAGAATCGGATCATTCACTTAGGAGTTACCTGCCCTTGTGTGTTTTTGCATTAGGGTTAATGGGAATTTCAAAAATGTATATCTTAAAGACTACTTGGCCAACTTTGATCAAATTTCATGTGTCGCATTATTGGGCAAGTGGAAAGGCTTCATTAGGTTTTCAGGCAGATCTGAGTGGAACTCTGGTTGCCATGGCAACATCTAGCTCCCATAGACTTCACATAGGAAAAAGCTTGTCATCACTCTAGCTCCGTCAATTTTTTTCTGATCGACTTCATTCCTGCAGATAACCAGTACAGGCATAAAATCTCGGTCAAGTTCGATTTTGGGCCGAATCAAATGATTCACTCAAGAGTTACGTCCCCTTGAGCGCCCGAAAAATTGCCTATCGACTTAACATGGGGAAAATGTTGTCATCACTGTAGCTAGTAACGAGGACAGGCATAAAATCTTGGTTAAGTTCGATTTTGGGCAGAATAGGAATATTGACCTCGGAGTTACGTGACCTTGAGCGACAAAAAATTTGCCCATAGACTTAACATAGGGAAAATGTTGTGACTACGATAGCGACTTGAATTTTTTTCAGATCAGCTTCAAACTTGCAGGTAACGAGGACAGACATAAAATCACGGTTAAGTTCGATTTTGGGCCGAATCGGATTATTTGCCTTGGAGTTACCTGCCCTTGAGCATGAAAAAATACGTTGTGACCACGATAGCAACTTTATTTTTATTCAGATCAGCTTCAAACTTGCAGGTAACAAGGACAGGCATAAAATCCCGGTTAAGTTCGATTTTGGGCCGAATCGGAAAATTGACCTCGGAGTTACGTGACCTTGAGCGACAAAAAATTTGCCCATAGGCTTAACATAGGGAAAATGTTGTGACTACGATAGCGACTTGAATTTTTTCAGATCAGCTTCAAACTTGCAGGTAACGAGGACAGACATAAAATCTCGGTTAAGTTAGATTTTGGGCCGAATCGGATTATTTGCCTTGAAGTTACCTGCCCTTCAGCATAAAAAAAATACGTTGTGACCACGATAGCAACTTTATTTTTATTCAGATCAGCTTCAAACTTGCAGGTAACGTGGACAGGCATAAAATCTCAGTTAAGTTCGAATCGGAATATTGACCTCGGAGTTACGTGACCTTGAGCGACAAAAAATTTGCCCATAGACTTTACATAGGGAAAATGTTGTGACTACGATAGCGACTTGAATTTTTTTCAGATCAGCTTCAAACTTGCAGGTAACGAGGACAGACATAAAATCTCGGTTAAGTTCGATTTTGGGCCGAATCGGATTATTTGCCTTAGAGTTACCTGTCCTTGAGCATAAAAAAATACGTTGTGACCACGATAGCAACTTTATTTTTATTGATATCAGCTTCAAACTTGCAGGTAACGAGGACAGGCATAAAATCTTGGTTAAGTTCAATTTTGGGCCGAATCGGAATATTGACCTCGGAGTTACGTGACCTTGAGCGACAAAAAATTTGCCCATAGACTTAATTAGGGAAAATGTTGCGACTACGATAGCGACTTGAATGTTTTTCAGATCAGCTTCAAACTTGCAGGTAATGAGGACAGACATAAAATCTCGGTTAAGTTTGATTTTGGGCCGAATCGGAATATTGACCTCGGAGTTACGTGACCTTGAGAGACAAAAAAATTTGCCCATAGACTTAACGTAGGGAAAATGTTGTGACAGAAATAGCGACTTGAATTTTTAGCTCACCTGAGCCAAAAGCTCCAGTGAGCCGATAGTATACCAAGGCTCCGGAGTCCGTCGTCTGTCGTCCGTCCATCCGTCGTCCACACTTTCAATGAAGCATATCTCAGAAGGCAGTCGACCAATCTTGTTTAAATTTTATGTGTAGCACCATTGGGCAAGGGGAAAGGCTGCATTAGGTTTTGGAGCTAGTCTGGTTCATTTGTTCCTTCATTCTTCTTTCTCTCCATATAGAGATAATAGACCAATGTTAAATTTTTAATCAAAGATTTCTCAGGAACTATAAAAGCTAGAAGCATCAAATTTGGTATTCAATAGAATAATGATGACTTATTTTGTGTAAGAGACATTGGGCTTTCTCAGCTTATTTGTTCATCTGTTCTTTCATTCTTCTTTCTCTCCATTTTGACCAATGTTAAATTTTCGTCAAAGATTTCTCAGGAACTATAGAAGCTAGAAGTCTCAAACTTGGAATGAAATGCAATAATCATGACTTATATCCTGTAAGGGTCAATGGGCTGGATTCTATTAGCAGATTTAGTAGTCAAGTCTGTGAATTGTTAAAACTTAAGTTCCTCAGGTGAGCGGTTTAGGCTCATTGAGCCTCTTGTTTCTCTCTCTTTTCTGAATTTAATGTTCCAATCCAACTGAGTCTTGATGGGTCCGAGCACTGGGCAAATGACATCTTATTAAGTAACCCCGTATTAATTATCCCCAACGCAACGTTCTGACGTTTCATCGACGTTGCAAAGTCACATTCAGTACATCCCTTTGATGTTGATTTGATGTTGACACGACACATGTCGGTTGACGTGGATTTATTTAACGATTTAACGCCAAACTGTAAGTAACATTTACCTATGCTCCATAGTTGCTGGGAGAGAGAGAGAGGGAGAATTCGCCAAAAGTTTAAAAGATTTTCACTGTGTTACTTTAACTGTCCCACTGCCTTGAAGCAATACGGCCGTTGACGGCCAGGGCTTTTCCACCCGTTCTATTTTTAGAACCAGAAGTACGTCACGAAAAAAGCTCCTATTGAGCGTGTTCAGACACGAAACAATCACTGCCACCAGGGGCTCTAACAATGACCAACTCGGCACATAGCCAACTCGGCCCACGATAGTTATAATGCTTATTAAGCTATACATTAATACTTTATTTGCCTGTTTCATCATTATTTATATTGTAGTAGTAGTATTTTATAATAGTTATATTAAATATAATAGTTTCTAGTTTATTTTTGCATTTTTCTTAAACAGATCATCTTAATCAATAGACTCTGAAAGAAAAGCCGTGAATATGATATGTTGTTTTGGATTCATTGCCACCCATGATTGCCCAGCAGAGCTTAGTCTTTCCAAGCGGTTTATCAGTACCGTGTGTGGTCAGATTCAGGTCTGCGAGGAAGAAACATGCAGCCCAATCTATTTCTCAAAGCCCCGATGGGCGGGGTGACAATTTTGTCTTATTAAGTCTTAAAGCCCTATTTAGTTGGTCTCTATTTCACAGGTATAAACTTTAATTTGATTGTTTGTTTGGTTATGTAATTATCATACCCAAGTGAACAATAGATAATTAGCCCTATCAGCTAATTATGTGCCGAGTTCGTATAGGCCGAGTTGGTCATGTGCCGGGTTTGCTATGTGCCGAGTTTGCTATGTGCCGAGTTGTCCCACAACCCAACCCAGTATAAGAAGAAAGATTAAGTGCACTAAGTGCAATAAGACACCTGCGGTAATGGTCAAAAGTGACCGACGCAGTATCAGTAGACACTAACCTATCAATTTAGTCAATTTTGAAATAGACTCCTGCTGTATATTGAGTGAGTGTTTGAGTTTTACGTCCCACCAACAGCTAAGGTCATACGGAGACGGGACCTCGGTTTAAAGACTCATCCGAAAGTCTGGAGAAGCCCGGGATCTATCCTGCGATCCCTGGTTTACAAGGCGAGTAGAGTAACCACTTCACCACGGAGGCTTCTGCTGTATATTAGGAAGAAGATTCCATTTAGTCTTCCCCTTTTGATTTTTATTAACGACCTGCCAGACAACATCAACTCTACAATCCGCCTTTTCGCTGACGATTGTGTACTGTATAGAAATATAAGAGGGTCTGATGACCTACAGATACTTCAAGATGATTTGGAAAAGTTGGCTACCTGGGAAGAGGCATGGCTCATGAAATTTAATGTCGCCAAATGTCACTCTATGAGAGTGACAAGGCACCCTCCACCTAAACAGATGGTCCATGGTTATACATTACATAACCAGGTTTTAGAGAACGTTTCTTCTGCTAAATACTTAGGAGTTCAAATCACTGATGACCTCGAGTGGGGTCAACACATTAATGAGATAACTAGTAAGGCTACTAAGACACTCGGTTTCCTTCGTAGAAATTTGGCCTTCGCACCGAGGGAAACCAAGGATGCTGCATACAAAACTTTAGTCCGCCCCAAGCTTGAATATGCAGCTCCAGTTTGGATGCCCTATCATCAGAAGGAGACTGATAGAATAGAAAAAGTTCAGAGGACTGCTGCTCGCTGGACCTGCAGACGTTGGCGCAACCAAAGCCACGTTGGAGAGATGCTTGAAGAACTCCAGTGGCCGACTCTGCAGGAAAGGCGAGAGCAGGCTTCGCTGACTCTATTCTATAAAATCCACAATAATTTAGCCATTATAGATAAGAGTAGGTACCTATCTGAAGCTGGTGGAGGATGTAGGAGAACCAGGTCCCATCCCTTTCAGTATCACCGTCCTAATGCTTATACGGATGGTTTTAAGAGTTCTTTTTTCCCCAGGACAATTGCAACTTGGAATGGCCTTACAATCGAAGCTGTCTCTTCTGAGACAGTTGATGGGTTTAAGGCCAAAATATAATATCCTAGGGTTGGGCAGGGGATAGGCATGGGTTCCTTCCCCTGATGGCTTCTTGTAAATAGTTTTAATCTGCTGGTGGCTGTGTCACAAAGCTCTTTTTGGGGGTGGGGATTGAAAACATTTGTGCCACACCCCAAACCTGTTATCATGGTCAGAATTGACCGAAAACAGTATCGGGAGAAAGAAAGAAAAAGGGTTTTCCTAATGATGCTTGAACAACTGGACCTGATGACCGTGTGTACGTGACCCGATTTTCTTGCCATGCAGGCATGCTTCATGAAGGTGACATTACTGAAAGCGAAACTAACCAAAACAGGAACTTTTAAATGGTTTTCTTTCCTTCATTTATTCCAAGGACTTAATTGAATGAATATGCTTAATTTAAACGTAAGTAAACTTACTGTCAAAGCTATTTAATTCAGGACGTCAAGTTCAAAATTCTGACAAAATGAAACTGACTCTTGCAGCATGTGAAGCGGAAGTGACTTTTGACAGCTGAGTATGACTATCTGCCGGTGCACACTACTGTCCGGAAAATATCCGGCATGTACCTAAATACAGTAATGACAAAGACATAGACATAGAATATTTATTTTTTGTCGATTATTTGTAACAATATAACATAAGCCCTGTAGGGCTTTTACTTCGACAAACCTATGTAAAGCAACAGTTAAATTAAGAAACATATATCACAACATGCAACAATAAGAAGAAACATATATCACAGCATGCAACATAGAACATATGAGTATCTAAGAAATAGGGGCATATCACAGCACTAGATATATTCTTATGTAATTCAGATTAAACTTCGGTTTAAATCTATATAATAGTTAAAAAAAAATAACAATATAAACGAAAATAAAATACTATTTGGAAAACTTTAAGAAAAACATACTTCAGGCAGGGCTAGAGAAAGACTTCGAAAAGCATCGACCCAAAGATACAACCTTTGCGCGAAAAAACGAAAGTTCAACAAGAGAGGCATGATAAGACTCGTGCTTACCAGGTCTTGATGAAATAAGTTAAAACAAAGGAAGTAAAAGGGTTAAAACAAGGAGATGCTTAAAAGAAATCAAAAAGAACACGAAGGACACTTACATATGACGCCGTCCCAGGCGTGGAGCAGCCTCCTGAACTGCGAGTAGGACTCAGCCTTTCTCAGGTCGTTCGGGAGACAATTCTTTCTCTTTCTTTCTCTTTCTCCCGATACTGTTTTCGGTCAATTCTGACCATGATAACAGGTTTGGGGTGTGGCACAAATGTTTTCAATCCCCACCCCCAAAAAGAGCTTTGTGACACAGCCACCAGCAGATTAAAACTATTTACAAGAAGCCATCAGGGCAAGGAATCCATGCCTATCCCCTGCCCAACCCTAGGATATTATATTTTGGCCTTAAACCCATCAACTGTCTCAGAAGAGACAGCTTCGATTGTAAGGCCATTCCAAGTTGCAATTGTCCTTGGGAAAAAAGAACTCTTAAAACCATCCGTATAAGCATTAGGACGGTGATACTGAAAGGGATGGGACCTGGTTCTCCTACATCCTCCACCAGCTTCAGATAGGTACCTACTCTTATCTATAATGGCTAAATTATTGTGGATTTTATAGAATAGAGTCAGCGAAGCCTGCTCTCGCCTTTCCTGCAGAGTCGGCCACTGGAGTTCTTCAAGCATCTCTCCAACGTGGCTTTGGTTGCGCCAACGTCTGCAGGTCCAGCGAGCAGCAGTCCTCTGAACTTTTTCTATTCTATCAGTCTCCTTCTGATGATAGGGCATCCAAACTGGAGCTGCATATTCAAGCTTGGGGCGGACTAAAGTTTTGTATGCAGCATCCTTGGTTTCCCTCGGTGCGAAGGCCAAATTTCTACGAAGGAAACCGAGTGTCTTAGTAGCCTTACTAGTTATCTCATTAATGTGTTGACCCCACTCGAGGTCATCAGTGATTTGAACTCCTAAGTATTTAGCAGAAGAAACGTTCTCTAAAACCTGGTTATGTAATGTATAACCATGGACCATCTGTTTATGTGGAGGGTGCCTTGTCACTCTCATAGAGTGACATTTGGCGACATTAAATTTCATGAGCCATGCCTCTTCCCAGGTAGCCAACTTTTCCAAATCATCTTGAAGTATCTGTAGGTCATCAGACCCTCTTATATTTCTATACATTACACAATCGTCAGCGAAAAGGCGGATTGTAGAGTTGATGTTGTCTGGCAGGTCGTTAATAAAAATCAAAAACAATATCGGTCCCAGCACGGAACCTTGTGGGACACCAGACAGCACCGGGGCGGGGTCAGAGCAAACACCGTCAAGTACGACTCTTTGTGTTCGTCCGGATAGTCAAGCAGAAATCCACTGGAGGGTATCATTTCGGATACCATAGTACTCCAGTTTATACAGAAGTCTTCTGTGGGGGACTTTATCGAAAGCCTTAGCGAAGTCCATAATAATTAGGTCTGTTTGTTTGTGACCCCTATTATGGGCCCCGTCCAGATTTTCCTGTAGGTCGTGGATGAACTGGACAAGCTGGGTCTCACATGACCTACCGCTTCTAAATCCATGTTGGGATTCGACAAGGATCTTGTGCTCTGAAAGATGTTGCATGATTTTGCCCACGATGATGTGCTCCAGAGACTTACAGCAAATACAAGTCAGTGATACAGGCCTATAATTGGCAGGGTCATACTTTTCCCCTTTCTTGTAAATGGGTGCCACATTGGCTTGAAGCCAATCATCTGGGACCTTACCCTGGGCCAGGGACTGATTGAAGATGCAGGCAAGGACTGGAGCAATTTCTGCAATTCCATATACGGGCGGCTTCATAACGAAATGACCTTAGCCCGTACCTAGTGCTTTTCACTTGTGGAATGGTGGCTTGATTTTCTTTCCTGAAATTATATGAAGAATTATGTAACGTAATGAGGTCTTTAATATATTCAGGAGACATATTATTAACAATTTTGAATACCTCAGAAGCCATTTGTTTCATCCGCCTTATATGCAAGGGGCTAGTATGTGTAGAGCACAGGAGATCTTGAAGAGATGACCTAAAATCATTGTTGATGAAACGTAAAGCCCTCTCTTGAACTTTTTCCATCTTGTCGGTACTGGACTTACTGCAAAAATGCCAGGCTAGCGGACAGTAATTAAAATTAGAAATGATAAATGAATTGTAGATAGTCATTTTACCTTGCTTCGTTAAAAATCGCCCAATACGTTTTAACACTGCTAGTTGTTTTGATGCCTTTTTACATATATCAGACACATGGTCATCAAAGCTCAGCATAAAATCAATATTTACACCTAAAAGAGTTACATTGTCATCACATTTTATTTCCACATTATCTATTTTAAAACTAGTAATATTTTCATGTGCAGCCTTTCCAACACAAATTGCTTGGAATTTGGTAGGATTGGCTTTCATGAAGTTCTTAAAAAACCAATTCAGTAATGATGCGTAATCTGGCGTAATGATGCGTAATCTGACGCAATGTTACGTAATGTCCGTTCAAAACTTATAGGGACTTGTGATGATGACAATGTCAACAAAATCTGCTTCTTATGGTGGTCAAAATATCAGTGAAGTTCCATCCACATATTCCATTTAGTAAAGGAATAAGTGCCCAAAAACATTTAATGGGAATTGTTAACGGCCATAACTCCCTTAAATGTTAACGTAATTTGCCAACCAACAATCCCAAACCACTCATACCCAATACCAATGTGTATTCAAAATTTGAAGAAAATCCGTGAAAAAATGTTCAAGTTATTGATCAGAAAGCCCAAAAATCCCTAATTTGGAACTAAAAAAGTTGTAAGTCTGTCCCTGACCATGTTATTTTCATAATCTCCAAAGGCGCAGTCCCTAGCTAGCAGTTTAAACTCAGTAATAATCTGTTCAGTGTTCAATGGATTGTGTCCCTTGTACTTCATTATTGAACGTAAAACGTGTGAACATTGGTTTAATTTGGGTCTAACATGTGCTGTGATGATAATACTGTGTCTTTCAGCAATAAATGCTTAAACACCACTAAAGAAGTCCTAGTCTCAGAGAGCACCATATGCATTGACTGGTTTGGAAGTAACAAAGTGCAGGCCAACCTAGACAAATTCCAGGCGATCATGCTTGAAAAGCTAGGATTTGAGAACTGTAAAAGTCTAAACATAGGTGGTATAGAGATAAAATGTGAGGACTCGGTGAAACTCTTAGGAGTCACTGTCGACTACATGTTAAATTTTGACAAACATATTTCTGATATATGTAAAAAGTCAGCTAGACAGATCAATGTTTTATTACGCCTTAGTAGGTATCTGTCCTTTGAAACAAAAAATTTAATTTATAAATCATTCATTAGATCAAATTTCAATTACTGCCCTCTTGTATGGCATTTCTGCTCGAAAACAAGTTCAGATAAACTGGAAAAACTGCAATATAGAGCACTCCGTCTGGTTTTCAATGATTTTAATAGCTCTTATGAGGTTCTTTTAGAAAAAAAGTCCACATACCCACCCTACATGTAAATAGAATTAGATCAATTGCCTCTGAAACTTTCAAAATTTTACATAAATTAACACCTGTATACCTACAAGACCTTGTATCTTACAATAACTCTTCCTGTTGTTTCAGATACGAGAACTTAGTAGAAGTACCCAGGGTGCGCACAACTAAATTCGGTAAATCTACTTTTCGTTACGAGGCTGCTATGGTGTGGAACAGCCTTCCAAACGAACTGCGGAAGGTCGAAGACTTTGGTGAGTTTCGAAGGTTGATCCGCACCTGGAGTGGCTCCTCGTGCAAATGTTCAATGTGCAAGTTTAATTAACTGCTTATTTTTGTGTTCATTTCATTTGCTTTTCTGTTCCCTGTTTGTGTTTTATTTTAGTTCAGTTTGTTAAACCCCTCCTTTATTTTCAGTTTTAGTTAGTTATAGTTATGTTCTAATACCTTGTCTTTCAATTAGTGCTATTTTATACAATTGATCTCCCTTCTGTCTGCACTTATCCTTGTCTAGTTTTCGTAATGCTGGGAACCAGCCAAACCAACATGGTCTGGGTGATTCCTTGTACTTTTTTCGGGGCAAGGGTCTCCGCGCTTGTGATTAGGGAGACTAATAAGTACTTTTCACCCGAGCCATTAACACCAATACAAAACAGTTTGTCTGCCTTCTCTTCGAAGTCATGGAAGCTGTTTTGGGTACCTCATACACTAGTTAGTCACTGTCAGTTCATACATTTCATGTGATATCAACAAATGTGCAATATTTTACGCTTACAGCTTCTGCTGTTTTCCTTTCAGGCCTTAGGGTGAATTAATGTCAAGCTTAGCATTTTCCGCTGCTGGAGGGGCCACCTCCCATAGCTAGCTGATTCGATGTGTGCACCTCCAGTAGCGAGTGAATGCACTGCTTGTTTTTGCTAGTTTTCAGTGGTTTCTTGCTGTCGAGTCCTCACCGTTGTCTCACCTCTGTGGTTCTTTGATTTCTGTGTTCACGGAGATGTTGCACTGATGAGTTAGGAGGCCTTCATGCGGACTGAACAAATTATTTGTCTAAATCGCGACGGAAGTAAGGGCGAGGATTGTGGCCACGTAAAATCGATTTAAGCCCCCCAGTGGAAATCTTCCACTGACCGTTCCAAGGCGGCTCTTCTGTGGCGATTTATTTATGTTGTTGTTTGTTACTTACTGTGTGTATCACTTGTGTCGTTTAATTTTGGATGGCCATATGGCCATTTTGTGGGAAAGTAACTGCCCATATGGCCTTCCTTTGTTTAGGTTTCCATTATGGTCTGGTCGCTTAATGTTTGTATTTCTTTCCCTTTGGTGTCTTTTATGGATGGAGTAAGTTAATTGTATCAATTCCTGATCTTTGTTTTACTTCTACTTTTTATTTAATTTTCCTTAAACCTATTTTACACAAATCCCAATCTGCTTAACATATCTTAATCTCAACATGCATTTTATTTTCAGATATGTAAAATATTAATCTGTGATATATTTTTTAACTAATGTGATATTTGTTATAACCTGTATACTTGTACAGTTCATTTTGCATGTTTGTCGACAAAATAGCCCATGGCTAATGTTATACTGTTGTACTTTTGAAAGTCGACTCTAAATAAAGTTTCTTGTATCTTGTATCTTGTATCTTGCAAATCTGTCATAATGTGATTCAAGTTTCTTTTTGTCATCGTCGTCCAACACCCAAGTATTATAAGTGTCACGACCCTTTCCCCCTATCCACAGGAGAAGATAAGTGCATTTCACCTCTTCCATTTTTCCTTTAAGAGGTCCATTGAACACTTAATTCCACATGTTGTTTGATTTTTTCCAAGCCTCGGGGAGGTTGGATAGCTCCCAGTCCATGCGCGGCTGTGGAATACTTGATAGGTCCATTTTCGGAAGTGTAAATCCAAGTTTTAAAGCTTAATTAATGAACCGTTTTTGTCAGTTAAGCAAAATCCGCTTATTCTGACACCATGTAATATTATGCACTGATATATGACGCAGTGATAATAATTTATTATTTATGAAGAACTACAATGTGTTCAAACTATTATTTAATAAGACCCCTGTCTCTAGCATATAACAAACATGGTCATAGCTAGAAGAGGAGTGTGGTATTTTAGAGGCTGAAAGTAGATATATTCAGTCAGATACACAGCGGGGTTTATCATCAGTTTACTAAGAGGATTGACTAATAATTTTGTAACACATACCAGTCATTCCCGGTATGAATGCAAAATTAAAAAAAAAAAAAAAAATCTGTGAAAGACTACTCATTTTATCGATCGGAAATGGTGCGGACGGACTGACGGACAGACAATCGAAGGTATATCATAATACCCACCACTATCGTTTGGTGGGGTATAAAAATGGGCATTTTCAGCAATCAAAAGGACATAACTATGATAATCAAATAGGCCGACCATACCAGTTTTTAAACTCATCCAAGCTTTTATCCCTGACTTACTTACAGGTAAGTTTCAAGAAGATTCGATCAAAACTGAAGAGGCTTCGGTGCTGATAAGGTCAAATAAAAACAGGCATTTTCTGCAAACAAAGTGATGTAACTCTATGATAAATAAGCCAGACTCGCCGGTTTTTTATTAACTCACTCAAGCTTTTAGCCTTGACTTGCTTATATGTAAGTTTCAAGAATATCTTAACAAAACTGATGGGGTACGGTGATGACAAGGTCAAAAATCACCATTTTCAGCAAAGTAGGGGGTCCACATAACTCTGTCAGTAATAGACCGACATCGCTAGTTTTCCGAACTCATCCGAGCTTTCATCAAAAAGCTTACTTGTTTGTAATTTTCAAGAAGACATGTTAAAAACTGAAGGAGTTAGGGTGATGACAAGGTCAACTAGAGCGAGCAGTCGATGGCAAGCCATCGCAAATCCCCACGCCTTTGCCACATAGCAGATGTGACATTTTGACCCTTTGAGATGGTCCCTTTGGGCGGAGCCAACTATAACGCCCCTCTCGCACGCCCTCACCATGTAAGGAAGTAATGTAGCAAATATGGTTGCATTCCGGTCAGTGGTTAAGGAGGCGATAGCGCGACAGACGGACGGACAAACAGACGGACGGAGGCGTTCACAATATCCCCAACGCTTTCTTTAAAAGCGTGGGGATAATAAAAAACTATCAATAAATGTAGTCATTAGAACGATGACAAAGTTTAAAAAAATAGCCACAGTGACCTTGACCATGAGGTCATGACCTTAAAAGTCAACTCGTTCTAGATATTGTCATAAGGAAAATTTGTGTGAAGTTATATTGAAATCAATCAAGAAATGTAGGCGCCAGAGCGATGACAAAGTTTGTCTAAAAAAGGCACAGTGACCTTGACCTTGAAAGTCGAACTCGCTCAAGATATTGTCATAAGGGACATTTGTGTGAAGTTATATTGAAATCGGACAAGAAATGTAGGCGCTAGAGTGATGTCAATTTTTTTCTAAAAATAGCCACAATGACAATTATGACATTGACCTTGAAAGTCAAACACACTCGAGATTTTTTTAGAAGGAACATTTGTGTGAAATTATATTTAAATTGGTCTAGAAATGTAGGCGCTAAAGCGATGACAAAGTTTTTCTAAAAACAGGCAGTGACCTTGACCTTGAACGTCGAACTCGCTGAAGATATTTTCATAAGGAACATTTGTGTGAAGTTATATTGAAATCGGACAAGAAATGTAGGCGCTAGAGCGATGACAAAGCTTTTCTAAAAATAGCCACAATGACCTTGACCTTGAAAGTCAAACACACTCGAGGTGTCAAAAGGAACATTTGTGTGGAATTATATTGAAATTGGTCAAGAAATGTAGACGCTAGAGCGATTACAATGTTGTTGTTTTTTTTTTCTAAAAATAGCCACAATGACCTTGACCTTGAAGCCACGATCTTGAATGTCAAACTAGCTCGAGATATTTTCATAAGGAACATCTGTGTGAAGTTATATTGAAATTGGTCAAGAAATGTAGGCGCAAGAGCAATAACAAAGTTTTTTTAAAAATAGCCACAGTGACCTTGAGCTTAAGGCCATGACCTTAAAAGTCTAACTCACTTGAGATATTGTCATAAGGAACATTTGTGTGAAGTTATATTGAAATCGGACAAGAAATGTAGGCGCTAGAGCGTTGACAAAGCTTTTCTAAAAATAGCCACAGTGACCTTGACCTTGAAAGTCAAACATACTTGAGATATTGTCAAAAGAAACATTTGTGTGAAATTATATTGGAATTGGTCAAGAAATGTAGGCGCTAGAGCGATTACAAATTTTTTTTCTAAAAATAGTCGGTGACCTTGACCTTGAGGCCACGACATTGAAGTCAAACTTGCTCGAGATATTTTCATAAGGAACATTTGTGTGAAGTTATATTGAAATCAGTGTACAAATAATGGCGCTAGAGTGATGACAGTTTTTTCTAAAAATAGCCACAGTGACCTTGACCTTGAGGCCACGACCTTGAAAGTCCAACTCGCTCGAGATATTGTCATAGGGAATATTTGTGTGAAGTTATATTGATATCGGTGAAGAAATGTAGGCGCTAGGTTAACAGTGTAGTTACAATAGCAGACGTGACTTTGTGACCCCTTGAGATGGTCCCTTTGGGCCGAGCCAACTATAACGTCCCTCTCGCACGCCCTCAACATGTAAGGAAGTTTTGTAGCAAATATGGTTGCATTCCGGCCAGTGGTTAAGGAGATAGCGTGACGGACGGACGGACAGACGGACGGACGGAGGCGTTCACAATTTCCCTAAACGCTTTTTTAAAGCGTGGGGATAAAAAAGGGCATTTTCTGCTATCAAAGGGACGTAACTCTATGATAAATAGGATGACTGCATGAGTTTTCGAACTCATCCAAGCTTTTATCCCTGAGTAACTTACTGGTAAGTTTCGCGAAGATCTAATACCGGGTAAAAACAGAAGGGGCTGCGGTGATGACAAGGTCAAATAGGCATTTTCTGAAATCAAGGGGACATAACTCTAAAATATACGCTGACCTCACCAATTTTTAAAATTCAGCTGAGGTTTTATCCCTTGCTTACTAACATGTTAGATTCAAGAAGATCCGTTGGATACTGAAGGGTCTACAGTGATGACAAGGTCAAAAATAGGCATTTTCAGCTATCGAAGGGACGTAACTCTGTGATAAATAGGCCGACCTCCCAGTTTTCGAACTCGCTTTTATCCCTGACTTACTTGTTTGCAAGTTTCAAGAACATCCTATCAAAACTGAAAGGGCTACGGTGATGACAATGTCAAAAATAAGCATTTTCAGCAAAGTAGGGGACAAAATTCCGGGAGTCATCGCTAGTTTTCGAACTCATCCAAGCTTTTAAGCCTGACTTACTTGTATGTAAGTTTCATGATGATCCGATCAAAACTGAAGGGGCTACGGTGATGACAATGTCAAAAATAGGCATTTTCAGTAAGCAAGGGGACGTAAATCTATGAATAACGGGCCGACCTGGCCGGTTTTCGAACTCATCCAAGATTTTGCCCCAGCAACCTTACATATAAGTTTCAGAAATATCCGATCAAAACTGAAAGCATTTTCCCATTGTAAGACTATGGGACCTTGTGGTTGCCATAGCAACCAAAGTGTTTGTTCGATTTCGACAAAAAGCTTATGTCATCAATGCCCCACCAGAGGCATGCTACAGATGAGAAATGGTTGAGATCAGCCTGCAGATTGCAGAGATATAACTGGTCGAATGTGTGGACGGACGGACGACCCACTATACTATAAGCTCCCCTGGAGCCTTTGGCCCAGGTGAGCTAAAACTTTCTATTTTTGAGGAAATTAATTTTTTGAAAGTGTCAGCAATTTTATGTCTTGTTCGTTTGTTTTGTGAGTTTAACGGCCCAATCAACACTATTTAGGTCATTTTTGAGCCGGTCAGTTTACATATACACACTTTTCCTGGGCATGCTTGTAACGGAGTCTTAACTGTTGGTCTTCTTTTGCTTCAGCATTTCAGTGGTTTCTTGTTGTCGGGTCCTCACCGCTGTTTGATCTCTGAGGTTTTTTTATTTTTGTGTTCACGGAGATGTTGCACTGATGAGTTAGGATGCCTTCATGCAGACCCGTAGAATTCGTTTTACTGACCGTTCCAAGGTGGTTCTTCTGTGGCGGTTTACTTTTGTTATGGTTTGTCTTTGAGTGTGTTTATCGCTTATATTAATTTGTTTTGGATAGCCAATTGACCATTTTGTGGGAAAGTAACTGTTCTTTTGGCTTTCCGCTATTGGCGTTTCTATTAGGGTCTAGTTGTTTCATGTTTGTGCTTCTTTCCCTTTGGTGTCTCTGATGGGGGCTGTGGGTTAATTGTATCGATTCCTGATCATTGCCTTTTCTTCTATTTTGTACGCAAGCAGTTAAGCAGTACATTGCACATTCTTTCGCCAGAAACTGACAACTGCCCTTCTTGAATCAGCGGATGGGAGAGAATGACCGTAGAAAAGATTTCATGATCAGTCTCCGCGAAAGAGTGTTGCCGACCCCGGCGCGGCCTCCTGATCACCAGTCAGACGCGCATCCGCCTGAGCTACCAAGGCCAGCTATCGCAAATAGCTCTTTCAGTGCTGGAGTTCACGCGACTGTAACTGATTTGAAGGACATCCGGATAACTTATTTATAGAAAATAATAACGTTAATTTTTATCGTAGTGAGGTCACCGTCTTACGAAATATATTTATCTATAGACTCAGGACCGGAATCATGGGTTGGGCTTGGCAAACAGTGCACACACACCGGGATGTCTTTCTTTAAATATGCTACATTAAGCATCATAACTGTTTTGAGGCAGACCCCCATATATACTGCAACACCCTCTCACGAGGATTGCGTGCAGGTGTACTTTACATACATTCCAGGTTTGCAGGATGAAAACCTTAACAGAAATCAGGTTATTACACCTGCACAGGGGACGGTTCTTCCTGCACCGGGGCCTCCACTTAACGTCCCGATCCGAAGGACGGTGCACTTTGTGGCATTCATGGCAGTGGAGAAATATTCGGTATTCAGCCTGACCTGGGCGGATTACAAAAAAAAAATGGCACTAGAAAAAAAGTTTTTTTCTTGTTTATTGTTTCTAGTTTAGCAAACAAACAAACCTGCAAAATGTTATTGCTGGTTATCGTAGAATATTAATTCTTTCACTTGTATATTAATTTACATTGTTGACATACTTCCCCGCCATTACCGCACCAATGGCTGGGGTAAACGCAAAATTGAAATATTCTTTGGAGGCTTGTCACATTCATTTTTTGAAGAGCAGTTGAGTTGTCAGATATTTGAGTATGATGCGCTTTATATAATTTGGCCAGGGTACTGAATAGTCCTTTGTAGCTGTCAGTACACTGACTGTTAAAAACTTGCAATCAGAATTGTTACTTTCATTCGGAAGAGTCGTGTGTTGACAGCTTGTCAGCGAGTGTGGACTGTCCGTACAGCTGGCAGACGACTGGAAACCAAGTGTTGTCAGATATTTGAGTGTGCAGCGCTCTTTATTTTGTATTATTGTTTGACATAAAATGCCCAGTATACTTAAATGAAGGTCTCCCTGATTCCCATGGTCTTGGTTTTTTGGTTCACCCTTTGGAAATTAAGTAGCAGAACGTATCCCGATGATGGAAATCAGGAGTGCAGAATTGCAAAAGAGCAACACTGCGATAGAATTTCTCAGAACTTGGCTTTAACTAGGAAGCTAGGGAACAGAAGAATTTCGGAGGGCTTACGCAACTTCAAGTCCTCAGGTGGAAAAAAAATTGGTCATTCTATTAATCTTGGCCGGAGACATTGAAACTAACCCCGGTCCAAGGTTTCGCTGTGGGTATTGCAAAAAATCTCAGAAATGGATAGAATGTGCGGACTGTGAAAACCTTTTTCATTCCCCGTGTTCTGAACTGGATTAAATCGAATTGCTAGAGCTTGAAATTGGAGTTGGAACTTGGTATTGCAAAGCAGACTGTGGTCTATGCTGCGGCGATGTTCTGAATGAACAGAAGGCAGTTCAGTGCGACTAGTGTGAAATGTGGATTCACACGGATTGCGCATTCCTTTCAAATACCGAGTATGGCAAAACACAAGTGGAGGCAATGATCAGGAATCGATACAATCAACCCACAGCTCCCATCAGAGACAAATTGGTAAATTCCAGTTGTTCATGGATATGCCCGAAGTGCGAGGTTTTCAATTGTTCCGATTCGTTCTTCAACGAACCTATAAACCTGGAAAAAAGAAACAAATTTGAACCTCTGTCAAAGGATAAAGGAGTTAAATCTCCGACAAAGGGCATGAGAAAGCTGAATTTTGTAAAAGGCTTGAAACTTTGCAGTATAAACATTAACGGTATAAGAAGAAAGTACTTGAACTTTTAGCTTCCCTCGATACTGACAAACCACATATTGTGGCTATTCAGGAAACAAAGCTTGACAGTTCAATTATGACTTCGGACCTTTTCCCAGGAATTTGTGAATACAGTGTCTACAGAAAAGATAGAAACACTCATGGCGGCGGGGTGATGTTGCTTGTTCACAGAGGCATCTCCCATATGCCATTCGTGGAACTGGAAAATAACTCAGAATCTGTTTGGGTTAAGGTTTTTGCAAACAAAACTTCTCATTTTATAGCAACCTAATACAGTGTCGAAAACTTCCAGTTGTTCAAAGATCAGCTTGATCGCATTAAGTCTCAAACTAAGGGTAAACAAGAGGCCCATGGGCCACTATGCTCACCAGAGCTCAGGGGGCACTGCCCACTGGCAGCAATGTATTTTAATTAACCATGGAAGCCTTGTGCCCAAGGATGCTACAGATAAAATTTGGACCCGATCATCCTAGTGGCTTCAGAGGTCTGATGTCACTTGAATGTGTTGTTGTAGGACAACAGATGACAAATGACAATTTCCCATCTGTGGCAACCAATAGGCCTAAAAGAACATTGTTAAAGGAGCATTTCTTTGAAAGTTTGACAAAATATCTTGAAAGGCATAAATGTCTTGTTTCAATTTTCCCCATTATAAGTCAATGGAAACTCTTAACTTGCCATAGTAAACAAACCAAAGAGCCAAATTTCATCAACTTGAGCTCAGGTGGGCACTGCCCACGGGCAGCCATGTATTTTAACATGATATGATTTTAATCTACCAATTATAAAGTCTCCCAAACAAACCCCATACCAAAATGAGCACTCATGTGGACTGAGTCTGAAATATTAGGTGTTTTATAAAGACGAATGGGTGGGGATGAACACAATGGAGCCCTGGTTGGTGTCACTAAATGCGTCTTATCAACAGGAAGAGAGACATAATATGGTGTAGCGGTGGGATATGTATGGATCCTGAGATGTAAAGCCTTTTAAGCAGTGGAGGGATTCGGGCATGGCGGATCCCAGAAAACCCCAAGTTGTTGTCACTGAATGCTGACTGGTTTCTGAGATATGAGGCCCTTTTATGAAGTGGGAGAGAAATGGCCCCTGCGGACCCCCAAAGATGGGGGTGACTGAATGTGTCTAATAACAATGAACAAGAACATATGTGATTATGGGGTGGGGATTTGAATGGTTTCTGAGATATATGTCCTATTATGAAGTGTGGTCTTATCATAAGGAACAAGAATATATATGGTTTAGGAGTGGGGATCTGAAGTTTCTGGCTTTTAATGAAGCAAAGGGGTGGGACAAGGTCCGTGGCACCCCGGGGGGCCATGCTGGTGTCATTGATTGTGTCTTATCATAAGGAACAAGAATATATATGATTTAGGGGTAGGGCTCTTAACAGTTCCTCAGATAAGTTGAAGAGAGGAACATGGCCCGGGCGTGCCCTGGGTGATCCCTAGGTTGGTGTCACTGAATGTCTCTCATCATAAGGAACAAGAATATATATGGCTTAGGGATGGGGACATGTAAGGTCTCTGGAATATTTGGCCTTCCATGAAGTGGAGGGGGTTGGGCATGGCCCAGGGTGGAGGGGGTTGGGCATTGCGTCACTGAATGCAACATATCATAAGGAACGAGAATATATATGGTTTAAGGGTGGGGATATGTAAGGTTCCTGGGATATTGGGCTTTTTATGAAATAGAGGGTGTGGGGCATTGCTCCGGCAAATCCTGGTAGAACCACAGGTTGGTGGCAATGAGTGCGTCTTATCATAAGGAACAAGAATATGTATGGTTTATGGGTGGGGATCTGAATTGTTCGGAGTAAAATGGCAATTTATTAAGTGGAGGGGGTGGGGCATGTCCCCGGCAGATCCGGGGGAACCCCCAGGTTGGTGTCACTTAATGCATCTTATCATAAGGAACAAGAATATATATGGTTTAGGGTGGGGATCTGTAAGGTTTCTGAGATACAAGGCATTTTATGAAGTGGAGGGTCGGGGCATGGCCCCGACACAAATAAGGGGGCCCAGGTTGACATAAAACCATATGGCTGAGAGAAGTTTAGTCAAGGAACATTTCTATGAAAAATTTGTCAAAATATCTGCGAAGGCTTGGCAGTTAATGCCATTTTTCAAATTCCCCCATAATTAGTATATGGAAAATCCAAGTTGCCATAGCAACCAAGCCAAAGAGCCGAATTTCATAAAAACACAAAACCTGTAAAGGCAAATACGGGGAATATTTCCATAAACTCTCAGCCTCATAGAGCATATGGTTTCTGAGGAGATGATTTTGTAAGTATTTTTTTTTCTATTTTTTTATTTTTTCATTTTGGTTTCCATTGCAACCAATTCAAATGAGCAGTAGGCCTAAAATCATATGGCAGATAGTAGATTGCCTAAGGAACATTTCTATGAAAGTTTTGTCAAAATATCTGCAAAGGCTTGGCAGTAAATGTATTTTTTCTACTTTCCCCATTATAAGTCTATGGAAAAGTTGCCATATCAACCGAACTAATGAGCCGATTTTCATTAAAAACACAATCTTTCAATCCCCCAGCCCAAGGATGCTACAGATGAAATTTGGGCTGAATCGGTCAAGTGGCTTCAGAGGAGATGTCGTTTGAAAGCTTTCCGCAGTACATGTCCTAGGTGACTTCAACTTCAGAGAGATTGTTTGGCCCACTAGGCTCAGCAAACAAGGCACGATGCTGAGTCCATCAGAAGGACAAATATTGGTTGACATCATGAATGACCATGGCTTAGAACAAATTGTTAGCTTCCACTAAGAACACTTTGGAGCTGATTCTTACAACTTTACCAGGACAATTTGAAGATATTCAGTCTCCAGACAAAATAAGTGATCATGATATTGTTTCTGGATTTTTAAAATTCTTCATACCACTTATAAAGAAACCGCGTAGAAAGGTGTACTTATATCAAACGGTGTCTACGAAACTATAAGAAAGAATGCCCTTAATTTGCAAAAGAGATATACTTTAATGGTCATCCATACGCTCGGTCTGTCCAGGAGAACTTTGATTTGATAAAGTCTGTCATTCAAGCTTCGTCCGAAAATCATATCCCCTCCAACATTAGTAGGTCTGTATCTTCAATTCCTTGCATCACACCAGAAATAAGAAGAAAGGTTCGGAGGAGAAAATAAGATTCATGCTGAGACAAAAAAAGTTGGGAAGTGGTAAACTCTGGGCAAAATTTGAATACTAGAGACGATAAATTAAAAATGACATCAAAAATCAGCATGATCTGTATGTGAAAAATTTGGTAGGTGATGTAAAGGCAAATCCAAGAGACTTCAATAATGGACTTCAATAATAGTATGACCCATCTTCTTTCTTATGAATGTTTTCATTGCTCTTAAAGGAACTCATTTTTGATTTTTATTAAATCTCTTCTGCAACAAGGTCTATCGGAATTCGAATTTTATGGTGACTTAGTATATGAATTTAGAAAAAATTATAACCGCTATGACTTCAGTACCCAATTTCGTAAAATCATTCTTCGATATACAACTATAAATTTGTCAATACAACACAAATGCCCCCGCCCAGGGACCTACCTCACCCCATCACCTTAAAGTCATGCGACAGGGGCGGGGTTATGGCTGAATGAAACTTTTGACATGTATCTATCATCATTACAAATATGTAGCAAATCCATCACATGGTTCAAGAAATATGAGCTCTCAAAAAATATAATATAAACAATTAAGGCATCGCATGCGATACAAATCCCCTCGCACAAGACAACTTCGTGTGTGGAAAACACTGAAATGGCAAAAGTCCAACTTGCTTGAGATATTATCATATGCAACATTTGTGTAAAGTTTGTTTAAAAATCCATCAATAAATGTAGGTTCTAGAGTGATGACAATGTTTCTCTAAAAATAGCCATAGTGACCTTGACTTGAGGCAAGGTCGCGAAAGTAGATTTTGCTCAAGATATTATCATAAGCATCTTTTGTGTGAAGTTATATTAAAATCTGTTAATAAATGTAAGCGGTAGAGCGATGACAAAGTTTTTCTAAAAATAGCCACAGTGACCTTGACCTTGAGGTAATGACATTGAAAGTCAAAGCAACTCGAGATATTATCATAAGAAACATTTGTGTGAAGTTCTCTTAAAATCTATCAATAAATGAAGGCACTAGAGCGATGACAAAGTTTTTCAAAATATAGCCACAGTGACCTTGACCTTGAAAGTCGAAATAGCTCGAGATATTGTCATAAGGAACATTTGTGTGAAGATATATTGAATTTGGTGAAAAAAGGAAGCGCTAGAGCAATTACAAAGTTTTTCTAAAAATAGCCACAGTGACATTGACCTTGAAAGTCAAACTCGCTCGAGGTATTGTCATAAGGAACATTTGTGTGAAGTTATATTGAAATCAGTGAACAAATGTAGTACTTAGAGCGATGACAAAGTTTTTCTAAAAATAGCCACAGTGACCTTGACCTTGAAAGTCGAAATCGCTCGAGATATTGTCATGTATGAAGTTATATTGAAATCGGTGAAGAAATGAAAGCGCTAGAGCCATGACAAAGTTTTTTCTAAAAATAGCCACAGTGACCTTGACCTTGAAAGTGGAACTCGCTAGAGATAAATTGTCATAAGGAGCATTTGTGTGAAGTAA
Organism: Lucinisca nassula; assembly: GCA_963580285.1. Taxonomy (NCBI): domain Eukaryota; kingdom Metazoa; phylum Mollusca; class Bivalvia; order Lucinida; family Lucinidae; genus Lucinisca; species Lucinisca nassula. The sequence continues at coordinate 135,279,763 of OY757022.1, forward strand.
TATTGAAATTGGTGAACAAGTGTAAGCGTTAGAGCAATGACAAAGTTTTTCTAAAAATAGCCACAATGACCTTGTCCTTGAAAGTCGAACTCGATTGAGGTATTGTCATAAGGAACATTTGTGTTAAGTTATATTAAAATCAGTGAAGAAATGTATGCGCCAGAGCGATGTCAAAGTTTTTCTAAAAATAGCCATACTGACCTTGACCGTGACAGTCGAAATGGCTCGAGATATTGTCATAAGGAACATTTATTTGGAGTTATATTGAAATCGGTGAAGAAATGTAAGCGCTAGAGCGATGACAAAGTTTTCTAAAAATAGCCACAGTGACCTTGAACTTGAAAGTGGAACTCGCTAGAGATATTTTTATGATGAACATTTGTGTGAAGTTATATTGAAATTGGTGAAGAAATGTAGGCGCTAGAGCGATGACAAAGTTTTTCTAAAAATAGCCACAGTGGCCTTGACCTTGAGGTCATGACCCTGAAAGTAGAACTCGCACGTAATATTGTCATAAGGAACATTTGTGTGAAGTAATAGTGAAATCAGTAAAGAAATATAGGTGCTAGAGCGATGACAAAGTTTTTCTAAAAATAGCCACAGTGACCTTAACCTTGAGGCCATGACCTTGAAAGTCGAACTCGCTCGAGATATTTTATAAGGAGCATTTGTGTGAAGTTATATTGAAATTGGTGAAGAAATGTAGGTGCTAGAGCGATGACAAAGTTTTTCTAAAAATAGCCACAATGACCTTGAACTTGAAAGTGGAACTCGCTAGAGATATTGTCATAAGGAACATTTGTGTGAAGTTATATTGAATTGGTGAAGAAATGTAAGCGCTAGAGCGATGACAAAGTTTTTCTAAAAATAGCCACAGTGGCCTTGACCTTGAGGTCATGACCTTGAAAGTAGAACTCGCACGAGTTTTTTAAAAATAGCCACAGTGACCTTGACCTTGAGGCCATGACCTTGAAAGTCGAACTCGCTCGAGATACTTTTATAAGGAACATTTGTATGAAGTCATATTGAAATTGGTGAAAAAATGTAGGCGCTAGAGCGATGACAAAGTTTTTATAAAAATAGCCACAGTGGTCTTGACCTTGAGGTCATGACCTCGAAAGTAGAACTCGCACGAGCTATTGTCATAAGGAACATTTGTGTGAAGTTATATTGAAATCAGTGAAGAAATATTGGTGCTAGAGCGATGACAAAGTTTTTTCTAAAAATAGCCAGTGACCTTGATCTTGAGGTCATGACCTTGAAAGTCGAACTCGCTCGAGATATTGTCATAAGGAACATTTGTGTGAAGTTATATTGAAACCAGTGAAGGAATATAGGTGCTAGAACGATGACAGTTTTTCTAAAAATAGCCACAGTGACCTTGACCTTGAGGCCATGACCTTGAAAGTCGAACTCGCTCGAGATATTTTTATAAGGAACATTTGTGTGAAGTTATATTAAAATCAGTCAAGAAATGTAGGCGCTAGAGCGATGACAAAAGTACGTACGTACGTACGTATGTACGTACGGGACAAATGCTATATCCCCCCTCACAACTATGTTGTGCAAGGGGATAAAAATTTCTATGTCTGTGACCTTGACCTTCAGTTAAGGGGTGGGGGTTATGGCTCTATGAAACCTTGGACCTGCAACTATTGTCATACCAAATATGAAGCAAATCCATTATAGAGTTTGGAAAATATAAGCTATTAACATACTTAATTTTGAAAATTTCTATGTCTGCGACCTTGCCCTTGAAGTTATAGGCATGGGTGGGGGTATAACTGAATAAATCTTTGGACCTGCATCTATCATTAAACCAAATGTGAACCAAATGTATCATAAAAGTTAAAGTTCAACGTGGTACAAATACCTTAACCTGAGTGTCAAACATTAAAACTTGCTTTGAGACCATGGGTAGGTGTGGGGGTATTGCTGGATAAAACTTTGGACCCATATCTATCATCATATTAAATATAAACCAGATCCATTGCATGGTTTGAAATATATGAGCTTAAGTTCTACCCTGACCAAAAACCTTAACCTGAGTCTTAAACATTAAAAATTTCTGAGTCCGTGACCTTGACCTTGAGACCATGGGTAGGTGTGGGGGTATTGCTGGATAAAACTTTGGACCCATATCTATCATCATACTGAATATAAACCACATCCATTGCATGGTTTGAAAAATATGAGCTCAAGTTCTACCCTGACCAAAAACCTTAACCTGAGTGTTAAACATTAAAAATTTCTATGTCCGTGACCTTGACCTTGAGACCACGGGTAGGTGTGAGGGTATTGCTGGATAAAACTTTGGACCCATATCTATCATCATACTAAATATAAACCACATCCATTGCATGGTTTGAAAAATATGAGCTCAAGTTCTACCCTGACCAAAAACATTAACTTGAGTCTAAAAGGAGTACATACGTACACACTTTCGTACATTCGGACGCACGTACCCACGGACGCACGTACGGAAAACCGAAAAACTATATTCCCCCGGCATCATACGATGCGGGGGCATAAAGATTGGGTACAACATAAATGTTTTTTTGTTTTTTTGGTTTGGGTTTTACGGCCCTTTCAAGATTATTTCACTCATATCGAGCCGATCGTTAATCAGAGGTGGGCGAAAACCAGAGTACCCGGAGAAAAACCACCTGACCTTCCGTTGCAGAACTTGGCGTCTCACATGTGACCCGAACCACAGCGGTGAGAGACCTAATGATCAAGAGTCAGCGCTCTTAACCACTAGGCCACGGAGGCCCGTAACATAAATGTTATACGACAGATTGCATACATGGTAGTTAACCCAATCACGGTTGACAACTTTGCTTCCCTCTTGAATTGCACGCCGGTGGGTCAGGCCTCAGATTCTATGACGGTTCCAACGTAAAGGCTTATGTTGGTTTGTACCTGATGCTCTGTCTCTGGTCGGGCCCATTGGAGTCTAATTGTTGGTTTTCTTTTTACTCCAGCATTTCTATTTTTTCATCCTATCGAGTCGTCACCGTTGTTTCATTTTTGTGGTTGTTTGATTTTTGTGTTCATGGAGATGTTGCACGGATGAGGCCTTCATGCGGACTGAACAAATTGTTTGTCTTTATCGCGACGGAAGTGGGGGCGGGGACGGTGGCCGTGTGGGGTCGATTTGCCACCCCCCGTGGAGTTCGTTTCTGCTGACCGTTCCAGGGCGGTTCTTGTGTTGCGGTTTATTTTTGTTATGGTTTGTCTTTGGGTGTTTGTGTCGCTTGTGTTGTTTTGTTTTGGATAGCCTTTTGGCCATTTTGTGGGAAAGTGGCTGTCCTTCTGGATTTCCGCTGTTGGTGTTTCCGTTGGGGTCTGTTGCTTCGTGTTTGTATTTCTTTCCCTTTGGTGTCTTTGATGGGAGCTCTGGGTTAATTGTATCGATTCCTGATGGTCCTCGAAAATGTGAATTCCATTAAATACCTTGATGTGACAATCACAAACGATTTGAGATGGAATACACACATCAGCAACATGTGTACAACGGCGAAGAGAACACTTGGTTTCCTGAGGCGAAATCGTCATCAGTGTCGTCAGGATGTAAAAGAGACGGCATATAAGGGACTTGTTCGCCCAATCTTGCAATATGGTAGTTGCATCTGGGACCCAAGTGGAGTGGTGCTTAATGAAGAATTTGAAAAAGTTAAGAATAGAGCTGCTACATTTGTAAGAAGCAATGACTGCTTTTGGCCTGTCCTTTTGGCTTTCCGCTATTGATGTTTCCATTAGGGTATGTTGTTTCATGTTTGTATTTCTCTCCATTTGGTGTCTCTGATGGGAGCTGTGGGTTGATTGTATCGATTCCTGATCATTGCCTCTACTTCTATTTTGGAACTGGGACTGGAATTCTAGGAAAATTAAGATGGGAGTATCTGAAGAAAAGGAGAAGAGACAGTAGGCTCTAGTCTCATACACAGGTCTAAATGGTGCTGCCAGCATTCCAACAGATGACCTTGTTCCGCCAGCTAGGCACTGTAGAAAGCACAATTCAGTGACTTTTCAGATCCTTACTGCAAGAACTGACATTTATAAAGAATCGTTCTTCCCCCGAACCATTAGAGATTGGAATGCCTTTCCCGATTTTATTATTTCGACAGCTGAAGGTTCTGTGGATTTGTAGCTAAGTTTACCCCTTTGGTTAGAGCTAGGGACTAACTAAGGATCTTTTCATATCACAGGTCCTGGTGTATGAATGTCATTTGACGTATCACCAGTAACTATTCTGATTCAAGTTCGGACACCGCGATTTTCTTACCGCTGCCGGGAATCGAACCGGGGTCCTCTAGCATGATAGACAAGTGCAATAACCACTGAGCTACCACGCTCCACAACTGTTAATGGGTGGGGGTAGTGGTGCGTTATCCCTAATATCTCGATTTCGTGTGGTTTAATAAAATTTGTATAAATCAAATTTTAAGCTCCATTTTAAAGATTATGATAAAATATTTATCATCTCTTCAATAGGGGTTCATTTGTCCGGGATGTTCCCGGATTGTGTCCTGGATGTTCTGAATCGTTACTGGTGACACTTCAAATGACATTCATGTGGTCTTTGTGACAGTGCAGTGCTGAACTGTCACAAGGCAGTTCAGTGCGATCGGTGTGAACTATGGATCCATAATGATTGTTCCTACATTACTGAGGTACAATATGGAGCTTTAGAAAATTCAAACTGCACGTGGGTATGTCCAAAGTGTCAATTCTTCAACTTTTCATTCAGACTCTTTCTTTGTTGAAAACGTGAACTATCTTTCGAACTCAACCAATTGGACTCCAGAAATGGTTTAAAACTTGTGAGCATTAACATAAACAGCATACTTGGCAAAATACTGGAATTGATAGCGTTTCTTGACATTCACAAACCTCATGTAGTGGCCATCCTGGAGACAAAAATTGACAGTACCATTGCAACTACAGAACTTTTCCCCGATACTTGTCCCTATAATGTCTACAGGAAATACAGAAACATCCATGGAGGTGGGGCGATGCTACTGGTTCATGAGGACATCCCCCAAATGCCCTTAAAGGACTTGGAAAACGACACAAAATCAAATGTACACACTTGATGGCAAATAAATCTTCTCATTTTATTGTATCTTGGTATCGTCAACCTGGCCGTTCGATTGAAGACATTCAACTGTTTCGAGAACAACTAGACCTTGTCAGGGCATAGAATAAGGATAGGAAACTCCATTCGGCTCACGTCTTGTGTGGTTTCAACTTTAGAGACATATCTTGGCCAGACAGACTTAACAAGAGGGCCCAGAGGGCCCTGGTTCGCTCACCTGTGTGTCACTGTCTCGAGTACATTCTATTTTTAGCTATGGTGGCCATCTTGTTCATCAGCAGAGTGATTTTAGCTCATTTGGTAGGGAGTAACCTAGGCAACATTCCTGTGAAGTTTGAATCAAATTGGCCTTAGGGTTTAGGAGGGTTCACTTTTGAATCAAATTTACAATATTTTTCTATTTTTAGCTCCGGTGGCCATTTTGTTCATCGGAGCGGGATTATTTTAGCCTTTTCAGCAGAGGGTCAACTAAGCAACATTACTTCGAACTTTGCATGAAATTGGCCCAAGGGTACAGGAGGAATTGTCGTTTGAAGATTCATTTTTATTTTTAGCTCTGGCAGCCATCTTGTTCATTTGAGTGGAATGAGTTTTAACTATTTTGGTAGGAAGTCACCTAGGCAACATTCCTGTGAAGTTTTAAATCCAAATGGCCCAAAAGTTTAGGAGTTCGTATTTGAAGCAAATTGGCAATGTTTTCTATTTTTAGCTCTTGTGATCCTTTTTTAATCGTTATGCTATTTTCCTAGAGGGTCATCTACCCAACATTCCAATGACGTTTAGAAGCCTTCATGGTGAAGTGGTCATGCTACTTGCCTTGTAAACCAGGGCTAGCAAGATCAATCCCAGACTTTCAGATTAGTCTTTATACAGAGGTCCCATCACTATATGACCTTAGCTAATGGTGAGACTTAAACTCAAACACTTACTCCTATGAAGGAACTTATATGCCAAATATGAAGGCTGTATCTTAAATGCTTCAAAAGTTATGACAAAGTAGGTCAAAGGTCAAGGGTCTAAAGTTTTGAATGGTTGAGAAAACCTTGTCACAAGGAACATACACGCCAAATATAGAAGCCTCCGTGGTGCAGTGATTACGCTACTCGCCTTGTAAACCAGGGATCGAAGGATAGATCCCGGGCTTCCCCAGACTTTCGGATGAGTCTTTAAACCGAGGTCCCGTCTCCGTATGACCTCAGCTGTTGGTGGGACGTAAAACTAAAACTCACTCACTCACATGCCAAATATGAAGGCTCTATCTCATATGGTTCAAAAGTTATGATAAAGTAGGTCAAGGTCACAGGTCAAATCTTTATATGAGTGGGAAGCCCTTGTCACAAGGAACCTACATGGCAAATATGAAGGCTCTATCTCGAACGGTTCAAAAGTTATGACAAAATACCCTTCTGATCTGAGTGAGTGAGTGTTTCAGTTTTTACGTCCCACCAACAGCTAAGGTCATACGGAGACGGGACCTCGGTTTAAAGACTCATCCGAAAGTCTGGAGAAGCCCGGGATCGACCCTTCTGATCTACTTCTTGATTTGACATGACCCATATTCAAACTTAACTGACATATTGTCCAGATGATCATTCTGAGCAAGTTTTATGATGGTTTGCTGTGGCCTCTTAGAGTGTTCAAAACGTTTTTCTATGATTTGACCTGCTGACCTACTTTTTGACCCGACATGACCCACATTCGAACTTGCCCAGATATTGTCAAGATGATCATTCTGAGCAAGTTTGATGATAATCAGACCAAAACTGGGGCCTCTAGTGTGTCCACAAGGTTTTTCAACAAACTGACCTGCTGACCTTTTTACTGACCAGATATGACCCATATTCAAAATTAACTGAGATATTGTCACATGATCATTTTGAGCAAGTTTGATGATGATCGGACCAAAACTGTGGCCTTTGGTGTGTTTAGAAGGTTTTTCTATGATTTGATCTACTGACCTACTTTTTGACCTGAGATGACCCATATTCGACCTTGACCGATATAGTGTCAAGACTATCATTCTGAGCAAGTTTATTGATGATTTGACCAAAACTGTGGCCTCTAGTGTATTTTCATGGTTTTTCTATGATTTGGCCTACTGACCTACTCTGTCAACTGACATGACCCATATTCGAATATGACCAAGATATTATCAAGATGATGATTCTGAGCAAGTGTGATGATGATTTAACATAAATTGTGGCCTCTAGTGTGTTCAGAAGGTTTTTCTATGATTTGACCTACTGACCTACTTTTTGACCCGACAACACCCATATTCGAACTTGACTGAGATATTGTCAAGATGATCATTCTGGACAAGTTTGATGATGATCGAACCAAAACTGTGGCCTTTAATGTCTTCACAAGGTTTTTTTCTGATTTGACCTACTGACCTACTTTTAGACCCGACATGACCCATATTCAAACTTGACCGAGATATTTATGTGGTGGTACAAATTGTGTGCAAGTTGAGTTAAAATCAAATCATAAATGAAACATCTATCATGCAGGCAAGACCAAAATAGGCAATTTTGCCCTTTCAGGGGCCGTAACTCCGTTTCGCATGATGGGATATGGCTAGTTCAAGAAAGGAACCCAGAGCTCATGGTGGTACAAGTTGTGTGCAAGTCTGGTTAAAATCAAATTATAAATGAAGATGCTATCTTGCAGACAAGACCAAAATAGGCAATTTTTTGCCCTTTTAGGGGCTGTAACTCTCCATAACACATGATGGGCTATGGCTGGTTCAAGAAAGGAACCCAGATCTCATGGTGGTACAAGTTGTGTGCAAGTCTGTTTAAAATCAAATCATAAATGAAGATGCTATCGTGCGGACAAGACCAAAATAGGCAATTTTTGCCCTTACAGGGGCCGTAACTCGGTAACCCATGATGGGATATGGCTGGTTCAAGAAAGGAACCCAGATCTCATGGTGGTACAAGTTGTGTGCAAGTCTGGTTAAATCAAATCATAAATGAAGATGCTATCGTGGGGACAAGAAATTGCACACACGCACGGACGACGGGCAAAATATGATCACAAAAGCTCACCTTGTCACTACGCGAAAGGTGAGCTAAAAACTAGAAATGCGTCTATGGGACACGGATGCCCCCGCATGAAAATATGTCTATGTTCATAGAAAGTTATTGATGGTGTTTAAGTTTTAGACCCTTTTTTAGCTCACATGAGCCGAAGGCTCCGGGGCAGCTATTGTGATCGTCGTCGTCCGTCCAGATGTCTGTCCACAATTCCTTTAAACGACATCTCCTCCTAAACCACTGAATAGATTTTGACCAAACTTGGCAGAAATTATCTTTGGGTGGTCCTCAAAGTTGTTCAAAGAATTCCATACCATGCAGAACTCTGGTTGCCATGGCAACAAAAGGGGAAAATAAGAAAAACCTTTAAAAATCTTGTCTGAAACCAGAAGGCCCAGGTCTTTGATATTTGGTATGAACCTTCATCTAGTGGACTTCTACCAAGATTGTTCAAATTATTGCCCTGCGGCCAAAAATACCCCCGCCCCGGGGCCCACTGGTTTTACATAGGCTTTATATATATAGGGTCACTGATGAGGCTTTATTAGCCGAAACTACGTAGTATGACCCATATTCTTTCTTATGAATGTTTTCATTGCTCTTAAAGGAACTCAGTTTTGATTTTTATTTGCCTTCACTGCGGCTGGTGTTGTGCTGTGTGGCGGCCGTAAAACATTACCCCGTACATCATCCATAGTGCAGTTTATATTTTACTTTTGGTCCTTTGAGCTCAGCGTGAATATTCTGAGAAATCAGAAATAAATTATTGGTTTAGACTCATAGTCTAGACAGGTTTTTAATTATTTGGACCCCATTTTGATTTATATCAGTCTGAATCGACTGCCTATTCGAAATTCGTTAAATTGCAGTATGTTTCCTCTGGCTTTCTTTGCCGGATCATTACAGGGTCACTGATGAGGCTTTATTTGCCGAAACTACGTAGTATGACCCATATTCTTTCTTATGAATGTTTTCATTGCTCTTAAAGGAACTCAGTTTTGATTTTTATTTATATAGGGAAAACCTTTAAAAATCTTCTTGTCTAGAACCAGAAGGCCCAGGTCTTTGATATCTGGTATGAAGCTTCATCTAGTGGACCTCTACCAAGACAGTTCAAATTTTAGCCCTGGAGCCAAAAATGCCCCCGCACCAGGGCCCACTGGTTTACCATAGGCTTATATTATGGGGGAAAACATTTAAAAATCTTCTTGTCTCAAACCAGAAGGACCAGGTCTTTGATATTTGGTTTGAAGCTTCATCTAGTGGACCTCTACCAAGATTATTCAAATTATAGCCCTGTGGCCAAAATGACCCCGCACCAGGGCCTACTGGTTTTACGTAGGCTTATATCATGAGGGAAAACATTTAAAAATCTTCTTGTCTGAAACCAGAAGGACCATGTCTTTGATATTTGGTATGAATCTTGATCTAGTGGACCTCTACCAAGATTGTTCAAATTACATCACGTGAACAAGTCCGTAAAATGAAGACCCCCCTATACCCCACTTCATATAGAGAAAACTTGGGTTTATGGGGGTATTCATTATTTTTCTTATTATTGCTCCAAAACATAGGTTGTGGGTACTCGTTAGAACCGCCCCAATGAGGCGGTTCGAACTAGCACCCGCAACCTATGTTTGCAGTATTTATAAGAAAAATATCACGGATTTTCATCAGAAAAGTAGCCATTTTGGAGATGTGAAAAATGCACTTTATCGCACGGGTACATTATCGTAATGTAGCCCTGGGGCCAAAAACGCGCCCGCACCAGGGCCCCCTGCTTTTACATAGGCTTATATATGAAAAACCTTTAATAATCTTCTTGTCTGAAACCAGAAGGCCCAGGTCTTTGATATTAAGTATGAAGCTTCATCTGGTGGACCTCTACCAAGATCGTTCAAATTATAGCCCTGGAGCCAAAAAATGCCCCCGCCCCAGGGCCCAGTGGTTTTACATAGGGAAAACCTTTAAAACTCTTCTTGTCGGAAACCAGAAGCTTCATCTAGTGAACCTCTACCAAGATTGTTCAAATTATAGCCCTGGGATCAAAAATGCCCCTGCCACAGGCCCCCTGCTTTAACATAGGTATATATAGGGAAAACCTTTAAAAATCTTCTTGTCTGAAACCAGAAGGCCCATGTCTTTGATATTTGGTATGAAGCTTCATCTAGTGGACCACTACCAAGATTGTTCAAATTACAGCCCTGGGCCAAAAATGCACCGGCACCAGGACCCCCTGGTTTTACAAAGGCATATATAGAAAAAACCTTTTAAAAAACTTTTTGTTTGAAACCAGAAGGCCCAGGTCTTTGATGTTTAGTATGAAGCTTCATCTAGTGGACCGCTACCAAGATTGTTCAAATTATGTGCCCTGGGGCCAACAAATGTCCCCGCACCAGGGCTTCCTGGTTTTACAAAGGCATCATAGGGAAAAAAACTTCTTGTCTGAAACCAGAAGGCCCATGTCCCTGATATTTGGTATGAAGCTTCATCTAGTGGCTCTCTACCATGATTGTTTACCCCATCACGGGGCCCACTGGTCTTACATAGACTTATATAGGGAAACTTTTAGAAATCTTCTTGTCTGAAACCAGAAGGTCCAGGACTTTGATATTTGTTATTAAGTTTCATTTAGTGGACCTCTACCACAATTGTTCAAATTATGGACCCGAGGCAAACAATTGCCCTCCCCCGACACCCACATATAAATATCTTAGCTCAGGTGAGCGATATAGAACCATCATGGTCCTCTTGTTTCACATTTGACCTCTAAGTATGACCTTGACCTTGGAGGTACGGACCTGGGTTTTGCATGTGACACATCGTGTCATAATGGTTAACATTTCTGCGTAAGTTTTAGACCCTTTTTTTACTTTTGACCTCCAAGTATGACCTTAACCTTGGAGGTACGGACCTGGGTCTTGCATGTGACACATCGTCTCATGATGGTTAACATTTCTACAAAGTAATTTCAAAATCCATCCAGAAATAAGAAAGTTATTGACTGCGTAAGTTTCGGACCCTTTTTTTTACCTTTGACCTCTACGTATGACCTTGACCTTGGATGTACGGACCTGAGTTTTGCACGTGACACATCGTCTCATGTTGGTTAACATTTCTACAAAGTAATTTCAAAATCAATCCAGAAATAAGAAAGTTATGGACTGCGTTTAAGCTTCAGACGAACGAACGGACGGACGGACGGACAGAGGCAACGCTATATGCCCCTCCACCATTCTTCGAATGGCGGGGGAATAAAAATTGTTCTATGTTAAGTCAGTCAGATCGACATCACGAATGATCATAGCTTGGAACAATTAGTGCACTCTGCAACTCGTGAAGAAAACACTTTGGATTTCATTCTTTCAACTCTGCCTGGTCAGTTTCAAGATGTCCACTCCCCGGACAAATTAAGTGAACATGACGTGATAGCAGCAACATTAAAGGTCTTCCTGTCCCAATAAAAGAAACCCAGGAGGAAGGTGTATTTGTATCAGAAAAGTGATTTTGAATCTATGAGAAAGGATGCACAAAACATTACAAAAGAAAAATATTTCAACGGTCATTCTAGTTCTCGGTCGGTACAAAAAAAAATCAATCTTATTACTTCTTTAATACAGGAGGCAGCAGATAAACATATCCCCTCATAATTGAGCAAATCGAAATCTTTTGTCTCGAGATTAGATGGGCCGCCTCAAGCGATTTTGGTACTTATCGCCTATGCGAGCAGCAAAGGTTCAGGCGAGCCTGCGCATCCGCGCAGTCTCGCCAGAACCTTCGCTGCTCGCTCATACAAGCAGTGAATCAAGAGAAACCTTCAGACAGAAAGCCATATCCCTGGCCCCTCTGAATGGCTGGGCATGCGCAGTTAAAATTGGTCATGACGGAATGCTCGAAGACCCAAATTCGCTTGGCGGGGCTCAGATGAAAAATTCACTGAAAAACTAAGACTCACGCAAAAGCTAAAACGACTGGCAGTGAGAAAATTTGGTCAAAGTTCCAGGACCTGAGACGGGAAATAATATAATGTTATTAATCAAATAATTTCGTATTGGCCCAGTTACAGGTCCGAGGTCTGCTGTATTGGCACGAGGCCGAAGGCCAAGGCCAATACAGCTGACCGAGGACCTGTAACTTGGCCAATACGAAATTACTTGATTAATGACAATTTTATTGACGCAATTAAAAACATGATTTATGATTTTTGAATATTGGTTGACCTGGTGTAATACAGGATAATCAATTAATAAAGGCTGATATTAAGACTCAGCATGATTCGTATGTGAATAACTTCGTTGGTGACATCAAGTCCAATCCTCGAGATTTTTATCGGAACATTAATGGTCAAAATGACACTCAAGGTATACCCCTCCCCATTAAGAACGAAATGGAACAGGCATCACTGAAACTGCGACAGAGCAAGCAGAGGAATTAAACCGTCAGTTCACGGATGTGTTCAACAAAAAAGAGCACAACCAGGTTCCCTTGCCTGAAAGGTCGGTCCGGTTCATGGAGGACATTGCTGTGGCTATCGAAGGTGTAATCAAACTTCTGAAAAGCCTGAACCCTTCTAAAGCATTAGGACCTGATGAGTTGTATCCCAGAGTCCTAAAGGAACTTGCAGATGAATTAGGTCCGGTTTTTGCTCACCTTTTTCAACAGTCACTTGAGCCGGCCTTGGTAGCTCAGTCTGAAACGCGTCCGACTGGTGATCAGGAGAACGCGGGTTCAATACCTGCCCGGGGGCGGCAACATAATTTGGTGGAGACTGATCATGAAATATTTTCTCTAGTCATTCTCTCCCGCTGATTCAAGAAGGGAACTTGTCAGTTTCTGGCGAAATAATGTTCACTATACTGGTTAACCGCTTACATATAATAGAAGTAGAGGCAATGATCAGGAATGGATACAATTAACCCACAGCTCCCATCAGAGACACCAAAAGGAAAGAAACACAAACATGAAACAACAGACCCCAATGGAAACATCAACAGCGGAAAGCCAAAAGGACACTTACTTTCTCACAAAATGGCCAATAGGCTATCCAAAATAAAATAATATAAGGGACACAAACACCCAAAGACAAACCATAACAAAAATAAACTGTGACAGAATAACCGCCTTGGAACGATCAGGGGAAACAAATTCCACTGGGGGGCTTAAATCGATTTTACGTGGCCACAATCCTTGCCCTTACTTCTGTGGCGATGAAGACAAATAATTTGTTCAGTCCCCATGAAGGCCTCCTAATTCATCAGTGAAACATCTGCTTGAACACAAGGATTAAACAACCACAGAGATGAAACAACGGTGAGGACTCGACAGCAAGAAACAACTGAAATGCTGGAGCAAAAGAAAACCAACAGTTAAGACTCCGATGGGCCCCGACCAGAGACAGAGCATCAGGTACCAACCAACATAAGCCTTAACATTGGAACCGTCATAGAATCTGAGGCCTGACCCACAGGCGTGCAATTAAAGAGGGAACCAAAGTTGTCAACCATGATTGGGTTAAATACCATCCATGCAGTCTTCCGTATAACATTTATGTTGTACCCTATCTTTTTATATCGAAGAATGATTTTACGAAATTGGGTGCTGAAGTCATTGCGGTTATAAAATTTTCTGAATCGATATACTAAGTCACAATAAAATTCGGGTTCCGATAAACCTTGTTGCAGAAGAGATTTAAGTCCAATATTGAAATTAAATCAGAATGACGTCTATAAAATTTTGAAAAGGCTTTGCGTAGTTTATGGTCCCGATAACCCTGATTAAGAAGTTCAGCCGTTAACAATTTATTACGAGTTTTGAAGTCAGTTACATGACTACACACTCTGGCAAATTGAATTAATTGTGAAATATAAACGCCATAGGATGGCGCACGAAGAACATCACCATCCAAAAAAAGGAAAGTTTACAATCTCAAAATCAAAATCATCGCGTTTATCATAAATTTTGCAAGAAACAAACCTATCTACAATAGATAGATATAAATCCAAAAACGGGGCCTCAGTATCAGAAGAATTTTCTTTATTTAACTGAAGTTCTGGGGGGTAAATTTGACTGATAAACCGTCGAAATAGGTATTATCAATATTTAATAAATCATCCAAATATCTAGAAGTGGAGCTAAAAGCTTCAATGATTTCAGACTGGTTTTCAGCAGAAAGGGACATCATGAAGTCTCTCTCATAACAAAACAAAAACAGATCAGCCACAAGTGGTGCGCAATTAGTACCCATCAGAATACCCAAAACTCAAATCTTATGTAAATATTGTCAAGTAGAAAGGTGAGAGCTTCACAAACTTTCTGACATGAAGTATAGTTTTTATGCTCTTCAGAAGTGAAAAAAGCATTTCTTACATTACATGCAAGATAGAGGGAGTCTTCCCTATGTAATGTCCATTCAATTAAATCATTATGTTTTTCTTTTGTAAGCTTATGAGGAAGTGTTGTGTAAAGGGTGGAAAAATCATAAGTAGAAAGACTTGAAGCACGAAAACGCCTGGATTTCAATTTATTTAAAACTTCATTAGAATTTTTTATAGACTAAAACAGATTTCTACCTGATCTTTTGAAGATAGTCGCAATATTTTATCACATGATTTTTGATGGCAGTAAAACATGAAGTTAATAATTTGGAAAGTCTCACTGTTTATAAAAAAAAAAATATGCCACCAGAGTAATTATGCTGGTTTATGAAAACATTTTTCAATTACAGGGTCCAATTTTTCTAAACTAACAATGTCCTCACATTTTCTTTATATTTGATGGATATTGCCATGTTTACTGTTCTAAATATGATGGAGCTGTAACTAATGCAGAGAGAATTCTTAGCCCAACCCCACTGCTTGTGTGTTTTTGTTTTTGTTTGTTGTTGTTTTTTTAACAATAAAAATATATAGTCAACAAGGTTTTTAGTTAACACAACATTAGAACTTTGACAATATGGCAAATGAGCTAACATATTTGCTGAAAACAGGCAGGAAGCTTTTGCAAATGCATAAAGCAATCACTTTTTTTTCAGCAAGAACACCTTTGCATCAGACATTACACTTGCTAGACCATTTGATATTTTGGACACTAACTTGGTTAAGTCAATGATTCTTTGAACAGCCAGACCAGGTCCAGTTGTCTGAAGCATCATTAGCTTAACAAACTGCTTACTGGTCAAGACGTACCTGTTCTAGCTAGAACAATATCTGATACTCTGGGATTTTTGCTGAAAAATGAGTAGCTTTTGCATTTAAAGATACTCATTTTTTCAGCAAAAACCTTAGTGGAATAGCCATATTAACCCATTCCAGGTGGAAAACCTCTAAAGGGGTGCCTTGGCAAACAGCACAGGCCATGACCAGACGCCGCAGATCAGGGCCTGCAATGTCTGCTGACTGAATTTTCCATCAAACAAGGAATAAAAACAAGAGGGCCATGATGGCCCTGGATCGCTCACCTGATCCATAGTCTAACAAGTGGGCCCCAGGAAGGGCCATTATTGGCCCCAGGGCTTTAATGTGCATAATGTTGAGGGCGGTCTTAAAGGTGAAGCTTCATACCAAACAGCAACAAAGGCTATAATTTGAACAATCTTGGCAAAGGTCCACTAGATGAGGCTACACACCAAATATCAAAGACCTGGGCCTTGTTGTTTCAGAGAAGAAGATCTTTTGAAAGATACATAAGCCAAATGGCCCCGGGGCTATACAAGTCTATGTAAAACCAAAGGGCCCAGGGGTGGGGGCATTTGTGGACCCAGGGCTATAATTTGAACAATCTTGGTAGAGGTCCACTAGATGAAGCTCCATACCAAATATCAAAGACCTGGGCCTTGCAGTTTCAGAGAAAAAGATTTTTAAAGATTTCCCTTTATAAGTCTATGTAAAACCAAAGGGTCTTGGGGTGGCGACATTTTTGGCCCCAGGGCTACAATGCACAATCTTGATAGAGGTCCACTGGATAAAATTTCACACCAATATATCAAAGACCTAGGCCTTGTGGTTTCACAGAAGAAGATTTTTTTAAGATTTTCCCTATATAAGTCTATGTAAAACAAAAGGGCTCCGGAGCAGAGGCATTTTAGGTTTCAGGGCTATAATTTGAACAATCTTGATAGAGGTCCACTAGATAAGGCTTCATACCAAATATCAAACACCTAGGCCTTGCGGTTTCAGAGAAGAAGATTTTTTAAAGATTTTCCCTATATTAGTCTATGTAAAACCAAAGGGCCCCGGAGCGGGGCCTTTTTGGCCCCAGGGCTATAATTTGAACAATCTTGGCAGAGGTCCATTAGATGAAGCTTCATACAAAAGATCAAAGACCTGGGCCATGTGGTTTCAGAGAAAAAGATTTTTTAAGATTTTCCCTATATATAAGTCTATGTATAACCAAAGGGCCCCCGGAGCGGGGACATTTTTGGTCCAGGGCTATAATTTGAACAAATCTTAATAGAGGTCCACTAGATGAAGCTTCATACCAAATACCAAAAGCATAGGCCTTGTGGTTTCAGAGAAGGAGATTTTTAAAGATTTTCCCTATATAAGCCCATGTAAAATCAAAGGGCCCCAGGGCGGGGGCATTTTGGCCCCAGCACTATAATTTGAATAATCTTGGTAGGGGTCCTTTAGATGAAACTTCTTACCAAATATCAAAGACCTAGGCCTTGTGGTTTCAGAGAAGAAGATTTTTAAAGTTTTCCCCTATATTAGTCTTTGTAAAACCAAAGGGCCCCGGAGCGGGGGCATTTTTGGCTCAAGGACTATAATTTGAACAATCTTGGTAGAGGTCCATTAGATGAAGCTTCATACCAAATATCAAAGTCCTGGGCCTTGCGGTTTCAGAGAAGAAGATTTTTCAAGATTTTCCCTATATAAGCCTATGTAAAACCAAAGGTTCCCAGGGTGGGAGCATTTTTTGCCCAAGCACTATAATTTGAACAATCTTGGTAGGGGTCCACTAGATGAAGCTTCATACCAAATATCAAAGACCTGGGCCTTGTGGTTTCAGAGAAGAAGAATTTTTAAGTTTTCAGTGAAAAAAATCTATTTTGGGCGCCTATTACCTAGATGTGCAATGGACCGGAACCATTTGAACAACTTTGAAAGGGGACCACCTATGGATCATTCCTGTGAAGTTTGGTCAAAATCCGATCAGTGGTTTAGGAGATGTCGTTTGAATAAATTGTTTATGCACGGACGCACAACGGACAAAAAGTGATCCCAAAAGCTCACCTCGTCACTATGTGACGATGAGCTAAAAAGTAAACCTGACACACCTTATATGACAAATGGACTTGTCCAAAATATAGCAATGGAAGAGTCCACCAGTATACAATGGGTTAAATGATCTAAGTTTTAACAATATGTTGACTAACACTGTTAGTTTTGAAAACTTGGCAGTATTTTGTGTATATGACTGACAAACAGATAACAATGTGACATCTTAAGTTCTTTATTCATCTTAAACATTTTCTCATAAAAACATTTTTTGGGGCATTGGTGTATATATTGTAACAGCTAGTGTGTGTTCTCCAAAACTACACTTACATTTGAGCCCGCCAAACGAATTTGTGTCTTCGAGCATTCCGTCATGACAAATTTTAACTGCACATGCCCAGCCTTCAGAGGGGCCAGGGATATGGCTTTCTGTCTGAAGGATCCTCTTGGTTCACTGCTTGTATGAGCGAGCAGCGAAGGTTCTGGCAAGACTGCGCAGATGCGCAGGCTCTCCTGAACCTTCGCTGCTCGCATAGGCGATAAGTACCAAAATCGCTTGACAGGGCCCATTTAATATATTGGTTGAGATTTCTATACCTTACCTGCTTGTCTAGCTGATCTACTTTTGCTACATCTAAACAATGTCTGTGCACAGCACAATAAATAAATGACAAATCAATACATCACAAGCATCCAAACCCTTTAAGCACGAAGGAAAATTCTACATCAGAATACAATGTATTTTTTTTTCTTATTTTCAGAGGCTTGACAGTTAATGTGAATTATCTACTGGGCAGACCATTCACATGAAATGTCAAGCAAAATTTTCCCTGGAAGATAAGAAAACAAAATACATTGTCTGCTAAAAATTTCCATAGCACTTTAAAAGAGTTAAATTTATTAACCAGTTATGGGGAGTTAATATTAATTGCCGGGGGTATAAATATAACAAAATGCTTTTACTATGAGTGAAAATATATTGCTGAAATTAAAATTCAAGTCAAGATTTTAGTTAAGTTTGTTTGTTTATTTGAGGTTTAATATCACCTTCAACACTGTTAAGGTCATTTTGGAGACGTTGCTTCCAATTTAGAAGGGACTTTTACCCGAAATTGAGATGAAATGACATCTCAAGCCCTGTCACCCAATGAAACCAATAGGGTTTATAAGCATGGACGGTCCAACTCACACCGCATTGCCTGGGCAGGCTTTTTGGTTTTGGTTTTACGGCCCTTTCAAGATTATTTCACTCATATCGGGCCGATCGTTAATAAGAGGTGGGCGAAAACCAGAGTACCCGGCGAAAAACCACCTGACCTTCCGTTGCAGAACTTGACGTCTCACGTGACCCGAGCGAGGCTCGAACCACAGTGGTGAGAGACCTAATGATCAAGAGTCAGCGCTCTTAACCATTAGGCCACGGAGGCCCGTTACATGGGCAGGCTTAGATCCTCTAAGCGGTTTACCAGTACTCGTGTGCGGGTCGGTTTCAGCTCTGCGTGGAAGCATCATGCAGCCCATATATTTCATCAAGCCCCGATGAGCGGGGGCTAATCAAGATTTTAGACTTGACTTCATTGTCTATGACCACAATAATAGACTATTTAAAGGATATCTTTTGCTACGATAGGATTTAATCAAAGGTCATGACTGGTTTTCTATTGACTGATTTCACTTTCCTTAGACAGGACTAATTTCCATCTGATTACCCCAGGACACCCCAACTCTGGTTATACCGCAATGCCAATTGCGTATTAAAACCCGAAATTACCAGAACGCTGCCGTAAGTTTATCACGTACATGCATGAATGTGCTCATGCTCCAAAATAAATGTATATTAGTCATTTACATGATGTTAACTTCACCCTGATAGTACGGCACATCTAGTTCTTATTGTTTTCATTTCTTTAGATGGCATACTAGAAAGAATTTTTTTCCATAAGCTTAAACTAGAATGTGAAAGGTCAACCTAAAATATGAAATGAAAGAAACCGTAAATGTAGGCATGTAGTACAAGTAGTTGTAAGTGATAATGAAAGATCAGTGATTTTGTGTTTATGTCACACTGGAGAACGGGCCTCCGTGGCCTAGTGGAAAAGAGCGCTGACTCTTAGTCGTTAGGTCTCTCACCGCTGTAGGTTCGAGCCTCCCTCGGGCCACGTGTGAGACGCCAAGTTCTGCAACGGAAGGTCAGGTGGTTTTTCTCCGGGTACTCCGGTTTTCGCCCACCTCTGATTAACGATCGGCTCGATATGAGTGAAATAGTCTTGAAAGGGCCGTAAAACCCAAACCAAAAAAAAAAAAAAAATGTCACTCTGGAGAGAACATTTGGAAATCCTTACTGTTATACAATTACATATTAACTGACACATTATTACAACATATGTATGGTAAGTTTTGTCATTTTAGTACTACATAAATTAACATGTGCTTAAAGTAGACTCCAGCTTTTTGTAAAAGCTAATAATTGTTAGCACATAACAGTTGCATACAGAAACTGTAATATTACTTCAACCAGAACCAGTCTGCATTTTACAGCACATAGTGAAATGGCTACATTCAACAAAGTGGTGTTAGGGCAAAATATTCCATCTTAAATTTATATTTGCACTTTTTTTCTTCTATTATGCCGAAATTTAGGATGTTTTAACTCTTATCCTGCTGTTCACGACAACCTTTATCTTGGGAAACAGTGCAGATCCAGATCAGATGGCTTCTGAAGAAGCCATCTGATCAGGATCTACACTCTTTGGCATTCAGTTTACAAATTTGTAGCGATAAATAACATCAAGTAATTTGATTGGTTGATAGACAGAAATGGGTGTGGCTTAAATGAATATTCAGCAAGAGAAGGGTTAAATTGAATTTCAGAAATTTGACCTAAAAATCACAATAATTCTGCTTAAATCATAATGGCTGGCATCTAAGTGAGAACTGATAAAGGATTATTTTGCTTATTTCATGTTACTACCATGATGATCCTGAATATTGCGACAGATTGCCCTAAGCAAACAGTGAATACCCATATCAGACTGCTCCTGAAGGAGCAGTATAATCAGGGTGGGCACTGTTTGCCATTCTGTCTGCACCTTTTGGAGTCCTTGCCCGATTATGAAACAAATTTGAAAAAAAAATATGAGAATTACAGCAAGTCTTGAAGGTATCGGAATGTTTAGGGTTATTGCTGTGGATACTTGTTTAAATCATCTCAATAAGATGTGATGTCCCTAGTAACCAACCTTTTCTGTAGCTTTGTTAATACATGTATCATCAAAAATATTTCATTTCTTTCTCTGCAATATACTGTAGACCCAGATCAGACTGCTCCTACTGATCAGGGTCTACACTGTTTGACATTCGGCAAAAGTCTTAACTAAAAGTTGAACATGTCGGATAAATCCAGACGTCTGCCCATCGCTATCTTCAAGGAAGGATTTTTGCAAGACCCATCAATAAGTGTCTGAATACTTGGGAGTGAATGAGGTATATCAAAGTATTAACAATACACAACACAGAGATAGCACACTGATAAAGTCATATCTAAAAGTCAAACTTATGTAGAAAATAAATGGTCTAAGAAGTAAAACAACTATAAATGTGTGTCTATGAAATTTGAACTGTAGAAAATACTGCAGAAAGACGGATTCCAAATCATTCTGTGTCACATGACCTCGACCTGAAAGTTCACATGACCTCAACCTGAAAGAAAACAATGACATCAGGTTGATAAGTCTGTGTAATGAACCCCACTTTATATAGAGGATCTTGCATGAGTGTTCATGTATTATTGAATTTATTAAACGAGTTGAGGAAAAGGGATAAAATGCGAGGCTATGCCGAGCATTTTATCCCTTTTCCTCAACGAGTTTAATAAATTCAATAATACATGATAGCCGAGCATTTTATCCCTTTTCCTCAACGAGTTTAATAAATTCAAAATACATGAGTACTAAATGTGTGTGCGTGCATGTGTGCTGTTTTGAAATTGTGTATGTTTGCATGCATGCATGTGTGTGTGAGCATGTGTGTGTGCATGCATGCATGTGTGCATGCATGTGTGATGCACATGTGTGTGTGTGCTTGTATGCATACATGAGTGTGTAAATTCATGTATGTGCACATGCATGCCTGAGTGTGTGCATGTATGGTTGTGCGTCTGCATGCATACAGGAGTATGTATGTATGTATGTATGTATGGAACAAATGCAATATCCCAACAACTAACAACTTTTCTGTGGAGTGGGGAGGTGGGGTATGATTTGTTTATGCATTTTAAAAAGAAAAATTAGAAAGAAAAAAAAAAGTTCAACAAATGGGATTTGAACTCACAACCCTTTGACTGATAATCATAGGCTCTATCCATTACACTATTAACCCTTCTCTTGCTGAATATTCATTTTAGCCACACCCATCTCTGACTTTGAACCAATCAGATTACTTGATGTAATTTATTCCTGCAAATTCATAAACTGAATGTCAAACAGTGTAGATCCTGATCAGATGGCTTCTTCAGAAGCCATCTGATCTGGATCTACACTGTTTGCAAAGATAGGGGTTGTCGTGAACAGCAAGATAAGGGTTAAGGCTACAAGTAAATTGACTGTTGTTTTACTTCTATTTATTAACACAGGGAAATAAGAGAGGTAAGAGTGTTCACAAGGTTTTTCTGTGATTTGACCTACTCATTGACCTGACATGACCCATATTTGAACTTGACCTAGATATTGTCAAGATGGTCATTCTGAGCAAGTTTGAGGACCAAAACTGTGACCTCTTGAGTGTTAACAAGGTTTTTCTATGATTTTATCTAATGACTTACTCTTTGGCCAGACATGACCCATATTCCAACTTGACCGAGATATTCAGGATGATCATTCTGAGCAAGTTTGAGGATGAGTGGACCAAAACTGTTGCCTCTAGAGTGTTAACAAGGTTTTTCCATGATTTGACCTGCTGACCTACTTTTTGACCCGAAATGACCCAATATTCGAACTTGACCTAGATATTGTAAAGATGATCATTCTGAGCAAGTTTGATGATAATTGGACCAAAACTGTGTCCTCCAGAGTGTTAACAATGTTTCTCTATTTGAGCCCCGCCAAGCGAATTTGTGTCTTCGAGCATTCCGTCATGACAAATTTTAACTGCGCATGCCCAGCCATTCAGAGGGGCCAGGGCTATGGCTTTCTGTCTGAAGGTTCTTCTTGATTCGCTGCTCGCATAGGCGATAAGTACCAAAATTGCTTGACGGGGCCCATTTGATCTTTTGACCTACTTTTTGACCCGATGTGACCCATATTCAAACCTGACCTAGATATTGTCATGATGATCATTCTGACCAAGTTTGATGATGATTGGATCAAAACTGTGGCCTCTAGAGTGTTAACGGGAAAAGTTGACTCACAATGCACAACGAATGATGATGACTGACATCTAACGTCACAATAGCTCACCAACACCTTCGGTCAGGTGAGCCAAAAATAATTATCCTTGCCCTGTCCAATCAAAAACCTGGAAATTTCTTTGCAGTATAACAAGGACTAGTGTAAATATCCTAAAAATCCAGACATCCAAATAAGTTGTTGTAATACTCAAACAAGAGCACCGCATGCGGGAGCCAAAGCTCGGCTGCACCCCGTGACATAGTGCATTATTCATAACTCAAAAATGGCTTCTTCTCCGATGAAAATCTGTGACATCTTTCTTATTTATACTTCGAACATAGGTTGTGTGCTCTTAGAACTGCCTCAATGAGGCAGTTTCCCTGACTTGTGAACACGATGACAAAGCACATTCTCTGCACCAGACACAGTTTTGTTTGTTTTATTTGAGGTTTAACATCCTCGTCAACACTATTTAGGTCATTTCTGAGATGTTGCTTCCAATTTTGGGGGACTTTTACCCGACAATGTGATGAAATTACATCTCAATCCCTGCTGCCCAATGAAACCAATAGGGTTTATATGCATTGACAGGCAGATTAACACCACTTTTCCGGGACAGGCTCAGATCTTCTAAGCGGTTAACCAGTACTCGTGTGCGGTCTGTTTCAGCTCTGCATAGAAGCATCATGCAGCCCAATCTATTTCTCCAAACCCGGATTGGCGGGGGCATCATCAGAGACAGAAACTAATCTTCTTGAATCAACAGAAGGGAGAGAACAACCACAGAAAATAATTTAAGATCAATGTACATGAAAGAATACTGCTAGACCCAGTGGAGATCAAACCTTCTACCTCCTGATCATCTGTCAGATGCCTATCAGACTGCATCACCGACGCCAGCATATACAAAATGTGGGATATACATTCTGTATAAGGCTGACACGATTAATCGTATAATCAATTAATCGATCGATAAATTCCACATAAATGATTATCATTTCTGATTTGATGATAATCGATTACTTGTTAGGTACAATTTACTACCCAAAGTTATGCCTAAAATAGCTGGATGAGTGTCAAACAGTGCAAACCCTGATGAGACGCCGCATTCTGCAGCGTCTCATCTGGGTCTACACTGTTTGCTCAGGCATGTCTGTTCAAATATACATATGATAAAGTGAAACATATGGTAAGAGTCATGCTCAGATAGAAAGCCAGACAGGTAAAAATATGACAAAAACCTTAGTGATTACTAATCGGTTATTGATCGCAATGACAGGACTGATAATTGATTATCTTTTCACTATGATTAGCCAGCTCTAATTCTGTACATCATTTTTTCTGCATAGGTATAATAACCTTTATATACCTGGATTCCCAATTCCCAACAATGGGAAAATGGGAATTGGCATAGAGTATTGACCATATCAAACATATAAAACTTTAATTTTGTTGGTTTTGTTTTTATAGCCCTTTTCAAGGTTTTACCTATTCTGAGACTTTCGGATGAGTCTTTAAACCGAGGTCCCGTCTCTGTATGACCTTAGCTGTTGGTGGGACGTAAAACTAAAACTCACTCACTTTACCTATTCTGAGCTGATCGTTAGTGGGAAACGCGAGTTCCAAGAGAAAAAACACCTGACCTTCCATTGCAGAACCTGGCATCTCACATATGTACCAAGTGAGTCTCACAAACACAGAGGTGATTATTTATTTTGGTTTTGGTTTTACAGCCCTTTCAAGATTATTTCACTCATATCGAGCCAATCGTTAATCAGAGGTGGGCGAAAACCAGGGTACTCAGAGAAAAACTAACTGACCTTCCAGAACTTGGAGTCTCACATGTGACCCGAGCCAGGCTCGAACCCACAGCAGTGAGAAACCTAATGATTAAGAGTCAGCGCTCTTATCCACTAGGCCACGGAGGCCCGTTACACACAGAGGTGATGAAAGACCTTTTAAACATTAACCCTTGTTCTGCTGAATATTCATATATGTCACACCCACTACCGATTATCAACCAATCAAATTACTTGATGCAAATTATTGCAACACATTCACAATCTGAATGGCAAACAATGTAGATCCTGATCAGATGGCTTCATCAGAAGCCATCTGATCTGGATCTTCATTGTTTGGAAAATAAGGCATATCCGGGCTCAGCAAGACAAGGGTTAACATACAATACCTGTGTTCAGTTGCAAGACCAAATCTTTAGTTCATGGAAGGCCAATGAGAGGGTACCACCGAGCAACAACAGCTCTGCTAAGTGTCCAAAACTTCCCCAACCTCTGTTTTTAGGATCTGAAAATATATAGAGGATCTTACATGAGTGTTCATGTATTACTGAATTTATTAAACAAGTTGAGGAAAAGGGATAAAATGCGAGGCTTTGCCGAGCATTTTATACCTTTTCCTCAACGAGTTTAATAAATTCAGTAAAAAGCCTCGCATTTTATCCCTTTTCCTCAACGAGTTTAATAAATTCAGTAATACATGAGCACGAATGCAAGATCCTATTTATCATATGACATTTAAAACGCTTTTTATTCAAGTTTATTTCACAAAAATGTCAATATTCCGTTAAGGACGTCGTATATGTAACGTTACGGGACGTATCTAGCTAATTTGCATATCTAATTCACTAGTGGATTATCGAAAATAATACATGGCGTTATTACACTCTCAGACGCGACGTCATATGATAAATAACATTAACCCACTGAGTACCAGAGAACCCCAAAACGGGTATGCTGGCAAACAGGGCGGGCCCAGATCAGACGCCGCAGAACAGATCAAGGCCTCCACTGTTTGCTATAAGTTCAGTCATTTTCCAAATAAATTTTGATGAAAACACAAACCGACACCCCTTTAATTTTGAAATGGACTCCTGCTATATATAAGGAGGAAGATTCTATTTGGTACAAAAAGGGTTAACATTGTTTTTAAGGTTCTAAATATTAAACCTCGTCCTGCTGAACACATTGTAACCCTACCTTTGAAAACAATGTCGATCCAGATCAGAGAAGGCATCTGAGCAGGATATGAACTGTTGTTGAAGAAGCTATCTGATCAAGATTTTCTGAGCAGGATGTACACTGTTGTTGAAGAAGCTATCTGATCAGGATCTACATTGTCATTCAGTTTGAGACTTTGAAGGAGTAAACAGCACCAAGGATTTTGATTATCTTTAATGGGCTGACAGTCAGAAATGGGTGTTCCGAAGTTAACCTTTACCCTGCTGTAGGCGACAAGCCCTATCTTTGCAAACAGTGTAGATCCAGATCAGATGGCTTCTGAAGAAGCCATCTGATCAGGATCTACACAGTTTGACATTCAGTTTATGAATATGTAGAAATAAGCTGCATCAAGTAATCTGATTGGTTCAAAGTAGAAGTAAAACAAAGATCAGGAATTGATACAATTAACTTACTCCACCCATAAAAGACACCAACGGGAAAGAAATACAAACATTAAGCGACCAGACCATAATGGAAACCTAAACAAAGGAAGGCCATAAGGACAGCTACTTTCCCACAAAATGGCCATATGGCCATCCAAAATTAAAAGACACAAGTGATACACACAGTAAGTAACAAACAACAAAGTCAGAAATGAGTGTGGCTTAATTGAATATTCAGCAGGTTAAAGGTTAATCAATAAGCAGGACAAGGGTTACCCAAATGATTCTAAGTAGTGGGACAGATCGGACTAAGCAAACAGTGCAGACCCAGATCAGACTGCTCCTCCTGAGGGAGCTGTCTGATCAGGGTCTACACTTTTTGCAAACAGTGCAGACCATATCAGACTGCTCCTCCCGAGGGAGCAGTCTGATCAGGGTCTACACTTTTTGCAAACAATGCAGACCCAAATCTGATCAGGGTCTACACTTTTTGCCTTCCATCTGCACCTTTTTGACTCCTTAGTGGATGAAATAATTTTGTTAAAATTTTAGGAGAATTACAGTAAGTTCTCAAAGTGTCCGAATTTTTAGGATTTTTATGGTGTAGTAGTCGCAGATAAAATTGACTAGGCGGAGCTATCGTTTGGACCTGCCTTTGGAATGATCTAATAACAAAAAGAAAAAGCAAGTCACCCAATTGTGTGAATTCAACTGCAACACAAACGAAGCTGTGGCGTATGTAGCCATTTGGTCCACTTGCAGAAAGCATGCGAAAGGCACTCTACCCAATCTTCTGGGCTCCAAAGAACTTATCCTTGAGCCACTCAACCAACGGGCACCTTAAAATAGGAGGTTCCCAGATGACATGATCCGACTTTTTGTGAATTTTAATGGGGATCAAACCCTATCTCCTGATTATAAATCAGAATACCAATTGTCTCTTACACAATCTAAGACATCATGGATGATTTATATAACACGTTTAAGGCTTCTAGCTTTTAAAGTTCCTGAGAAACCTTGACAAAAAATTTAACATTGCCCTTTATGGAGAGAAAAGACTGAAAGGACCGATGCACAAATAAGCCAAACAAAAAGACCAACAAACTCATTGTCTATTTCACAATTTCAGTCATCGTTATTACAAAGTATACCAAGTTTAACTATAGTTCCTAACAAATCTACTGGCCTAGATATGAAGAATGAAAGAACAGATGAACAAACAAACCAAGAATACCAATTGTTTATTACAACATATAAATCATCATGCTAATGCACTTGCGTATGTAACGCGACGTCTGATTGGATAACGTCAAAAATTTGCGACAGTATATTCTGCAATATACTGTCGGAAACCCGACATCATCGCGTAACGTCGCTTTTCATTGGCTGGCATTTGGTTTTACGCTGCTCACAGCGCTTACCGCCTTGTGCAGAATAGTACAATTTTTTAACAAAACACACGAATAAGTGCATTAGAATGGGGATAACTGTATTGAAAATTGTCATTTGGGGAGATAAATCGTCGGTTTTACGGTCGCAAATTACGTTTTACGGCTCCGCTGACGCGTCGCCGTAAAACGAAATTTCCGACCGTAAAACCTCCGATTTACCTCCCCAAATGACAATTTTCAGTACAGTTATCCCCTAATTGCATTGTATACAATGCTTGAGAAAGAAGCCTACATGGGGTAGTGGTTAAGCTACTCGCCTCATAAACCAGATGTTGTAGGCTTGATTCGAGGCTTCTCTCCACTTTCGGATGAGTCTTTGTAACCTCTGTTGACTCCCGTCAGTGAGTATCCACAACTTCTGTTGTAGCCTTTGTTGATTCCCAGCAATGAATACCTACCTCATTTTGTAGCCAATGTCAACTTCCCGCAAGGAGAACCTACCACTTGTGTTGTAGCCTTTGTTGATTCCCAGCAAGGAGTGCCTACCTCATGTAGCCTTTGTTGATTCCCAGCAAGAAGCCCCTACCACTTGTAGCCTTTGTTGATTCCAAGCAAGGAGTACCTACCTAATGTTGTAGCCTTTGTTGATTCCCAGCAAGGAGTACCTACCTAATGTTGTAGCCTTTGTTGATCCCCAGCAAGGAGTACCTACCTCATGTTGTAGCCTTTGTTGATTCCCAACAAGAAGCCCCTACCACTTGAGCCTTCGTTGATTCCCACCAAGGAGTACCTACCTCATGTTGTAGCCTTTGTTGATTCCCAGGAAGGAGTACCTACCTCTTGTTTTGTAATTTTTGTTGATTCCCAGCAAGGAGTATCTACCTCCTGCGCAATATCTTTGATTCCCGGCAAGGAGTATTTACAATGCTGCAGTAGCCTTGGTTCCCAGTGTAGAGAACCTACCTCCTGATCAGTAGACTTTATTGATTCCCAGCAGAGAGTATTTACAACCCTGCAGTAGCCTGGTTCCCAGTGAAGAGTACCTACCTCCTAATCAGTAGACATAAGTGATTCCCAGCAGGGAGAACCTACCTCCTGTGTAGTAGCCTTTTGCATAGGCAATCTTTGCTATACTATGAACCAAACCAATACCAGCAGAAATTTTCTGAAAAAAAAAATTAATAATAATCACATGGACCAGATATGGTTTACCTCCCCCTCCATGGTGAATTTTGTAGAACATATTTTTCTTAACCCTTGTCCTGCTGAATATTTATATATGCCACACCCACTACCGATTATCAACCAATCAGATTACTTGATGCAAACTATTGCAACAAATTCATAATCTGAATGGCAAACAATGTAGATCCTGATCAGATGGCTTCAGCAGAAGCCATCTGATCTGGATCTACATTGTTTCAAAGAAAAGGCATATCCGGGATTAGCAGGACAAGGGTTAAAGCCCAGTGCCTGGTAAGGATTTTGCAATGTCAGCCCTCTGGCAATGGAGGCATTACCCTGTAACAGCCTGTTAAATATGTTAACCCTCAAAACGTTTGATAATTTAAATTAGAGGACTTCAGAAAAGTGCAAAAGATATAAGAAAGATTTCCAAATTGGTTATATCATTTTATCATATGACGTCGCGTCTGAGAGTGTAACTAGAGCTGTCAGTGAAACTGACTAGGGCCCCGGCAGCGCTATCAGAGGAGTAGTAAAAAAATTTGTGGACGGACAGACGGACAGACGGACAGACAGACAGACGGACGGACAGAGTGATTACTATAGGGCACCCACACTTTCAGTGCGGGGCCCCAATAACGCCATATAATATTTTCGATAATCCACTAGTGGATTAAATATGCAAATTAGCTAGATACGTCCCGTAACATTACATGTACGCATTTACTAATGGCGGAATATTGATATTTTTGTAAACAATCGTGAATAAAATGCGTTTTAAATGTCATAATTATGATAAATAGAATCTTGCATTTGTGCTCATGTATTATTGAATTTATTAAACTCGTTGAGGAAAAGGGATAAAATGCTCGGCAAAGCCTCACATTTTATCCCTTTTCCTCAACTCGTTTAATAAATTCAATAATACATGAACACTCATGTAAGATCCTCTATATCGTAAACTACATGTATTACTACACCGCAGATATGGCCTTTTGAAAACAAATATGCTCGCCCCCTTGTACTTTATGTTACATTTTTTCATTTTTTTTTTTTTATTTTTTGGTTTGGGTTTTACGGCCCTTTCAAGATTATTTCACTCATATCGAGCCGATCGTTAATCAGAGGTGGGCGAAAACCGGAGTACCCGGAGAAAAAACACCTGACCTTCCGTTGCAGAACTTGGCGTCTCACACATGGCCCGAGCGAGGCTCGAACCTACGGCGGTGAGAGACCAAATGACTAAGGGTCAGCGCTCTTATCCACTAGGCCACGGAGGCCCATTTACATTTTTTCATTAAATCCTATATAAATAATTAATGAATCTGATACATGTATAGTCCCTCCTGACATTTTTTTAAAATGATAATGTGTTCTCTAATTGATTGCAATATTAAAGGGCATTCATTTAACTTTTTGAAACTGCAACATTATGTTTCTATCTTACAAACTTTGAGTTATTTAATGTTGAACATGGTAACCCCATATCACACAATGTTCATCATATGATCATTATGACATCAAACACTGAACCATGTATAGATTTAAAGAGCTTCACATACATATGCATGTGTTTTGTTAAGCGTTCAACGAACTTTTACCACAGTTTTAATAGTTTTGAATGAATTGCTCAATATTCTCGTGTCACGTACGTAACAAAGTAGACAAGAAAACAGTCTGAAGGACAGCCAAATCTCCGGCCGCACTTTGTATCAAGGCGCAACCTTGTGACCTTCACATGTGACCTTGACCTTCAGTTGGCATGGTTTAATTATGGTTCTGCACATCAGCTCACTGTGGGGTGTATTTCACAAAAGTTTAATGAAAATCCTTCTAGGGGTAAAGGAGATATGGAACGGACACAAAATTCAAAGTTTCAAATTTGTGACCTTCAACTGTGACCTTGACCTTGAGTTGGCATGGTTTATTTATGGGTTCTGCACATCAGCTCACTGAGAAGAATATTTGACCAACGTTTAATGAAAATCCTTCCAAGGGTAAAGGAGATATGGAACTGACACAAAATTCCAAGTTTCAAACTTGTGACCGTCAACGGTAACCTTGACCTTGAGTCCGCATGGTTTCTGCACACCAGTTCAATGAGACGAATAATTGACCAAAGTTTAATGAAAATCTATCAAGGGTTCAGGAGATATGGAGTAGACAAGAAAGTGTTACGGACAGATGGCGGACGGACGGACATGATTCATTTATGGGCTCTGCACATGAGCTCACTGAGGAGAATAATGGACCAAAGTTTAATGAAAATCCTTTGAGGGGTAAAGGAGATACGGAACGGACAAAAATTAAAAGTTTTAATCTTTTGACTTTCAAATGTGACCTTGACCTTGAGTTGGCATGGTTCATTTATGTGTTCTGCACATTAGCTCACTGAGAAGAATATTTGACCAAAGTTTAATGAAAATCCTTCCAAGGGTAAAGGAGATATGGAACGGAAAAAAAAATCCAAGTTTCAAACTTGTGACCGTCAACGGTGACCTTGACCTTGAGTCGGCATGGTTCATTTATGGGTTCTGCACACCAGCTAACTGAGACGAATAACTGACCAAAGTTTAATGAAAATCTATCAAAGGGTTCAGGAGATATGGAGCGGACAAGAAAGTGTTACAGACAGACAGACAGATGGACGTTCCAACATGTCAGGTTTAAGGGCTATTTCTTTTGTTCTTTTCTTTTGTTTGGTTTATGGGCTAACCTCCTAAACCTTTTATTTACGAATAAATCTATTGTTTACCAATCATTTTCCAATCATTTTCTATTGTTATCAATCTGGACACTAGCCCCTAAACCTGACATGTTTGCCCTGACAGACGGACAGACAGACAGACGAAGGCCATTCCTATAATCCCCGCTCCAATTTGCGGCAGAGGATTAAAAAGTCCTTTAAATATGAGCAATATCTAGGCTTGATAACGTTTCTACCCAGATTTTGTTTATTTTAATTCAAATTTTGATAATAATTATTAGATCAGTGAAAACACTGAACTTTCACATTCAAGTGCCAAACTGTAAGCAGAGAAAGTAACGTAGTTCACCTGTATAAATAGTATACAGAGTCGGGGTTCTGGGACTAAGGTGAGAACACCCTCCTCCCTAGAGGCCCTATTTGGCAAATCTCGGCTCCTAGGCCTGGTTTCGCACCCTCCACCAGTATACAAATAGGGACTGCGATTCGCGACACGCCAGGTCATTGTAAGAACACCCTCCCCCTACGTGCACACGACGACGGGCAGTGCAACAGGCTAGCAACAACACGTGGGGGCAGGTGGGAACACCTATTAGAGAGTGGGAACAATGAGAACATCCACAAGGAACACATAGATCCAGGGGACAAACCATGCCAGCAGGAAGCAAAATCCCACCGGAGGCATTCGAGGAGATATGTTCGGGCAAGCTGCGAGAAGACCTTGCGCGCTTGGCCCTCCTGCGGGGAAGGACGAAGTGCCGAAAGAAGGGAAAGAGGGTATCGCACACGACAATGGGCATGAGAATGCAAAACTGCGAGAAGACCTTGCACGCTCAGCCCTCCTGCGGGGAAGGACGAAGCGCCTAAAGAAGGGGAAGAAGGTATCGCACACGACGACGGGCATGACAACAGGCTAGCAACAACACATGGGGGCAGGTGGAAACACCAATTAGAGAGTGGGAACAATGAGAACATCCACAAGGAACACATCGATCCAGGGATAAACCATGCCAGCAGGAAGCAAAATCCCACCCGAGGCCTTCGAGGAGATATGTTCAGGCAAGCTTGGATTCTGAGAGGCAAGGAGGATCTATGGAATAGGCCACGCACAATACAAGAAGATCAAACAAAGAGTGGAAACCCCACCTTCTGTCGTGCCTCCCGCCATCGCCTTTCGGAAAAGGGGGGAGGACACCAGTGGAGAGTTTCTCGAGGACTTGCATGCTCTATTCCAGGGTCGCCCAGACCTCTTTCTATCCCACGAAGACTATTACATTGTGTATTGGTGGAATTCTTTTAATTTTAATAACATTCTTAATGGTGATCAAAGTGTTGATACAAAAGTTTTATATAGGTATGTGGCAAGCTAGATGGTATTCTAATGCACTTGCATATGTAATACGACGTCTGATTGGATGACATCAAAAATTTGCGACAGTATATTCTGCGATATACTGTCGGAAACCTAACGGCATCGCCTAACGTCGCTTTTTATTGGCTGGCATTTGGTTTTACGCTGGTCACAGCGCTAGCTGTTTTGTGCAAAATAATAGTTTTCAACAAAATAACCGTAGAAGTGCATTAGAATGGGGATAACTGTATTGCAAAATTATGATTTGGGGAGGTAAATCGTCAGTTTTACGGTCGCAAATAACGTTTTACGGCTCCACTGACGCGTCGCCATAAAACGAAATTTCTGTCTGCAAAACCTCCAATTTACCTCCCGAAATCACAATTTTGA
The DNA here is from genome assembly GCA_963580285.1 of Lucinisca nassula. NCBI lineage: Eukaryota > Metazoa > Mollusca > Bivalvia > Lucinida > Lucinidae > Lucinisca > Lucinisca nassula. The sequence goes on from OY757022.1 coordinate 135,312,928, forward strand.
AGTTATCCCCTAATTTATTGCATGATTTCTTGTCAACATAAATATGAATAAGTTAACCCTTTTTGTACCAAATGAAATCTTTCTCCCTATATATAGCAGGAGTCCATTTCAAAATTTAGGGATGTCAGGTTGTGTTTTCATCAAAATTTATTTGGAAAATGACGGAACTTTTAGCAAATAGTGGAGGCCCTGATCAGACGCCGCATTCTGCAGCGTCTGAACTGGGCCTGCACTGTTTGCCAGCGTACCCGTTTTGGGGTTTCTGGTACTAAATGGGTTAATTCATATAATTATAATTTCTACATCTAAAGATAAATGAATGTAAATTTCAAAAGATTACCAATAATAAATTTCAATGGAGGCTACCATGGTTAGTTGGAATTTTTATCACAATTGACCATGATAAAAAAGTGGTCAACCCTAGTAGTAATTTTTACCATCTTTCAGACCAAGAACAAAAAACATGATACATCTATTCTTTTTTTCAAAGCATTCAACGACTGACCATGAAAAAACATGGTAGACCATCAAAAACATGATGACCATGGTCAACCATGGTTATTATTTCGCCTTGTAAATCTGATGTCTGATTTTCTGTGAAAAAAACATTATAGCATGAGTCCATTTCAAAATTTACGGGTGTCAGACTGTGTTTTCTTCAGAACTTATTTGAAAAAAAAGGCTCAATGTTTTCCAAACAGTGTATGCCCTGATCAGACGCCGCATTTTGCGGCGTCTGATCTGGGCCTGCACTGTTTGTGGGGTTTCCAGTACAATATGGGTTAAATGCGCTTATATTTACGTAAGAAAACACTACAAACATTAAGATGTTTTCCTTCTTTAGAAAGTGAACCAAAGTTCTGCTACCAATTTTAAATTGTTTATGTACGTTAGAGCCTCAAATCAAACAAACATAGCTACCTGTTCATGTAATACCATGTTTAAATTATTTGTTCTGGAAGCACTATTTTCAAAATTGAAGTACCCTGATTATATAATTTGAGATAATGCAGACATTCTATATAAGGGTTTTTAAAATTGGGCCCCTTCAAGCGATTTTGGTACTTATCGCCTATGCAAGCAGCGAAGGTTCATGCGAGCCTGCGCATCTGTGTAGTCTCGCCAGAACCTTCGCTGCTCGCTCATACAAGCAGTGAATCAAGAGGAACCTTCAGACAGAAAGCCATATCCCTGGCCCCTCTGAATGGCTGGGCATGCGCAGTTGAAATTTGTCATGACGGAATGCTCGAAGACACAAATTCGCTTGGCGGGGCTCAATTAATCTCACATTATTTGCTAACCATTATCCTGCATGGTGAAAAAAAAAAACTTCAAATAATGAACCTGCACCTGCCACAACCAGCAGACAACATTCCTAGTTTTTGTCAGAGGAAAACAGACTTGCCTTTTCATGTGAATCATTCACATGGAACGTCAAGCCTGGTTTTCTCTGATAATTAATTAAAAACTGAGCCTATAAGAAAGTTATTGACCAAACACGAAAAAGGCCCCTTTTTTACCTTTGACCTCTATGTATGACCTTGACCTTTGAGGTACCAACCTGAATCATGTGTGCAACACATTGTCTCATGATAGTTAACATTTCTGCCAAGTAATTTCAAATTCTGTTTAAATATAAGAAAGTTATTGACAAACCACGAAAAAAGGCCCCTTTTTACCTTTGACCTCTAAGTATGACCTTGACCTTTGAGGTACCAACCTGGGTCATACACGAAACACATCGTCTCATGGTGGTTAACATTTCTGCCAAGTAATTTCAAAATCCATCTAAAATTAAATAAGTTATTGACCAAACACGAAAACCTTTTACCTCAAAGTATGACCTTGACCTTTGAGGTACCGTCCTGCGTCATGTGTGCCACACATCGTCTCATGGTGGTTAATATTTCTGCCAAGTAATTTCAAAATCTATCTCAAAATAAGAAAGTTATTGACCGGACATGATTTGCCCATACATATATACATACCGACAAACTTCCAAGGGGAGATAACTCAAACAGTATAAATGCGAGAGTTATAGTTCTTGCACTCTGCATGTTGTCTAATATTGATTAATATTTATATGAAGTATCGTGAAGATAGCTTGAAGGGTTTTCAAGTTATAGAGCAGACACGAATTTGTGACAGACGGACAGAAGGACGTTCCAACATGTCAGGTTTAAGGGCTATTTCTTTTGTTCTTTTCTTTTGTTTGGATTAGGGGCTAACCTCCTAAACCTTTTATTTACGGAATAAATCTATTGTTTAACAATCATTTTCCAATCATTTTCTATTGTTATCAATCTGGACACTAGCCCCTAAACCTGACATGTTCGCCCCGGACAGACAGACAGACGCCCGGGGAAAAAAACAATATGTCTCTCCGAAAAAAAAAAAAATTCGGGGGAGACATAATAAGTTCATTGTATATTCATTGGCTTTATTGGTATGATATACTTACAGGGTACTGTAGCCCACTTAGGAAGAGAACCATTAGAAACGTGGCATTGCCTTCTAACCTGTAAGAGACGATAGATCAACTAGCCCTTGTCCTGCTGAATAAGTTAATTTTGCCACATCAAATTCTGACAATCAACCAACAAAATTACTTGATATAATGTATTTATTCAAAGGCCTAAAATGAATGACATCTGATCTGGATCTACACTGTTTGCTGAAGTAGGGGTTATCATGGATCAGCAAGAAAATAGTTAAAAACTAGAAATGCGTCCACAGGACACAGATGCCCCCGCCTGAAAATATGTTGATGTTAGTATTTGTCCTTTGACCGCTAAGTATGACCTTGACCATACAGGTACAGACCTGGGTCATGCGTGCAATAAATTGTCTCATGATGGTTAACATTTCTGCCACGTAATTTCTAAATCCATCCAGAACAAACTAGAAATGCATCCATAGGACACGGATGCCCCCACCTGAAAATATGTCTATAATCGTATTAATCCATAGAAAGTTACTGACGGTTTTAAGTTTTGGACCCTTTTTTCACATCTGACCTCTAATAAATGACCTAGACCTTGGAAGTAAGGACCTTGATTTTGTGTGAGGCAGATTGTCTCATGATGGCCAACATTTTTGCCAAGTAATTTCAAAATCCATCCAGAAATAAGAAAGTTATTGACTGCGTTTAAGTTTCGGACCCCTTTTTTTTTACCTTTGAGCTCTCAATATGGTTTTGCATGTGACACATCGACTCATGATGGTTAACATTTCTCCAAAGTAATTTCAAAATCCATCCAGTATTAAGAAAGTTATTTAAGTTTCGGATCCTTTTTTTGACCTTTGACCTCTAAGTATGACCTTGACCTTGGAGGTACGGACCTGGGTTTTTCAGGTGCATATCGTTTTATGACGGTTAACATTTCTACAAAGTAATTTCAAAATCCATCGAGAAATAAGAAAGTTATTGACTGTGTTTAAGTTTCGGATGGACGAACGAATGGACGGATGAACGAACAGACGGATGGACAGGGGCAACGCTATATGCCCCTCTACCATTCTTCGAATGGCAGGGGCATAAAAAGCTATTGAGCGGACACAAGAAAAAGATACTTTTCTTTACTTTTGATCTCTTAAGTATGACTTGACCTTGGATGTACCAATCTGGGTCTTGCGCATGACACATGGACTCATGATGGTTAACATTTCAACCAAGTAATTTCCAAATCCATTCAGAATAACCAGACACAAGAAAAAAGACATTTTTCTTTACCTTTGACCTCTAAGTATGACCTTGACCTTGGAGGTACCAACCTGGGTCTTGGGGCATGACACATCTCATGACGGTTAACATTTCTGTCAAGTAATTTCAGTATCCATCCAGAAATAAGAAAGTTATTGACTGTGTTTAAGTTTCTGACCCTTTTTTAAATCTTTGACCTCTAAGTACGACCTTGAACTTGGAGGTACGGACCTGGGTTTTGCACGAGACAGATCTTCTCATGATGGTTAACATTTCTGCCAAGCAATTTCAAAATCCATCCAGAAATAATAAAGTTATTGACTGCGTTTAAGTTTTAGGCCTTTTTTCCTTTTACTTTTGACCTCTAAGTACAACCTTGAACTTGGAGGTATGAATCTTGGTTTTGCACGTGACACATTGTCTCGTGATGGTTAACATTTCTGCCAAATAATTTCAAAATCCAACTAGAAATAAGGAAGTTATTGACTGGATTTAAGTTTCGGATGGAGGAACGGAAACTTGATCTACAACTTCAAGTTTCAATTGCATATAGTAATTTGATTGCATGATAGTTAAAAACTGGTGTGACAAAATTAATTTATTCAGCAGAATAAAGTTTAAATACAGTGCAAGCTCAAAATATTATGCCCAATTAGAAAATTAAAGCCAAAAACTAGAATTTTTTTTTCTTCAAAAACACAGATGTCTTCCCCGTTTTTGACCTCTAAGTATAACCTTGACATTGGAGGTATTGAGCTGGGTCTTGTGTGCAACACATCATCTAATGAAGATGAACATTTCTGCAAAGTAACTTTAAAAATGTTCATTGAAAAATAAAAAAGTAATTGGCCGTACACAAAATAGCCCTTTGAGGTACAACACATCGTCTCATGATGGTTAACATTTCTGCAAAATAATTTCATAATCCATCAAAGAATAAGGAAGTTATTGACTGTCCCTTTTTTACCTTTGACCTCTAGGTATGACCTTGACATTGGAGGTATGGACCTTGGTCTTGCACATGACTCATGGTCTAATGATGGTGAACATTTCTGCATGGTTACTTTATAAAGTCCATCCAGAAATAAAAAAAGTTATTGACTGGACACAAAAAAAAAACTTTTTGTTACCTCTGACCTCTTAGTATGACCTTGATCTTGGAGGTACCGACCTGGGTCTAGCGTGCACCACATCGTCTCATGATGGTTAACATTTCTGCCAAGTAATTTCACAATCTATCCAGGAATAAGAAGGTTATTGAATGAACACTACAAAAGGCCCCTTTTTGTCCTTTGACCTCTTAGTACAACCTTGACATTTGAGGTACCAACTTGGGTTATGCACACACCACATCGTCTCATGGTGGTTAACATTTCTGCCAAGTAATTTCAAAATCCATCTAAAAATAATAAAGTTATTGACCGAACAAAAAAAAAGAGTCCCTTTCTCTACCTTTAACCTCTATGTATGACCTTGACCTTTGAGATACCAAACTGGGTCATGTGCACAACACGTCGTCTCATGGTGGTTAACATTTCTGCCAAGCAATTTCAAAATCCATCTAAAAATAATGAAGTTATTGACCAAACACGAAAAAGGCCCTTTTTTTACCCTTTTTTACCTTTGACCTCTATGTATGACCTTGACATTTTAGGTACCAAACTGAATCATGCATGCAACACATCGTCTCATGATAGTTAACATTTTTGCCAAGTAACTTCAAATTCTATCTAAAAATAAGCAAGTGATTGACAAAACCCGAAAAAAGGCCCCTTTTTTACCTTTGACCTCTAAGTATGACCTTGACCTTTGAGGTACCAACCTTGGTCATGCATGCAACACATCGTCTTATATTGGTTAACATTTCTGCCAAGTGATTTCAAAATCCATCTCAAAATAAGAAAGTTATTGACCAAACACGAAAAAAAGGCCCCCTTTTTTACCTTTGACCTCTAAGTATGACCTTGACCTTTGAGGTACCGACCTGCCTTATGCGCATCACACATCATCTTATGGTTGTGAACATTTCTGCCAAGTAATTTAAAAATCCATCTGAAAATAAGAAAGTTATTGACCGGACACGATTTGACCATACATATATACATACCGACAAACTTCCAAGGGAGATAATTCAAAAAGTATAAATGCGAGAGTTATAGTTCTTGCGCACTGCACGTCGTCTAATGCTGATTAATATTAAAATGAAGTTTCGTGAAGTTAGCTTGAACGGTTTTCAAGTTATAGAGCGGACACGAATGTGTGACAGACGGACAGACAGACACCCAGGGGAAAAACAATATGTCTCTCCGCAAAAAAAAATTTTCAGGGGAGACACAAAAAAAAACTAGAAATGTGTCCAGACGACACAGACGCCCCCACCCAGGGGCCCGCCTCACCCCGAAATTTCATGTTGCAACAACAGCTGCTACTGGACAGCATAGCTCTACTGCAAAAGTGTCCTACCCATAGATGCGGCTATTGCTGATTAAATCTATCATCACACCCAATTTGAACCCAATTAATTAAATAGTTCGGAAAATATGAGCTCTAAGAAACTTTAACATTCAAAATTTTCTAAGTGTGTGACCTTGACCTTGAGGTCATGGGCAGGGTCGGTGGTATGGCTGAATGAAACTTGGGACCTGTATCTATCATCATTCCAAATATGAAGCCAATCTATATGGTTTGGAAAATATGAACCCTAAAACTTTAAAAGCATCATAAGACTGAGTCTGTGACCTTGACCTTGATGTCAGGGGTGGGGGTATATACAACTTTGGACCTCTAACTATCATCATACCAAATATGAAGCAAATCCATATGGTTTGGTGAGCATGAGTTCTTAATAAACTTTAAATAAAACAATTCTTTGTCTGTGACCTTGACCTTTAGGGCATGTGCATGGGTGGGGGAATTGGACCAGTATCAATCACCAGACCAAATATTAACTTAATTCATCATTAGATTTGGAAAATATGGAAAATATAAACTCTTAAAATATCTAATTAAAAATTTCTGAGTCTGTGACCTTGACCTTGAGTTCATGGGCATGGGTGGGGGTATCGCTGAATAAAATGGACAGATATCTAACATCATACCAAATCATACTCAATCCATCATACAAAAAATATCAACTCTTAAATTATCTAATTAAAAATTTCTAAGTCTGTGACCTTGACCTTGAAGCTATAGGCATGAGTGGGGGTATTGCCAAATAAACATTTAGACGTGTATCTATCATCATAGCAAATATAAGCCAAATCCATAATCTGGTTTGGAAAATTTGAGCTCTTTAAAATCTTTAACAATAAAATTGTCTCTAAGTCTGTGACCTTGACCTTGAGGTCATAGGCATGGATGGGGGTATTGCTGAATAAAACATCGTACCTATATCTATCATCATACCAAATATGAACCAAAGCCATCATAAAAGTTCAGATTCTACCAGGTACAAATACCTTAGCCGGAGTCTTTAACATTGAAAAGTCCATGACCTTGACGTCATGGGCATGGGTGGGGGTATCACTGAATAAAACTTTGGACCTATATCTATAATCATACCAAATATGAACCAATTCCATCAAATGGTTTGGAAAATATGACTTCTAAAATGTTCAGGGTCTACCTGTTACAAAAACTTTAACCCGAGACTTTAACAATGAAAATTTCTAAGTCTGTGACCTTGACCTTGAGGTCACAGGCATGGGTTGGGGTATCGCTTAATAAAACTTTGGACCTATATCTAATAAAACTTTGGACCTATATCTATTATCATACCAAATATGAACCAGTTACATCAAATGGTTAGGAAAATATGAGTTCTAAAAGTTCAGGCTCTACCTGTTACAAAAACCTTAACCTGAGGTTACAGGATCACGTACGTATGTACGTACGTATACACACACATACAGACGGACATACACATGTACGCACATACGGAAAACCGAAAAACTATATGCCCCCGGCATCATGCTGATGGCAGGGGCATAAAAAATCATAAAACTCTGTGGCATATAATTCATAAACCAGAAAGGACATCTTCGGCCACAAAATGTACAAAACCGTAATGATCCTAAATATTTGACCAGACATGCCTAAGCAAACAGTAAAGACCCAGATAAGATTGTTCCTAAGGAGCAGTCTGATCAGGGTCTACACTGTTTGTCATCCTTCACGAGCAGTCTGATCTGGGTCTGCACTGTTTGCCATTCTGTCAGCACTTTTCTGACTCCTTGCTATATTGTGACACAAATTTGTTAAAAGTTTAGGAGAATTACAGCAAGTCCTCAAAATGTCCAATTTTTTAGGATTTTAGAATGACATTATAGGAATCTTATATGGGTGTGAGGGGTTGATGGAAAAATCTGTCCCGAGGGTCACTGTCCGGCATCACGAGGCTTGCCGAGTGATGCCAGACAGTGAACCCGAGGGACGGATTTTTCTATCCACCTTCACACCCATATTGGATTCTTTTTGTTGCATACCTTCAATTTCTATTGCGAATTTTTAATGCTGCTGTCACTTCCGTTACCGACGTCCGCCATTTTGTCATGACACAACAGGAATGTTTAGTGATGTCATGCATGACGACACCGCGCATGAGGTTGTAGTCAACCAGTGCATTTATCAAACACGCGATTATATTACATTTGGGGTTGGAACACCAGGGTCAGAACATAAATTTCTATCCCAGGGTAAAATCATGGATTTCCTTGTCTGGTGTGCAAGAAAATATCTATCTGCAAATCCAATACAACAAAAAACTCATGTGCTATAATGGCATAGAACTAGCAGGTCTCAGATGACTTTTTCCATATTTTCTACTCCAAATTTAGATTGTGGGTGCTCATTAGGGCAGCCCATTACGATTACACACCCGTGCGACATAGTGCATTTTTTCAAACCTCCAAAACGGATACTTTTCTAATGAAAATCTGTGATTTTTTCATTTTTTCTTCAAACATAGGTTATGGGTGCTCGTTAGAACTGCCTCATTGAGACGGTTCTATCGAGTACCCACAACCTATGTATAGGAGCAGAAATAAGGAATATAATGTATACCCCATTACCCCTACCCCCAATATAAGTGGGGTGAAGAGGGGTGTTTATTTCAGGGACTTGTTAATGTGATGGTCTTTGGCAAAAATAAGGAAAGTAAAGTATACCCCTATAAACCACATTTTCACTTTATAAAGTGTTTACAGGGGTATATGTTTCATGGACTTGTAAACATGATGTAGTCTTCAAGATTTTCTATAAAGACAAAAAAATTACTGACCAAAACTATTTTTAAGATACATTTTTACCCGTATCCTGCTGAATAAACTCATTTAGCCACCCCCATTTCTGACTATCCACCAATAAAATATATAAATTGATGTAATGTAACTGTTCAATTCACAAACTGCATGACAAACAGTGTAGATCCTGATTAGATGGATTCATCTGATCTAGATCTAATAATAGTTTGTCTGTCATTGTCTGTCATTACTGACAATGACCAATCTTAATCATATGTAAGAATATAAGAATCTTATATGGGTGTGAGAGATGGATTGAAAAATCCGTCCCGAGGGACACTGTCCGGCATCACGAGGCTTGCCGAGTGATGCCAGACAGTGATCCCGAGGGACGTATTTTTCTATCCACCCCTCACACCCATATTGGATTCTTTTTCTTGCATACCTTCCATTTCTATTGCGAATTTTTAATGCTGCTGTCACTTCGGTTACCGACGTCCGCCATTTTGTGATGACACAACAGGAATGTTTAGTGATGTCATGCATGACGACGCCGTGCATGAGATTGTAATCAACCAGTGCATTTATCAAACACGCGATTATATCCGATTTGGGGTCGGAACACCAGGGTCAGAACATAAATTTCTATCCCAGGGTAAAATCACAGATTTCCTTGTCTGGTGTGCAAGAAATTCTAGTACAGTAAAACCTGTCTTAGTGGCCACCTGTATTAAGCAAGCAACCTGTGTTAAGCAAGCAGGCATTCAGTTCCTCCAAAAGGCAAATGTGTTAAATTTCACCTGTATTAAACAAGCACCTGTCTTGAGCAAGCACAGTTTGGTTATCCCTTAGGTGCTTGCTTAGTACAGGTTTGACTGTATTTGTGTGTTCTAAGATGATGAGACCAATACTAGCTCTGAATTGTTTGTTGCAGATTGAGAAACAGAGGTTAGAGGAAGACAGCTCTGTTTGTGATGCCTTACACGTAGCTCTGGCTTGGCGCTGTGCATGTTTCTGTTCAGCTTGCTGATATTTTTTGCAGCATAATCACTAGTGCCCCTTCTGATGAGGCCTTGACACCTTGCTCGGTCCAATGCCATTTGGGCCCCGTCAAGCAATTTTGGTACTTATCGCCTATGCGAGCAGTGAAGGTTCAGGCGAGCCTGCGCATCCGCGCAGTCTCGCCAGAACCTTCGCTGCTCGCTCATACACACAGTGAATCAAGAGGAACCTTCAGACAGAAAGCCATATCCCTGGTCCCTCTGAATGGCTGGGCATGCGCAGTTAAAATTTGTCATGACAGAATGCTCGAAGACACAAATTCGCTTGGCGGGGCTCGTTTGTAAGCTTCCAGTGTTTCCTCACCTGCTGCTTCGCTGCTTCACCATCGCCACAAATCATTTTTTTTTTTGTGTGTGTGTTTGGCTTGCTGTGGCTGTGTGTATATGATAAACCCATTTAGTACCAGAAACCCCAAAACGGGTACCCTGGCAAACAGTGCAGGCCCAGACCAAACGCCGCAGAACACAGCATCTGATCAGGGCCTACACTGTTTGCAAAAACGTTCAGCCATTTCCCTGATCAATTTTGAAGAAAACTCAACCTGACACCTCTAAATTTTGAAATGAACTCATGCTATATTAAGTAGGAAGATTCTATTTGGAACAAAAAGGGTTAAGATGGCATGTGCTGAGAATTTGATTATAGTGAGGGGGAGGCATGCAGAGTCAACCTCACTCTCTCGTCCTGACCTAGCTGGATCCAGAGGCAAGACAGTGTCGAGACATCTGGAGCTAAGCCCAGATGCAGTGAATGAACATGACTTCTTTAGTGCCTTGTCATGCTCTTCATGCTCCACAACACGCTGCTGCATAGCCATTTGAGCTGTTGAATCAGATTTCTTCTGCCCCAGCAGCCGAAGCAGACTTTACATAGCCGGAACAGGCTAATCCAGATATGTAGGTTTTTGTTTGGACTTGCCTTCTCCTAGATGGATTGCCGACCAGGGCTTAAAGGCATTTATTCTGTAACAGTAAAACACACGGTGTGTTCATAATTGTTTTATTGCCCCCTGTGGTATACTATCTTTAGCAGATCAAAGGCGGCCCCTAATAGGGTGATTAGTAGCTTTTGTTGAATCCCCTGACTGAGGTACATAAGAGGAAAATCAATAACGTACACCAGTCAACAGTAAGTAATTTATTGATTTTCCCCAAGGAGGCCCCTTACCTGTTTAAGACAGAGGACTTCTCTACAGTCAGCTCTGAGGGCTACATAATATTATGTAATGAAATGATAGCCCTCAATAATCAAGAATAAATGCCTTTAAGGGCTCCATCTACCCTGAATGTTGCTACCCAGGTTCACTTAAAAGCTATTTAGAAGCAGAAACTGAAGTGCCTTACGTAGTGTCTGATCTGGATCTACACAGTTTATAAAGGTAGGGGTTGTCAAGTTCAGCAGCATAATGGTTAAATAGCATGTTCAATAAGTGCTTGCAACTTGTCAATAAATCAAAATATACATACTTAATCTGGTGGGCCCTCTGTATACAGTTGAAAATGTGCTTCGGATCAGAATGATACATAACAGGATACTGAAAACAGAAAATAACAACAGCAAATATAAAACTGCAGGCACTAAAGCATTGTGAGTACATACTGCAATCTGAGAATATGTTATTGTATGTTAGCCAATTTAGTACCAGAAACCCCAAAACGGGTACCCTGGCAAACAGTGCAGGCCCAGATCAGATGCTGCAGAATGCAGCATCTGATCAGGGCCTGCACTGTTTGCTAAAATTTCAGTCGTTTTCCAAATAAATTTTGAAGAAAACACAACCTGACACCCCTAAATTTTGAAATGAACTCCTGCTATATATAAGGTGGAAGATTCCATTTGGTACAAAAAGGGCTAGTGCAACGGAAAGTTTCAGTGCAATGGTACACATCAGCAAAATGTGAGTGCACCTGAGAGCTATGTAGAATGTGAGTACCCCAACACTCCTCATTGCTATGTGAGTGCTTCTCAGGGCAAAATGAGTACACATCTGAATGATCTGAGCAATGTTACTGTGTGAGTACACATCTGAGCAATGTTACTATGTGAGTACACATCTGAGCAATGTTACTATGTGAGTACACATCTGAGCAATGTAACTATGTGAGTACACATCTGAGCAATGTTACTATGTGAGTACACATCTGAGCAATGTTACTATGTGAGTACACATCTGTGCTGTGTGAGTAAACATTTAAGTGCTATGAGTAAACATATGTACAATCTTTCATTCCTATGGATTTGATAGTCTTTCCAACCCTTGGGATGGCAGGGTCGGGTTAAAACTTCAGCTATCAGCCGATGAATTCTTCTGGTTGGAAACAATCCGTTATCTAATCTATATCATGAAATATTTCTTTTTACCAGTACTTAATTGTGCTGAACAGTTAGCATTGCCTCGCCTCACAAAAAGGTTTGAAACATTGGTAGGTTTCTATGTCCTCCAACTAAGAGCCTGAGTCCAATTATTCAAAACTAACATATTAGCTACAATACATATATATTAACCCTTTTTGTACCAAATGGAATCTTCCACCTTATATATAGCAGGTGTTTATTTCAAAATTTAGGGTTGTCAGGTTGCGTTTTCTTCCAAATTTATTTGGAAAATGGCAGAACTGTTTGCCCAGATCAGGGACTGCACTGTTTGCCAATTACTTCTTTTGGGGTTTCCGGTACTAAATGGGTTAATCCTTCAGTCATTTAAAATTTATACAAGTTATTGTTGAAAAACATGTTCAAATATTTTCAGCAAAATATGTTTTACAGCAAAAATGTGTGTGCATAAGCTGTTGTACAGGTTTTGGTATTTTGCTTGTGTTGAGGTTTTAGGTCCCCCTCAACACTACTTAGGTCATTTTGGAGATGTTGCTTCTGATGTTGTGGGACTTCTACCCAACAATGAGACGAAATGACATCTCAAACCCTAACGCCAAAAGAAACCACTAAGGTTTATATGCAGGGATGATCCAACTCGCACAACTTTGCCTGAGCAAGCTTAGACCCTCAGTTTGCCAGTACTCATATGTTTGGTCGGGTTCAGCTCTGTGCAGAAGCACCTTGCAGGGCAATCTATTTCTCCAGGCCCTGATGGGCAGAGGCATAACAAGTCCATTAAGCTAATGATACTATGAACCAGAGTGCTGGGGCCAGTTGTTCAAAGCATCGTTAACATAACAAGCTCCATACTTGTCAAATTGTTAACTGTTCTAGCAAGTACAATATCTGACAATTAGTGGTATTTTTGCTGAAAAAAATATGAGCATCTTTTGCATCTTTTTTCAGCAAAAATATTAGCATATTTGCCATATTAAATAATCAAAGTTGTAATGATTTGTAAACTAATGACATCAATAGTATTGAACAACTGGCCCCAAATCTCAAATATACAATCTGCAAAGCTCGAGACATTGAGGATTCTTTTTTTCTTCTTTGTTTCTGTTTTGGGTTTTAAGGCCCTTTCAAGATTATTTCACTCATTTTTTGGCCAATATTAAATCAGAGGTGGACAAAAGATGGAGTACCCAGAGAAAAACCACAAAAACTTCCATTGCAGAACTTGGCACCTCATGTGACCTGAGTGAGGCTCGAACCACAGCGGTGAGAAACCTAATGATTATACAGTCGAGGCTCCTACCCACTAGGCTGTGGTAATCTATAGAAAATGATGTTTAACCCATTTCAGACTGGAAACCCCTAAACGGGTACCATGGCAAACAGTGCAGGCCCAGATCAGATGCTGCGGCATCTGATCAGGGTGTACACTGTTTGCAAAAAGTTAAGCCATTACCTGAATAAATTTTGAAGAAAACACAACCTGACACCCCTATATTTTGAAATGGACCCCTGCTATATATAAGGAGGAGGATTCCATTTGGTACAAAAAGGGTTAATCAGGATAACTGAGGGATAATTTTCCTTATTACTTGTTAGAAACAGGCCTCCACCAATTGGGGCTTGAAGAAATAGATGGGCTGCATGATGCTTCCTCGCAGAGCTGAAACCGACCGCACACAAGTACTGGTAAACCGCTTAGAGGATCTAAGCCTGCCCAGGCAAAGCGGTGCAAGTCAGACCATCCATGCTAATAAACCTTATTGGTTTCACTGGGCAATAGGGCTTGAGATGTCATTTCATCTCACTGTCGGGTAAAAGTCCTACAAAATTGGAAGCAACATCTCCAAAATGACCTACACAGTGCTGACGGCAAACTAACAAAACAAAACTTGTTAGAAACTTACATAGCTTCAGATATGGCGTTTTTTTTCATTTGGAAAATACCGTAAAATCTCTAATAGATGCCCGGGCGTTTATTAGAATCAATACCATTCCTGAAGAGTGGGGAGGGCGTTCATTAGTAGTGATTGCCCTAAAGCGGAACAGCGGGGCGCGGCGCCCCGGTGCCCTAAATTCCGGCCCTCTTGCCCTAAAATTTGAAATCTTTGCCCCTTTTGCGCCCCTCATTGCCCTTTACACCAATTTATTTTTTTGAATTAAATGTGCCCTGCAATAGACTCAATCTTTTGACCGTTTATCCAATAATCACGGGACAGTCATGCGTAATTACCGACACGCGACAATTGCAATAAATACACACAGTGTAAAATACCTGTGTTGTGTTCAATCAAGTGTATAGTATGGTTCCCGTTTTGTTCGCGTATACAAATGGCAATAACCAGAAAATTTATTAATGACCGCATTTGTTGACAAGAGGTCTCGATTACCAAAATATAGGGCCGAAATTCGGCCCCATTCCAAATGCCTAAAAGTATCCCATTTCCAGAAGACAAATGTCTTATCTGGCCAAGCACACTTTGTCCAAGAAATGTTGCAGTTCTTCTGAAACTCTCTGAATAAATGCATGGTGTACAGTTTCAGTAATGCTATTAAGGTTTACCAAATTATTCTTGTCCTTCATTCTACGATGTAGTTTTTTACGTACCCCACCCAAGACATTACGGATTTTGAGGGCCTAAATATGCTCACTCTAGTTTTGTTTTTGCAAGATATTTTGTTACAAATAAAATAAATGATGATTTTTTGACAATCTGAAGAAAAAATGATAAAGTTTTGCTTCAGAACAAAGTTGCCAGATGCACTGAAATGTGTGTCCTCCTTCAGGTCCGTCTCTACGTTTTTATTAAGGTAGCAGCCACCAAAATTGTCATAACGTTTAGATGATGGGAGAATTGACCAAAAATTTTAAAACTACAATCATTCTGTGCAATAATCTTTTTTGTTCTGCGTTTTTTGTCTTGAATGAACATGAATGAATGTAAGGAGGCCCAGGTACTTCTATCTATATCTTCCGATTTCGCTTTAACCCTAGGAGGGGACACAGAAGGGGCATGTTATGTACATACACTCCAGTTTTGCAGGATGAAAGCCTACAAAGCAATCATGTAATTGTGGTAGGGTTCTTTAACCTGTACAGGGATGGGTTTCACTGCACACGGGGCCTCCAGTTAACTTCCCCGATACGAAGTACAGTGCACCGGCCCCGATAGCTCAGTTGGTAGAGTGTCGGCTCCGGGGAACCGGAGGTCTGGGGTTCGACCCCGGGCCGCGACATACCAAAGTCGTTAAAAATGGTACTAGCTGCTCCTCGTTTGGCACTCAGATTTACGGGGTAGAGCTAGGACTGGTCGATCCAGTGTCAGGATAATGTGACTGGGTGTGGTATCATGTAATGTGTCTGGGACATGATACTTCAGTGAGGCAGCACTATAAACGTGAGCATTGAGCTCCCTGTTGCAACCAGACACCGTCGTGATATGACTGAAAAATTGTTGAAAGTGACGTTAAACCCGAATACACACACACACACACACACACACACACACACGAAGTACAGTGCACTTTATGACATTCATCCCCGCAAATGATGCCAATGGAGCGTGTGTACGAACACCGAATTTTTATCACTGCTGCCAGGGACTGAACCCAGGACCTCTAGCATCAGAGGCAAGTGCACTAACCACTGAGCTATCATGCTCCACAAGATATTCATAGTTACCACATGATTTGTATTCATAGTAGAATTACCCTAGTTTAAATCTTTTGGATAAAATTCTTACTGCAGTCACCGTCAGGAAGTGTCTGTCAAGTATTATTATCTTACCTAAAAATTTATGGGCCCTTGAATATTGATCCGGATTCCAAACATTTGCGAGTTTAGGCCCTTGGGCAGGTTAAGGTTTATCCCTGTTGTTTATTCCAGTCTGCTGTCTGGCATAGGCCTGCTCTTTAAATAACAATGCCATTAAAGAAAACCTTTCAGTGTTTGTAGTACATTTTCCAAATTTCAGTCAAAATATCAATAATTTTCCCAATTCTAAAGGCCCCATCCCCATTCCCTAAAACGGGTGCATGACCACTGCCTTCAGTGCCTTGCCCTCTTTGGAAAAGAGTCTGTGTAAGGTGTGCCCTTTTGATATGCAGTGCCGCGTTGCAAAAATGCCCTTTTTTGGGGTAGCACCCTGCCCTAATTTCAGTCTGCGGGAAACACTAATTAGAGGCCAGAGAAACCTGCAACTCACATGTGATGGTCCAAAACACTCAGTTTCTTTCTTATGGCCGCCATCTTGTTTCTCAGAAAATGACTGGGGATACAATAGCTGTGTCTTAGAATAGAATAGTAGTTACCCCCCAGGGCCTGACAAATCCAAAAAATTTTCCACTTGCCCACCGGGCAAGTAAAATACTTTTGCACTTGCCCAGCACAAAATCCTACTTGACCAGGATTTTGGAACCCAACGTGGAGTTGGATGGGGGGGACAATGGTGACGATGATGACGACCGACATTTATAAATATAATCAAAGGTTTCTGTCAAGTTTCAAGCACAACCACTTTCCATTAGGATCTAGTTATTTAATGTTTGTGTTTCTTTCTCTTCGGTGTCTCTGATGGAAGCTCAGGGTTAATTGTATTGATTCCTGATCATTACATTCACTTCTATTTATTTCCCTGCGTGCGGTAATACGGTAGAAAATAATGTTGTTGTCACAGTCAAGAACGGTACTTTTTCAAGTTAATTGACATAATACCTTTACCGATTAGCAATTTAAGATACAGTTATATAAACTCATTTAGCTTGACAAGCATGATGAACAAAAGCTGCAGCCGATATAGATCTACTCAAAAGATCAGAAGAAACAGGGCAGCGAGATAAAATATTAAAAGAATGGAATTTATTTAGCTTGAACCAAAAGACGAGGACCCCCTCGATCCAAAACGAACCCAAAGTTTCACACCCGCCCTACAAGCAAGTTCAATGCGATCATCATTTCCGCCATCCAAATCGTCGTCCATAAACCACCACTCCCATTTTACTGCACGCGATCGGTAAATGACGTCATCCGACCCCAGCAACCCTACACGTGTTTAACGTCATTGTTTTATTTTAATGGGGCATATCTCTTTCATTAAAAAAATGTTTGGAACCGGTAAAAAAATATTTTCTCGCTAGCTAAACGGTTGTGGATAGAGGCGCGACCAATCCGCGGTTACCAACATTAATAAAAGCACGCTAACACTGCATGATACCCCACCACTGCAAGATAATATGGTTATAGCCTTGCCCATAATAGTGGTACTTTTAAGTGTTATAGTTGTCTGTAAAACTTCACTAAGGCATTCAATATAGTAAAGGAACTACATCCATGTATATCAAAAGGGCAGATAATACAATAACCAGAAAAGCAGAGTGACTGTCCTTGGCAATAATATGTGTCCTTTAGTGTTTTAAAATTTGAAGAAAATCCACGAAAAGATTCTTAAGTTATTGATTGCAAACTCCGAAAAAAAATTGTGAGAAATTAATCAAGTTATCGGTCGGAAATGGTGTGGATGGACGGACGAACGGACAGACACCGGAG
The DNA here is from genome assembly GCA_963580285.1 of Lucinisca nassula. Lineage (NCBI taxonomy): Eukaryota > Metazoa > Mollusca > Bivalvia > Lucinida > Lucinidae > Lucinisca > Lucinisca nassula. The sequence goes on from OY757022.1 coordinate 135,330,809, forward strand.
GGTATATTATAATACCCCAGCACTATCGTGTGATGGGGTATAACAAAAAGAAAAAAAAGTCATTCCCGATATAAACATGTAGGCACAATTTGAAAAAAAAAATGTGAAAAATTAATCAAGTTATCGGTCGGAAATGGTGGGGATGGACGGACGGACAGACGGACAGACGGACGGACATACACCGGAGGGTATATTATAATATCCCAGCACTATCGTGTAATGGGGTATAACAAAAAGAAGAAAAGGAAAAAAAAAAAAAAAAAGGTAAAAAAAGGAATGAAAAACAAAAAATGAGAAAAAAAAACGAAAAAAAAAAATTCATTGCAAAAAGAAAGAAAAGAAAAATAAACGGAAAAAAAAGAAAAGAAAAAACGAGAAAAAAAGGGAAAAAAAAAAGAAAATTCCATTCCTCCACGGGGGTTTGAACTCACGCCCCTCAGATTCATATCACAAATTAATCCAGTTATTGGTCGGAAATGGTGGGGACGGACGGACGGACAGACACCGGAGGGTATATTGTAATATCCCAGCACTATCGTGTGATGGGGTATAACAAAAAGAAGAAAAGGGTGAAAAAAAAAAGGGAAAAAAAAGGAATGAAAAACCAAAAATGAGGAAAATTAAAAAAAAAAAAAAAATAAATAAATTCATTGCCAAAATGAAAAAGAAAGAAAAAGAAAAAAGAACACACACAAAAAAAAGAAAAAACGAAAAAAAAAAAAAAATTTCCATTCCTCGTCGGAGATTTGAACTCACGCCCCTCAGATTCATAGTCAACAATAGGATTTGTAGTCCAGCACTCTAACCACTACACTGGCAGTGATAATCAATATATTTCATAAATTAAAGGAATAAATGCGCAGAAACTATTTAATGGGAATTGTTAACGACCAATATTTCGTTAAATGTTAACGCATTTTGTGTATTCACAACACAAAACCTGCTTATTATGGTCGTTTATACATCAGTGCAGTTTCATCCAAATATTCCATATAGTAAAGGAATAAGTCTCCAAAAACCATTTAATCGGAATTTTTAACGACCATAATTCCGTTAAATGTTAATGTATTTTGCCCATTTACAATCCCAAACCTCCCATACCCAATGCCAATGTGTATACAAAATTTGAAGAAAATCCGTGAAAAAATATTCAAGTTATTGATCGGAAACGCCCCAAAACCCCTTATTTTGAACTAAAAAGGGCCATAACTCTGTCAAATGTTAACGGATTTTGCCCATTAACAATCCCATACCACTCATTCCCGATATATACATGTATGCAAAATTTGAAAAAAATTCGTTAAAAATTACTCAAGTTATCGATCGGAAATGGTGCGGACGGACGGACGGACGGACGGACGGACGTTCTCACAAATGGATACTTATGTGGCTATTTTGAGCAAGATTGATACTTAGGTGGCTAATTTTAACCACATAACAGACCTTTTATGTGTCTAACGGAATAAATCGCACTTTCTCTCATTGACTTACATTGATTCTGTCCAAGTTCATAGCCACCTATCTATCCATTTGTGTGTACGGACATACGGACGGACGGACGGACGGACAGACACCGGAGGGTATAACATAATACCCCGCCACTATCGTGTGGTGGGGTATAAAAACTTCGACTTTTCCCGCCAGCATCTGCTATTTGGCGCCAAAACATAACCATTCACGAGATAGTATAATAGTCCGTTTTTACTACCGTAAGATGTAGCAAACCGTCTTAGGAGCTATTAAATCATTTTCACATTGATTGTGGATTAAATTTTATTGCAGGGATAAACGCAAATTAGAGACATAACTTAATCTTATTTTCACACCTTGTCACGCTTATCGAAAGCGCTGGTGGTACACACTACACCGGATATGAAAGACACGCACCGCCGGGCAATCGTGTTTAATTGGTAATTATATGACAGGGATTAACAATAGTGCCATAATTGAACCGTTATAAAAACTTAGATGGTTTTGTCTCTGAATTGCCGACAAAGCGGATATTATTGTGATTTACTTACGGGTCTAGTTTTGCTGTATTTAAGGACTCAACAGTTGTAGACGATTTTTTTGCACTTGCCCGACCGGGCGTCGTCAAAGTGCACCTGCCCGGCGCGATTTCGGACTTGTCCCGAGAGGCCGGGCAATGGATTTGTCAGCCCCTGCTGCCCCCCCCCCCCCCCCACACACCCCGAACCTCTTTCTTCACTAAAGAGAATATCAATAATGTATAATTTCTCATTTCGTGTCAAACATGGCAAATACGTAAAACCTGAAGTCATTTTGTTTGACTTGTTTAATTTCCGAACCTTTTTTGCACCACGAGAGAAAAAAGGACTTGTGTGTTCGACTATCAAGCAACAAATTCGGAAACTTTCAGCATAAGGTTAGATCGTTTTTTGTTTTTGTTTTGGTCGTTTTTTTTTTCCAGTGGGTGTTTATTAGAGGCTGGTATTTTTCTGAGAATTGCTAAAAAAATTGCCATTTTTAACATCCCAATCGGAGGGTGGGCGTTTATTAGAGCATGGGCTTCTAACAGAGATTTTACGGTAATCACATTTTTCTTATTTATGTATGAAAACATGTTGTAGGTATTCATTAGAATCCCCTCAGTGAGGCACTGGAGTACCCACATTTTTTGTGCAGAAATAAGAAAATTAATATGTGGATACTTATCTGGGACTATGAATTTATGTTGTGAAGCACTTGTTTGAATTGACTCAATGAGCTGATTCTAATGGGTACCCATAACTTATGTTATAAATAAGACTAGAAATGCGTCCATAGGACACGGATGCCGCCGCCTGAAAATATGTCTATGTTCGTATTCATCCATAGAAAGTTATTGACCGTGTTTAAGTTTTGGACCCTTTTTATGCCATTTGACCTCTAAGGATGACCTTGACCTTGGAGGTGCAGATCTAGGTTTGCACGTGACATATTGTCTCATGATGGTTAAAATTTCTTCAAAATAATTTCAAAATCCATCCAGAAATAAGTAAGTTATTGGCTGCGTTTAGGTTTCGGACCCTTTTTTTGACCTTTTACCTCTAAGTATGACCGTGGCCTTGGAGGTACGGACCTGCGTTTTGCATGTGACACATCGTCTCGTGATGGTTAACATTTCTACAGAGTAATTTCAAAATCCATCCAGAAGTAAGAAAGTTATTGACTGTGTTTAAATTTCGGACCCTTTTTTGACCTTTGACCTCTAAGTATGACCTTGACCTTGGAGGTACGGACCTGGGTTTTGCACGTGACACGTCGTCTCATGATGGTTAACATTTCTGCCAAGTAATTTTAAAATCCATCAAGAAATAAAGAAGTTATTGACCGCGTTTAAGTTTCGGACGCACAGACGACCGGACTCCGGACAGGGGCAATGCTATATGCCCTTTCCACCATTCTTCGAATGGCGGGGGCATTAAAAATTATTCTGGAATTATCCTTGCTTTGCATCCTTATCTGAAGATATGTATGTTGTTCACACACTGTAACTGGCTCTGGTTAAGGTAAAACATCTTACTGTGGTTCTTCTCCAGACTATAAGCTCATACTTACTTCAACTTCATACTTTTTCCTGGCTGCAGCAACATTCATAGCCATCCACATGTTCACAAACTGACTCCCAACTGCAGAAAATATCACATAGCCATAGCCCTCTGGCAAACTCTCAGCAAACTTTGATACTGCACCCATGTCCTGTAATTAAAGGAAGTGGATATACCATTATAGGAGGTACCTCCTTTAAAACAAGGTTTTGCAGATCCACTTTTAGCTGGAGTCCAGTCTTTGTGGGGCTTTTTGTGTGTGTTTTTTTTTTTTTTGTCATCACGAAAACACGCCTATATAATTTTGACCCCCTCGAACCCCACATTTATATAGTAAAACTGGGGTTTGCAGGGGTAAAACTTATTTTTCTTATTTCTGCTCTAAAATATAGATTGTGGGTACTCGTTAGAACCGCCTCGATGAGGCGGTTCTAACGAGTACCCACAGTCTATATTTTGAGCAGAAATAAGAAAAATATTGTAATTTTTCATCTTAAAATCTTCATTTATTCGGCGCTAAAGGTGGCAATATATTTGTATAGGCGTGTTTTCGTAATGTCTTATACAGCCCTTTCAAGACTGTTTTCAAGCTGATCCTTAACCCTTGTCCTGCTGAATATTTAAATATGCCACACCCACTACTGATTATCAGCCAATCAGATTACTTGATGCAAATTATTGCAACAAATTCATAAACTGGATGGCAAACAATGAAGATCCTGATCAGATGGCTTCTTCAGAAGCCATCTGATCTGGATCTACATTGTTTGAAAGATAAGGCATATCCTGGCTCAGCAGGACAAGGGTTAATCAGAGGTGGGTAAAAGCCAGAGTGAAACCAACTGACATTCCATTGCAGAACTTGGCACCTCTAAAGGCTCAAACCCATGGCAGTGAGAGACATAATGATTAAGAGTCAGTTCTCTAACCCATAAGGCCATGGAGCGCTCATTCCAGTCTTAATGGATCTTTTGCTTGATTGTTTGGAGGTTTTTTTTGCCAACTCAACACTATTTAGGTAATATTAAGCAGGTCTGTTTAACTGACCATAATTTTCCTGGGTAGTCTTATACATTAATCAGTACAGCGCACACTGTATCTAAATTCTGAAAACTTTCCAGAGAATCTGAAAGCTTTCACCAGAATCTGAGAACTGACCTTTTAGAATCAGCAGAAGGGAGACAATCTCCACAGAAAAAGATTGCACCCCACTGCCCTGCAGCCCAGCAAGTACCGTAAAAGTCCTAAAAATTCTAACACCTTGTCGTTATGACCTTGAGGACTTGCTGTAACCCTCTTAAAATTTTAACAAGTTTGTTTCATGATCCAGCAAAGAGTCCTAAAAGTGCAGACTGAATTGCAAACAGTGTAGACCCTGATCAGACTGTTCCTTTCACATCAGTCTGATCTGGGTCTGCACTGTTTGCTTTGGCCTGTCTATCTCAATAATTAGGATCATTATGATATCCAACCGACGACAAGCTCCCGATCACCAGTCGGGTGCATAAACTTATGCCTTTTGATATCTTATCTGGGGATAGTATTAACAGGCTTCACACTGACCAAGCTTTTCCACTGGGGGCTTAAATAGATTTTACGTGGCCACAATCGTCGCCCTTACTTCTGTCGCGATTTAGACAAATAATTTGTTCAGTCCAAATGAAGGCCTCCTAACTCATCAGTGCAACATCCCCGTGAACACAAAAAATCAAAGAACCACAGAGGTGAGACAATGGTGAGGAATCGACAGCAAAGTCTATGTAAAAAACAAAGGGCCGGGGCGTTTTTGGCCCCAGGGCTATAATCTGTCAAATCTTGGTAGAGGTCCACTAGATGAAGCTTCATACCAAATATCAAAGACCTGGGCCTTGCAGTTTCAGAGAAGAAGGTTTTTAAAGATTTTCCCCAAATAAGCCTATGCAAAACACAAGGGCTCCGGTTCGGGGGCATTTTTGGCCCCAGGGCTATAATTTGAACAACACAAGGGCTCCGGTTCGGGGGCATTTTTGGCCCCAGGGCTATAATTTGAACAATCTTGCTAGAGTTCCACTAGATGAAGCTTCATACCAAATATCAAAGACCTCGGCCTTGTGGTTTCAGACAAGAAGATTTTTAAAGAGTTTCCCTATATAAGACTATGTAAAACCAAAGGGCCCCGGGGCGGGGCATTTTTGGCCCCAGGGCTATAATTTGAACAATCTTGGTAGAGGTCCACTAGATGAAGCTTCATACCAAAAATCAAAGACCTGGGCCTTGCCGTTTCAGAGAAGAAGATTTTTTAAGATTTTCCCTACATAAGTCTATGTAAAACCAAAGGGCCCCCAGGGCGGGGGCATTTTTGCCCCCGGGCTGTAATTTGAACAATCTTGGTAGAGGTCCACTAGATGAAGCTTCATACCAAATATCAAGAACCTGGGCCTTGCAGTTTCAGAGAAGAAGATTTTTAAAGATTTTCCCCATATAAGCCTATGTAAAACCAAGGGCCCCAGGGCGGGGGCATTTTTGGCCCCAGGGCTAAAATTTGAACAATCTTGCTATAGGTCCACTAGATGAAGCTTCATACCAAATATCAAAGACCTTGGCCTTGCGGTTTCAGAGAAGAAGATTTTTAAAGATTTTCCCTATATAAGTCTATGTAAAACCAAAGGGCCCCGGGGCGGGGGGGGGGGGGGCATTTTTGGCCCCAGGGCTATAATTTGAATAAACTTGGTAGAGGTCCAGTAGACGATGCTTGTACCAAATATCAAAGACCTGGGTTTTGCGGTTTCAGAGAAGAAGATTTTTAAAGATTTTCTCTATATAAGTCTATGTAAAACCAAAGGGACCCCGGGGCAGGGGCATTTTTGCCCAAGGGCTATAATTTGAACAATCTTGGTAGAGGTCCATTAGATGAAGCTCCATACCAAATATCAAGAACCTGGGCATTGCAGTTTCAGAGAAGAAGATTTTTAAAGATTTTCCCCATATAAGTCTTTATAAAACCAAGGGCCCGGGGCGGGGGCATTTTTGGCCCCAGGGCTAAAATTTGAACAATCTTGCTAGAGGTCCCCTAGATGAAGCTTCATACCAAATATCAAAGACCTTGGCCTTGCGGTTTCAGAGAAGAAATTTTTTTAAAGATTTTCCCTATATAAGTCTATGTAAAACCAAAGGGCCCCGGGGCGGGGGCATTTTGGCCCCCGGGCTATAATTTGAACAATCTTGGTAGAGGTCCACTAGATGAAGCTCATACCAAATATCAAAGACCTTGGCCTTGGGGTTTCAGACGAGAAGATTTTTAAAGATTTTCCCTATATAAGTCTATGTAAAACCAAAGGGCCCCCAGGGCGGGGGCATTTTTTGCCCCAGGGCTATAATTTGAAAAATCTTGGTAGAGGTCCACTAGATGAAGCTTCATACCAAATATCAAGAACCTGGGCCTTGCAGTTTCAGAGAAGAAGATTTTTAAAGATTTTCCCCATATAAGTCTATGTAAAACCAAGGGCCCGGGGGCGGGGGCATTTTTGGCCCCAGGGCTAACATTTGAACAATCTTGCTAGAGGTTCTCTAGATGAAGCTTCATACCAAATATCAAAGACATTGGCCTTGCAGTTTCAATGAAGAAGATTTTTAAAGATTTTCCCTATATAAGTCTATGTAAAACCAAAGGGCCCCCAGGGCGGGGGCATTTTTTGCCCTAGGGCTATAATTTGAAAAATCTTGGTAGAGGTCCACTAGATGAAGCTTCATACCAAATATCAAGAACCTGGGCCTTGCAGTTTCAGAGAAGAAGATTTTTAAAGATTTTCCCCATATAAGTCTATGTAAAACCAAGGGCCCGGGGGCGGGGGCATTTTTGGCCCCAGGGCTAACATTTGAACAATCTTGCTAGAGGTTCTCTAGATGAAGCTTCATACCAAATATCAAAGACATTGGCCTTGCAGTTTCAATGAAGATTTTTAAAGATTTTCCCTATATAAGTCTATGTAAAACCAAAGGGCCCCCAGGGCGGGGGCATTTTTGCCCCCGGGCTGTAATTTGAACAATCTTGGTAGAGGTCCACTAGATGAAGCTTCATACCAAATATCAAGAACCTGGGCCTTGCAGTTTCAGAGAAGAAGATTTTTAAAGATTTTCCCCATATAAGCCTATGTTAAACCAAGGGCCCCAGGGCGGGGGCATTTTTGGCCCCAGGGCTAAAATTTGAACAATCTTGCTATAGGTCCACTAGATGAAGCTTCATACCAAATATCAAAGACCTTGGCCTTGCGGTTTCAGAGAAGAAGATTTTTAAAGATTTTCCCTATATAAGTCTATGTAAAACCAAAGGGCCCCGGGGCGGGGGGGCATTTTTGGCCCCAGGGCTATAATTTGAATAAACTTGGTAGAGGTCCACTAGAGGAAGCTCCATACCAAATATCAAGAACCTTGGCCTTGTGGTTTCAGAGAAGAAGATTTTTAAAGATTTTCCCTATATAAGTCTATGTAAAACCAAAGGGCCCCGGGGCAGGGGCATTTTTGGCCCCATGGCTATTATTTGAACAATCTTGGTAGAGGTCCACTAGTTGAAGCTTCATATCAAATATCAAAGACCTGGGCCTTGCGGTTTCAGAGAAAAAGATTTTTAAAGTTTTCATTTGAAAAATCTATTTTTAGCTCCTGTGACCTAAATGTGCAAGAGACGGGAACCATTTGAACAACTTTGAAAGGGGACCACCTAAGGATCATTCCTGTGAAGTTTGATCAAAATCCGATCAGTGGTTCAGGAGGAGATGTCGTTTGTAGAAATTGTTTGCGCACTCAAGCACCGACACACGGACGGACGGACGACGGACGAAAAGTGATCCCAAAAGCTCACTTCGTCACTACGTTGCAGGTGAGCTAAAAAATTTAATTTACCAAATTAAGCCTTCCAACCCTTACACATTTTTTGTGACACATGTCGCCACATCGCAGCACTAGTAGCGCATGTTAACAACCCAGGGGGGTGAATGGACTTTTTGTTTCAGCCATGAAAGCCCCATTCAACCCATTAAGCTTCCCACCTCATTTTGACCCAAATATATTTTCATTTGGTAAATTAAGCCTCCCAACCCTAAAAAAATTCCACCCCAACTGGCTGTGACATACCAAGGGCACTCGGCGAGTGCCTCGTATAGGCAAAGCCCCAGAGCCCAGAGCCCCAGGGGGCGGACCACCACCCGCACGGGCCTTGGGGATCGGGTCCGGGATAAGGAAGTAACCTATTTAGACAAGTAGTTGCAAAAGACATACAGGTAAATTAGGCGCAAACTGAAGGCGTCGAAGCCGTGCACTAAACGATGGCCCATCTCTGCCCCAGCGGCGCCTGCTCCCCCGGGCGGCCCACCAAGCCCTTCTCACCCCTGACGATGTTCACGTGCACCTTTGAAGCCCTGATCAGCAACATTGGCCGCCCCCACAATGAGCTTACGAACATCCTCGGCTCTCAGATTGCCACGACTCTGGGAGGGGCCGTCAAGGCCTTAAACAGCACCTATGGCCACTTCTGCGCCCCTGGCTTTGAGCAGTTCTTGAAGGCCCCAGCCCAGGCCGGCCGGGGGGGCCGGCTGGCAGCGGCCGCCAACGGAAACCCAATGGGGACGCGACCTGCTTCAACTCCGCCCTCGCGACGACGATCGTCCCCAGCCTCGAGGATGCACCCCCGCCCTGTTGAGAACCCTCCTCGAAGAGATTCCCGGAAAGTATTACGCCCTCAAATCTTTCACAATGACAGGGCAAGTACAAGTCTCAGGGGTCGTTTGCTCCGACTTCTCAGACGGCGTTTTTGTTGCGGCCCTGTGGGCTCGCTTCTTGACGAAGGCAGGGGTGGTGACAGATCCTGCCAGCCCAGTCGCCGTGGTCGGGTCGCGACCGATCATGGTGAACTTCAAGTTGTATCTGAACTGCCACAGCGAGCGAGTTTTCCTCAACCTGGCGTGCATCGTCAAACACCTGGGGCGAGCCAAAGAAGAAGGGAGGGGACCGTACGCGATCCGTGAAATCAAGGCCCCCCAGGATGGTCGGAACCTTTTGTTCAAGTTTGTGTGCCCTACCAGGGAGGCCAAAACGAAAAAGGTCCGGGTCAACATCTTTTACCGTGGGAAGGTCAATTTTCTGGGAGCTTGAGATTTTGAAGCCCCCCGGGTTATCCGCAAATATCTTTCGGTCCTGGTCAACTTCCGGTGGACTGAGCTGGTGGGTCTCAAGCCCCTTACGGACGCCCAGCGCGCAGGGCTCAATGCGATCCTGTGGCTGGCGGAGGAGTTTGGGGCCGAGTTCGCCTCCTATTTAGACAAGTAGTCGGAAAAGACATACCAGTTTTAACATTCATTCTTAATCATGCCTAAGGGACGCAACAATTGTAAGTGGTTGACTTTGGGCTCGGATGAGTCATGTGGTAAGAGTTGTATGGAAGAGTACTGTAAAACCCATCGCATGCGTCTCCGCAAGGGTTCATGCACGCGGCCATGCGAGGTTTGTGGGGCTGGGGTTACAAACAAACACCGACTTTGTTGGTCGCATGGGTATGCAAGTGTGTGGAGCCGTGCAACCATAGCGGTGAAGAAGGAATTTAAGCGTTTGTCTGATATTGATATTTCCTATTAGAGAATAATTTGATAACTGGTATACCTATCCGCAACTATGGAAGAACTGATCAATCAAATCCTTGCAGAGCCCGACCCAGTCCCAGGCAACCATAGCGGTGCAGAAGGAATTTAAGCGTCTAGCCACCATCAACATTTCCACTTAGAGAATAGTGATTAACCCAATACCCAATTAAGAGAATAATTATTTTCAATTAGAGAATAATTTGATAACTAGTATACCTATACGCAACTGTGGATGAACTGATCGATGAGATTCTTGCAAAAATACCTGACCCAGTCCCACAGGGTCATCAATTTACCGACCTGGATTGTCAGGTCCCTCACTCAGTGGGGCTTCCAGCCGACCAGTGGGTCAAGATTCTTAACGACGCCTAAGAAGAGTTCGAAGTTGATGGTGCCGCTGTGGTCTTCTCTACATGGAGGGTGGAAGCAGAAGACCCATTTGACGTCGGTGATATCGAGAGGGTCGACGGTATGCATGCCAGAGCGGGTCGGATGGCTGTGGATGCCAGTATGACAGACGAGAGAGCAGCAAAGGCTGCTTGGTAGCCTTCCGGAGGGTGGGTTTCTTCTGAAACTCAAATTTCTCCGTGAGCTACAGGATGGCGACTGGGTCGTTGAAGATAAATTTGACCCAGTCCGTGCGGGGAGAAGGAAGGGACAGGCTGTCGTCGACATCTCACGGGACACAAAACCTGGCGTGTTGACTGGAATCAATAAAGTCTTTTACCAGAACGCCTATCCCGTCACTGCAGTTGCCTACGGCCTCTACCCAATCAGAGACCCAGATCCGGCCAACCTCGCCCCACTAAGAGATGGCGACCTCAAATGTGTGGCCCAGAGAGTTGTTGAGCACTTTGAAGGCGCTCTGAGGGGTCAGGGTTTGACACCAACGCTTCGCCAAAAAATACAAGAATGGGAGATGAGAGTCCACAGAGGTGGAGCGACTGTTCGCGACGTGGCCGAACTGGAAAAGATACTCAAAAGAGCAATCATCCTGAGGGACATTGCTGGTGAGGACATTTTCAACAGTGGCAAATATGGTAGAGGTGGGAATGGCGGCCATAGATCCGTAGAACTCATCTGCCACAACGGCCACGCTTGGTCCAAAGACCTCCACTTCCCCCAGAATAGAGAGGTCCACATCTACGAGGGCGACGTCTGGCAGGATTTCGGGAAGCAACCCATGGGGAGCCGATTGCGGTCTGGCTCCTGGGCGGCCAAGACAGACGGCTCACAGCTGACCAGTTCGTTTCCCAGGATGGCCGCACCTACAGGACGCGAGAGGCCCAAGAGCGACTCCAAGAAATCTGCGCCAAACTTGGCAACCCTGAACTCGCTGAAAGAGCCTTCGGCGAAAATCACGCAGCCATTATTGTGGCAAAGGAAAGGAACGGTTGGAAGCCAACCCCAGCCAACCTCCTTCCAGACGTCGAGAAGGCTTGTGTGGAGCACGGTCACGGCGGCCTCTGGAACTCTATGAATTATAACACGAGGGAAGTCGTCAGCATCGACATGAAGGCCTGCTATCCGGCATCCTTCCAGGGCATGGATGAAGCCAAACCTATTTCGAGCGGTTCGGACACCCACCCCACCAGATGGTCCTTGTAGCCATCAATGGCGCTCTCCCCAAAGACATAGGCACAGGCTTCGCCGAGATTCAAGAATGGGAGTTTGATGCAACCTGCCATCCTGTCATCCCTCCATGGTTCGGGACATTTCGCCTAAGAAAGTGGTGGGTGGGCCCCAACACAGCTCCTTACCTTCCTCACAGAGTCTGGCTTGCTAAAGAGCCTCAAGGTTCGGGAAGCCATTATCACCTTTAAGAAGCAAACCGATGTGTGGCTCCCAGAAGACCGTGACCAAGGCTGCAGTGTTATCGGCAAGTTCATCCAGAACGCCAAAGGTGCCAGTGGAGCTACCAACGGAGTTGGTGGTAAAAGGCTGACACGAAGGCTTGTGACTGACCAGGGAGAACTCGACTTTCTCGTGCGAGACACCCACCAAAGCGGTATCCTGGTCGGAGCTCCAAAAAAGTGTCCTCTAGCCTATATTCTCACGTATTATGATGGCTCCCAACCACAGTACGCTCACCTGAGGGCGAGCATGCTGGCCTACGCCCACATCAATCTAATAGCCATGCTTTCAAGGTTTGAACCCGATGAGGTTGTCAGAGTGGCTACCGATTCTATCTATGTTCCGAAAGCGGCACTCTATTATGTCCCGAAAGCGGCACTCTATAAACTAGAGGGAGTTGAGGCTTTCAAACCTCATGAATTCCACCCAAAAGGAAAATGTCGCATCTGTTACACCCGCCACGAGGAGGAGACACCGATGCCACCACGAGACGTGATTTCCCCAGCTCAGTGGCGTGACAAGGGTGAACAACTCTACATGCCATTATGGCACGCGGTCTACGCCCCCGACCCTGAATATATAGCAAACAACAAAGACCTGCCCGATTCGTCCGCGCCACTTTATGACGATCCCCTGACCCGACACCAGCTGAGTTACCTAAACGGTGGTAGAGGTAGCGGCAAGACCACCCGAGCGATCGAGCTCTTCCGCGGCAAGAACCCCTTTGTCTTCACCCCGACCCATCGCCTGGCCAAAGAGATGCGGGCCAGGGGTGTCCAGGCCCAGCCCTATCACAGCTTCTTCCGCTGGAGTGGCCAGATAGACTGGACACCCGAAAGGATGGGACAGAAGTTCATTCCCCGCGTGATAATTTGGGACGAGATCTGCACAGTGCCCCGCCCCACTCTGGAAACCTTCCTCGACTGGCTCGATGGTCGAGGTGTCCAGGTTTTCTGTTTTGGCGACCAGGGCCAGCCGCCCCCAATCGCCGGAGAAATGCCGCACAACTGGTTGCAGCATAGAGCCGATTACTATGAAGAGGTACTGACCGACCACATGGCAAAAGAACCGGCTCTGTAAGCTCTTAAAAAGGAGACCCTTCTCCAACCAGACCGAGTACAGTGTCGGGCTATGAGACAAGCGCTACCGGCCTGCCTTGGATGGGACAGATTCGTGGAAGCTTGGAAGCCAGAGGACTTGATCCTGACCTCCAGGCAGAAGGTTCGTGACCGGGCCCAGATGCGGCTATTCGAGACCCATGAGAAGCATTTCCCCAACCTCCCCGTTCCTCTGCTATATCGTCCCAAGGATACTCGGCAGCAAAACGTAATGGTCACCATCCCTGGGCCCTTGTGCTGGATGAAGAGCGAGACCAGCAGGAACTCGTTCCGAACGACGTTGTCGATGTTTCCTTGCAAACCGCCCGTGAGGTCCTCGACGGCATATGGGGCCAGGACTGGGCTCTTGGCTATGCCATCACAGTCCACTCAAGCCAAGGTCTCACCATCGCAGACACCCAAACAGTCTGGATTATTGATGACTTCCTGCAGTGGTCCAATCTCGCATATTTGGCAGTGTCAAGGGTGGAGTACATGCACCAGCTCGAAAGGGTAGTCTGTCCCCCAGAGGAGGGTTCTGAGGGGCCACCCATACTCACCGAGCAGCAGCTCCGCAAGATTATTGCGAAGAAGCTTGTGGCCCACAAGCGACAGGACCAAGCCAAGGGGCTCAGGTTTAACCTGAAGGTTGGTCAAATCCTAGAACTCAATGAGGTACAGAACAATCACTGTGCCGCGTGCAATATTGAGCTCCTATGGGCTTACCAACCAAAGGACACCCAGCAGTTCAGCGTAGACCGGTTAGTCAACTCTGTGGGCCACGTCTGCGACAACATCATGTTGACCTGTCTCGAGTGCAACCGAAAAAGAGGAGCGGCTCCGCTCAGCGCTTGAGAACCCCATCCGGAGGAAGCTGAGTGTTGTGAGGCACAACAAGAAGTTCTTCGCTCACAAAACCGCGCTGAGGTCCATCCTGCAAGTAATACACCACGGGCTCATCAGACTTGGTCACTGTACGCCTGAGCCGGTGCACATCCAGGGACCATATGGGATCAGTCGCTCGCCTGCACTCCCCTTCAAGTTCGCCAGGCTGGTACAAATAACGAACGACGACGCCGGAGGGGATTATTGTCTCCTCGAGACCAACAGGACGACCAGGAACTACAGAGGAGGACTTTTGTGCCACCGATCGCGCCCTTATGGTCTCAGAGGGCTTTTTGCCGGTCAATCGGGTGACCTCACCATTCAAGGCTGTCACAACGGCAGGCAACCTTTTCACCCACTCTGTAGACCGCTGACCAGAAGTGAGTCGCATCTCTTGAGCGTATTGGTGTCCGAAGAGCGGCTCTGTGAGGGTCTGGTTCCAGCGTTCTACGATCCCTTGGTCCCGATGGATGTCAACCCGACCGCGCCGAACCCGGACAGAGTGCTTTGCCACCAGCTGGCTGACAGAGCCCATGAACTCGCGACCGGGGTCGACCTGGAGCAATTTGGGCCACCTCAACGGGCCTCGCCTGTAGATGCGAGATAAAGCTTCAGCAACCTCTTTGGCTTCTTTAGTGGCCAGAGGCTCAGCTTCTTTGAAGTGTGAGGCTACATCAACCACGGTAAGGGCGTATTTGTACGTGCGCTTGCGAACACAGTTGTGTGGCACAAATAGCCGGATAGCTTGATGGACCTCGTTCGGCTTGGTGATGTCGAATTTGGGTCATGGAATGTGCTGCGGGGCGGCGAGGTAGATCTGCCAGATGGCCTGCTTCTTCAACCAAGCTCGGGCCCCATCTTCCTGGGTCTTAGCCGCAGAAGCCAGCTTCTTTATGGCCTCAAGACCCCTCCAGTAACCCTTAGGGCTGTAATAAATATCCGCAAGGCGCCGATCCATGTATTTATTGTTGCATTAAGTCTCTAACGGAAACAACTACATGTACTTGTCTAGGTAGCCTGCACTCTTTTAAGCTCGCCAGCAAGAAATATTCAGGTACCACTATGACCAGATTTGTCCAACTCTTCCAACAGCTTGGTACGGGCCGTCATTAACGCCTCGTCTCTCGCACGTTGAAAGAACTTTTTTTTTCCTCCTCCGACAAACCAACAGTATGTTTCTGGCGCTGACGATTTCAAACAGAATCAGGCGAAATTCTGTTTCAGATATATCATCGTCGTTCAGCGCGATAGAAATGCGGTCGGCGATTGAGTTTAGCTTCGACTCAGCCAAGATACGAATCTCGTCGTGTTTTTTGGCTTTTGTTTGGAGTTTTCGTCCAAAACATTTCCCGCCAACGCCCAGCAACCCACACATAATCGCCCCAGCTCCAAGGCCAATGACGACAGGCGTCGCGATGATAGTTGACAAGAGCCCGACGCCAGAAGCAGCCAGCCCTACGCTAGTCGCAGTAAGCGCGGTATCAATCCCATCAACAACATAAGCCCCGCGTTTGTATTTCTTGTACAGCGAGGCTCTGAAGTCTCGTTCTTTTTCGAGACGGAATTTGACCTCGGCCACGTGCTGAAGGCGGTGTTTGTCTCCGGTTTCAAGTCCTGGGTAGAGGCCCATCGTGTACTATCCCTCGAGCTGTGTGGGTTTAAATAGACTACTGGCTAATAATGACTATAGCTTGGTCTGCTGTGAGCGCACCGGGCGTAAATCGCAGCCTTTTGAGAGACACTGGGCCTATAAAAATATTATGTATATCTAAATGACGGTATTCAGCTTGGTGTTGGATTCCTTCAAGAGTGAACTGCACTTCAGGAGCAGCCCCACTTTTTGTGACTATGTGAACCCCAACCTCCTTATTAGCATGCGTCGGTGGCCATTTGAGCTTGAAGCCGGGTAACACATCAACAAAGTCGTCGGGTGTATCTCCGAGAAGTAGACCAAGGATGATCGATGATGTTGGCAAGTGCATACCAGAAAGCCCCGCTGGGGGGAATTCGAAGACTATTTTCAGGATTCCCTGCCGGTTGTTGCTTGTCTTTAGCATGTTATCTTCGGAAACGACAATGTTCTTCGTCCCGGGGATAAACGAGCACAGTCGAGTGCCACTATTCACTACCTTCCTAACTTTGTGCTCCTTTCCAGTCACAACGTACGGAGACGAGATTTGTATGTCACTAAGCCACCCCGTTTGTTGGATGGGGTCTGCAAAAGCAACCCACTTGCTCCCAGTGAAGGCCAGCGTATGAACCCGCTTTGGAACGGCATGTGAGGTATCTACGTCGCTGAGATCACCGAATTTCAATGACCCCGCTTAGGCGACCTCTTTTCTTTTGTAGACTCCCTCAGAGATCTGAAAGGCATACAATCGATCTTCCTTCCCGTCCTTATCGAACCCCTCAGTGTCATCAAGATCAGCCAAAGCCACCCCATGGCATTTTCTGAACCCACCGGTGCCGCTTGCGTCAATCATTCCTTATATGTAGGGTTGCACTCATATACTCGATTGGTAACATCTCCCGTTGGTATCTCTAAGTGAGATAGTTAGCTGTGAAACAGGCCCTGACGACAACCTTTTGTACTGTAAGACGGGAAATGATTCAGTTCTACCAGCTCCACACTTTTCGTTCTCGACGGGGACATATCTAAGCAGTGTAGAGGGGCGACCGTTATGCAGCTTGTCTGAAGTACTTAATTCAGCAAGGTGAAAGTAGACCTCACGATGGACAGCCAGCTTGTGTGGCTTCTTTGCAGTGAACGTCTTGGTGCGGCCTCTTTCCAAGTAATGGCCATTGTTATTGATCAGCGCCAAGGAAGGGGGTTTGAACGTATTGTCGGAAAAGCCTAAGATATTAGCTAATTCGCGATCCATTGTTATAACTTCTCCGGGCTTTACCGTTAATTGAAGTAGACCAGAGGGTTCATCTAGAGTGAGTTCGGCGTTCAACCGTTGAAACACCTTTTCGTTCAACTCACAAACGTTATAATACCCGTCAGGTATTGTTTTTTAAGTCTTTTTAGTTGAGACCTTATTGTTTCTTTTCACCGTGCATATGTTGTACCACCAGTGATAATACGTCAACTCGCAGAGAGAAATCTCTCGCTCACCCGCAGACAGGGCCCTGGCAAGATTGATTGGCACATCGTTTTGAACGTCAGTGAGTGTGATGTACATGATAATCACCTAAATGGGTATGGATACAAAGGCGTTTACGTTTAATAGCTCGGCAAAATATCAGGCAGGCGGCCATTTCAAATATAAAGAGTCAGCAGCAGAGGCGTCCATCCTAGTCATAATGATCGACGATAAGGGAAGTAAGTTCCTTTCCAAGTACCCGGACATCTTCGCCGATTTTCAAAACCCTCCGCTTACCGCGGACGTCAATATGGCAAAGAAGGTGTGGGACAGGATGCAGCACATCCCCTTCAGCTGGTTGCAGTGCCAGCTGAACTTTGTGGTTTGGTGCGCAACCGCAGGATGTGGTGTTTCATTCCAGGACCATCTCCAAGTGAAGGAGCCCCTTCTTGCAAGCCTGTATTGCTTTCATGTCTATTATACGACGAGGCGTCTGCTTGAGGAGCTAAAAGTCGCCCTCCCTGGGGACAAGTCCTATTCATGGTTCAATAACCAGTATTACTCCAGGGCCTACAAGCGGCTTTGCGAGTAGTTCGCCGTTTCACCTGATTGGAGGCAAAAGCTTGACCATGGGTGTCAAGGCCTCGGATCTTTTAGTCCCTTCATACCCCAACAGGGGTATGCCCGGCAGGGTTTGAGTCTTCTCCGGAAGCAATGGCGCAGTGAACACAACTAAGATATCCCCTTCTTGCACCCGAACGATGCCATACACCATAATGTGGATATTTCAAAAGCATGGACGATGTTCATTCTCGATAAATCAGAAGGTTTCACGCAAGCGGGCGTCGAGCGCCTCAATGACTCGGTTCGGACTTACGTTTGGGCAATCTTGGGAGCGCAAGCTCAGACCCGTTCCAACATTCTCAAAGTTGGGACGGGGTTCGACGCCCAAAAGTAGTTTACGTCGAATCTCAAAGACGCCATCACCTCACCCGTCGATATCCCCAGCAGCATCGATCACTATCAAAAGACGTTGCAATATGCATCCACACCACTTGATTACATCTGCGGGAGAGCGCTCTACTTGATGCCGAGCGACTTGGCACTCCATCCCGGCAATGTCCAAGGTTATAATAACCAAATCCAAATAGCGGGACAGACGCTGCCATCGGCCGCAACCCAGGAATTAACAAGGCAGCACTGATCAATCATGCCTCTAAAGTCGATAGGACATTCCAGGGGAAAACTGCCTCACCAGCCGGGACCGATCCGCGAGTACTCGCAGGGCCACCGCCCGAAGGGTCGCCTACGTCTGCCGTGGTTGTCTCTGGTCGGGCCCATCAGAGTCTAACTGTTGGTTTTCTTTTGCTCCAGCATTTCAGTGGTTTCTTGCTGTCGAGTCCTCACCGTTGTCTCACCTCTGTGGTTCTTTGATTTTCTGTGTTCACGGAGATGTTGCACTGATGAGTTAGGAGGCCTTCATGCGGACTGAACAAATTATTTGTCTAAATCGCGACGGAAGTAAGGGCGAGGATTGTGGCCACGTAAAATCGATTTAAGCCCCCCCCCCCCCCCCCCAGTGGAAATCTTTCCACTGACTGTTCCAAGGCGGTTCTTCTGTGGCGGTTTATTTATGGTGTTGTTTGTTACTTACTGTGTGTATCACTTGTGTCTTTTTATTTTGGATGGCCATATGGCCATTTTGTGGTAAAGTAACTGTCCTTATGGCCTTCCTTTGTTTAGGTTTACATTATGGTCTGGTCGATTAATGTATGTGTTTCATTCCCTTTTGTGTCTTTGATGGGTAGAGTAAGTTAATTGTATCGATTCCTGATCTTTGTTTTACTTCTACTTTGAAATCCGGTCTCGATCATGAAGAAGAAAAAACAGCTCTCATAGTCGCAGGGATCGGGATTGGCTTAGTGGTGCTTTGATTGGTTGATCGGTCGTGATAACCAGTCCCATGCAGCCACGAGAAGAAGGGCCCCCACGCCGATGACTAAGGCCCACAAATTATCTGCGAGCCACGAAGCGACCTTCCCTAGCGTGCTCAAGAGCCAAGAGACGATGGACCCGATGATTCTGAGCAGGGCAGCCGCGGCCTTGCTGGCCAAATTGGCCAGGGCACGCCCGAGGGACTGTAGGTGCTTTTTTACCCACTCCTTGACCCCGCCCTTGCGGGTGGTTTTAGAGCCGGAGGCGGTACACTCCCCCCACCGCCGGTTAGTGCAAGCACTAGGGTCGAGATTGCCATCCCAATCGCTGTAAGGATGCTCACGATGGTAATTCCCTGCTCGTGGAAGAGGGTGCGAATGCGCTCAGTCAGCGTTTTGTCTTCATAAAGGAGCCGCCTGAACATCTCATGGATTCGAAAGATCTGGAACTGGAGAGCTTCTCTGTTCGTAGAGAGGGCTTCAAGCCTTGACTGCCTTTCGATTTCGATGTTAGAGAGCTGGCCCTCCAGTTTTCTGATTCGGTCCCAAATCTCCTGCTGCATCTCGGGTCGTCGGTTTCCGTCGGTTTCCGCCGCTCCCTGGCCAAGCGTTTTTCAACTTGGGATTTTCCCTCGTAGCAATAATGACAACCCCGGCAGCTGACGGTAAAATGCTTGTCAACGCGCTCTACCATAGCGCAGTCGTCTGTGGCATCGGTTTAGGATACGCCCGGCTTGGCAAGATGGCGATTGGGGGTAGCCCCCGAAACTTGACTTCATACCCCCCGATGTGGGCATGGCCATAGTTGATGTCGCTCTCGCCATGGCAATTAAAGACATGCTAATTAAACAGGGGCTGATACCTGCTTATATCATGAAGTAATGGCGAGTATTGCTATGCTTGTTGGCGGTGCCCTGGTGAACCCTCTGGCGTTCTTGGGATTGAACTATTTGTTGTCCAGTTTAAAGAGCTCTGGCGTCGACGAAGAGCGCAAGCGTCACGATAGAGCCGTCAAAGAATTGCAGGCTGCACAGGCAGAATGGTCTCGAAAACGGACTGAGCATATTGATTTCATCACTGAGGAACTCAGCCGCCAGGGGCACACCGTTCGAACTTTCAAGGACGTTGATGACGTGATGCGCATGTATGCGCAGGTCACCGGGAAAAATGTCAGCCTTGCTGACCTGGGGCCCGAACACAAGCTCTCCGACTTTTACCAACCGAGTGACGACCTTTAGAAAGACCGCAAGATTGCCTTCATTAGCCTGGGAATGGGTGTGACAGCCTTTGTAGCCTATTAACTCTCATAGAGAACTGCACAGACCAAACGAGTAGCAGTCTGATCTGGGTCCACAGTGTTTGCAATAATGCTTTCTGCATACAATGTCCTCTGGTCAGATACCAACTTTGGGACTGTTCAAAAGTGGTCTTAAATTTAAGAAGTGGGGTTATAAAAAAAAAGTCATGTCTCCGGAGATTCGAACTTAAAAAACAGCAAAACACCCCTTCGGAAGCCTAGTATTTTTCGTTTTTTTTTTTTTTTTTGGGTTTTTTCTTTTTTTCTTTTTGTACCAGGCTTCCTTCGGTGTTTAAGCTTCCCCCGTCATTCAATTTCTAACTGGGCGGATATTAATCGAAACTTGTTAGATAATTTACTAGAGGGAGCTAGGGGTAGGGGTATGGGCAGAGAGAGAATTTAGGGTTAGATCTTACGGGTTGTCCCAACAGGGGACGATTAACGAAGTGACGTTTTAACAATGATAAGCTTTGATTTACGAATTTCGTAATACATAAAATAAATTGATGATAATTTTCTTTTTTATCTATGAAAAACTGAGTCTGTTAGCAAAAGACTTCCATACATATAACAATAATTAAAAAATAAAAAACTGCGAAATTGAAAAGATTGAGTCGGCTGACGTAATGTTATTCCCGCTAGAGAAAATTGATAGCATATCCGTGTTTATTTATAGACCCAGTCGGTGTATCTATTTTGTCTAGTGTCAGGATGTTTTCGGATAATTAACACATACACACACATGAAGGTACGTATATATATTTCATTTTTAGACTTTTCTTTGTTTGATTTGAGGTTTAACGCCCCATCTACACTGTAAAGGTAATCTTGGAGATATTGCTTCCATCTTATGGGACTTTTACCCGATAAAATGACATCTCAAACCCTGTCACCCGGCCCAATTTACCTGCATGTCTTTCGCAACAACTGAGGAGCATATTCTTTCCTTTAACAGTAGACCCTGGCAAACAGTGCAGGCCCAGATCAGACGCCGCAGAACATAGGCTACTTCCTTATCCCGGACCCGATCCCCTGCTGGAAAATATTGATGTTTGGGTTGGGAGGCTTAATTTACCAAAAAGAGGATATATTTGGGTAAAAATGAGGTGGGAAGCTTAATTGGTTGAATGGGGCTTTCCTGGCTGAAACAAAAAGTCCATTCATCCCCACCCCCGGGTTGTTAACATGCGCTTCTAGTGCTGTGATGTGGCGATATGTGTCGCAAAAAATGTGTTGGGGTTGGAAGGCTTAATTTGGTAAATTAATTTTTTTTATAAATCTGCTGGGAGGCTTAATTTTCCAAAAAGAGCGTTTCTTTCTGCCAAAATAGAGTGGGAGGCTTAAAAGGCTAAATGGACCTTTTATGGCTGAAACAAAAAGTCCATTCAACCCCCCCCCCCCTGCTGCTATGTTTTCAGTGTCTCACCAAGTGTTGTGTCTTGTTTTAATACTTTGTTTATGTTTTCTTTTATCCTGTTTATCTGACTACGTAATGCTTCTCTGTTTGCACTAGCAGCCTCAAGTCTTGCAGCTCTCTCATCTTCAAGGTTTTTCAAACGTGCAGTTATGTCTTTTTTACTGATTTCATCTTCAGCTTCTTGTAGTTTTCTTTTTTCCTTTGCTATATCTTTATCAATGTCTTTCAGCTTTGCCAAGTTATTTGTAAGTTCACCACGAATAGATCGTAGTGTCTTATCTAGACCTTGCAGTTCTCTGAATGTTAGACCTTCTGTTTGTGTGCGTGCATTTTTGACTTCTGGTAACTCTAAATTCCAATTATCAATAAGAGATGTAACAGTGGTATCAACATTATATGTAGTGTCTACTACATTTTGCACATCTTTGGTTGAAGATAAATCTTGCATTGGAATGTTTTCTATTGTAATCTGGTCTCTTGTTTTGATCAAACTTGCTACCTGCTCTACCTTCTTTTATTCTTGTAGCAGGGGCTTGATAATCGGTTATGCCAAGAGTATCTCTGATAAAATTAACTTTATAATTTCTTAGGATAGTATCAAATGAATAAAACTGCAGGACGGCATCTGGTTTGTAACTTTTGTAAAATGATAAGGGTTTATTTTTTCCATCTTCATCCTGTATACCAAGCAGTGGTCTGCCATATTTATCATTAGTAAGAAACCATTCAGTTTAATCTTCATCCATTCTTACAGACTCGTTATTTCTTTCATAAAATCGTTTCAACATCATTTTTATTAAATCCTTTCGGTGTTCTTCTTTAGTGTTGCCTGTCAGACCGTCTAGTGCTTTATATTGATTATCCAATGTGCTTTGAAATTCTTGATCATCTAAAAAAGTTTCTTTATCATAATCTTCTTCATCATAATCATCTCTATCGAATTCAGGATTCTCGTATTCTATACCACCTTCTGCCATTTTGAAATTTATTTTTATTTTGAAAATATTTTTTTTTGACTATAAAAAAAATGTCTGCATACAGAAACAAACTCGATCTTTACAGAAAACTAAGAGAACCTCGTAGTGCAAAAGGAATTCGTCAAAGCGTAGTAATAACTAATAATCCAAGCACTATTGATGAAAATCAACAGTTACTTGTTAGATTTCCTAACCTAAGCAACAATGATGTTATAGTTCCACGTTCTGCTCGTTTGGCGTTTGATATTGAATTAGTCAGCACTGACGCTAACGCAACGGTTTATCAGAATCTTGGAAGAGCCATCGTCAAGAAAACAGTCATAAAAATAAGTGGCAATGAAATAATGTCAATAGACGACAGTGACATTTATCACTGCTACATTGATTTGTGGAAGTCTCCTACTGAGCGACTAAATATGCATTATCAAGGCATCGGTAAAGCAAACACGTTAAAACACAGAGTTGGCGTGGGAAATGCTTCTTCTGATAAGGAAGACGAAGCCATTGCCAATGCCTATGCGACCAGATTTTGCATTCCACTAGATTTTGAACTGTTAGAAACTCACATGCCTTTTTACCAAGCAGGACTTGGTGACAGACTGGAATATGAGCTTACATTTAACGATTATATGAAAGTCATTAATTCAAGCGATACAGCTAGTAGTTATGTAATAAAAGGCATCAGTTTGGAAATGGATATGGTTACTGACTCTGAACTTGCACGTCAAATACGTGACCAGTACGCTGGTAGAATGGCAATATTGTATGATCGTGTTTTACGACACAGAAAAATAACAAACTAGAAATGTGTCCAGATGACACAGATGCCCCTGCCAAGGGCCCCGCCGCACCCCGAAAATCCATGTTGCAACAAAATTTTCTAAGTGTGTGACCTTGTCATCAGGAACATTTGTGAGAAGCTATATTGAAATTGGTGAAAAAATTTAAGCGCTAGAGCAATGAAAAAGTTTTTCCAAAAATAGCCACAGTGACCTTGACCTTGAGGCCATGACCTTGAAAGTTGAACTTGCTCGAGGTAATTTTATAGAAACATTTGTGTGAAGTTATATTGAAATTGGTGAAGAAATGTAGGCGCTAGAGCGATGACAAAGTTTTTCTAAAAATAGCCACATTGACCTTGACCTTGAGGTCATGACCTTGAAAGTCAAACCCGCTCGAGATATTGTCATAAGGAACATTTGTGTGAAGTTATATTGAAATCAGTGAATAAACATTGATGCTAGAGCTATGTTGTGGGAGGGGATAATTAAAAAATTTTTAAGTCTGTGACCTTGACCATGAGCACATGGGCATGGGTGGGGGTATCGCTGAATAAAATGGACAGGTATCTAACATCATACCAAATATAAACTCAATTCCATCGCACGATTTGGAAAATATCAACTCTTAGAATATCTAATTAAAAATTTCTAAGTCTGTGACCTTGACCTTGAAGCCATAGGCATGAGTGGGGGTATTGCCAAATAAACATTTGGACCTGTATCTATCATCATAGCATACATAAGCCAAATCCATAGTATAGTTTGGAAAATTTGAGCTCTTTAAAATCTTTCACATTAAAATTGTCTAAGTCTGTGACCTTGACCTTGAGGTCATAGGCATGGGTGGGGGTATTGCTGAATCAAACACTGTACCTATATCTATCATCATATGAACCAAACCCATCATAAAAGTTCAGGTTCTACTAGGTACAAATACCTTAACTGGAGTCTTTAACATGGAAAATTTCTAAGTCCATGACCTTGACCTTGAGGCCATGGGCATGGGTGGGGGTATCGCTGAATAAAACTTTGGACCTATATCTATAATCATACCAAATGTGAACCAATTCCATCAAATGGTTTGGAAAATATGAGTTGTAAATGTTCAAGTCTACCTGTTACAAAAACCTTAACCTGAGTCTTTAACATTGAAAATTTCTAAGTCTGTGACCTTGACCTTGAGGTCACAGGCATGGTTGAGGGTATTGCTTAATAAAACTTTGGACCTATATCTATCATCATAACAAATATGAACCAGTTCCATCAAATGGTTAGGAAAATATGAGTACTAAAAGTTCAGGCTCTACCTGTTACAAAAACTTTAACCTGAGGTTACAGGATCACGTACGTACGTACGTACGTACACACACGTACAGACGGACGTACACATGTACGCACGTACGCACGTACGGAAAACCGAAAAACTATATGCCCCCGGCATCATATGATGCGGGGCATAAAAACAAATCTGACTCACTATGGAATATCAACCTAAATGTTCCAGCAAGAAGCATGAAAGGTATTCTGGTGCTTTTTGAAGACCCAGACAGAACAAGCACTGAAGAGTATTATAACCCTAAAATAAAACAAGAGGCCCATGGGCCACTATGCTCACCAGAGCTCAGGTGGGCACTGCCAAATTGCAGCCATGTATTTTAACATGATATCATTTTAATCTGCCAAATGAACCCCCATATCCAAATGAGCATCAATGTGGACTCAGTATATGAAACATTAGGCCTTTTATGAAGTAGAGGGGTGGGGCATGGACCCAATGGAGCCCTGATTGGTATCACTAAATGTGTCTTATCACAAAGAACAAGAATATATATGGTTTAGCAGTGGGGATCTGCATGGCTGGAGATAAAAGTGGAGGGGTTGGAGCATGCCCTGTCGTTCCAAGGAAAGCCCAAGATTGTTGTCCCTAAATGTGTCTCATCATAAGGACCAAGTATATATATGGTTTAGGGGTGGGAATCTGAACGGTTTCCAAGATATCCTTTCATGAAGTGATAAAGGAGAGGACTGGCCCCTGCGGACACCCCTACAGTAGGTGTGCTAATAATAAGGAACAAGAACATATATGAATATGGGGTGGGGATTTGAATGGTTTCTGAAATATATGGCCTTTTATGAAGTGGAAGGGCGGGGCACATTGCCTCAGCACAAAGAGACCCCCAAGTTGGTGTGACTGAATGAGTCTTATCATAAGGAACAAGAATATATATGGTTTAGGGGTGGGGATCTGAACTATTTCTGAGATATGTGGCTTTTAATGAAGTCAAGCAGTGGAGCAATGCCCGGGCATGCCCCGGGGACTCACAAGCTGGTGTCAATGAATGTGCCTTATCATAAGGAAGATGAATATATATGGTTTAGGGTGGGGCTCTGAACAGTTTCTGAGATATAAGGCATTTTGTGAAGTGCAGGGGTGGGGCAAGGCCCAGGGAGACCCCCAGGTTGGTGTCAATGAAAGTGTCTTATCAAAAGGAACAAGAATATATATGGTTTAGGGGTGGGGATCTGTAAGGTTTCCGAGATATTGTGATATTATGAAATGGAGTGGGTGGGGCATGGCCCCAGCACATCCCTGGGGACCCCAAGGTTGGTGTCACTGAATGTGTCTCATCATAATGAACAAGAACATATATGGTTTAGGGGTGGGGATCTGAACAGTTTCTGAGATATATGGCCTTTTGTGAAGTGAAGGGGTGGGACATGGCTCCGGCGCACCCCGGAAGACCCCCAATTTGGGGTCAATGAATGCGTCTTATCATAAGGAGCAAGAATATATATGGTTTAGGGGTGGGGATCTGTAAGGTTTCCGAGATATTGGGCCTTTTATGAAATGGAGGGGCGGGACATGGCCCCGGCGCATCCCGGGGGACCCCCAGTTTGATGTCACTGAATGCGTCTTATCATAAGGAACAAGAGTATATAAGGTTCAGGGTGGGGATCTGAATGGTTTCCGAGATATTGGGCCTTTTATGAAGTGGAGGGGGTGGGGCATGGCCTCGGCACATCCCGGAGGACCTCCATATTGGTGTCACTGAATGCGTCTTATCAATAGGAACAAGAATATATATGGTTAAGGGGTGGGGATCTGTAAGGTTTCTGAGATATAGGTCATTTTATGAAGTACTGGGGGCGGGGCATGGCCCCGGCACAACCTACTGGACCCCCAGGTTGACATAAAAGCATATGGCTGAGAGAAGTTTACTAAAGGAACATTTCTATGAAAGTTTTGTCAAAATATCTGCAAAGGCTTTGTAGTTAATGCCATTTTTCAATTTTCCCCATTATAAGTCTATGGAAAATCTAAGTTGCCATAGCAACCAAACTAAAGAGCCGAATTTCATAAAAAACACAAAACCTGTAAAGGCAAATATGGTGAATATTTCCATAAACTTTCAGCCTCATAGAGCATACGGTTTCTGAGGAGATGATTTTTTAAGTATTTTTTTCTATTTTTTTCATTTTGGTTTCCATGGCAACCAATACAAATGAGCAGTAGGCCTTAAATCATATGGCAGATAGTAGATTGCCTAAGGAATATTTCCATGAAAGTTTTGTCAAAATATCTGCAGTGGCTTGGCAGTAAATGCCATTTTTCAATTTTCCCCATTATAAGTCTATGGAAACTCTAAGTTGCCATAGCAACCAAACCAATGAGCCGAATTTCATAAAAAACAAAAACTTTCAATCCCCAACCCAAGGATGCTACAGATGAAATTTGGGCTGAATCGGCCCAGTGGCTTCAGAGGAAATGTCGTTTGAAAATGTTAACGCCAGACGACGACAACGACGGACAACTGCCTATCCTATAAGCTCCCCCGGAGCCTTTGGCTCTGGTGAGCTAAAAAGTAGAAATGACAATTGAAGGCATACCAAAACAACTATTCAGTCAAGGCATGCGTCCATATCAACAATGGGATGTAATCAATAGATACTATGCTTTAACATCAAAACGAGACAAAGTGACTGATAAAGTGGCTAAAGATTTATATTTCAGCGATACTAACATTGAAAAGTATCTCACTAATCGTTATGCTTTATGGCTTGACTTGCGTTCTACAGATGACAATACACTTCATGGCAGTGGCAGAAGGATAGAGAATGCCAGTGAAGGGGTCAAAATACAAACCGAAAAAGAACAAGAATCGATTGAAAATTTAAATATTTACCTATATATAATTCAGTTTTGAAATCAATTTTGAAAATGGGAGATTCAAAGAAGTTGTCTATTAGTAAATTACCAAAATATCCTCATAGTGCCATCAGACTGGTTGTGGAAAGACAGAGTTTGTGTTAGATTTATTAGAATCAGAGTATGCTAATGTGTTTGATAATATAGTCATTTTGTGCCCCACAATAAACTGGAACAAAGCATACAAAACAGAAGTTGGATTGGCGATGTTCGAAAACCAAAAGGTAAAAACATAACAATAGTGAATCCTGTGATGCCAGATGGAACAGAAAGACTTCAGGAACTGTTACGGTTGTTTGTTTTTTTTTTTGTTTTTTTTTTTTTAGATCAATTGGCTGGTAAACCAACCTTGTACATCATTGATGACTGCTCTGCCACAAAAGAATTGACCAAGAAAAAAGACATGCTGTCAGAGCTGGCTATTTCAGGCAGACACGCAGAACAGTCAGTGTGGGTTATTTCAAAGAGATACATTTCTGTTTTGAAAAATTTACGTGAGCAAACAAAATGGGTTTGCATGTTTTATACTAAAGATAGAGATAGTTTTGATCATTGTCTAAGAGAAAATGATGTTATACCTGCAGAAGAAAAGCAAAAAATAAAAAAAAAGAATTAGCCAAAGTTAAGCATCGCAAACTAATATTAAAAACTGATCAACCCACTGATTATTGGTTGATTGATTGATTCCTTATTTTTTTAACTTTGCTACTAGCATTGCTCATAGTAAAAATAACTTTGCTCATAGTAAAAATAGCTTAACTTATAGCAAAATAACTTTGCTTATAGCAAAATAGCATTGTTAATAGCATTGCTTATAGCAAAAAAGCATTGTTAACAGCATTGCTAATATCAAAAATAACATTGCTTCCTATTGAATTAATCTATGTCTATTTTCCTCAATCTCTCACATTCCACAACATACATATACCTATGTTTCAATCTAATTTTACTGGCACCACATACGCTATATTTTGCATAAGTATCTCTACCACAATTTATGCAGGGTACAGTGAGTGAGTGTTTCAGTTTTACGTCCCACCAACAGCTAAGGTCATACGGAGACGGGACCTCGGTTTAAAGACTCATCCGAAAGTCTGGAGAAGCCCGGGATCGAACCTGCGACCCCTGGTTTACAAGGCAAGTAGCGTAACCACTCGACCACGAAGGCTTCTATGCAGGGTACAACTTTTTCTTTTTTTCATTAAGTAATTATGCAATTTGTAATATTTAGATCTTTTAGTACGCTTTAACTGACATGGTTTATGATTACCAATTTTCAAAAATGCACACTCCATTTATTACTTTTTTTTACTTATAATAATTATTTTCTAAAAAAAATATATTAAACAAATATATATAAAAAGTATAAAAAAACGAGTACAAATATGAATTCAGAAATAAGCTATTTAATATAAAGCTTCATAAAGAAGGAAGACTTAGTGATAAGGCCTTAGACGAAGCCTTGATTGCATTACAACCTAAGAAAGTACCGTCGCCACCAAAGACAGAAGTAACGTCAGAATCGACAGTTCAAAGCAGACGTGCCGAACGTAATAAGAAGAAGAAAGAAAAGCGGTTGAAAAAGAAACATGAACAGCTGCAAAAGACTGTTATTGATGATCCTAATTTAAAACTGGTTGACAAGCCATTGTGCAACTATTTCAAAACATATGAAATTGATGTGCATAAATTTAAAGATCCTTCTCTTTTGTTTAGTGATAAAAAATATATGATCATCAAGCAAATCAATCAAGACATAAAAGAGTATAATGGCATCAAGTTCTCAGTTGGTCTTTCTGTTGAGTTTTTCCATGATTAAGGCGATGGCAAACGAAAGCTTGTTGTTGGTCAGAATCATGGAGAACAAAGTGCTGTTCTTGATGATAATAATGTAGATGAATTCTATGATAAGCAAACCGCTTATTTACAAACATGGATTGAAAAATTCACAAACACAGCTTCTGGTTTAGAAATTGACCATTGCATTAAGCTGTACTTGAACATAGCAAAATATGAACCACTAAAAGGTTCATCATATATTCCTTTACCTGAAGCAGTGGCAAACAAAAAGGCAATAATCAACATGCAAAACGACGATGATAGATGTTTAGAATGGGCTCTTAAATCAGCTTTGTATCCAGCGACTAGTCATGTTTCTAACAAATACAGTTACACCAAATGTCCTAATCTAAACATGGATGGTATTAACTTTCCCATTCCTATCTCTCAAATCCCTAAAGTAGAAAAACAAAACAACCTGGCAATAAACGTTTATGGTGCTACAGTATCACCTAAACTAAAAAAGGTAAATACTTTTCCTTATTACATATCAGCTCAACCAAACACAATGCGAAGAACCAACCTACTTCTTATAAGTGACGATACTGATGAGCCTACAAAGCATCACTACTGTTGTATTAAAAATCTTGATAGATTTCTCTATGATCAAAACAAACATAAGTGTAAAACCTACTTTTGTGATCGATGTTTATATGGCTTCACAAAAGAAGATTTACTAATCAAATACAAAGAAGACTGTGAAGGCATCAATAAAAATTCAACAAGAATAGAAATGCCTTCTGCAGGTAAAGATCATATCAGATTAAAAAACCATCAAAATCAAATGCCTGTTCCATATGTCATTTATGCCGACTTTGAAAGTATAATTAAACCAATAACAGAAAAAGCCGGTGAAAAATCAGAAATAACAAGTGAACACGAAGCTTGCGGATTTGGTTATCAAGTTGTCAGATATGATGGAAAAGCAGATAAACCTTTAATCTACAGACGTGTAGATGTTGTTGAGGTATTTCTGAACCACTTAGAATGTGAATTTAACAATATCAATAACATCTTTGCTCACCCCAAACCATTATTTATGACCGAACAAAACACCAAAGACTATGAAAATGCCACCAAATGTTGGATATGTGAACATGAGATAGGAAATAACAAAACCAATCCAAAAGTAAGAGACCACTGTCATTTCACAGGTGAATACAGAGGTGCAGCACATAAATCCTGAAACCTAAAACTCAAAATCAAACCAGACAAGACAAAAATCCCTGTAGTATTCCATAACCTAAAAGGATATGACAGTCATTTGATAATGCAGAAAATACACAAAACTAAAGGCAACATCACCTGTATCCCAAATAATGCAGATAAGTACATATTCACTATTGCACAACTCAAATTCTTAGACAATTTTCAGTTCATGGCATGTTCACTGGAGAAATTAATGGATGCCACTGACAAATTTGATTTCAAAATAACAAAAAAAATGAGTTCGGGTGATAAAGCAGATATAATTCTACGTAAAGGCGTTTACCCATATGAATACATTGACAGTCAAGAAAGATTTAATGAAACACAACTGCCACCTATAGATAAATTTTATAGCAAAATGTCAGATAAAAATATCAAAGATGCAGATTATAAACATGCACAAAAAGTATGGAATAAATTCAACTGTAAAACTATTGGTGATTATCATGATTTATACTTAAAAACGGATGTGGTTTTACTTGCTGATATATTTTAAACTTTCAGAAAAAACATGCATGGAATCATATAAACTCGATCCTTTACACTATTGCACTGCACATGGTTTATCTTGGGATGCATTACTCAAATACACAAAAAAATAGACCCAGAACTTTTGACAGATATGAATATGCATTTGTTTATAGAAAAAGGTATGCGTGGTGGTATAAGTATGGTATCTAAAAGACACGCCAAAGCAAACAATCCTCATACTGCAGATTATAATCCTGATAAAGAAAATAACTACATTATGTATTATGATGCAAACAATTTATATGGTTGGGCAATGAGTCAACCACTCCCATACTTTGGTTTCAAATGGAAGACAAGAAATAAAGATGGAAAATTTAATAGAAGAGAAAAAGGAAAAGGTTGGATACTTGAGGTTGATTTAGAATATCCGAAATAATTACACAAATTACACAATGACTATCCACTTGCACCAGAAAAACTATCAGTAAAAGAAGAATGGCTTTCAACTTATCAAACAGAACTTCTAGAGAACAAAAGTATGATAAACTGTTCTAAGCTTGTGCCGAACTTGATGGATAAGACAAAATATGTAGTCCACTATAAAAACCTCCGGCTTTACTTATCCCTAGGTATGAAACTCAAGAAAGTACACAGGATTCTTGAATTCAATGAAAACCCTTGGATGGAACCTTATATCCGTCTAAATACAGAACTACGAAAGAAAAAAAAGTCTGCATTTGATAAAGATTTTTACAAACTTATGAACAACTCTGTCTTTGGCAAAACAATGGAGAATCTCCGTAAACGAGTAGACATAAAACTAGTCAGAACAGATGGCACTGAAAATGAAATGCTAAGAAAAATCATAGCCAAACCAAATTTCAACAGACGTGTTAAGTTCTTAGATGAACTATCTGCAATACATGTCAACAAAACAAAACTGACACTAAATAAACCAATCTATGTGGGTAAAACGTCTCCCTGCCCTACATCATAGTGTAGATTATATTTTCTTCGCCTTTGGGATCATTGATTCCATTGTGGAATTTTGAAAATATCTGAGGGTCACTGATGAGGCCTAATTGGCCGAAACTAGCTAGTCTGGCCCAGAAAACATGTACACTATATTTTTCACTTCTGTGGTGTATTCCTTGCTTCCAAAGGATAACCCTTTTATAGAACATATTCACTGTTTTGGATCTGTCAAAAAAAAAATTGATTTATGATTGGTATTACAATAAACTGAAAAAGAAGTATGGTGAAAACTGCACATTGTTGTACACCAATACAGATTCATTATGTGAGTGAGTTTTAGTTTTACGTCCCACCAACACCTAAGGTCATACGGAGACGGGACCTCGGTTTAAAGACTCATCCGAAAGTCTGGAGAAGCCCGGGATCGATCCTGTGATCCCTGGTTTACAAGGCGAGTAGCGTAACACTACAACACAGAGGCTTCTAGATTCATTATTAATAGACATCAAAACAGACGACGTGTACAAAGACATGGCTAAAACAGAGGATGAATATGACTTCTCTAACTATCCTAAAGACCATCCACTCTATGATGAAACAAACAAAAAAGTAATAGGCCAAATGAAAGGTGTGTGTGTGTGTGTGTGTGTGTGTGTGTGTGTGTGTGTGTGTGTGTGTGTGTGTGTGTGTGTGTGAATTCGGGTTTAACGTCGCTATCAACAATTTTTCAGTCACATCACGACGGTGTCTGGTTGCGACAGGGAGCTCAATGCTCACTTTTATAGTGCTGCCTCACTGAAGTATCATGTCCCAGACACATTACATGATACCATACCCAGTCACATTATCCTGACACTGGGTCGACCAGTCCTAGCTCTACCCCGTAAATCTGAGTGCCAAGCGAGGAGCAGCTAGTACCATTTTTAACGACTTTGGTATGTCGCGGCCCGGGATCGAACCCGTGACCTCCTGTTCCCCGGAGCGGACACTCTACCAACTGAGCTATCGAGGCCGGTTAAATGAAAGATGAATGTGCTGGTACTCCCATAGCAGAATACATTGGTCTGCGTCCAAAATTATATTCTATACTAAGATCAGATGGGCAACTTATCAAGAAAGCAAAAGGAGTAAAAGAATATGTAATCAAAAAACAGATAAGCTTTGAAAACTACAAAGATGCACTCTTCACCAAACAATTTTTTTTTTTTTTTTGGTTTGGGTTTTACGACCCTTTCAAGATTATTTCACTCATATCCAGCCGATCGTTAATCAGAGGTGGGCAAAAACCGGAGTACCTGGAGAAAAACCACCTGACCTTCCGTTGCAGAACTTGGCGTCTCACACGTGGCCCGAGCGAGGCTCGAACCTATGGCGGTGAGAGACCTAATGACTAAGAGTCAGCGCTCTTATCCACTAGGCCACGGAAGCCCTACAAACAAAAATACACACACAGTATGAACAAGTTTCGTTCAATGCACCATAACATATATGAACTAACGGTAAATAAACAACACTTTCACCACTTGTCTCACCTCCGTGGTTCTTTGAGTTTTGTGTTCACGGAGATGTTGCACTGATGAGTTAGGAGGCCTTCATGCGGACTGAACAAATTATTTGTCTAAATCGCGACGGAAGTAAGGGCGAGGATTGTGGCCACGTAAAATCGATTTAAGCGCCCCCCCACCCCCCCCCCCCAGTGGAAATCTTCCACTGAACGTTCCAAGGCGGCTCTTCTGTGGCAATTTATTTATGTTGTTGTTTGTTACTTACTGTGTGTATCACTTGTGTCTTTTAATTTTGGATGGCCATATGGCCATTTTGTGGGAAAGTAACTGTCCTTATGGCCTTCCTTTGTTTAGGTTTCCATTATGGTCTGGTCGCTTAATGTTTGTATTTCTTTCCCTTTGGTGTCTTTAATGGGTGGAGTAAGTTATTTGCATCAATTCCTGATCTTTGTTTTACTTCTACTTTGACACAAAATGATATACAGCACCAGATGGTATTACGACATACGCGTTTGGGTATCAGCCGGGACAATAAGTAGTTCTTCTTTAAGAAAACCTCTCTTTTGTGCTTGTGCCTTCAAATAATAAACTCTTATACCCTGTGTAATAATATGATAATCAATCTTATGAATATCTACAGACCAAATAGGATCAGTTGCCCGTCTCTTACCACCTTCTAATTCTCCTGGTTGATACAAATACCTAACATATGGACAAACTGGAGGATCACTTTTTCTTGTTACAATAGGAGGAGCTTTTTTCGTCTCCGCATTTAGTGCTTTGATAACTTCAGGCAGTCTCTTAACCCATTCTCTGTTACGCTTGTGAGAATCTAGCTCTTTTGCATATTGATAGCCAAAGAGTCTTTCAGCTAAAGTTCTGTTGAATCTCACTACTACACCTTGGTCTCTATGTATATCTGTTCTACCTCTTCTAATTTTAACACTGTGTTTTTCCATCAGTTGAGACACAGAACTCATAAATTCTCTCCCTGGGTCTACCTGTAATAACCTTGGATATTTCAAATGTCTACTGTATATTTTCTCAAAAGCTTTAGCAACTTCTTTGCTGTCTTTTGAAGTTAAGGGTTCTGCTTCTTTGTATCTTGTTCCCACATCAACCAATGTCAAAGCATATTTATATGTTTTGTTAACTCTACCAAGCTGGTGAATAAACGCATTTCTTTCTATTCTCAAAATGCTAACTTATTGCCTCCTGGGCCCAGGGCGTCTTTGCGTCATCTCAAACTAGGTATTCAAGAATTTCATAAGAAGTTTGTTTTGGCCCCTGCAGACAAGGCTGCTAACAACGTCGTCGTTGTGTGACGGCTCCACTATGTTAACACACTTAAGCAGGAGCTTGGTGGTACTAAGGCCTATGAACTTCAGCCTGTAGCTGAAGAGAGAGCTATAGTAGATAAACATGTTTGTCTTTCAGCCACCAAGTTTGCTGTGTGTGTTAACGAAGGCCAAGACAAGCTTCCTACGCTATACTGGTTACCAGGGCTTCATAAAAACCCTTACAAGGCACGGTTTGTTGCAAATTCTGGCTCTTGCGCTGCCGCTGGGCTTTCTAAATTATTTACTTCCTGTCTTACTGCTATTAAAACGCATGTAATTAAATATTGTGATAAAGTCTTTGAAAGATCAGGAAGAAATCTGTTTTGGTCTATAAAAAATTCAAATGTGGTTTTAAATAAATTGAAATCTAGACATTTTCGTGCTTCAAGTCTGTCTACCTACGATTTTTCCACTCTTTGCACTACGCTTCCTCATAGTCTTATAAAAGAAAAGCTTAATTATTTGATTGAATGGGCTTTTCACGGGGAGGGTTCTCTCTATCTTGCATGTAATGTCAGAAATACATTTTTCGCTTCTAAAGAGCATAAGAATTATACACTTTGGTCGTGTCGGGGAGTGTGTGATGCCCTCACCTTTCTGCTTGACGGTGTTTATATTAGATTCGGTACTAAGTTGTTTGGGCAGGTTGTGGGTATTCCGGTGGGTACTAATTGCGCACCTCTTGTGGCTGATCTGTTCTTGTGTTGTTGTGGGAGAGACTTCATTTTGTCGCTTTCCATTGATAACCAATCTGAAAATATTGAAGCTTTTAGCTCTACTTCTAGATATTTAGATGATTTATTAAATATTGATAATACCTATTTTGATGGTTTGATCCGTCAGATTTACCCCCTAGAACTTCACTTAAATAAAGCAAATTCTTCTGATACCGAGGCCCCGTTTTTGGATTTACATCTATCTATTGTAGATGGATTTGTTTCGTGCAAAATTTTTATCTTAATTGACTGTGTTGACTTTTCACCTTCACGTATTTTATATTTCAAAGCTGACACTTTGCAACAACTGTTTCGAGATGTACCTGTTGATAACATTATTTTATTCTTAAAAGAAATTGGTCTTTTTCATAAGATTTAACTGTTTCAGATTTTTATACATTATCATTCTGACTTGTTACTTTTAATATCATCATAATTATTCATGCCGTTTAACCGTTAACCGACTGACGCTTATGACCCACCAGGAGGGTTGACGCGTCGTTAAACACGAAATCATCATCATCATCGTGCAAAATTTATGATAAACGCGATGACTTTGATTTTGAGATTGTAAATTTTCCTTTTTTGGATGGTGATGTTCCTCGTGCGCCATCCTATGGCGTTTATATTTCGCAATTAATTCGATTTGCTAGAGTGTGTAGTCATGTAACTGACTTCAACACTCGTAATAAATTATTAACGGCTAAACTCCTTAATCAGGGTTATCGGTACCATAAACTACGCAAAGATTTTTCAAAATTTTATAGACGCCATTCTGATTTAATTTCAAAATTCAATATTGGACTTAAATCTCTTCTGCAACAAGGTCTATCGGAACCCGAATTTTATGGTGACTTAGTATATAAATTCAGAAAAATTTATAACCGCAATGACTTCAGCACCCAATTTCGTAAAATCATTCTTCGATTAAAAAAGATTGGGTACAACATGGATATTATACGACAGACTGCATGCATGGTAGTTAACCCAATCACGGTTGGCAACTTTGCTTCCCTCTTTAATTGCACGCCGGTGGGTCAGGCCTCAGATTCTATGACGGCTCCAACGTAAAGGCTTATTAAGAATTAAAGAGATAATGTTGGTTGGTGCCTGATGCTCTGTCTCTGGTCGGGCTCATCGGAGTCTAATTGTTGGTTTTCTTTTGCTCCAGCATTTCAGTGGTTTCTTGCTGTCGAGTCCTCACCGTTGTCTCACCTCTGTGGTTCTTTGATTTTTGTGTTCACGGAGATGTTACACTGATGAGTTAGGAGGCCTTCATGCGGACTGAACAAATTATTTGTCTAAATCGCGAAGGAAGTAAGGGCGAGGATTGTGGCCACGTAAAATCGATTTAAGCCCCCCAGTGGAAATCTTCCACTGACCGTTCCAAGGCGGCTCTTCTGTGGCGATTTATTTATGTTGTTGTTTGTTACTTACTGTGTGTATCACTTGTGTCTTTTAATTTTGGATGGCCATATGGCCATTTTGTGGGAAAATAACTGTCCTTATGGTCTTCCTTTGTTTAGGTTTCCAGTATGGTCTGGTCGCTTAATGTCTGTATTTCTTTCCCTTTGGTGTCTTTTATGGGTGGAGTAAGTTAATTGTATCAATTCCTGATCTTTGTTTTACTTCTACTTAACAGTATCATGTGGTAAAAACAACAAATCTGCTTGATGCACTTTATTTTTAGCAGACACATCAAATCTTGGTCTGAACCTTTGCTTCTTTGGCTAACTTTTTACTGCTGTACGACCTCTTCAAAATCCTTTAGGGCTGTAGTATATTTTTCCATGTTTTTTTATATAAATAAAAATGATAGCAATTCTAAATAAAAAAATGTTACTTGAACTAATAACAATTGTCTCTGCTTGTGTGAATATTTCAGTTGGGTGTTTGGTGTTTTACATTTATTTTAATTTAAAAAAAAATATAATCAAATTAATAAAAATGAACGCTGAAGAACTATTAGATGTTTCTCAAGCTATACCACAAGATGTTGCGGAGCACGGGGATCCACATGAATCCAAACGAGAAATACTATCAGCTATTGTTGATGGAGGTGGAAGTCGTCAATACTTATGACGTGAGGTACAACTCTCAGATATTGATAAAATGTCCACAGAAGAAAAAAACAAACTTTACTGCAGATATGAAGCAAGGCTCGGGGCAAGTATGACAAAGACGCTGGGCAACCATTTTATTAATTTGTATGTTATGGGCGTGTCAAATTATTTCAATGTGCCCAACCCACCTAAGCTAATAGAAGATTTAGAAGAAGACCCATTTATCAATCATGCTTTGACCAGTGTTTCTTGTGAGTTGTATTACAAAGTAGAAGTAAAACAAAGATCAGGAATTGATACAATTAACTTACTCCATCCATAAAAGACACCAAAGGGAAAGAAATACAAACATTAAGCGACCAGACCATAATGGAAACCTAAACAAAGGAAGGCCATATGGACAGTTACTTTCCCACAAAATGGCCATATGGCCATCCAAAATTAAAAGACACAAGTGATACACATAGTAAGTAACAAACAACAACATAAATAAATCGCCACAGAAGAGCCGCCTTGGAACGGTCAGTGGAAGATTTCCACTGGGGGGCTTAAATCGATTTTACGTGGCCACAATCCTCGCCCTTACTTCCGTGGCGATTTAGACAAATAATTTGTTCAGTCCGCATGAAGGCCTCCTAACTCATCAGTGCAACATCTCCGTGAACACAGAAATCAAAGAACCACAGAGGTGAGACAACGGTGAGGACTCGACAGCAAGAAACCACTGAAATGCTGGAGCAAAAGAAAACCAACAGTTAGACTCCGATGAGCCCGACCAGAGACAGAGCATCAGGCACCAACCAACATTATCTCTTTAATTTTCAATAAGCCTTTACGTTGGAGCCGTCATAGAATCTGAGGCCTGACCCACCGGCGTGCAATTAAAGAGGGAAAGTATTGTATGTACCTGGCTCCATTTACAGCAATGTTAACAACTGCAAGGCATATTGATTTTAATAAAAATAAGAATATTTTGGAAAATAAAAATGGAAAATCAGAATTTGAATCAGGAGAATCAAAATCAGGATCAACATCAGGAGAATCAAACCAATAATCAGAATCCAAAACCTGCTTTGCAAAAGAAGGAAAAGAACCCCAAAAGAGTAGCAGCTTGAAAAAAGGGTGCTGAAGCGAGATGGAAACAAAAACATGCAACTTCACAGCAACAAGATCCACAAGAGCAAGAAGCTCAACCACAAGACACAGTCACAATAGTAACAAGAGAACCACAAGAAACAGGACGTACATTAAAAGTGAATGTTTATAAAAACTACTTTCCACTTTGAGCTGTGCTGATTGGAGTGGTTGGTCTAGGCATTTACATGTCATATAATAAACCAGTTTCAAAACAAAAAGCAGAGCTCTCACTAGGATTTTGAAAACAGGATTCCAGGAATCCTTCCTTGTAAAAAGTTGGATTCACAGATAAAAAAGTGGATTCCCACATTAAAAAGTTGGAGTTCTGATCTTGATCGCACATAGAACATAGACAAAAACTTCTTATTATCAGGCTACACGTCCATATGAAAAACTGTATACTTTCATGGCTCCCAAACTCTTTTTTTTCTGATAAATGCATTTAATAACTTCGTTCCAAACATGTAGATTGGGGGTACTAGTTAGAAATATTTCACTGATGTGTCTACCCCCCCCCCCCAATGCAGTTGCTCAGATTTATTATCACACTTCTAGTCAAATAATGCCACATAAAAATAAGGTAGTATTAGGATAACAGCAGATATATTGTAAACCCAGACCAGAAAAGCAGCATTCTATTTAGCTATATTTGTGATTTCAAATTCGGACGTATATGTACGTGACAGTAGCTCAATTATTTTTAATTGGTGAAAACAAATACGTAGGGGAAGCATCCTAACCACGTCTGACTTCCTGTAATTGTTAAAAATGATTGTATTTTGAAGAATTACATACATTTTTGTCACCAGTAAACGTCGAAACACACTTTGACCGACCGATAAAAAATACGATCGTGTAGTCGCGAAAATACATGACATTGGTAATTCGTCAATTATATCGTCTTCGCCGTAACCCTGGTTTAATTAAACGTGATATTTTACCGACTCATGCTAATCCGTTGATGATATGAGCTTACATCAATTAGTAAACTAATATAAATTGTAATCCGTGATAACACGGGGATTAGCGCGGCGAGATTAAACAGGTACAATCATTTTTAACACGTGCCGCAAACCGACCACTTTCCAATATCGTCTCTCCCACTGACAGGTGCAAAAATACCTGTCAATATATTTCACGCCTACTGGTTTGTGGCACGTGCGCTTTCAACATAAAAAGCGGCGCCGCATTAATTTTGATCTTTTATTGGTATTGCATAAGCGACCTAAATTAGCTTCTGAATTTACCGCTTCTGTAATTTTGGACGCGTGTGGCAATAAAAACATGCGTACACAAGAATCGCCGGTTGTGAATTTTACGCGTACAACGGCAAAAGTTGGCGTAAAATACGCAAAATCCTGCGTTTCCGAGAGCTCTGAAAAAGCAACCGTTACAGTCTCCACCACCACAATCAACACCTGATCCTTTTGAAATGAATTAATTTTAATTTGAGAATTTTTTTTTTTTTCACATATAAAAATAAAAAAAATGGTGGCTATTGATGGAAAACAAATTGTAAACATGTATTAACAGTTGGATATATGTAGAGATTGCTAGAAAACTATTAAGAAGGCCACCGCCCAAAGTTGACTTCAACATGGGTGATGTTGGGATGTTGTCTTTGGATATATTGTTAGCTATGGCTACCAGAGATATGCTATGCACCAGCCCCGCTGGCTCAGTTGATAGAGTGTCCGCTCCGGGGAACGGGAGGTCACGGGTTCGATCCCGGGCCATGACATACGAAAGTCGTTAAAAATGGTACTAGCTGCTCCTCGCTTGGCACTCAGATTTACGGGGTAGAGCTAGGACTGGTTGACCCAGTGTCAGGATAATGTGACTGGGTTTGGTATCATGTAATGTGTCTGGGACATGATACTTCAGTGAGGCAGCACTATAAAAGTGAGCATTGAGCTCACTGTCACAACCAGACACCGTCGTGATATGACTGAAAAATTGTTGAAAGCGACTTTAAACCCAAATTCACACACACACACCAGAGATATGCTGATTAATAGGGTATTATCCAAGCTGATATTATGAAATAATTTTTTTTAAATTATATTTTTGTATACATGTAAAAAATGGCAAGTGCAGTAGCTATGATATGAGGTGGTGCAGTTGTGAATGCATTGGCTTTCTCTGGTAGTAATTATTTTTCTCATATGGGAAAAAGCGATCCTGAAAAAGAAAGAAAGAGACATGACAAAGCTTTGGAACAATTAGAAGAAGCACAAGCCGCATGGAGTAAAAAAAGAACAGAACGATTAGATTTTATAAATGAAGAAATGCAAAAAGAACACCATGCAGAACAAACATTTGATGATGTAGATCACGCTATGAAACAATATTATTATGTAACTGGTAAGAAATTGCCTTCTGATTTATCAACTCCTTTACCGCCTGAGCCTAAGCTAAGTACATGTAATTTTCATACACCTTCACCTGATCAGCAGAATAGAGAGATTACATTTGTTGTTTCAGGCATGGCAGTGACTGGGTTTGTTGCTTATCAGTTTTGTAAATTCTAAAATTTATATAAAACAAAAAAATAATTAAAACCAAGATGAAAAAATGCAAAATTTCTAAATAACACTGCCTATCAAAACTGAGAAACAGATTCATGGCATGAGAGAAAAAAATCCCTACCTAAGAGTCTGTGGTGGGATAACTTGGTGGTCAATGGTGGTTGGAATATTCTGGTTGTGAGGGTGTGTACATAAATGTTTAGGGGTTATGTACAAACTTGTGTTTGTACATAACTATATAGGGGTTCTGGACACAACTTGCGTTGTACAAAACTGTATAGGGGTTATAGGGTTCGCCGGCGTGACGTCACTGCCCGTAGCAACCGATAGGCCGCCATTTTTTGAGGTGAAAACAATAACAGAGGGACCGGCAATTACCCTTTAGATCGCTATCAATTACATTGAATAAAATCGTTTTTTTAACCTGACAATGCATGTTACTGTAAGTAAAAATGATTAAAAGTAAAGAATAACGAGGCGGGAAATTTCCATTTAGTGAAATAACAGCTGTCTGATAACCGATGTCTACGGACTAGTGTCAAGTGTTGTGTATTCGGAGGTGTCATGGACTCGGGAAATATACTCTATCCAAGTGTGAAGGTAGGTTTGACATTCTGTTTATTGTCAAAATAACACTGACTTCCAGTTTTGACAAGTTAACGTTTGAAAAATTAATCTTAAAATAAACGAATAGCTGTTTGTTCTGAAATATCAAATCTTGATCTAAATATAATTTAACCCATAAAATGCTAATCAAAACAATCGTTGTCTGCTGGTAGCTTTTAAAGTCATTTCTGCAAACAGTCTGGACCCAGATCAGACTGCTCATTTGATCTGGGTCCACACTGTTTGCATGTCATTTCTGCAAATAGTGTGAACCCAGATCAGATTGCTAAGAGGAGGTGTCTGATCTAAGTCCACACTGTTTGCGAGGTTATGCCAAGGCTAGGGGGACAGGCTAGTTTGTTAGTTCATTGACAAGGCACACATTCTAAAGACCTTGTTGTTGTTTTGACCTTTAGATCAGAGGCATTCATTTTAGGACCCCTGTTCATCTTCTTAAGCACACCCAGTAAGGAGGGTTTTTTTTTTCTACACTTTAAAGTTAATTACAATCAATTTCTAAATTTAGTCACCCATCCAACACCTGTGGTGATGTTCCAAGGGATCGCCTCGGTAAGTGCAGAAATGTTGTTGAAAGGGAGAAATACGAGCACTAGTACGTGCCGAATTCGTGTTGCTAGAGAGAAATCAACAGACAATTTTACCAATAGAAAGGACAATTTCAGTTCATTATCAACAAAGCATGGCCCAAAGAATAATGTATTGTGAATCAATTACCTGTTATAAAATGTTCACTGCACATGTAAACATATTTTGATGTAGGAATCAAGTCTGAACCATCAGCGTTCTGGCGACTGCAGGCCCTTATCCACCGAGACCA
This sequence comes from Lucinisca nassula, assembly GCA_963580285.1. Lineage (NCBI taxonomy): Eukaryota > Metazoa > Mollusca > Bivalvia > Lucinida > Lucinidae > Lucinisca > Lucinisca nassula. The sequence goes on from OY757022.1 coordinate 135,373,734, forward strand.
TCTCTCTGGATGTTTTTCTCCATTTGGGAACTGATAGAACGATAGCTTTTTATCCAGTTGTAAATGATGATTTGTACAACCACCTGCACTACAGATTTTTGGCATGTTTTATCAAAATTGTAAGAAATATGCTAGTGACTTGGGTTTTATTTACACTATTTGCTTATTCAAAATGGCGTTTGTATTCACCCGCGTGCTCGTTGCTATCACGTGACAAACGAAAGTACCCGGATGACCGGCGAACCCTATGGACACAACTATGTCCCAGTACCCCCACAAATCATATATATCTCCCGTAATTACATGATTACTGTGTAGGCTTTCATCCTGCAAAACCTAGAGTGTATGAAATATACACCTGGGGTAATGGTCAAATGTGACCAACGCAGTATCAGTAGATAAATAGATACTCTAAGCGGCGGTTTACCAGTACTCCTTTGTGTGTTGGTTTCAGCTCTGCCTGGAAGCATCATGCAGCCCATATATTTCTTCAAGCCCCGATGGGCGGGGGCCAGGGACTTCCTGAATTTTCCAATGGGACTTCCAGATTTCAAGGGTAGGAAGTCTGGCACTTCCTGAATTTTAGAGTTAATGGAAGCCCTGGAGGAGCGAAACGACTAGAGGGCCGAATGACTAGGGGGAAACGACCAGGAAGGAAACGTCTCTAGGGGAGGAAATGGGGTTTTGGGCAAAACGTCTCGGATTCAGCAATAGCACAGGCTGATCTCTGATATGCAATATTACAATGGACTAACGATATTGTTCAGAATCAGAATTGTTTACTGGTGACACGTCCTTGCTATGGACTAACTTAACATATCACAGGTCATGGTGTACGAATGTCATTTGACATGTCACCAGTAACAATTCTGATTCTGACAATGCGATGCTTTAATCAGAATCAGATTGAAATGGTGAGAAAAACGACCTACCAATTTCTACCCCGAAAACTGGGCCGAAACGACTCAAGCCGAAAGGACCCAGGATCGAAACAACCCGGTGTCCGAAACGACCGAGGTCTAAACTGAATAAATATCGTTCGAGAAATTTCTGGGGCCACTTACTGTCGAAGCAATTTAATTCGGGATGTCAAGGAAGCGAAACCGACTCTTGCAGCATGTGAACCGGCAGTTGGTTGGTTGGTTGTTGCTAAGCCCCAATCGGCTGTAGTTGTCTCTCGGTAGTTATTCTCTCAGTATCTTCTCTTAGTAGAACTATCACTCCCGTATTCGCGTTTTGGTGGTGCGCGTAAAATTTTACTATTAATGATGCATTTATAGTAAGTTCCTGAACAATCTGTTTACATTTATATCCTTGCCATTGCACAGCATCTAATTTATTGGAATCCATTAACAGGCAAAATGTCAGAGCCGACTTAACCCATCCACTAGGAAAATATAATCTTCTGTTCACACATGTAGTTACTTCACTTGGCATGGAGAAACTTGGTACTCCAAGCACCAAAAAGTTTGTGAATCACAGTTAATGACAGTTACGTTTAATTTGGTACTGGTAATATCACAGCAAACACTAATATCACAGTTTGAATATGAATTATCACAGTTCTTGAAGTCTCTTAATGTACGCAATCACTACCAACATGTATTAAGAACATTCTACAGTGGTGTAATTCACCCCCACACCCCCTGTCTAATAACTACCTATATACAATTGGAATGAAAGTATTGAAACCTATTGGCAAACAGACACAAACAACGCGTACTCATTTACTCTATGCTTTTATGACACACACTCTTCATCACATAATACATTCCTGTCATAAATATTCTCTTACACATGCAACATGAATTACTGTTCACAGCAAGCTGCATCCACAAAATAAGTAACATTTCCAATTAGACATTTATGTATATATATTTATCCCAAAAACTGGGATTATTGCTGAAAGAGTTAATGGTGGCATGAATGTAGAACTAATGAATTGAATAATTCATGTAGTTGAGGAAAAACAAAAACAAAACAAAAAAAAAAAAAACAACACTGAATGAAAGTTACATGAAATACACGGCTTGTTAAGTCCAAAATATGCCATGTCAACCCCCCCCCCCCCCCCCCCACTCCTGAGATAAAAAAAAGGAAATTGAACTGTGTACGTTTGGGGCTGTGACGCACAAAAATATTATACTTATATTATAGATAAGTTAATGGCTGTGGGATGCAGATACTGAAACTTAGTTCAGATAACACAACACACCCAAGAGGAAAAATACATACATAAACATACATACACACACACACATATATACATATACATAAATATATATATTAATAATAAACACATTAAGCCTTAAAAACAAATTGGATAGTTTCACATCCATGTTCCAAGGCAGTCCGCAGATAACCATTTGAATCACAACACGAGAACCCGCACATACACTCCAGAACCCCCCCCCCCCCCCACATAGTGAAACTGTGGCTTCCAGGGGCACACCTTATTCCTCATATCCCCACCCTAAAACACAGACCCCGGGCACCCGCCAGAACCGCCGCAGAGACACGGCCCTAACGAGTACCCACAATCCATATTCCGAGCAGAAACAAGAACAACACCACAATTTTTCCATCACAAAACGTTCACCACTTCGGCAACAGGTGGCATTATATTTGCACAGGCTAGCCTGCACAATGGCCTTGCCTGTTCCAACCAGTACCTGCTTTGGAATTCCTCGAGAAGAACATGGAAAAATATATAGTATATATCCCTGCAAACCCCTGTCTGACTGTACCAATAATAATAATAATAAAAAAAAAAAAGTGGTCTGATTGGGCACAAAATTACACATGACGCATAACCACCGACTGCTCCCAAAACAATGTACAATATGCAATGATATATACATATATATACAGCAAACTCCCGCTGTCTCACAACTCCAAGTGACTTGAACACCCAGTGTGAGACATCAGCAGCCCGAGACAAAGGTTGCCGAAATCCAAGTACACAAATCAGAACCAACGCAACAACGCACAAAACCTAGTCCAACCCAAGCCTCTGCCTGAGATTTCAAAGCCTGAGACAACGGTAGCACACTGTATTTTTTATGAAATAAAATAGCGAAGTGGGAGAAGTAAATGGGGCTTTGGACTATGTACAATTAGGAATGGGTTGGGCTGGGGGGAAGGGGGAAGAATTAGTTTACTTACGTACAAACCTCTTTGTGCTGGTGATATAATCACTCAGCATCATTAAGAGGCTCTCTCTGTGCTCCTTGAACACTTCATCACTTAATGAAAGAAAAGTATTTGTAGTGATGACTTGTTCTCCTGTTTGGTAGAATAATTGTGTGAGTAACTTCTGTCGTTCTGACTCGTATAACTCACACTCACAAAGATAGTGATCTACAGTCTCAATCCCACCACAACTGCAGTTGGGAGAGTCATGTAGTCCTACTTTGTACTTGTAGTCATTAAGACTGTAGCCTAGCCTTAATTTTGAGATTATTGTCTTTTCTTCTACGAAGGGTAAAGACAAATAATGAGGGGTCTTTAAAGACACTTTTGGTCTGTACTCATATAGATGTCTGCCAGTGTCTGCTGCATCCCAAGACCTTTGCCACTTCATGCAGCATGAAACTTTGGCATATTTCTTGAAATCAGCTATAGTAAGAAGTTGACTGTCCTCTGGCAAATCCTTGGCTTCTTCAGCAGCTTCTTTGGCCAACTCATCAGCAATAGAATTACCTCTGATATCAGCATGCCCTGGCGTCCATTTGAAGTTGACTGCTATGTGGGATCTTTCCAGTTCTGAAATGAGACGTTTTATATCTTCTACAGTTTTTTTATGGGCTGTAGCTACCCATCCTAATGTTAGGATACCTAGCGCCGACTGGCTATCTGAAAAAATATTAATACCTCTAATCTGTTGTTTCCTGTGTTCACTATCTGTAAATTCTAATGCCATTAGAATAGCAATCAATTCTCCCAGTAGAATTGATCCTCTGTTAGAGACAGGTCTCTTTAGCATAACTGGGTCTGTCCGATTCGGGAGAAATACACAAGCCCCAGACCCACAGGGTCCTGGATTCCCCAAACAGGAACCATCTGTAAAAACCACAAGTTCATTAAACTTACAATTTTGCACAAGAGCCTGCACTGTTTCTTTTGCCTCTTCTTGCTGTGTTGCTGATCTTGACTTTGAAGAGCCTAACCTATTCCAGTAATCTGGTTTAGATTTGCTGAGACTTAAACCTGCCAAAAAAGAAAATTCTGGGTCTATGTTAATAAGGTTAATTCCTGAATTGGTTTCCATGTCTTGTAGCTGTAAATCAACTAAACCAAAAGGGGAAATGTATCGCTCTTTGCCTCGGTATTCATCTCTCCAGTCATTCCATAGCTGTTTAATTGCCTGGCCATTATCCTTTGCCAAGATTTTACCACCTTCCCTAACTGATAGCTCCTCACGGCGTAAGTCAAGGGGCAAGACTGATGCTTCAACTTCTAGGGCATTTAATGCTGCTGTAGCCGGAACACCTAAACATAAAGATAAACCTTTACGCTGAATCTTGTTGAGAACATCTGTTGAGTTACTGTTCTGCCACACTGGTGCTGCAAATTCTATCTGAGGAATGATTAATGCCTTATATAATTGTAACATTGATTTAGTACTCATTTTCTCTGTTATACTCACTCTTCTTAGTAAGGAGAGTGTCTTTTCTGCTTTCATCTCCAACAAAGCAATATGTTTGGAGAAGGACAAATTCTCATCTAAATGAACTCCAAGCAAACGTGGTGTTGGATTATAAGGGATTTTGTTGCCGTTTACCTTGATTTCCAAACATGGGTCAGTAATTAAGTTCTTCTCTCGAGAGAAGATGCAGACTTCAGTCTTTTCAACACTAATCTTCATTCGCCATCTTGTGGCCCACCCAATAACCTTCAATACATCTGCTTCTATTAATTTTCCTGCCTCTGTAATGTCTTTACCCTTCCTCCAAATTGTTCCATCATCCGCATACTTTACTCTTTCACTGTCAATTTCCTTGTATATATCCTCTATGAAGAGATTGAACAGTAATGGAGAGATAACTGATCCCTGTGGCAGACCAATGTCAGTTGCAAAAACAGGACTTTTATAGTCCTGTATGATACATGTTGCTTTTCTATCTTGTAGAAAAGCAGATATCCACTGCCATACCCTTCCAACAATACCCATATTGAAAAGCTTATACATTAAACCTTCCCTCCATACACTATCATAAGCCTTCTCCATATCAATCAATACTGCCACTGTGTTATCTCCATCATTAAAACCATTATACACATCCTGCACCAGACGCAGTACTGCATGTGTACAACTTCTGAAACGTCTAAAACCCTCCTGATCCCTATCAATTATTTTGTTGTGTTCACAAAATGCATACAGTCTCTGAGTTACTATTCTCTCTAAGCCTTTACCAAGGCAACTAGTGAGACTAATAGGTCTGTATGCAGAGGCAGAATGATAGCTTGCCTTACCACTCTTTTTAAGAAATTTTACATCTGCTCTCTTCCAGTCTTCAGGAATCAGCCCGTCTGCCCATGACTTTGAATAAATGAAATGAATTGCTGTAGCTAACTGTTCCCCTGCATGAAGCAGGAGCTCTGAGTATATACAGTCAGGACCTGGGGCAATGCCAACTTTCTGCCTCTGCAATACAGCCTGGACTTCCTCAAGTGAAATGTCTTCATTTAGGAAGTCCATGTCTCCTCCCCAGTCAACGTCAGTCGTTAAGCTTCCATTTTTCATCCTTCCAACTTGCTTCTCCACTTCATCTTTAAAACTAGCATCAAACTGTACATCTTTCAAATGAGTTCCTGCAAAAAAAGTATTCTGCAAAATTCTTGCTTTCCCTTCTTTGTCAAAAACAGCCGTATCATCTTCCGCTAACAATGGAAGTACACCAACCCCCTCTTCATCCTGATAACTAGAAAGTTTTTTGAAATGTTGCCACATTTCTGACGGTGTGTCAGCATTACTCACCTTTTCACATACCTCTTCTGTCCATTTCTGTTTAGCCTTATCCTCTGTAATAATCAACTCTTCCTCTTTATGTCTAAGTTCAAGTAAAATTGTTGGTGTTTTACGACGTTTAAAGGATTTTTTTACCTTGTTAAGTTCATGTCTGGCCTTTTGCACATCCTCATTATACCAGGGTGGCCTCTTCCTTCCACCTGAAAGTCTTACCTGTTTTTTCTGGATAACTTCTTCCATACATTTGTTAAAGGTCTCTGAAAAATCTGAAAACAGAGCAGAAAAGTCTTTGTCTGATTGACATCTTACATTGAATTCCATGAATTCTCTTTCTGAAACAGTATGCCATTCTTCCCAGTCAACGTTCTTGATACAATACCTCTCTTCTCGGATATCTGTTCTGTCTGATCTACAACAGTTAACCTGTAAAAGAACACTTATATGGTCTGACCTAACACATTCATGTGTTAGTGTTTGACATTGAATGATTTTTCTTACCAGTGGTGGATTCACCACAAAAAGATCTATTATGCTTTCTGACTCCCTTCTGGTTGGCTGATCATCATTGACACACAGAAGGTTCAATTCATGCATACAGTTCTGTAACAGAGAGCCACAAGTATTGTGATTTGCATTTCCCCATTCCATACTTTTTGCATTCAAGTCCCCCGTGATAATTACCTGTTTGAAGTCCCTACAAATTTTTTCCACAATACTAATGAGTCCTTTCATCTGACCTATTTCAGCCGGGGGAACATATGCGTTAACTATAGCGAAAGACTGTTGCGTGTCTGTGGTAACTCTAATACAAATGGCTTCTACATCATCAACCTCATACTTCCCTAACCTGTGAGCCAAATATCTGTCTGATGGCCGGCATAAAATTGCTACCCCCCCATGCCCATCATCTCTGCTTTTTGAAAAGACTGACCAATTTCTAAAATTAACTGGATTCGATTTAGTTTCCCAAGTTTCTGAAAGACAAAAAATACCAACATTATATGAATCTAATAAATTGTGTATCCCCCTTTTTGCAGTATTCCATGACTGACAGTTCAAGGACAGAATCCCCAAGCTAGCAGATAGTTGATGATCTGTATTTCAGTGACTTCACTTCTATTTTTGACAGGAGTATGACTATTTGCCGAAGATACGGTACTTCCGATGGAATCGAGACAATTGGTGCGAAAATTTACCGAAACGGACCTAGTTACCGTAACGTATCGGAACGGACCCATTTTTCCACATTTTATGGTTTTTATTACTACATTTTTATTTTTTCACCTGCATATTGAGTTGATCATTAAACAAATACCATTTTTTTTAAAGTCCTTTAACTACCTTGTGATATATATCATGAAGCTTAAACATTGTTTAGGTCTTGCGAAACGCAGCTTGTTCAATTCTTCCACCGTCGTTCCTTGTATGAATGTATGAATCCTGGTGTATGAATGTCATTTAACGTGTCACCAGAAACAATTCTGATTCTGATTCTGATGACAGTATGAGCAATGTGGATGGGGCCATAAACCGTGGCCACAAACAGACTGACTTGATCATCATGGACTTCGCTAAGGCCTTTGACAAGGTACCTCACAGAAGGCTATTACATAAACTGGGGTACTATGGGATAAGAGGATCCACACATAGGTGGATTAGCTCATGGCTCTCTGGGCGCTCACAACAAGTTGTACTTGGTGGCCAAGCGTCTGATCCAGTCCCTGTTTTATCTGGAGTCCCCCAAGGTTCGGTCCTTGGGCCGGTCCTTTTCTTGGTTTTCATTAATGATCTCCCTGATAATATCAGGTCATCGGTCCGTTTGTTTGCTGATGATTGTGTCCTGTATAGGAACATATATTCTCCTTCTGACTGTCTTATTTTACAAGATGACCTGGATCAACTTGCACAGTGGGAGGCCGATTGGCAAATGAAGTTCAATGTGGCCAAATGTCACTCAATGAGGGTGTCACGACACCCTCCGGACAAGCAAATTAAGTTTGGCTATATACACTTCACCAGCAAATTTTGGAGCATGTTCAATCCGCAATATATCTTGGTATCACCATCACTGGCGATCTTGATTGGGGTCAACATATCTCTGAGATTACATCAAAAGCAACTAGGACTTTAGGATTCCTTAGACGGACCTTGGCTTTTGCACCTAGGCAGACAAAGGATGTTGCATATGAAACATTGGTTCGCCCTCAACTTGAATATGCATCAACCATTTGGCATCCCTATGTTGAAACTCAGACTCAACAGGTGGAGAAGGTGCAGAGGACAGCTGCTCGATGGACCTGTAGGCGATGGCGAAATAGAAGTAGCGTCGTTGACATGCTTAATGAGCTAGAGTGGCCGTCCCTGGAGGCCCGTCGTGAGCAGTCCTCTTTAACACTCTTCTACAAGATACACTCTGATTCAGCGTCTATTAATAAAGATAGGTACTTGACCCCTGTAACACTCTTCTACAAGATACACTCTGATTCAGCGTCTATTAATAAAGATAGGTACTTGACCCCTGTAACAGTGTCGACTCAAACAAGGGCATCAAAAGTAAACGACCCACAATATCGTAGATACCAGTCCTATAGTGATGCCCTGAAGAACTCGTTCTTTCCTAGAACTATTCCCCAATGGAATAGTCTTCCCTCATCTGCGGTGAATGCCAAGTCCGCAGAAGAGTTTAAAGCCCGTACAGTGTAAGATTGAGACTCAGAGGTATGCGTTTTAGGATACCGCTGTTATGCAGATTGTAAATAGTTTTAAGGACGCATCCAGTGCCTCTCTTTTTTTCAGCTAAATTCTAAATTTAGCCACCAAATCAACTGAGGTAATGGCCAACTATGACCGACTCAGTATAAGAAGATAGATAGATAGATAGATAGATAGATAGATAGATAGATAGATAGATAGATAGATAGATAGATAGATAGATAGATAGATTGTAACATTGCAGTATGACCATAGTGACTATAGAATTGCTTTAGATTATATGAGACGAGATTAATCAAACTTATAGCCTTGTAAATCCTACTTTTCTCTTCATAAAATATGGCTTTCCAGGGTGTTCATTACATGCAGTTGATAACGTGATTCTTTTTGTTTATTTCTCCTATGTGTGTTGGTACGTCTATCACCCATTAAATACAAGAATTCCGCAAAAGGCGGCGTCGCACCTGCTGGGGGGCAAAAGTTATAGAAGCCACAATCAGAATGTTGTTATTAATTAAGTAAATTTCATAGCAGTTTTGATTTGTTTGATTTGAGTTTAACGTCCCCGTCAACACTGTAAAGGTCATTTTGGAGACGTTGCTTCCAATTTTGTGGGACTTTTACCCGACTTCATAGCAGTTGATAGTTAATGTAAAATGTGTCAAAGTCACTGGACCAAAAATATAGGACATGGTCACCAGGTCAAGGTATGTGCCAAATCAGTACAATGAGGAGAAGTACTATGCAAAGTTTGGTGGCTGTAGGCCATTTATTTAAGGACATATTGAATATTGACGTAAAAGTCGCTGCAGTGCATAATAAAGGTTAAGATCACCAGGTCAAGGTACCCACAGAGTAAGTAAATGTAGGAGAAGCACTATGCAAGGTTTGGTCGTTGTTGGCCTTATAGTTAAGAAGATATGGAATGTCGACCTAAAATGTGTTAAAGTCAATAGAGTGCAAAAAAGGTTAAGGTCACCAAGTCAAGGTACCTGCATAGTCAGTACATCTAGGGGAACGACTATGCAAGATTTGGTGGTTGCAAGCCTTTTATTTGAGAATATTTGGAACATTGAAGCAAATTGTGTCAAAGTCAATGAAGCGTAAAATATAGGTCAAGGACACCAGGTCAAGGTACCTGCAGAATCAGTACATCCAGGAGCAGCATTATGCAAGCTTTGATGGTTGTAGGACTTTTATTTGAGGAGATCTGGAATTTCGACGTAAAATGTGTCAGTCAGTGGAGCGTAAAATATAGGTCAAGGTCACCATGCCAAGGTACCTGTTGAGTCAATACATCTAGGAGAAACACTATTCAAGATTTTATTGGTGTCTGCCTTTTATTTGAGAAGATCTGGAACATTGACGTAATTTTTGTCAAACTCACTGAAGAGTAAAATATAGGTCAAGGTCACCGGGTCAAGGTGCTTGCCTAGTCAGGAGCTCAGGGTGATGTTTCATTCAAGGTCTGATGGTTGTTTAGTCTTATAGTTGATTACAATACAAACTTCGACGTAAATGTCGAACTTCGACGTAATGGTAAAGTCACTGGAGCGCACAATATATGTCTAATTCACCAGGTCAAGGTGCTTACAAAATGAGAAGGTCTATGAGATGTTTCATGTAAGGTTTGATGGTAGCTGAGGTTTGTAAAATAAAAACTTTGACGTAAATGTCGAACTTTGACGTAAATGTCGAACTTCGACGTAATGGTCAAAGTCACTGGAGCGCAAAATATAGGTCAAATTCACCAGTTCAAGGTGCTTAGAAAGTGAGAAGGTCTATGAGATGTTTCATGTAAGGTTTGATGGTAGCTGGGGTCTGTAAATAAAAACTTTGACGTCAATGTCAAACTTCGACGTAAATGTCGAACTTCGACGTAATGGTCAAAGTCACTGGAGCGCAAAATATAGGTCAAAATCACCAGGTGAAGGTGCTTACAAAGTGAGAAGGTCTTTGAGATATTTCATGTAAGGTTTGATGGTAGCTGAGGTTTGTAAAATAAAAACTTTGACGTAAATGTCGAACTTCGACGTAAATGTTAACAGACGGATGGACGAACGGACGCACGGACGGACGGACGCTCGGACGAACGGACGCACGGACGGAAAATCGGACGCCTATGTCGCACCCTGCTACAAACAGGTGCGACAAAAATAGAAGTGAAAGCAATGATCAGGAATCGATACAATCAACCTACAGCTCCCATCAGAGCATCACACAAACACGCCTATATAATTTTAACCCCCTTGAACCCCTCTTTTATATAGTAAAACTGGGGTTTCCGAGGGTATATCTTATTTTCTTATTTCTGCTCTAAAATATAGATTGTGGGTACTCGTTAGAACCGCCTCGATGAGGCGGTTCTAACGAGTGCCCACAATCTATATTTGGATCAGAAACAAGAAAAATATCACAATTTTTCATCATAAATTTTTCATTTTTTCGGCGATAAAGGTGGCAATGTATTTGTATAGGCGTGTTTGCGTAATGGACACCAAAGGGAAAGAAGCACAAATATGAAACAACAGACCTAATGGAAACATCAATAGCGGAATGCCAAGAGGACAGTTACTTTCCCACAAAATGGCCAATAGGCTATCCAAAATAAAATAATATAAGCATCACAAACACACAAAGACAAACCATAACAAATAAGAATTCCGCAGAAGGCGGCGTCGCACCTGCTGGGGGGGGGGGGGGGGCAAAAGTCATAGAAGCCACAATCAGAATGTTGTTATTAATTAAGTAAATTTCATAGCAGTTGATAGTTGATGTAAAATGTGTCAAAGTCACTGGACCAAAAATATAGGCCATGGTCACCAGGTCAAGGTACATGCCAAATCAGTACAACGAGGAGAAGTACTATGCAAAGTTTGGTGGCTGTAGGCCATTTATTTTAGGACATATTGAATATTGACGTAAAGTCGCTGGAGTGCATAATATAGGTTAAGGTCACCAGGTCAAGATACCCACAGAGTAAGTAAATGTAGGAGAAGCACTATGCAAGGTTTGGTGGTTGTAGGCCTTAGAGTTAAGAAGATATGGAATGTCGACCTAAAATGTGTTAAAGTCAATGGAGTGCAAAAAATAGGTCAAGGTCACCAAGTCAAGGTACCTGCATAGTCAGACCATCTAGGAGAATCACTATGCAAGATTTGGTGGTTGCAGGCCTTTTATTTGAGAAGATCTGGATCATTGACGCAAATTGTGTTAAAGTCAATGGAGCGTAAAATATAGGTCAAGGTCACCAGGTCAAGGTACCTGCAGAATCAGTACATCCAGGAGCAGCATTATGCAAGCTTTGATGGTTGTATGCCTTTTATTTGCAGATATCTGGAACTTCGACATAAAAATTTGTCAAAGTCGCTGGAGCGTAAAATATAGGTCAAGGTCACCGGGTCAAGGTACCTGCAGAGTCAGTATATCTAGGAGAAGCACTATGCAAGATTAGATGGTTGTGGGCCTTCTATTTGAGGAGATCTGGAACTTCGACGTAAAATGTGTCAAAGACAGTGGAGCGTAAAATATAGGTCAATGTCACCATGTCAAGGTACCTGCAGATACAATACATCTAAGAGAAACGATATTCAAGATTTTATTGGTGTCTGCCTTTTATTTGAGAAGATCTGGAACATTGACGTAATTTGTGTCAAACTCAATGAAGCGTAAAATACAGGTCAAGGTCACCGGGTCAAGGTGCTTGCCTAGTCAGGAGCTCAGGGTGATGGTTCATGAAAGGTTTGATGGTTGTTTAGTCTTATAGTTGACTACAATACAAACTTCGATGTAAATGTCGAACTTCGACGTAAATGTTAACAGACGGACGGACGAACGGACGGACGCACGGACGGAAAATCCGACGCCTATGTCGCACCCTGCTACAAGCAGGTACGACAAAAACACAAATTACCCTTAATTGCCTATTAAATATAAGCTATCCTATAGAGTCATTCACTGTAATAAGGCTATTTTGTCAAAAATCAAGACAGATATTAACCTATCTTGCAGTACTCAAAATATAAATATAGCCATATCATTTAAGGACAACGAAGAGACCTTAAATATTCTGTGAAGTATAATAAATATTGCTACAATCAGATCTCACTGCAGAGGCCACCTTTTAAAATATTAACAGTATAAAAGTAGGTTTACCAATGTCCCACGGAACATGACAACCCACAAGTTCGCAAACAGTGCAGTCCCAGATCAGACTGTCTCTGAAGCTGCCATCTGTCAGGGGCCACGCTGTCCACCATACAGCATGCGAACTGAAAGAATACACCAATTAAGTAACTCCATCGACAAACAGTTTTGTTTACTTGTTTGAGCCCAACAACCCAGCCAACACTATTTTGGCCACTATCTTGGTCACTCCGGGCCTGCTAGTTTACCTATCCACACCTTTCCTGGGCAGGCCCACATGCAAGCGGCCAACCAGCACAGCGCACACTTATCCGCTAGAAGCTGACAATGACCCTTCCTGGATTAGCGAATGAGAATGACCAAACCAGTCTATTCAGCAGGACAGGAGACAAAAGAGTGTGGCTAAACTAATCTATTCAGTAGGACACGGGACAAATGAGTGCGGTTAAACTAATCTATTCAACTGGGTAAGGGACAAATGGTTCAAATATGACTTGCAGAAAGAACCAACTGTACACTAGTGTAGGGTATAGTTTATACTTTATACACCAGACGCGTCATGACAAAATATCATTACACCAAAATGCACAATAGCGCATTTAATATACAGAAGTGATCCACCATTCTCTGTATACTTACTAAACTTTAAAAGTAATGTTAAAACAATAACACTCACCAAAACTATGGGTTTAAACCTTCTGTCTCTGCTAAGGGGAATAACAAATTCACCAACACACCATAGAACCATCCATCTCTGTAACGTTAGATGCTGTAAAAGTCCAGAAACAGGTGCATTCATGTGACATAGGTTAGTAGGTTTGTTAAGTATAGATTAACTGGATCTAGAAAATCATGACCACCACAACAGATATTAATTCTAACAATCTTGCAATTCATATGCTTAAAACAATAGTCATGAATGAAATGTGGGCCATTTCATTCCAAACAACCCTTTTGTCTTACAAATCACCACTTGGTCACGACGTTTGTGAACAATTAACGCGACGTTATGACGAGTTTTGACGTAACGTAATGTCAATTTCCAGTCAAATCTGTAGTTACATTGTATTTGCCTTGATCAGAAAAGTAGAGATGCATAGAACACATTCTTATGTTTAGCCATCTGTCATTATCATGAAACAATGGAAATCTGGCTAAAACAAGAAAGTATGACAATTATTTCATTTTACATATTAAATATGCTTAGAAATAAAGACAAATACTTACAACACCAAAATATGAGACAACTTTGAATAAATTATAAATTTAGTCAAATACATATGTATTAGATGTTGTTCTCTTCAATATCTATCCAAGAAAGAAAAACTAACTGTTTCTTTTGTTAAATGAATTATATGCTCAGGTTTATCCAATGGGAAAAAAGATTTCTATAACAAAGGATATTGCAGGTTAAAATTTGCCTTAGGCCACAGTTCTGAAGTGTATGAAAAAGGTTCTCTTTAAAGGGGCAGTTTGGCCAGATTACTTTACCTGATCTTTCATGATAATGCACTTGAATAATACTCTATCAGTTTTATAAAAATCATGGCTAACAATGACATCATTAAATTCATTGTTCTAGATGTCAAGAAGTAAAAGCAACAATAAACTGACATTGTTTTATCATGCAAACAATGTAAACAAGCATATCTGCATTTCAAATTGTTCATAAAAATCATTAAAATACCCTCAAAAATGACACTGCTACACGTTTACAAAAAAAAAAAAAATATTCTTTTAGTATGGAGCTCAAAATTGTATCTGATATATTTGTTATCAATTTATGACCACCACAAGTCGAGATATTATGATGATGCACCACTACCCCACACATCCCGGTCAGAATCCGAGAGCATCCCGGACAAATTAAATTCAAAAATAGGCCGGTAGAAGGTAAAAAAGGAAAACTAATTTTAATGATCTTTTAGAATGGAGCTTAAATTTTATCTGATGCATTTTTTTTATTAATTTATGACTGAACAAATTATTTGTCTAAATCGCGATGGAAGTAAGGGCGAGGATTGTGGCCACGTAAAATCGATTTAAGCCCCCCAGTGGAAATCTTCCACTGACCGTTCCAAGGCGGCTCTTCTGTGGCGATTTATTTATGTTGTTGTTTGTTACTTACTGTGTGTATCACTTGTGTCTTTTAATTTTGGATGGCCATATGGCCATTTTGTGGGAAAGTAACTGTCCTTATGGCCTTCCTTTGTTTAGGTTTCCATTATGGTCTGGTCGCTTAATGTTTGTATTTCTTTCCCTTTGGTGTCCTTTATGGGTGGAGTAAGTTAATTGTATCAATTCCTGATCTTTGTTTTACTTCTACTTTTCACAAGTCGAGATATTAAGGAAAACTAACCGCTACCCCCAACATCCAGGACACAATCCGGGTTGTTGGTACTCATTAGAACTGCCTCAGTGAGGTGTATAAAAAGATTTTTTTTTAATATTCTTTTAGAATTAAGCTTAATATTTTATCTGATACAATTGTTATCAATTAATGATCACCACAACTCGAGATATTATGATAATGCACAACTACCCCAAAATCCAGGACACAATCCGGGAATTTCCCGGACAAATTAACTTCAACAATGGATACCTAAAATGTTCAACATGAAAAATATTGTTTTACAATCTTTTAGAATGGAGCTTAAAATTTTATTTGATACTAATTTTATTAAGGGATAATGCACCACTACCTGCCTTGTCTTGCCGCTTGTATTTTCCTCCTCTGGAAGGAGCACCACTTCAATGAAGCGTAGGTTAAGAAGAATGTTCATAAAACGTAATGTAGGTAAAAGTTCATAAAACAGCAACTTCTAACTTTTTACACTGTCAGTTAAAACAGACTTTAAAACTATGTTCACCTTGCCGGTTGGTAGCGGGCAGCCATTATCCCCTCGGGTTTTCGAGTTGTAATTTGCGTATGTGTATCTTATAAAAGAAGTCTCTTGACAACTGCTCGATACTGTCTTTTACCTTCTCCAAATCTGGCACTGACTGTAGTACTGACTCTATGCACACGACTGTCTTCAGGACGAATGACCACTCCTGAAAGTATTGACACCACAAACCGCGACCCAGATGTTTAATTACAGTGTCTCTGAATAGGTTAACAGCATATATTCGAATGTCATGGAAGGCTGGGCAACGTAACACCAGATGATACAAGTCTTCATCACTCAAACGACAATGCTGGCATACTGCATCCACTGTACCATTGCTGAAAGTGTGGCGATTCCTCTGGAGTATGTAGGTGCCAGTAAGGATCCTGGCTTTCACGACTGCTTTTCTTACGTCCGCGACAGAAGATTCGACTGTACTCCATACGAGATGTGTGGACCGCAGATTTCGGACCGAAAGATATTTCAGGGATTTCTTAGTTTTGATATCACCTATCAGTTCTTTAGCCCAAAATGAGTTGATTGCTTTTACACACATTTGTTTCCATTGCAGTTTAGTAAAGATACTACAGTATAGCTCACACAGGAGGGGTAGTTCATACTTTTGAAGGATCACACAAGGTTCATGGAAGAAGCTATTTACGTTGTCTTGTGAACACGCTAGCTGTCTTTGTATCAAGAGTTTCAGGCTTCATGCGGACTGAGCAAATTATTTGTCTAAATCGCGACGGAAGTAAGGGCGAGGATTGTGGCAACGTAAAATCGATTTAAGCTCCCCCCCCCCCCCCCAGGGGAAACTTTCCACTGTCCGTTCCAAGGCGGTTCTTCTGTGGCGGTTTATTTATTTATGTTGTTGTTTGTTACTTACTGTGTGTATCACTTGTGTCTTTTTATTTTGGATGGCCATATGGCCATTTTGTGGGAAAGTAACTGTCCTTATGGCCTTCCTTTGTTTAGGTTTCCATTATGCTCTGGTCGCTTAATGTTTGTATTTCTTTCCCTTTGGTGTCTTTTATGGGTGGAGTAAGTTAATTGTATCAATTCCTGATCTTTGTTTTACTTCTACTTTGCATTTTCACTGCTCAGCACACTGTAGGCTAAGCTAAGGCGTCGTTTGTGGAGTTCTGCTTCCAATGGCAATGCACCGATGAGCAACAGGACAGCTGAGGTTGCAGTCCGTTGAGGTAAAGACTGAATATTTCTAAGTGTTTGGATGTGATACTTTGATAACTGTTCAATTTGACCTTTAGTGAGTTTCAACACTTCCAAACCGTACAACAACCGTGGGAGCACATAGGCCTTGTAGATACCGTAGGAAGTCTTTGGGTTAAGGCCGTTGGATCCGTGAAGTCCGGTATTCATAAGGGAGTTAGATGTCCTCCTTGCCGTACACATCCGTTCATGTACATTTATACTGGATTCATTTTTCCCAGCTCTAGTCATACCATGCTCCTGCATTCATTTTTTCCGGACATTTCCAGGGGTTCCCCTTAATAGCGAAAAGGACTCCTTTTCGCGAAAGGAGTCCTTTTTGCGAAAAGGAGTCTTTTTCGCGAAAAGGACTTACCCTAAATAGCGGAAAGGACTTTTTTTCTAAAAGGATCCATATATATTGATATAAATTAATTATTCAATATTTTGTTTAAGATTTTCGGCTTCAGTCTTGCACAAACAATATATTTTTAGGCTTTTGTACTAGAAAACTTTATTTTTGTGGATTATTTGCAAGTTTTGCCGGTGTGTTTTCTTTTGCTTAATCTATCCCCGATAGCCGATGCAATACAAGAAAATGAATATATGTTGTAGAGCAGATTCCACCATTCAAGACCCAGTCCCGCCCATCGGGACTTGAAGAAATAGATGGGCTGCATGATGCTTCCACGCAGAGCTGAAACCGACCGCACACGAGTACTGGTAAACCGCTTAGGGGATCTAAGGCAAAGCGGTGCGAGTCGGACCGTCCATGCTTATGAACCCTATTGGTTTTAGTTGGCGACAGGGCTGGAGATGTCATTTCATCTCAATGTCGAGTAAAAGCCCCACATAATTGGAAGTAACGTCTCCAAAATGACCTATACAGTGTTGACGGGGACGTTAAGCCTCAAAGCAAATAAACAAAACCAGTCAAGACGGCCTAATTTTTGCAGTATAACAATCTAATTTTTCTGAAACTAAGACTTAATTGTCAGGTGAGACATATATCTTAGCGGATTTGGTTGCCACTTTTTATTATATTTTCAAATTTTGCAAGGCTCGCTATTTTGGACATCTCCTTCCTGATGCCCGGGACTTCCGTGGAGTGTGGGCCATGTTTGCTGATGTTGTCCCGGTAGAAGACGCCTTTAAGTCCTCGGGCAGGCGTCTCTTGCCTGGTGCCTCCAGTTGACCTGTCTCATGAGCTACGTCGGTCGGTGTGTGCTCGGCGGGGGGATTTGCTGTGTTTGCCGGTCCTTGTCCATTATCTGTTTCGGTTTCAGAACTTTGGGGTTGAGAGACACACTGATGAAGATTAAACATCAGAAAGGCCTCTGTGTCACTAAATGGTATAGTTACACCTTAATTAAAACCGCATGGAATTTGTTTTTCTTGTTTGTTTGTTTGTTTGATTTGAGGACTAACGTCCCTGTCAACACGATATAGGTGATTTTGGATAGGTTGCTTCCAATTTTGGAACTTTTACCCGACAATGATATGAGATGACATCTCAAGCCCTGTCGGCTAATGAAATCAATAGGGTTCATTCAAATGGACGGGCCGACCCGCACGACTTTGCCTGGGTAGGCTTAGATCCGCTTAGCGATTTACCAATACTTCTGTGCGGTCGGTTTCAGCTCCACGTGGAAGCGTCATGCAGTCCATCTATTTCTTCAAGCCCCGATGGGCGGGGCCGTGTTTTTCTTGTTTAGATATAAAAACTATATTAGACGATTCTAATGACCACCCACAATATGCAGTGTTCTAAACAAAACAATACTTTTCCCCAGCAAAGTAAAGTTTTCAAACTTTGTGATTCAAACATAGATTGTGGATGCTAGTTAGAACAACGTGTGTGCTAGTTAGAACCACCTTTTTGCATGGACAATCTACCGCTTCGATGATAAATATGATGAGGATTGTTTGTTTGTTTGTTAGAACTGAGGTTTTACTTCCCCGTCAATACTATTTAGGCCATTTTGGAGACGTTGCTGCCAATTTTGTGGGACTCTTACCTGACATGGACATGAAATGACATCTCAATCCCTGTCGCTCCCAAAAACCAAAATGGTTTATATGTAGGGACGAGTAGTGTACACTGTTACAAACCCAACTTTTCCCCGTCAAAGTATCTTACTTGTATAGCTGTCTCATAGAGCATTTGGTTCTTATATAGCTTATATAGCTGTCAAATAGAACGAACAGTCAAGACTGATCAGATTGCGCAGATGTGCAGGCTGATCTGAGTCTTTGCTGTATGCACATGTGATTTGTTGGAATTACTTTGCCCGGGCTTAAAATAATCGTGAATGGTTAATTTTTCAACACTGTGTGATAATTGCCATTTATAGTTGGTTTGTAAAGTTTTTAAAATAGATTAATTAATTTAAGTATGACATTTGGCGCGCGTCGATGATAAAGGGATTAAAGAGATAAATTGATAGTTATCGTCATGTCAAAACAAAATTTTGTACAAGATAAAATCTTTCAGCGGCCATTTTTTTTTTTTTTTTTTTTTTTTTTATGAATACGAGTAATTTTGTTTAGCATTTTATGTAAAGCTCTTGAGTAGCATTTTCAAACTTCTTTAATAAAAAGTTATTTTTTGTTTGTTTGGTTTAAGGTTTAACGTCCCCAACAACACTGTATAGGTCATTTTGGAGGCGTTGCTTTCCAGTTTTGTGGGACTTTTTACCCGACACTGAGATGAAATGACATCTCAAGCTCTGTTGCCCAATGAAACCAATAGTGTTTATAAGCGTGGGCTGTCCGACTCGCGGCCCCCGCCCATAGGGGTTTGAAGAAATATATGGGCTGCATGATGCTTCCACGCAGAGCTGAATCCGGCCCGCAAACTAGTTCTGGTAAACCGCTTAGAGGATCTAAGCCTTCCAGGAACCGCAATGCGAGGCGGACCGTCCGTGCTAATAAACCCTATTGGTTTCATTGGACGAGAATTATACACTTTGGTCATGTCAGAAAGTGTGTGATGCCCTCATCTTTCTACTTGACAATATTTATATTAGATTCGGTACTAAGTTATTTAGACAAATGGTGGGTATTCCGATGGGTACTAATTGCGCACCTCTTGTGGCTGATCTGTTCTTGTATTGTTATGAAAGAGACTTCATTTTGTCGCTTTCCATTGATAACCAATCTGAAATTATTGAAGCTTTTAGCTCTACTTCTAGATATTTAGATGATTTATTAAATATTGATAATACCTATTTTGATGGTTTGATCAGTCAGATTTACCCCCTAGAACTTCAGTTAAATAAAGCAAATTCTTCTGATACCGAGGCCCCGTTTTTGGATTTACATCTATCTATTGTAGATGGATTTGTTTCGTGCAAAATTTATGATAAACGCGATGACTTTGATTTTGAGATTGTAAATGTTCCTTTTTTGGATGGTGATGTTCCTCGTGCGCCATCCTATGGCGTTTATATTTCGCAATTAATTCGATTTGCTAGAGTGTGTAGTCATGTAACTGACTTCAACACTCGTAATAAATTATTAACGGCTAAACTCCTTAATCAGGGTTATCGGTACCATAAACTACGCAAAGCCTTTTCAAAATTTTATAGACGCCATTCTGATTTAATTTCAAAATTCAATATTGGACTTAAATCTCTTCTGCAACAAGGTCTATCGGAACCCGAATTTTATGGTGACTTAGTATATAAATTCAGAAAAATATATAACCGCAATGACTTCAGCACCCAATTTCGTAAAATCATTCTTCGATATAAAAAGATTGGGTACAACATGGATATTATACGACAGACTGCATGCATGGTAGTTAACCCAATCACGGTTGGCAACTTTGCTTCCCTCTTTAATTGCACGCCGGTGGGTCAGGCCTCAGATTCTATGACGGCTCCAACGTAAAGGCTTATTGAAAATAAAAGAGATAATGTTGGTTGGTGCCTGATGCTCTGCCTCTGGTCGGGCTCATCGGAGTCTAACTGTTGGTTTTCTTTTGCTCCAGCATTTCAGTGGTTTCTTGCTGTCGAGTCCTCACCGTTGTCTCACCTCTGTGGTTCTTTGATTTCTGTGTTCACGGAGATGTTGCACTGATGAGTTAGGAGGCCTTCATGCGGACTGAACAGATTTTTTGTCTAAATCGCGACGGAAGTAAGGGCGAGGATTGTGGCCACGTAAAATCGATTTAAGCCCCCCAGTGGAAATCTTCCACTGACCGTTCCAAGGCGGCTCTTCTGTGGCGATTTATTTATGTTGATGTTTGTTACTTACTGTGTGTATCACTTGTGTCTTTTAATTTTGGATGGCCATATGGCCATTTTGTAGGAAAGTAACTGTCCATATGGCCTTCCTTTGTTTAGGTTTCCATTATGGTCTGGTCGCTTAATGTTTGTATTTCTTTCCCTTTGGTGTCTTTTATGGATGGAGTAAGTTAATTGTATCAATTCCTGATCTTTGTTTTACTTCTACTTTGAGGTGTTATTTCATCTCAACGTCGGGTTAAAGTCCCACAAAATTGGAAGCAACGTCTCCAAAATGACCTTTACAGTGTTGACGGGTACGTTTAACCTGAAATCAAACAAAAACAAACTGTCCGACCCGCACCGCTTTGCCTGGGCAAGCTGATCATTGCATCCAGTAAATAAATAAATAAATATACTTTTACATTGGATAACACAACCGCGTGATCCAAAAGTGTTTTGTGTTTGTTAAGATGTTTTTTTTTCTAGGTTTCTTTTCAGCTGTTTTTATTTGTGTAGAAGAGGAAAGAACATAACAAAACTTTATTTGATAAATTCTGGCAACATATACATGGCATAGTATAGTGGGTTCTTCATGAATGTTGTTCTACAGAGTACCCATAAAGAAGAGAATGGATATATAAGATGGTGTTTACCTTCATAAACGAGAAATTCCATACAGAGTCGGGTTTACAAGGATATTCATTGTGCGTGTGATGAAAAACACAAAGCTCAAAGATAAAAAAAAATAAAATAAAATAAAAATAAAACAAAACGGAAGCGAAAACTGTGATCTGCGATCCAAAACTGCTGATTTTGAAACAAGTTTAGAATTTCATCGACCTGTTCCAATCTTGTTAAAGGACATTAACACAGGTCCAGGCGTCCGCGCACGCGCGCGTGCGTGTGTCTGTGTGTGTTGATGTTGTCAAGTGTATAATAAGACAAATCGGAAATTATTAATCTCCTTTCAGGTCAGCTGCGGGAACGCCATGTAAACTCTCATTGTCTATTTCCCTGTTGGCAAGTATTAACAGAAATTAACTTCCCGCGGTCGTATAAAATAAAAGCTTTCTCAGATTCAGAAGCCATCTAATCTGGATCTACACTGTTTGCAAAACTAGGGGTGGATCAAGGTTAAATATCTAAATAACAAAATGAATTCAATTCTTCCGCTCTTTTTTAATCTTTTCGGCTGTTTCTAGCTCGAGCTGAACGAAAACACGACAAAACAGGTTTAATTTTAATCACATGTTGCGCGAAAATGACTGTCATTGTGGCCTTCCTTTGTTTAGGTTTCCATTATGGTCTGGTCGCTTAATGCTTGTATTTCTTTCCCTTTGGTGTCTTTTATGGGTGGAGTAAGTTAATTGTATCAATTCCTGATCTTTGTTTTACTTCTAGTTTTCATCAAATTCAAAATTAAGCTGTTTGATAAGAAATAAAACAAATAAGTGATTGTTTCTTTTTTACCCTAATAAGTGCCTTTTTTGAGGAAAAACCCGCTCCCGCCCCTAGGGGCTTGAATAAATATATGGGCTGCATAATGCTTCCACGCAGAGCTGAATCCGGCCCGCACACTAGTACTGGTAAACCGCTTAGAGGATCTAAGCCTGTCCAGGAACTGCGGATGAACATAAACTTTTGTCAGACAGACAACATGCATTTAGGAAAAGGCATAGTTGCGAAACTCAGTTGAGCACGGTTATTAATGATTGGGCAAAATTCCTGGACAAAGGGGGGCAGGTGGACACATTTATTCTGGACTTTGAGAAGGCTTTTGACACCCCTCCTCAGGAACTACTTAAATCCAAATTATTTGGTTATGGAATTGGTGGGAAGACTCTTAAATGGATAGATTCCTTCCTTTGCTACAGAAAACAGCGTGTTGTTGTTAATGGTGAATCTTCAGTATGGGCGCCAGTTTTGTCTGGAGTCCCACAAGGGACCGTTCTTGGTCCTCTATTGTTCTCCCTGTACATCAATGATATTTCCACTGATATTGACTCAGAAATAAGACTGTTCGCAGATGACTGTGTTTGTTACCGGGAAATTAGAGATACAGATGACTCACTGAAACTTCAGGCTGACATAGAAAGATTAGGATGTTGGGCCAGAAAATGGGGCATGAGATTTCAACCAGTTAAATGCAATATTATGCAGATAACAAGGAAGAGATCTAATAAAGTTGAGGCTTCTTACACCTTAGAGGGAACGGTCCTCGAAAATGTGAATTCCATTAAATACCTTGGTGTGACAATCACTCACGATTTGAGATGGAATACACACATTAGCAATATGTGTACAAAGGCGAATAGAACACTTGGTTTCCTGAGGCGAAATCTTCATCAGTGTCCTCAGGATGTGAAAGAAACAGCATACAGTGGACTTGTTCGCCCAATCTTGGAATATGGTAGTTGCATCTGGGACCCAAGCGGAGTGGTCCTAAATGAAGAAATTGAAAAAGTTCAGAATAGAGCTGCTAGATTTGTAACTGGAAATTATTGCTTTGAAACTGGGAGCATGACTGGAATTCTAGGAAAATTAAGATGGGAGTCTCTAAAGAAAAGGAGAAGAGACAGTAGGCTCATACTCTTATACAAAGGTCTAAAGGGTGCTGCCAGCATTCCAACAGATGACCTTGTTCCCCCAGCTAGGCATTGTAGAAAACACCATTCAATGACGTTTCAGACCCTTACTGCAAGAACGGATATTTATAAAGAATCGTTTTTCCCCCGAACCATTAGAGATTGGAATGCCCTTCCCGATTCCATTATTTTGACGGCTGAAGGTGCTGAGGATTGTGTAGCTAAGTTTACATCTTTGGTTAGAGCTAGGGACTAACTTCCCATATCACAGGTCCTGGTGTATGAATGTCATTTGACGTGTCACCAGTAACAATTCTGATTCTGATTCTGATGCGGTGCGAGGTGGACCGTCCATGCTTATAAACCCTATTGGTTTCATTGGGCGACAGGGCTTGAGATGTCATTTCATCTCAATGTCGGGTAAAGTCCCACAAAATTGGAAGCAACGTCTCCAAAATGACCTTTACAGTGTTGACGGGGACGTTAAACCTCAAATCAAACAAACAAATTTTGAGGAAAAAAGTCCTTTCCGCTATTTAGGGTAAACTCCTTCTCGCGAAAAAGGACTCCTTTTCGCTATTAAGGGGAACCACATTTCCCGGACGATTCCGGACATTAGTGTGCACCTATGTCCGTTTCACCTACAAACAAGTGTGCCAGCTTGTAAACAAACCGGAGGCAACGACAGTTTTATACATACCTTCATACCCTTTGATAGAAGTGGTGTAAGCCCACTGGGCTTGTCGACTTCTTCTTATTGTTACAGTTTATAAGTTTTGTATGTCATACTCCTGAGATTTAGAGGAGCGTGATAGCTCAGTGGTTAGTGCACTTGCCTCTGATGCTAGAGGTCCCGGCAGCGGTGTGAAAATTTCGGTGTCCGAACACGCTCCATTGGCATCATTTGCAGGGATGAATGTCATAAAGTGCACCGTCCTTCGGATCGGGACGTTAACTGGAGGCCCCCTGTGCAGGGAGAACCATCCCCTGTGCAGGTTAAAGAACCCTACCGTAATTACATGATTACTGTGTAGGCAGTGGCTATTCGTACGGCCCCGTACGAATAGCCTGCATTGGCTAATCGTACGGCCCCGTACGATTAGCCTGTATTGGCTAATCGTACGGCCCCGTACTTTTAGCCAATATAGGCTATATTGGCTAATCGTACGGCCATTCTAGTTCGGTACCAAGAAAGTGATACTGCTGGTGGTAAGACAAATCAGCTGATCGTACGGCCTTGAAAGACTAGCCATTCCTAGTCCCTATGGGAAACGTGATGAAACCCAAAACATAAAGGATATTAATGCACGGGTGGTGAAGTTTGTATCAAATTGACCCAATTGTTTAGGAGGAGTTTGCTTTAAAAGAAACTGTTGACGGCGCACGACAAAAGCCAGACAATTTTAAGCTATGGAACCGCACTTCTTCTAGAAGGCGTATTCATTAGATTACAAGTCCATGTAATGAACACTCCTCTAAACCTCCCATTATACACAGAAAATGTGAGGTTTACGGGGGAATTCATTATTTGCCTTATTTTTGCTATAAAAATAGAATGTGGGTACTCGTTAGAGCCCCCTAATTGAGTCGGTTCTAACGAACACCCACAATCTATATGTGGCCCAGAATTAAGAAAAATATCAAACATTTTCATCTGTCGTACAGAAAGACAGACGTTCGGATAATGGCCAAACTACATGCCCCTCCCCACTAACTAAGAAAATATTTCATGTCATATGATCATAGCTCTACATCAGCCGGCTTTTTATTTATTCGTTTGTTTGGATTTAACGATACGTCAAATTACCCTTGTCGTATCCCAGAGAAAGGGAGATTGAAAAAAAAACAAAAAAAAACATGACAAATGTAGACGGACAGGCAGCGAGACAGACGGACAGACAGGGCGATTACTTAGGGCACCCACAAAATATTTCATCGGGATTTGAAGAAATAGATGCGCTGCATGAGGCTTTCACGCAGAGCTAAAACCAACCGCACATGAGTACTGGTTTTGTTTTGTTTGATTTGAGGTTTAACGTCCCCCGTCAACACTGTGTATGTCATTCTGGGGACGTTGCTTGTAATTTCGGAAGGGTTTATATGCATGGACGGTCCGACATGCACTCGCTTATAAACCCTATTGGTTTCATTGGGTGACAGGGCTTGAGTTGTCGTTTCATCTCAATGTCGGGTAAAAGTCCCACGAAATTGAAGCAACGTCTCCAAAATGACCTGTACAGTGTTGACGGGGACGTTAAATCTTTTCTACGGTCATTTTCACCCTTCCGCTGATTCAAGGAGGGCAGTTGTCAGTTTCTGGCGAAAGAATGTACACTGTACTGGTTAAATGCTTATGTGAAAGCCTGCCCAGGCAAAGTGTGGATAGGTAAATAGTGTTGACTGGGCTTTTTAACTCCAAAACAAACCAACAATACAAACTTGACTATCGTAGAAGCGAGACACATGGAACACTGTAAGGGTGAAAAGACGTGCGACCTACGAACACACAAATTCTGCCCGCGAAGGCGCAGTCTGATCATACTCTTACCTTCTCGTGTTACCCTTCTGTTAAAAAAGAAGAACCATCTAAGTCTTAATTTATATAGAAAAATACTTGGGTTTACGGGGTACACATTTTCTTATTTCTGCTCCAATGCATATGTTGTGGGTACTCGTTCGAACCGCCCCTACCACCTCATTTAGGCGGTTCAAACGAGCACCCACAATTTGTGTTGGCAGTGTAAATAAGAAAGATTTCAGGGGTTTCTTTTTTCAGGAAACACCACGAAAACATGCCTAAATAATAGACTGACCCCCTTGAACCCCACTTTTATATAGTGTGGGGTAAATCTTATTTTTCTTATTTCTGCTCTAAAATAATTATATATTGTGGGTACTCGTTAAAACCGCCATAATCGGGTACCCACAATCTATATTGTGAGCAGAAATAAAAAATATCACAATTTTTCATTTATAACTTTTCAATTTTTTTTTTGGGGGGGAATAAAGGTCACATTGAATTTGTATAGGCGCGTAGCCATTTCGGAGATGTAAAAATGCACTATAACGCACGGGTGTGTTATCGTAATGCTCCAGACTAAATTGTTCATACGATGTGGAAATATTGATGACACAATATTCAGTCTGTGCTTCTTAGATTCTACCCGATCTTATCAATATATTTGTTGTTCACAATGAGCATGGCAGTTTTGTATTGATACAGCCTAAATGCAAAGTTTTAATAATGATATTATTTGCGCCGCTCCATCCCTCAGGGAGATCAGCCTGTGCATCCGCACAACATCACGGAAACAGGTCTTTATAATTTTGATCCACTTAAACCCAACCTTTTATTGTAAAACTTTACAGGGATGCACATTATTTTTCGTATTCCTGTTGATAATTAAAATCGTAGATACTCGTTAGAACCGCATCGCTGATGGCGGTACCCAAATCCATGTTCTGGGCAGAAATATGATCCTTCAGCGGTCGCATATATGATGAGTTCTATAAACTCATCTGCTATGCATACTGTCAACGCTTAACGCTTAGGATGAAAATGTTGAGAGAAATGCAAGTAGCTTAACATTTAAGTAAGTAAAGGAAACTGAAGAATTAAAATATGTTAGAAAACATCATAACAATAACCTTGGAATACGTTTCCCTGTGCATTCAGTTTTGAAGGTCTTCCCGCCATGGATACAGCTAAACGTTATTTCCGACACTTTAAGAGCCTCATTGATAGTATTTTTAGGACATCTGCTTTTAGCAGCCGAATTGTGCGTGAACTGCGCTTATAAAATTAAACGCAGTTAGAATCAGAATTGTTAGAATTGTTACTGGTGACACGTCAAATGACATTCATACACCAGGAACGCTGATAATGTTCAATTTTGCTTTCCAAAGCACTATAACTTGTAAATTTTTCACCAACACTAAATGATATCTCCATTCTGGAAAACGATAATTGAAGCAATTAATTTCATTAATTTCATTCACTTACCAACATTATTCTAAACAAACTGATAAACGAAAGTACTATCAAACAATTAATTTTTTTCTGTTAACATGTATAAACCATCGATATTAATATTTAACAATACTTTTAGTATATATACATAAATAATATAATTCTGATTCGCAAAATATATTTTAACCTATTCCTTGGTACCGAATTATAGCCGTACGATTAGCCAATATAGCATATATTGGCTAAACGTACGGGGCCGTACGATTAGCCAATACAGGCTAATCGTACGGGGCCGTACGATTAGCCAATGCAGGCTATTCGTACGGGGCCGTACGAATAGCCACTGCCTACTGTGTAGGCTTTCATCCTGCAAAACTGGAGTGTATGTAATACACCGTCTGTGTCCCCTCCGGGGGTTAAGGCGAAACCGGAAGAAAGAAAGAAAGAAAGATTTTTTCTCTTAATGGCTAGACTTTAGAATCTGTCCGCCACTGTTTACCTTAGTATGTTAGGACTTCTCTTTTTTTTTTTTTTTTTTAAGCTAAATTCTAAATTTAGCTATGCACCCAACTGAGGTAATGGCCAAATATGACCGACTCAGTAATATAAAATAAAGGCACTGCCTTTTGAGCAAACACACTCATTTACACCCCTTAGGTAGTTAATAGCTATTGGTCTCTGATGCTAGAGACCCCCGGTACGATTCCCGGCAGCGAAAATAAAGTTTGGTATCCGAATATAGGAGCGTGGTAGCTCAGTGGTCAGTGTACTAGAGCCCCCAACCCGGTAAGATTCCAGGCAGCGGTAATAAAATCGAGGTGCCGAACATGCTCCACTGGCATCATTTGCAAGGATGAATGCCACAAAGTGCACCGTCCTTCGGATCGGGACGTTAACTGGAGCCCCCCCCACCCCCCGTGCAGGGAGAACCATCCCCTTCGCAAGCAAATGATCCCTACCGTAATTGCATGATTACTGTGTAGGCTTTCATCCTGAAAACCTGGCGTGCATGTAATGTACACATGCACGTAATCCTCGTTGGTGGTGTTGCATGTAATGTCAGAAATGCATTTTTCACTTCTAAAGAGCATAAGAATTATACACTTTGGTCATGTCAGAAAGTGTGTGATGCCCTCACCTTTCTACTTGACAATATTTATATTAGATTCGGTACTAAGTTATTTAGACAAATTGTGGGTATTCCGATGGGTACTAATTGCGCACCTCTTGTGGCTGATCTGTTCTTGTATTGTTATGAAAGAGACTTCATTTTGTCGCTTTCCATTGATAACCAATCTGAAATTATTGAAGCTTTTAGCTCTACTTCTAGATATTTAGATGATTTATTAAATATTGATAATACCTATTTTGATGGTTTGATCAGTCAGATTTACCCCCTAGAACTTCAGTTAAATAAAGCAAATTCTTCTGATACCGAGGCCCCGTTTTTGGATTTACATCTATCTATTGTAAATGGATTTGTTTCGTGCAAAATTTATGATAAACGCGATGACTTTGATTTTGAGATTGTAAATTTTCCTTTTTTGGATGGTGATGTTCCTCGTGCGCCATCCTATGGCGTTTATATTTCGCAATTAATTCGATTTGCTAGAGTGTGTAGTCATGTAACTGACTTCAACACTCGTAATAAATTATTAACGGCTAAACTCCTTAATCAGGGTTATCGGTACCATAAACTACGCAAAGCCTTTTCAAAATTTTATAGACGCCATTCGGATTTAATTTCAAAATTCAATATTGGACTTAAATCTCTTCTGCAACAAGGTCTATCGGAGCCCGAATTTTATGGTGACTTAGTATATAAATTCAGAAAAATATATAACCGCAATGACTTCAGCACCCAATTTCGTAAAATCATTCTTCGATATAAAAAGATTGGGTACAACATGGATATTATACGACAGACTGCATGCATGGTAGTTAACCCAATCACGGTTGGCAACTTTGCTTCCCTCTTTAATTGCACGCCGGTGGGTCAGGCCTCAGATTCTATGACGGCTCCAACGTAAAGGCTTATTGAAAATTAAAGAGATAATGTTGGTTGGTGCCTGATGCTCTGTCTCTGGTCGGGCTCATCGGAGTCTAACTGTTGGTTTTCTTTTGCTCCAGCATTTCAGTGGTTTCTTGCTGTCGAGTCCTCACCGTTGTCTCACCTCTGTGGTTCTTTGATTTCTGTGTTCACGGAGATGTTGCACTGATGAGTTAGGAGGCCTTCATGCGGACTGAACTAATTATTTGTCTAAATCGCGACGGAAGTAAGGGCGAGGATTGTGGCCACGTAAAATCGATTTAAGCCCCCCAGTGGAAATCTTCCACTGACCGTTCCAAGGCGGCTCTTCTGTGGCGATTTATTTATGTTGTTGTTTGTTACTTACTGTGTGTATCACTTGTGTCTTTTAATTTTGGATGGCCATATGGCCATTTTGTGGGAAAGTAACTGTCCATATGGCCTTCCTTTGTTTAGGTTTCCATTATGGTCTGGTCGCTTAATGTTTGTATTTCTTTCCCTTTGGTGTCTTTTATGGATGGAGTAAGTTAATTGTATCAATTCCTGATCTTTGTTTTACTTCTACTTTGCAGTAAGTATAGAAAAATAGAATAGTGGGGTAGAACATCAAAAACACCCCCTTCAATTCCCGGCAGCGACAATAAAGTTTGGTATCCAAACATGTTCCACTGGCATCATTTGTATGGATGGATGCCACGAAGTGCACCATCCTTTGGAGGATCGGGACATTAACTGGAGCGGTAGGGTATGGGGTAGGGTAGGCAGGTCATGGGAATCCTATTTTGATGCAACTGTTGCAAGGCAAACAGCAGCCTGGAGTTTCTTTGGAAGATAACCAGCTGGTCTGAAGATGTTAAACCATGATGGTAGAGATCATGATAAGGCTTAACCTGGATTATGCCACATCACCACGGGACCCACATATAGTATCCAGCAGCTCCGGTAAATGCTTCGGTAAATGCTCCGGTAACTCGTTGGTCCAAGCACGGTGCTGGGTTTTACCAGCTAACCTTTTCGGCTCAGTGCCGTACGTTTCAGTTAATTTAATCGCGTGACGCAATTTCGAAACTTTCCCGCGATCAAACTTCAGCGTTTGATGGAACGGTCTTCGAAAAGAGCCTTTTAAAATTATTTTGACGCTTTTTGTGTTTCGGTTGTAATGGGACTTGACTCCTTTTGGTTTTTAGAAGCATTTTTTGGATGTGAATACAATTCTCATGAACTCTGTAAAGATGGCGGATTATCGCGAGAATTTGAACGAGATTCCAGGCGAGATTTGGGTACCTAAGTATGTTGTTCCAGCCTCTCTACAGTAAAGCAGTGTGTTTGCTATAAGAAGATAGATAGATAGGAGTAGGTCACTGACGGTTAGGGTTAGGAATAGGTTACTGATGGTTTATAGGTTAGGGTTAGGTTAGTCGGGTCATTGAGATAGGGTTAGGGTTCGGTAATATCTATCTATCTATCTTCATATACTGAGTCGGTCAAACTTGGCCATTACCTCAGTTGGGTGGTGCGCTAAATTTAGAATTTAGCAAAAAAAAAAAAAAAAAAAAACACACCCACTGGATGAGTTCTTAAAACTATTTACAATCTGCTTTCAGAGGTGTACTAAAACGCACACCTCTGGATCCCAATCTACACTATGCGGGCTTTGAACTCCTCTGCAGTTTTGGCATTTACCACAGAGGAGGGAAGACTATTCCACTGAGGAATAGTTCTAGGGAAGAAAGAATTCTTCAGGGCATCACTATAGGCCTGGTACCTACGATATTGACTGTTGTTTAGTTTTGATGCCCTTGTTTGAGTTGAAGTAGTCACAGGGGTCAAGTATTTATCTTTATTAAGAGACACTGTGTCAGAGTGAATCTTATAAAAGAAGGTTAAAGAGGACTGCTCACGACGGGCCTCCAAGGATGGCCACTCCAGCTCATCGAGCATATCACCAACACTGCTTCTGTTCCGCCATCGCCTGCAGGTCCATCGGGCAGCCGTTCTCTGAACCTTCTCAACCTGCTGAACCTGAGTTTTAACATGGGGGTGCCAAACAGGTGATGCATACTCTAATTGAGGTCTAACCAAGGTTTTGTATGCAACACCCTTTGTCTGCCTAGGTGCAAAAGCCAAATTACGTCTAAGAAACCCTAATGTCCTAGTTGCTTTAGAGGTAATCTCAGAAATATGTTGACCCCAATCAAGATTATCAGTAATGGTGATACCAAGATATTTTGCGGATTGGACATGTTCCAAAGTATGCTGATGTAATGAGTAGTTGAATTTAATCTGCTTGTCTGGAGGGTGCCGTGACACCCTCATTGAATGACATTTGGCCACATTGAACTTCATTTGCCAATCGGCCTCCCAACGTGCTAGGCTATCCAGGTCATCTTGTAAGATAAGACAGTCAGAAGTAGTATATATGTTCCTATACAAAACACAATCATCAGCAAACAAACGAACAGATGACCTGATATTATCAGGAAGATCATTAATAAATATCAAGAAAAGGACCGGTCCAAGTACCGAACCTTGTGGGACACCGGACAAAACAGGGACTGGATCCGACGCTTGGCCGTCAAGTACAACTTGTTGAGTGCGTCCAGAGAGCCATGAGCTAACCCACTTAAGAGTGGATCCTCTAATCCCATAATGATCTAGTTTGTACAATAGCCTCCTGTGAGGTACCTTGTCGAAGGCCTTTGCAAAATCCATGATAATCAGGTCAGTCTGTTTGTGGCCACGATTAATGGCCCCATCCAGATTGCTCACTATGTCATGGTAGAACTGAACTAATTGAGTTTCACAAGACCTTCGACTTCGGAAACCATGCTGGCAGTCAGCAAGAATGCTTTCAAAGGCTAGGTGCTTGTTAATGTTGCTGACTAATATATGCTCCAGGGTTTTGCAACAGATGCATGTGAGCGACACCGGTCTGTAATTTGCAGCATCATATTTTTCTCCTTTCTTAAAGACCGGGGTTACGTTTGCTTGTCGCCAGTCATCTGGTACAGTGCCCCGAGCAAGTGATTCATTGAAAATAAAGGCCAGCAGGGGAGATATTTCAGCACTACATTCCTTAAGCACCCTGGCATGCAGACCGTCAGGCCCAGATGCCTTATGTATGTTGAGCTTGTCCAACAGTTTTGCGACCCCTTTGGGGTCAACTGTTATGTCCCCCATAGAGGGGAACGGACTTGTACCTTTTGATGGTAGCTCACCGTCAGCTTCACGTGTAAACGCCGATTGAAACTGCTTATTACATATATTTGCCTTTTCGCGTGGCGTGAAGTGACGGACAGATTCTAAAGTTCCTCCCATCGGCCATAAGTTTTCGCGACTATCATTGGTATTTCATACCCACAGGAGCTTGACGTAATAAAATTTAATGGGCTTGTCCCTACGATTCTATATAATAGAAACGAAAGGATGGACACATGTTTCAGAGGTCCGATGATTTTTCGTGCAAAAATCTCAACATCTACATATTGCTCCGTCGAAATGCAACGTTAACACATTAAATTAATGTGCAATATAATTTCCGCCGCATCTAATAATACTTAGCTACTCTTGAATCCACAACAATTCGTCCGTTTCTTTAAAATTTGCCCTTCGCACAGTTGCTGGTTACGTTGCCATGTTTGTTAACTTCCATGCACATTGTCTGATTGGTCTAAAAACAACCCAAGAAAATCGTCGTGTGCTTGTGTCCAATCAAAATGCTATAAAAGTTCAATGCGATTCTCCTCACGAAAACAACAAGGCGGTGTAATGGGCAACTATGCTATGGGAATTTTTTTAAGAAACAGCAACTTTACGGTGAA
Source organism: Lucinisca nassula (assembly GCA_963580285.1). Lineage (NCBI taxonomy): Eukaryota > Metazoa > Mollusca > Bivalvia > Lucinida > Lucinidae > Lucinisca > Lucinisca nassula. The sequence goes on from OY757022.1 coordinate 135,407,297, forward strand.
TTATATGACAAAGCAGTTCTATTAGAGGCAGCGGAAGGTTGACAATTCGTTCATTAACATAAGAAATATTGCATTTCAATGGAGCAATATGTAGATGTTGAGATTTTCACATGAAAATCAATGAATTGCTAAAACAGTGTCAGTCCTTTGTTTCTATTACATAGAAACGTAGAGATGAACCCTTTAATTGTAATACTTAAAGCTGAGTTCATACCTGTCACCTGAAAGACCAAAATCTATCTATACCTTGATCGGTCACATTTGGTCATTACTCACAGGTGTACATTGCGTACACACCAGGTTTGCAGAAGATAGGAGCTTTGTGTTGCAAACCTGTCTATCTATAGAGTGATGTTGATCTAGTGATCAGTGCATGTGCATTGTCAACAATTTGATTTTAAATGAGAAATGTTGCCTGGATAGCTCCCTACCAGAATACTGAGAATAGCTAAAATTGTTTCTGATGAACAAGATGGCCACCAGAGCTAAAAATAGAATTTTTTTTATATGCCTGTACCCTTAGGCAATTTCATTCAAACTTCATAGGAATGTTGCTTAGGTGACCCGTTACCAAAATAGCTAAAACTGTTCCGCTTCGATGAGCAGAATGGCTCCCAGAGCTAATAATAGAAAAACATTGTAAATTTGCTTCAAATGTGAACTCCTCCTACACCCTTGGGCCAATTTGATTCTAACTTCACAAGAATGTTGCCTAGGTGACTCCCTACCAAAATAGCTAAAATCGTTGTGGAGCGTGATAGCTCAGTAGTAAGTGCACTTGCCTCTGATGCTAGAGGCCCCCGGTTCGATCCATTGCGGCGGTGATTATTTTGGTGTCCGAACACACTCCATTGGCATCATTTGCAGGGATGAATGTAAAAAAAAAATGTGCACCGTCCTTTTGATCGGGACGTTAACTGGAGGCCCCCTGTGCAGGGAGAGTCATGCCGTGTGCGGGTCAAAAACCCCTACCGTGATTTCATGATTACTGTGTAGGCTTTCATCCTGCAAACCTGGTGTGTTTGGAATGTACACCTGCCAGTAATGATCAGATGTGACAGATCTCATTATAAGTAGAAAGAAAGAAAGCTCTGACAAACAAGATGGCCACCACAAACTCCTAGACCATTGTGCCAATTTGAGTCAAACTTTACAGGAATGCTGCCAAGGTGACTCCCTACCAAAATTGTTCAGCTTTGACCAACAAGATGGCAGCCAGAGCTAAAAATAGAAAAAAAATCTTTAAACAACGATTCCTCGCGTACTCTTGGGCCAATTTCATTCAAACATCAAAGGAATGTTGTTGATGAGCAAAATGGCCACCAGAGCTAAATTGCACCATTGTAAATTTGCTTCAAATGCGACCTCCTCCTAAACCCTTGGGCCAATTTGATTCAATCTGCACAGGAATGTTGCCAAGATTAGGTGTAGTGTTTCCCTCAGCTCCTAAAAAGGGCATTGTGCTGGTCAGAAAAAAAGGCACTTTCAGCGTACGAAAATATGTAAAAAGGGCACTTAAGATACGAACAGCCATGTAAAAAGGGCACATTCACATGCAGCACCTTGCTTAAAGGGCACATCACTTGAAATAAAAAAAAAACCTTCTCATACCTTTGTCTTCAATCAGCGTTACTGGTAAGCTTTTGCCCTAGGAGTACTGTTACTCCTCCAATCACAGACTATAGGCATATCCTGTGATTCTTTGAGAGTATCGGTACTCCTACAATCAAATTCATCTATCATCACAGGATGGCTGCTAAGTGCACTTATATCAATGTCAGACGCTGAAATGGCCATATGTAAAAGACGTTAAACACATAGTCTATCATGGTAACACACCGGTATACATTTACATGTGAATGAGCTTGCAAACAGCAAAATAAAAAATAACTTTTCCTTCTAAGGAAGTGTTGGATCAGCCTATAAATCTAGCCAATGTGGTCATATTCTTTACATTTATGTTCTTGGAATATCCCATACGCCATTGAAGACTCATGCAAACAGCGAATGTTTTGATCAGACTGCGCAGGCTGGTCGGAGTCTTCAGCCATCAAACAGGTCATATTGTCATCAAAAGGTTTTCAAACCCATGTTTTGTGTTCCCAATTTTCTATCTATTCTAATTCAAGTTGCATGCAGGGGCCTTATGTGCTACATGTTAGAAGGAGCGAAGACTCAGATCAGCCAGCGCATCTGTGAAAGCTAATCAGTCTGTCCTGGTCAGATATATATTCGCTGTTGCATTAATTATAACTTTCCTGTTAGCCCAGTTGTTTTTGCTTTTGTTTTTCCACAAAACACAGGTTAATCCATTTCAGTGCATGCAGTCAGTCAAATTTTCAGAGTGAATCTCTGCGATTTGGGAGAAATAGCTGCCAGAAATTTCTCATTTATTTGATTTTTTTCTTGCTTTTTTCCGGAGAAAATGGCCGATTTCATGTTAGTCAGGTTCTCCACAAAAACAAAAAGTGGGCTTTAACCTTTTATCATTTGCGTGTCTGTTTTGATATTTAATTCCTATGACAATGTGAATCTGTAGGTCTGTTGAACCCAATTTTTTCTCACAAGATGACAACTTTCCTTAGGAGTCAATTTGGCCTCGTAACAATACTCTGAATCGTATTTTTATGCACGCTTGTCATTATGTGACTGTTCATACTTCAGGCGTTGTCATCTGAACAAGTTGTTAATGCGGGTGGCTTCCCTTTGATTATATGATTAATGATTAATATGTAATCATGCATTATTAGTAGGTTTCCTTATTATGTTGATAGTTGTCATAACTTGAGGCTGATTAAAGGTAAGCAGATCGGTATTCAATACATGAGCGTCAAAAGGTTGAAGTGTATTAGTGTAATTAAAACAAATGTCATCATCCATGAATGGATCAATTTCAAAGTGTTCTTCAACATAGAAACAGTTTTTGATTAAGAGCATGATGCACCGACAATTACCGCAGTTTTAATTGCTTTTTGTTACGCAGCACAGAACATGTTTGGACCACAGCTCCCGCTCTTTAATACACACAAACACTGACATGACACTGGTCAGGCACACTTTCACACTTCATTTGTTAAAACTGGTGTCACTCACACTTGTTATCAAAACACAGTTATGACTTAAGTACAATAAACAGGGTGATTATAGTCTTTCAAAATGCAGTGAGACGTGACTGCACTTTTAATTTTGGAGTAGTCCGTGTTTTTAGGTAAGTCGCCTTCAGCTGGGATTTTACATTTGGAGATATAGTTTTACCAAGATTGGTACTGCATCATACTAACCACTTGGCCACGACTTCTACATAATGGCATTATCAAACACTTATTTATAATTTTAAAATCCTGTTAAAAACGAGATCTGAAACCTGCTTCCCCTAAAACATGGAATAGGCTTGCCACGCTTGAACTCTCAAAGGTCGTTGATAAACTATAGCAGTCAACCATAAAGGTAGACTTCAAATAGGTAACAATTTATTGCTAAAAAGTATCTAAAATAGTGCTTATTTAAACAGGCATAATTTTGTTCCTTTTTGGTCAATTTCAGTGATTTTTGTACCAAAATGTAGGGCAACATTTACTCTGTCTGAAAAAGGACATGGCACTGGAAAAAAAGGGCATGGTGTTGGATAAAAGGGGCATGGCACCGCGCTAAGTAGGGCTAGGGGAAACACTAAGGTGACTCCCTACCAAAAGCTAAAATCGTTCTAAAATCGAACCAGATGGGCACGAAAGCTAAAAATAGAAAACAATCTTTAAACAACAACGCCTCCTGTACCCTTGTGTCAGTTTCATTCAAATTTCATAGGAATGTTGCTTAACTGACTCTCTACCAAAATAGCTAAACTGGTTCTGCTCAGATGTGCAAAATGGCCACCAGAGCTAAAATTAATGGTAGCCGGACCAAAATAGCTAAACTGGTTCTGCTCAGATGTGCAAAATGGCCACCAGAGCTAAAATTAATGGTAGCCGGACCAAAATAGCTAAACTGGTTCTGCTCAGATGTGCAAAATGGCCACCAGAGCTAAAATTAATGGTAGCCGGACAAAATCACCCCTTTTGGTAGAGGCGGACAAAATTCCCCTTGGACAATATCATTCTCTCCCCCACCGCCTATATGTTGGACAAGTCCATTTGTCATATAAGGGATGTCAGGCCTATTTTTTCGTTTTTATTCTGTTTTAGATGGAAAATTGTGTAAGCGAACATTGCAGGCCCAGAGCAGATACCACATTCTGCGGCGTCTGATCTGGACCTGCACTGTTTGCCAAGATAACCCTTTAGAGGTTTCCTGCATACAGCAGGTTAAGTGGGTATTTGGTGAGAATTGAATGATAATTTTTGGCAATTCTCCATAAAAACATATGATGTGATCTTGGCGAGGCAGTTCTGATGAATAGTAACAACATAGGTTTATATGGAGAAATATGGAAAAATTTTGCTCCAATTACACCAGAACCTCTTTATAACACTATTAATGGGGTCCAAAACAAAAACTGTGTAAGTTAAACAACCGTGTAATATCCAAACAAAAATGTATAGATTATATAGAAAAATGACCATTTATGGTCATTTTTCTATATAATCTATACATTTTTGGGATCCATCTTGAAATCGTGTTATATCCAAAACCATGTTATAATGAACTGTGTTATAAAGAGGTTGTGTATTACTAAATACTCAACTTACCTGTTGCAGTTACATGTAAGGGGGCTATTTTGTGAGAATTGAATGATAATTTTTGTTAATTCTCCATATTGACCTATATTGTGGGTATTCTATAGGAACGCCTTGGCAAGGCGGTTATAATGAATACCTACAATACAGGTGGCGGTAATGAATACCCACAATATAGGGATCAACCATGGTTTTTCATGCATTGACATTTGCTGGGTCATGAGGAAGCTGTTTGAACATGAGGCCGCAAGGCCGAATGTTCTAATCCGTCAAATATTACAAATGTTAATGCAATGAAATAACCACCGATGATCGTTGTTCTTGTATAACCTGCGGCAATTTTTTACGAAAACGCCCAAAAGCTCCATATAAACTCTTCAAATGTGAGCGGCAAGTCAGCATGGTGGATACTTCAGAATGTTGTTTACAATGACATTGTTACGCAGTAACCCTCTGATGTCATCATAGAACTCTAAAATGCTACATCCAGGGCAATAATGTTACGTCCCTTAACGTAATATAAACAAATTAAGGCCCATCTTGTGATACATGGATAAGTAAGAACAGCGATTTGAACATGGTTTTATTGTTTGTTTGTTTGTATTGGAGTTTTACGGCCCAGTCAACACTATTTAGGTCATTTTTGAGCCGGTCAGTTTACCTATCAACACTTTCCTGGGCAGGCTTATACGTAGAGGTTAACAAGTACAGTGCACATTCTTTCGCAAGAAACTGACAACTGCCCTTCTTGAATCAGCGGAAAAGAGAGAATGACTGTAGAAAAGATTTCATGACCAATCTCCAAGAAAGAATGTTGCCGACCCCGGCGGGAGTCGAACCCGTGTCCTCCTGATCACCAGTTAGACGCGCATCCGACTGAGCCACTCAGGCCGGCTAACATGGTTTTAATTGTTTGAGCACGGCTATCGGTTAATTTGACAATAGCTTCAAACAGCCATGCACGCATAGATATTTATGCAAGAATATAAGTTTATATGGGCCCCGTCAAGTGATTTTGGTACTTATCGCCTATGCGAGCAGCGAAGGTTCAGGCGAGCCTGCGCATCCGCGCAGTCTCGCCAGAACCTTCGCTGCTCGCTCATACACACAGTGAATCAAGAGGAACCTTCAGACAGAAAGCCATATCCCTGGCCCCTCCGAATGGCTGGGCATGCGCTGTTAAAATTTGTCATGACGGAATGCTCGAAGACACAAATTCGCTTGGCGGGGCTCGTATGGAGAAATAAGGAAAATTTTCCTTCAGTTATCACAACGGCCCCCTTCCATCGGGGCTTGAAGAAATAGATGGGCTGCATGATGCTTCCACACAGAGCTGAAACCGACTGCACACAAGTACTGTTAAACCGTTTAGGGTATCTGAGCCTGCCCAGGCAAAGCAGTGTGAGTCGGACCGCCCATGCTTATAAACTCTATTGGTTTCTTTGGGCGACAGGGCTTGAGATGTCATTTCATCTCAGTGTCGAGTAAAAGACCCACAAAATTGGAAGCAACACCTCCAAAATGACCTATACAGTGTTGACGGGGAAGATAAACCTCAAATCAAACAAACAAAATCAATTATCACAAAATGCAGTATAACTTTAAAAGCTTTTGTTTGATTTGAGGTTAAACATCCCCATCAACACTATATAGGTCATTTTGGACACGTTGCCTCCAATTTTGTGGGACATTTCCCCGACATTGAGATGAAAAAACATCTCAAGCCCTGTCACCTAATGAAACCGATAAGGTTTATAAGCATGGGCGGTCCGACTGGCACCCCTTTGCCTGGGCAGGCTTAGATCCTCTGAGCGGTTTGCAAGTACTTGTGTGCGGTCGGATTCAGCTCTGCGTGGAAGCATCATGCAGTCCATTTATTTCTTCAAGCCCGATGGGCGGGGGCCAAACTTCAAAAGCTGAAACACCCTTTGTGACCATTAAATTTTGTTTGAGACAGGGATAGTTTGAGCCATTGAAGGTTACCATAGCACCAGGTCAGAAAGAATAATACTGACATCTCTTTGATTTTCTTTGAATGGCCCCCGCCCATAGGGGCATGAAGAAATATATGGCTGCATGATGCTTCCACGCAGAGCTGAATCTGGCCCGCACACTAGTACTGGTAAACCGCTTAGAGTATCTTAGCCTGTCCAGGAACCACGGTGCGAGGCAGACCGTCCACGCTAATAAACCCTATTGGTTTCATTGGGCGACAGGGCTTGAGATGTCATTTCATCTCAATGTCGGGTAAAAGTCCCACAAAATTGGAAGCAACGTCTCCAAAATGACCTTTACAGTGTTGACGGGGAAGTTAAACCTCAAATCAAACAAACAAAAAATTTTCTTTGAAACAAATGTATGTTGTTTGTACTCTTTAGAATTGCCTCGATGAGGCAATTCTCATGAGAACACACAACATAGATTTTCAAAATAAAACGAGAGTATTCTCCGTAAATTATCCCAAATACATGTTTGTTTGAGTTGAGGTTTTTAGTCCCCGTCAATACTGTTAAAGTCATTTTGGAGACATTGCTTCCGATTTTGTGGGGCTTTTACCCGACATTGAGATGAAATGACATCTCCAGCCCTACCGCCCATAGAAACCGTTAGGCTTTAAGGAGTGGTCCGACTCACATCACTTTCCTTGGGCAGGCTTAGACCTAAGCTGATTACCTGAGTACTCAAGTTCGGTCTGTTTCATATCTGCACAGAAGCACCATGCAACCCAATCTATTTCTACAGGCCCTGATGGGCGGGGGCACCCCAAATACATGTACAGTCCAGCCTGTGTTAAGCAAGCACCTATGGGATAACCAAAATGTGCTTGCTTATGACAGGTGCTTGCTTAATACAGGTGAATTTTAATGCATTTGTCTTTTTTGGGAACCAAGAGCTTGCTTGCTTAAGACAGGGTGCTTGCATAATAGAGGTGGCCACAATGACAGGTTTTCCACTGACCGTTCCAAGGCGGTTCTTCTGTGGCAGTTTATTTATGTTGTTGTTTGTTACTTACTGTGTGTATCACTTGTGTCTTTTTGTTTTGGGTGGCCATATGGCCATTTTGTGGGAAAGCAACTGTCCTTATGGCCTTCCTTTGTTTAGGTTTCCATTATGGTCTGGTCGCTTAATGTTTGTGTTTCTTTCCCTTTGGTGTCTTTGATGGGTGGAGTAAGTTAATTGTATCGATTCCTGATCTTTGTTTTACTTCTACTTTACTGTATGTTGGTATCTGAACTTATGAGAGATTTTTCTACGGGCTCAAGAACGAGTTCGAAACAAACATTGTAAATGAGCCATTGGTGTTTGAGCTATCGAAGTTTCACTGCACCCATCTCATCTGTTGCTATGGGGTTTAATGTGTTGTACTAACCCTTATCTTGCTGAATATTCATTTAAGCCACACCCATTTCTGTCTACCAACCAATCAAACTACTTGATGTAATTTATTGCTACAAATTCATAAACTGAATGCCAAGCAGTGTAGATCCTGATCAGATGGCTTCTTCAGAAGCCATCTGATCTGGATCTACACTGTTTGCAAAGATTGGGGTTGTCATGAACAGCAGGACAAGGGTTCTTCAGAAGCCATCTGATCTGGATCTACACTGTTTGCAAAGATAGGGGTTGTCGTGAACAGCAAGATAAGGACTAAATTGTTTCAGGCTTTTCTGATAAAGTTTATGATGATTATGAGGGTTTCTATGGTTAAAGTATAGAGCAAGTGAAGATGTCTAGAGCAGGTGGCTCGCATGCTGGTGGTACAAGGGGAGGCAATAAACCTCCGGTGAGTAAATTTTGCTTAATAGCAACCACTGTGTACTGCAAACATCAAGTGTTGTTTTCCTTGAGCAAGAGACTTTATCCACATGCAATTGCTTAGTACTGGTTTATACCCAGGAAAAGGAAAAAGAGGGCCATATGGAAGATTAGTACAAGTTTACTAAATGTGTTACCCTCTATAAATATGGTTGATTATTAATATTATTATTATTATTATCATGGGCCTAACAGAGCTAGATAAACTGAAAAACGAAATTCAGTCCAGTTTATGCCCTTGATTACAGAGTTTGCCAAGCCGTAAACATTATTTATTTCATTGTTGTATTCTTTTGCAATTGCTAAAAAACATGGTGCTGGTGGGCTATCAGTCTTTATCATTTTTCTGGTTTTCAGCATCTTTTTCCTTTACTAAATAAAATATATGGATGAAACATCACAGATATATAAGACCATTAAAGGAAGCATATTATGGCCAAAGACTATCACTCTGAACATATGACAGTATGACTGGAATAATAGAGAAAGACAGTTTACGACTCTCAAGAAAAGGAGAAGAGACAGTAGGCTTATACAGTACTGTTAAAATCCTAAAAATTTGGACACCTTGAGGACTTGCTGTAATTCTCCTAAAATTTCAACAATTTTGTTCCATAACCCAGCAAGGCTTCTATTAGCTGCACAATTTGCTAAGGCCTACCTGACCCAATACTTAGGATCATTACCAGTAGTATTTTACAAAGGCCTAAATAATTACCAGTAGGCACTGTAGAAATCATCACACATTGGCATTCCAGACCCTACAGCAAAAACTGATATTTACAAAGGAGACTTCTCTCAGACCATTAGAGATTGGAATTCCCTTCCAGATTGAATCATTTCCTCAGCTGAAGGTGCAGGGAATAGCATAGCTAACTTTACCTCTTTTTTGACTGTTAGGGACTAACTTCCCTTATCACAGGTCCTGGTGAACGACTGTCATTTTACATGTCACCAGTCACAATTCTAATTCTGGTTCCAGCATGTGTGACACCGGATTATCAGCCTAACCCTTTTTGTACCAGATGGAATCTTTCTCCTTATATATAGCAAGAGTCCATTTCAAAATTTTATTTGGAAAATGGCTTCACTTTTTGCAAACAGTGTAGGCCCTGATCAGACGTCGCTTTCTGCGGCGTCTGATCTCTGGGCCTTCGCTGCTTGCCAACTACCCGTTTTGGGTTTTCTGGTACAAAATGGGTTAAAAGGGATGCATTTTTTTCCAACTTTTTGATAAAAAACATAGATATTCAACTGGGTACTCGTTAGAACCGCCACAATAAGGCAGTTATTTATGTTTCGACAGGAAATCTGAAAAATGCTATACTTAGGGACTTTAAAAACACACAACTGTGTTTCAAAAGAATCGTTTTATCGAAGTTTGAAAAATTACTTTTTTTATACCCCACCACACGATAGTGGTGGGGTATTATGATATACCCTCCGGTGTCCGTCCGTCCGTCCATATGTCCGTCCGTCCGTCCGCACCATTTCCGATCGATAACTTGAGTAATTTTTAACGAATTTTTTTCAAATTTTGCATACATGTATATATCGGGAATGAGTGGTATGGGATTGTTAATGGGCAAAATCCGTTAACATTTGACAGAGTTATGGCCCTTTTTAGTTCAAAATAAGGGGTTTTGGGGCGTTTCCGATCAATAACTTGAATATTTTTTCACAGATTTTCTTCAAATTTTGTATACACATTGGCATTGGGAATGAGTGGTTTGGGATTGTAAATGGGCAAAATACATTAACATTTAACGGAATTATGGTCGTTAAAAATTCCGATTAAATGGTTTTTGGAGACTTATTCCTTTACTATATGGAATATTTGGATGAAACTGCACTGATGTGTAAACGACCATAATAAGCAGGTTTTGTGTTGTGAATACACAAAATGCGTTAACATTTAACGAAAAATTGGTCGTTAACAATTCCCATTAAATAGTTTCTGCGCATTTATTCCTTTAATTTATGAAATATATTGATTATCACTGCCAGTGTAGTGGTTAGAGTGCTGGACTACAAATCCTATTGTTGACTATGAATCTGAGGGGCGTGAGCTCAAATCTCCGTCGAGGAATGGAAATTTTTCATTTTTTTTCGTTTTTTTTTTTTTTTTTTGTGTGTTCTTTTTTCTTTTTTCTTTTTCTTTCTTTTTCATTTTGGCAATGAATTTATTTATTTTTTTTTATTTTTTTAATTTTCCTCTTTTGGTTTTTCATTCCTTTTTTTCCCCTTTTTTTTTTCACCCTTTTCTTCTTTTTGTTATACCCCATCACACGATAGTGCTGGGATATTACAATATACCCTCCGGTGTCTGTCCGTCCATCCGTCCCCACCATTTCCGACCAATAACTGGATTAATTTGTGCTATGAATCTGAGGGGCGTGAGTTCAAACCCCCGTGGAGGAATGGAATTTTTTTTTTTTTCACGTTTTTTCTTTTCTTTTTTTTCTGTTTATTTTTCTTTTCTTTCTTTTTGCAATGAATTTTTTTTTTTTCGTTTTTTTTTTTTCTCATTTTTTGTTTTTCATTCCTTTTTTTTACCTTTTTTTTTTTTCTGTTTCTTCTTTTTGTTATACCCCATTACACGATAGTGCTGGGATATTATAATATACCCTCCGGTGTCTGTCCGTCCATCCGTCTGTCCGTCCGTCCATCCCCACCATTTCCGACCGATAACTTGATTAATTTTTCACATTTTTTTTTTTCAAATTGTGCCTACATGTTTATATCGGGAATGACTTTTTTTCTTTTCTTCTTTTTGTTATACCCCATCACACGATAGTGCTGGGGTATTATAATATACCCTCCGGTGTCTGTCCGTTCGTCCGTCCATCCACACCATTTCCGACCGATAACTTGATTAATTTCTCACAATTTTTTTTGGAGTTTGCGATCAATAACTTAAGAATCTTTTCATGGATTTTCTTCAAATTTTAAAACACTAAAGGACACATATTATTGCCAAGGACAGTCACTCTGCTTTTCTGGTTATTGTATTATCTGCCCTTTTGATATACATGTATGTAGTTCCTTTACTATATTGAATGCCTTAGTGAAGTTTTACAGATAACTATAACACTTAAAAGTACCACTATTATGGGCAAGGCTATAACCATATTATCTTGCAGTGGTGGGGTATCATGCAGTGTTAGCGTGCTTTTATTTAAAAAAATAGGGGTGGAGTTCAAGTTCCGAAGACGCCCCTTTCAAAACCCGACCAACTGATGTTTTTTAAGCACAGTTTGGAGGACTATGTCACACTGCAACCTTTTCTGGCAAATTGAATATCTAAATTTTGTTTGTTTCCTTAAACTTCCGGTTTTTGTACAACACATTTGAATCTTTGCAAAATGACATTGGAAAGGAAAGTGGTATTGGATTAAAAGAAAACGTTAAGCATGAACAATGATTAATCTCTGCTTTAAATTTTATTGAAAGTTAGCCAGCAGTCACAAAGGTGATGCTGATTGAAAATAAAACTTGAATCACATAAGGATTAATACAAATTAATTTCCCTTTGGGGCTATTCTGAAGCTAATTTTTGCATAGTTTTGGTTTATTCAAACTTCAATAGGGGACACCTGCTTTCGAAATGGATGCAAAAATTGGCTTCAGAATAATCCTAAAGCGGGATAAATCTGCATTAATCCAAACATGTTTCAAACGTGATTTTCAATAGGCTGCCTCGTCCTGACTGCTGGCCAAATTTTATTGAAATTTAACGCACTGTTCATGCTTTGTGTTTTCTTTTAATCCAACACCTTTTCCCTTGCCAATGTCATTTTGCAAAGATTCTTACCTTTTGCACATATACTGGAAGTGCATGTACGGGCATCATTTAGACATTAAAGTTTGTTTGAAAAGAGTACATTTGGACTTGTTCCTTTAACCTATGCCAATAAAACATAAATTGCTCAGGTTTTAAAAGAAGGGTTGTGGAAATTTTATCTGTACCCTAATTTTTGTAAAAAAAAATGTCTATTTTCAAAAATCGAAATAAACACTTTTTCAAGGATGGTGTAGTTTTTGTACCGTTTTTAGAGTATGCAGTATTCTTTTAGCTGCATTAATGTTAAAATCCAACGTAAATAATGACTTGTTTAGATTTTATATGAAAAAAGTAACAAATTAAGACTTTAATCCAAATTTTCATGCATTGCTCCTGTGCAGCACATTCACTGTTAGCATTTGCAGACATAAATAACTCAACCATGAAAACTCCTATGTGTTTTCAATATTGTTTATTTTCGGTACAGTTTCATGACATATAGTGGTGCATTTTTAAAGTCCCTCAGTATAGTTCTAGATACATGAAAAACACCATTTCAGCACACAAGTGTATTATCTTAATGTGATTATCCCCATGCTTTTCGAAGAAAAAGTGGGGATATTGTAATGGTCTTCGTCGTCTGTACGTACGTCTGTCCATCCGTCTTACCGGATAACTCCTCCTAGACGGTTATAGATAGAAACTTGAAACTTTGGGAACTGATAGATCTTTGATCTGGGGAGTGCATGACACTTTCGGGATTTATTATCACACCACTAAGGATGGGCCCAGGGGTTGGGCCGGGGGGGGGGGGGGGGGGAGGTCAAAAATCAAAATTTCCAGGAATGGTCGTGTAACATATCAAAGCAAACGGCATGATGAGCAGAAAACATTACAACCAAAATTTGACCCATTGGGTCAATTTTGAGGTCACCGTTATAGATAGAAACTTGAAACTTTGGGAACTGATACATCTTTGGTCTGGGGAGTGCATGACACTTTCGGAATTTTGATCCTATGCCTGGGAGTGGGGCCAGGGTTGGGGCACCTTGGGGGGTAAAAAATCAAAGTTTTCAGAACATGGTTGTCTAGCATATTAAATTGAAAGGGCATGATGCATTGAATACATTACAATCAAAATTTTACCCCTTGGGCCAAACACCCCCAGGGTATGGCCCAGGGGAAGGGGCCCGCGGGGAAGCGTGGGGATATGCGATGGCTTTCCATCAGCTGGGTGATTCTAGTTATATTTTGTGCTCAGCAAGGCTCTAACTTTGAATAAAACTGATATTAAATACTTTTTACTTGAAACCCCAAAACGGGTCATTGCCAGACAGTACTGGCCTAGATCAGACACAAGAATGGGGCATCTGTTCTAATCAGTGCCTTCACTGTATGCAAAAAGTTCAGCTATATTCTAAGTAAATTTCTGAAAATTATTTGTTTGAGGTTTAACGTCCCCATCAACACTGTATAGGTCATTTTGGAGACATTGCTTCCAATTTATGGAACTTTTACCCGACATAGAGATGAAATGACATCTCAAGTCCTGTCGCCTAATGAAACCATTAGGTTTTATAAGCATGGACTCACACCGCTTTGCCTGGGCAGGCTTAGATCCTCTAAGCAGTTTACCAGTACTCTAGTGCGATCGGTCAGCTCTGCGTGGAAGCATCATGCAGCCTACCGTATCTATTTCTTCAAGCCCCAATGGGCAGGGGTCGTAAATTTCTGAAAATAATGCAAACTAACACACCTGAATTTTGAAATGGACTGCTGCAGTATTTTAGACGGAATGGATTAATAAATGGAAAATCTTTATCATTGAATACTTGCAAAAAATGGTAGGTAATTTGTTAAATTACTCCTAAGAAATGCATATGCATGAGAAATATTGCATTGAAGTGTGTTATATTAGACCTGCAAGTAACTTTGTAAAATTCGTTCATTATCCCACTCTGCGTTAACACCCCCCCCCCACATCAGGGCTTGGAGAACTAGATAGGGCTGCATGGTGCTACCATGCAGAGCTGAAAACAAAACAAAAAAACACATTTTTCTGTTTCTGTCCTTTCTGTTTCATCTCCTCAGCTACTATCTTTGGTGACAGAGCAGGTCATGAAAGTCCTGGAGAGGATTGTGGATGGCCTCATCAGACACTTGGGTGTCGTTTGACGATTCCCAGTTTGGCTTCTTCCCCAGACGCAACCTTTGTTGTCAAGCAGTTGCAAGAGAAGTATCTTGCTGCCAACAAATGACTCTACATTACTTTCATTGACCTGGAGAAAGTGCCTCAGAAGGTCATCTGGTGGGCACTGAGACAAGTGGATTGTGTGACTGGCCCAAGGGAGTCGTGGCCATGTTGGTGACAGTTACAGTGAACAGTTCAAAGTGAAAGTCGATGTTCATCAAGGCTCCGTACTCAGTCCTCTGCTTTTCATCATTGTGCTTGATGCCTTGTCAGGCAAGTTCCGTTCTGGAGTCAGTCCCCTGGGAGGACCTCTATGCTGATGACCTTGTTATCATAGCTGAATCACTCGAGGAATGTGTCATGAGGCTCGTAACTTGGAAAGAAGCTGTGGAGGAGTGAGAGCTTAGAATAAATGCAGGAAAGGCGAAAATCATGGTACTGGCCTGGACCTCCTGCAGAGTTTGGGCAAGTTCCCATGCTCTGTATGTCATACTGGAGTGGGCAGCAACAGTATCTTTTGCAATGGTTGCAAGCTCTGGGTGCACAAGAAATGCAGTGCGCCCAAGCTTTTAAAAGAGGACCCTGATTACAGGTGTACACAGTGCCAGGGAAATGCACGTCCCATAGATGGCAAACTACAAAGGGAAGTCCAAGTCGGACCTAGCAAGCTACAGGTTGTAGCCTCCTTTTGCTACTTAAAGACAGGACTGGACTATTTAAGGGAGCACAGGAAAACCTGAGTCATTCTTTGCCTGACCTCTGAAGGGTTAACATCAAATTCTATTTACCTGATTGGCTGTAAATGGAGACCTACTGTGACATCACAATGATTGACATTTTAATAATAAGTGATTGACAGCTCTGCTCTGTTTGAAGCTAACCTTGTTATCTCACTTATGTAACAGCAGGCACACTCCAAAATTGGTTTCAATAGACAAACAAAACAATTTAGTCGTGATTAATGTATTTATGTTTTAATTTTTAAATTACAAAGAAACAAAATACAAACATATTTCATAAAGGTTAATTATAGAGCATATTTAGTTCTAATATACAATAAAAAAAAAAAAAATAAATAAATAATAAAAAATTAAAGCTTCAAATTTGTTGAAAAATTATTAGTTGACATTACAGAAAACAGCTTCTTCTGATAAATAAGTAAGTAAATAAATAAAGTTTGAATGAAAGAATTGTTTTTAAATTTGATATAATAGAAAGATTATTCCATTCTTCCTCTTGTTATTCTTCTTATAGAAGAAGAAAAGTAAAATGAATTAGTAAAATAAATTAAATAAAATTGACACAACTAAACAAATGAAGGAATGGCTGAATGAATAAAACAGATGTCCAGGCTTATCTCATTCTAATCTCAGTTTAGATTTTTTTAAATTAAATATAGATTTTGGGTGCTCGTTAGAATGGTCTTTATCAGGCAGTTCTAATGAGCACCCACAATATACTATCAAGTGAGGGTATACATTTGTATGGCCTCAATGAGGCAATTCAAATGAGCCCCCACAATATACTATAGAATGTTGGTTTGTTTGTTTGATTTGATATTTAACGTCCCCGTCAACACTGTAAAGGTAATTTTGGAGACGTTGCTTCCAATTTTGTGGGACTTTTACCCAACACCGAGATGAAATGACATCTCAAGCCCTGTCGCCCAATGAAACCGGTAGGGTTTATAAGCATGGACGGTCTGGCTAGCACTGCTTTGCCTGGGCAGGCTTAGATCCTCTAAGCTGTTTACCATTACTCGTGTGTGGGTCGGTTTCAGCTCTGCGTGGAAGCACAGAGCAGCCCATATATTTCTTCAAGCCCAGATGGGCGGGGGCCGATAGAGTGTTGGTACTAGGTCTATTTCTAATGAGTACTAGGACTAGGCGGTTCTAATGATTTTTGGGATATGTGTTAGAATTGTGTTATATCCCAAAATCTTTTTACAGTGAATCATGTTACAGAGAGGTTATTGTGTACAGAGAAAAATATGAAATCTTCCAAACCTAAATTGACATTCAGATAAAATCGTTTTCTGATTTCAGTCAAGTTTGCTATTTTATTTTCTACTACACAAAACTAGATTTTGTTTTTCTATTTAAATGTTAATAAATAAATTAATCTTCGTTTATGAAGCATACTTTATGTCCAAATTTTGCAGGTATTTGTTTGATAAATAAATGGACAGCAGCTGATTATTACAGTCAATTATATCCTATAATCCTTATCAGTTTTATGGCCCCTATAGGTAGCCAGCCCATCAAGACCAAGCCACACCTACTTTTATCTGCTGGTTACCTGTACATGTTTAAGCTGGGAACCAGACCCCCCGGCATGAAAATCCTGTCTTTAAGAGACATAATCTCTGCAGCAGGTGGCTGCGATCTTTTGACCACATCACATGTGAAAACAGCCTGGAAGAATTTCAAGGAGCTACTACCAGTTCTCTCTTCCCGCCACCTCTCGCTCAAGACACATGGCCATGTGTACAGCTCTTGTGTGCGGAGTGCAATGCTCCAAGCCAGCGAGACTTGGCAGTTGACAAAGCCAAACCACCAATGTCTGCAGCGGAATGACAGGGCAATGATCAGACAGATCTGCCACAAAATACTGTCACCATCAGGTCCAGTGAGCTACTTGCATGGCTTGACACTGAGGATCTGGACCTCATCCTGAAGGAGAGAAGGCTCTGTTGGTATGGACAGGTGGAGCATTTCGAAGGTGCAGTAAAGATAGCCTTTGACATACAGGTGGATGGAAAATGTGGGCCTAGACGGCCCAAGATGACTTGGAAGCAGCTGATAGAGAGAGACGCAGAGAGTAGAAGCTATTGGCTATCGGCCCTCATGATAGACATACTGGAAATCTGGTGTGAGATCTGCCATGCGTGCAGCAAGCCAGCTACCTGGAAGCAGGGGCCACTCATGTTGATGTTGCCCCTGTACCTGCATGTTAATCAAAACTTTGATAATGATCTCTTCTATCATGCCAAATTCTTCGATGGAAGATCAAGTTCTTTTTCTCCGACTACTACATTTTTGCCCACTTCAACAATTAACTCAAAATTACTGTACTCAGTGACAGATTTATGCTGCCAATGTCCATGTGACTGTCACTGATTTGTATGAAAATCGAGGTAACAGTTATTTTCAGCTGCCTGTTCTTTTTCTTGTGACTTCAGACTGTTGTGTAAAGAGGGTTATCTGTAAAACTGTGTTGGGTTAACCCATTGTATAATAGTGAACTCTACCATCACTATACTATATGTTGCACAAGTCCATTTGTCATATACATATAAGGGGTGTCAGGCCTATTTTTCATTTTTATTCTATTCTTGACGAAAAATGATGTTGGCAAATATCAGACGCCGCATTCTGTGGCATTTGATCTGGGCCTGCACTGTTTGCCAAGGTACCCTTTAGTGGTTTCCCGCATGTTGTGGATTAAACAGACTGTAGACCCAGGCCAGATGCATCAGAATACATGATTTGATCTACACTACTTACTTACAGTACAGGAATTTAAGGGTTAGAAGAAACAAAGTGCCTGTTCAGGATCATTTTTCTAGAGACAAACTACCCACCAGTACTGTCAGTGCTTTCGTTATACATGTACTTTGGTATTACCATAAAACTCTAAACATTCAGACACCTTGACGACTTGCTATAATTCTCCTGAAATTTTGCCAAATTTGTTTCACGATTCAGCAAAGAGTGCAGACCAAATGGCAAACAGTGTAGACCCTGATCAGACTGCTCCTTCAGGAGCAGTCTGATCTGGGTCTGCACTTTTTGCTTAGGACTGTCTGTCCATATACTTAGGATCTTTACGGTAATTGCCATTTGCCATATGTTTGTTGTGGATAGTTGATATGTTATACAGATGCACATATTTTATTTTTCTAGAGGTCCCTACCCCCGGGAACTTCAGGAACGCAAAGAAGCCAGCAGCGATCTGGTACAGCAGGCTCGGGGCTGAGTGCCCTGTCAGAGGGTGGGGGATCAGGAACCTTGGGCACTCAGGTAAGTACATTGTATATTGTTACCCTACACTTTTACATTTTTTTTTTTTCAGAAATGCTTATAGAATTATACAAGGTCTACCGGTAATCGTCAGTGTCTGCCTTTGCACTGTTTGCCTTTTGCCTACTCAAAAATCTTGGGATGACCTTTGACAGTCAGTCACCTGGCAGTACTAATGTCTTTGGCTTCTTGAAATAGACCTTGACAAATAGTAAATAACCTTATCAGACTTGACAAACAGTGAAGATCCTGATAAGACTTTATAAACAATGAAACTCTGAACAGACTTGACAAAATGTGAAGACCCTGATCAGACTTGTCAAATAGTGAAGAGCCCGATCAGACTTTATAAACAATGAAGACCCTTATCAGACTTGACAAAATATGAAGACCCTGATCAAACTTGTCTAAAATGTGAAGATCCTGATCAGACTTATAAACAATGAAGACCCTGATCAGACTTGATCCTGATCAGACTTGACAAATAGTGAAGACCCTGATCAGACTTTATAAACAGGAAGACCCTGATCAGATTTGAGTTCTATCTTTTAACCCTTGTCCTGCTAAGCCCGGATATGCCTTATCTTTGAAACAATGTAGATCCAGATCAGATGGCTTCTGAAGAAGCCATCTGATCAGGATCTTCATTGTTTGCCATTCAGTTTATGAATTTGTGCAATAATTTGCATCAAGTAATCTGATTGGCTGATAATCAGTAGTGTGTGTGACATATTTAAATATTCAGCAGGACAAGGGTTAATGTTTTGAAAACCATGCATTAATGAACAGTGTTGTAAAGAAGTTCAAATGCTTTTTGGGTTGATTGTGGAGGTTGTCTGTAAAAGCTGGAATGGAATTGTGTCTGGTCTGGCAAACCATGCAGATCCAGAGGTGATGCCGCAGAATGCAGCATCTGATCAGGGTCTACACTGTTTGCTTACATTACATTAATTTTAGGGTTAGTCAAAATAGCCTAAGATCAGCATCACGAAAACATGCCTATATAACTTTGACTCCCTCAAACCCCACTTTTTATTTTGTAAAAATGGGGTTTACAGGGGTAAACCTTATTTTTCTTATTTCTGCTCTAAAATATAGATTGTGGGTACTCATTAGAACCGCCTCAATGAGGCAGTTCTAAAGATTACCCACAATATATATTTTGAGCAACAATAAGAAAAATACCTTAATGTTTCTTGTTAAAATTTCATTTTTTTGGCAATAAGATTACAATGTAATTGTGTAGGCGTGTTTTCGTAATGGGACCATTTCTCCAGCCTGCACTCGGAGACAGTCAACCCACAGTGCCTTCAGTGCTTTGATGTATCTTTCCAGTTAACAGGAGTGATTCCCCGAGCCCAGTACAAGCCCCCATTCGGCTACTACAGCCCCTCATTAGCCAGATTTGAGAAATACCTAGAGGATACGCAGGTGAAGGTCATGTTTCAGAAGCTGCTCTATATGCTGCTAAATCGCCCCGAACTACCCTACAACCCGTTTCCAGGGTTCTATGGAAGGCTCAGGATGAACATGGAGAAGTAGGCATAATTTGAACCAAGCAGTTTTTTTGTTTTTTTTTGCATTTAAGGGGTATGGGAACACCTGGCATTTTTTTCTGCCGTTTTTCAAAGGGAGACCACTTTAGGGACTTTCTGTCCCCTTTTCTATAAGCCCTGTCCACCGAAAAAGGGGTCTACTCTTAAAGGAGAGAATTTGCTCCTTAGGAGCAAATTCTTTCCTTTAAGAGTTGACCCCTATTGACATGGGAGACAAACATACTTTTGCAGGAGTTGCCTCTCCTGAAGGTCTTCCCATTCCCCCTAAAACGAATAAAGGAGCAGATCAGCCTGCACATCTGTACACTCTGATCAGCACCTTTATGTTTACTCCTTGGACAGTGTCTATTGATTTACCCTTATCCTGCTGCTGAACACAACATCCCCTATCTTTGCAAACAGTATAGATCCAGATCAGATGGCTTCTGAATAAGCGGGCTGGAGCCAAGCGATGGTCTCCCCATTCACAGGCAATGGGGAATGGGGGTACCACCGAGCGGCTAAGGTGTAGTGCCAGCATGGATTCGTTCCCTTGGACCCCACCAGCTGAGGACCCGCGACACGGAGAAACTGGAAAACAACAACAATTCTGAATAAACCATCTGATCAGGCTCTTCGTTGTTTGTCATTCAGTTTTTGAATTCAAAGGAATAGAATATATCAAGTGATTTGATTGGTTGATTGATTGATTGACTTCAGGTTTAATGTACCCATCAATACTGTATAGATCAATTTGGAGACGTTGCTTCCAATTTTCTGGGACTTTTATCCGACATTGAGATCAAATGACAGCTCAAGCTCTGTTGCCCAATGAAACCAATAGGGTTTATAAACATGGGCAGTCCGACTAGCACCGCTTTGCCTGGGCAGGCTTAGATCCTCTAAGCAGTTTACCAGTACTCGTTTGTGGTCGGTTCCAGCTCTGTGTGTAAGCATCATGCTGCCAATCTATTTCTTCAAGCCCCATTAGGCAGGGGCCGTATTTGATTGGTTGATAGACAGAAATGGGTGTGGCAAAATTAATTATTCAGCATGATAAGTGTTATTTCATATTTCAAGCCTGTTTATAGTCTACGTAGCTGAGCAGGCTGTTATGTGTCTTACCTGGGACCAGTTGTTCAAAGCATCGTTAGCTTAACGAGCTCATTAGCGGTGAAATTGTTAACTGTTCTGGAAAGTACAATATCTAAAATTCTGTTATTTTTGCTGAAAAAAATGTGAGCAGCTTTTGCATTTGCAAAAGCTGCTCACATTTTGTCAGCAAAAATATTTGCTGAAAAAAATGTGAGCAGCTTTTGCATTTGCAAAAAGCTGCTCACATTTCTTTCGGCAAAAATATTAGCATATTTGACATATTAAATGAAGCTTTAATGATACATTAACTAACAACAACTGGCCCCTGATCAGAAACTCTGAAGACAGGCTTTCTTTTGACTGTTTTTTTTTTCAGTTTTCTTCAAAAATTTTCTCATTCTGTAATCTGTGGCTTGGACAGATACAGTAAAACCTTCAATAGTGATCACCTCGGATCTGAGTCAGCACCGTCTCCTTAGGCCTATCTGTCCCAATACTTAGGATCATTATGGTAGAGCCAGATCAGAAGTTTTCTGAAAAAACATTTTGACCAGGATCTACAGTGTTTGGCATTAAGTTCATGAATCTGTAGGAGTAAATTGCATCATGTCATCTGATTGGTAGAAATTCAGAAATGGGTGTGGCTTAACTAATATATTCAGCAGGACAAGAGTTACACTAACAATTCATTGAAAAACTGGGCCCTGGCTGTCAGACATATTTCAGTAAAGAAACACACCAGAGAAGGTTGCATATCGATAATTCTCATCACTGTTAATTTCACCATCATGATAAAATGACTCAAGCCAGAGTTTTTCGCCTGCATTCAAGCGAACAATGGCTGTATTTCCTCCCATAACATCATCATTGGATACTGAGGCCACAGCTACAGCGTCAACAACGGTCCTGCCATCTTTCATTAAGTGTATGATGGCAGGTTTAGCTTGGGTCCATGAGGTAATGTAGAATGTCAATAGATACACTCTGGTCCTTGGCACAGTAAATACAGTAGAACTTCGATGGCTCGAACACTGATGGCTCGTGTACCATGGATGAGTCTAACCCATTCTTGAGCCCCTAGTGAAATCCTCTACACAAGAAATAGTGCGGGATAATTAAGGAGATTTTTGTCTTTTATCTTGTAAATGTATGCTGTGTGTACTCATTAGAATCGCCTCGATAAGGCGATTCTAATGAGTACACACAGCATACATGTTCATTATAGAACACCGAAAAGATGTCTAAAAGTATCTCGCTGTGCCTCCTAACAGTAACTTCAGTGGCTCGAACTACCGCTGTCTCGAACCAATTTTCATGGTCCCAAACGGTTTCGAGCCATTGAAGTTCGACTGTACTCCTGTTTGTACGCTATAGCCATTTCTGTCATTTAGCACAACACTATCCATAATTATAGTCTCACCTTGAGTTAGAGGTGAAATAGCATGCCTTAGATATGTTGAAAATGCCACACTTATGTTAGTAGCTGTTCTTCTAGAATTTGGTGGTTTTTCATAGCGCTTGTTGTCAGTTCTTTCTGAGGCATTCTCAGTTTCTTCAAATGTTTCTTTTGATAAAATGGGTGGAGTTATTTCATCTGACTGATGAAGAGATGATTTACCTTTTAACATAGCACTGTCCTTCCAAAAGTCACTTCCAGCATTATTTGAAGTCACTGTATCCACAGGAGTTTTCTGAGAATACAACCTCCTGAGCAACTTATTACATGTATTAGACTTCTTATTTAGTTTTCTGATGATGGAAGTTTGCATTAACACTTTTTGTTCCAACTTTTTTATTCTTTCACTTTGAACACTGATAGTATTCTTCAAAAACCTTTCATTCTCTAGATCAACACTTATTTCTTGTTTCTGATTATATACAGTCATCATCAGCTGTGTCATTATTTTTTCCATTGCTGCCAGTTGTTCTCCCTGTTGAGCGATTGTTTTAGTTAGAAAAGTTATTTTTTCGTCGTTATTTTCGAAATATTCTTCCTTGTGGTCATCTGATTTCTCATCTCCAGCAATGTACAGGTTTCTCAGCTGGCCAAAGGCTAAAGTAGCAACAACAGTTAAACAGATAGCTACTGACCATAACATCTTGTCAGTTTTACCTGTGCTTGTGTCATAACCAACTTTGTGAATGAGACAACTGGTAACATTGATAAGTTAGGCATTTTTTTATCTTCCAGACAACCTTTACAGCACTAGTGCAGGTCAGATCATCTAAGACATGTCTGTTACAGATAATGTATGTGTGCAGTTACTTTAGAGCAATGTTTACACCATCAGGGGAAACAACTCTTCATAGTTGAGTTGCTGTTCTTGTCAATACGGGTAGACCTCTTTTCAGATGGGACTGATCTAGGGCAAGTCTATTATAGATAATGCATGTTTGCAGTTATTTTAGAGCAATGTTTACACCATCAGGTTGAGTTGAGTTGCTGTTCTTGTCGATAAAGGAAAGAACTTGCTCCTTAGGAGCAAGTGCTTTCCTTTTAGAGTAGACCTCTTTTAAGATGGGGCTGTGTGCAAGGGTTTCATTAAGAGGAGGAACAAGAGATGTGCCCCTTCTACTTAGGCATTATCCCCTTGCTGCTTTTGATTCCTGATCATTGTCTTCACTTCTGTTTTGATAAATTGTATAGGGATAATATGGATAACATAGAAAATCACCCACTTTGTCTTGACACCCAGATGCAAAAAAGTTATTGAAACCCCACCACAGGGTTTCGTTTTGTTCTTGAACCTTATTAGCCAGTTCAACAGTATTTAGGACAAATCAAGCCAGTCAGTTTACCTAACCACATTTTTCCTGGGCATGCTTATACATAAGTGATTAATCAGTACAGTACACATGCCTAGAATGAGAAACTGACAACTAACCTTCTTGAATCAGGGGTAGGAGGAGAATGACAGTAGAAAAGATTTCTTGATCAATCACCATGAAAGACTGTTGATCGAACCTGCGATCTTTTGATCACCACTCAGCCAGACATCTGTCTGAGCCGCTGAGGCGGGTCAGGGAAGCAAACACGAAGTCTAAAAATTTGTCTCCCATGTAGAATTTGTAGAGAACATGTCAGGTATGTCCATTGCCATTGGGCTTAAATTCCATAAATTGAAGAAAACCAATTCTATATCCTAGCCAAAGGGGAATATAAGACTTTACATGGAAAGATATGAATCAGAATCAGAAAAGAGACAGTTTAAGTCTGTCCATTTGAGCAGACTGCCAGGGTCCAGGGCCCAGTTGTTCAAAGCATCGTTAGCTTAACGAGCTCGTTAGTGGTCATATTGTTAACTGTTCTAGCAAGTTTAATATCTAAAATTTTGTTATTTGCCGAAAAAAATGTGAGCAGCTTTTGCATATGCAAAAGCTGCTCACATTTTTTCAGCAAAAATTTTAGCATATTTGCCATATTTAATGATCAAAGTTTTAACAATCCCTTAACTAACGACGTCGTTAGTTTTGAACAACTGGCCCAAGTTGTTCAAAACTAACAACGTCGTTAGTTCACATGATTGTTAAAAATTGGATCATTTAACGTGGCAAATATACTCATTTTTTCCAGGAAAAATGTGTGCAGCTGCTCACATTTTTCCAGCAAAAATACCAGCATATTAGATACTGTACTTGCTAGAACAGTTATTAGAAGCAACGTCTCCAAAATGACCTGAATAGTGTTGATTGGGACGTTAAACCTCAAATCAAACAAACAAACAAAACTAGAACAGTTAACAATTTGACCACTAACAAGCTCGTTAAGCTGACAATGCTTTGAACAACTGGACCCTGAAATTGAGTGATAGCATCACAATTGTTCATCAGATTTCATTGTTCATTTTTAATATTTATAGCTTATGGTGTATAATAAAATATTCATTACGTAAACACACCTGTGCGTCATAGTGCATGTTTTATATCTCCAAAACGGTCAATTTTCTGAAGAAAAGTTGTGATATTATTCTTATTTATACTCAAAACATAGGTTGTGGGTACTCGCCTCAATGAGGCGGTCCACACGAGTACCCACAAACAATGTCAAGGAATAGAAATAAGGAAAGTAATGTATACCCCCGTAAACTCCAGTTTTCTCTATATAAAGTAGCGCATAAGAGGATGTTTATTTCACAGACGTGTTAGCATGATGTTCTTTTGCATTTTCAGATCCTGAAAAAAATTACTGGCACGTCTTTTCATGAAGTGCCATGTCCATACTATTATTTTCATCAATATAGTTAATGTTCTTTCCTTGCAAAAAAAATTATGAAAATTTCTTGCTCCAAAAATTTACTTGGTTTACAGCATTTGTTTCAATTACATGTTTCATTTTACTGTCATTGTATGGCATATCATTTTCAGGTTTCATTTGGAAAGTGAACCAAAGGGGAGAATCCTTCAGCGTATGCGTGAGTAGTCTTATTTCCTTGCTTGATTTTCGAACTTTCGAAACACCGTAATGTTCCTAAGTATTGGAACAGATAAACCTGATCAAACAGTGCAGACCAAGATCAGACTGTCATTTGCCATTCGGTTTGCACCTTTTGCGGACCTTGCTGGGTCGTGAAACAAGGTTGTTAAAATTTTAGGAGAATTATAGCAAGTTCTGAAGGTGTCCAAATTTTTAGGATTTTTACGGTACATCTGAAGGAATTGGATACATCTTTAGGGGAGATAATTTTTTCAGAATATAGGAATCTTGCATGGGTGTGAGGGTGGATAGAAAAATATGTCCTAATGGTTACAGTCTGGCATCACAAGGCCTAGTATACTAAGGGATGGTTTTTAGCTAACCTGTGCACAAGGTGCTCAAAGTGAGCTATTTTGATTGCTATGTGTGTGTCGGCAATTTACTCTTCTGACCATCCATCTTCAACAATTTCTTCCAATGACTTTTCCTCCTTAATCCTTTCTCACTCAGATACGTGTTTTTACGTGTCTGCGCACCCCCCACCCCCTCCCCCCAATTTTAAGCCACAGAAGTACCTAAAATCTGCATTTCCTATCCCTGGATAGTTATGTTTGCTTTACATTTTGTTGGCCTAAAAAGTGACCTGTTTTTTTCGCGCGCCTCCCCACTAAAAATATTCTGGGGGGGATATAAGGGGTTCTGCCCATCCATCTTCAACAATTTCTTCCAATGACTTTTCCTCCTTAATCCTTTCTCACTCAGATACGTGTTTTTACGTGTCTGCGCACCCCCCCCCCCCCCCCCCACCCCCTCCCCCCAATTTTAAGCCACAGAAGCACCTAAAATCTGCATTTCCTATCCCTGGATAGTTATGTTTGCTTTACATTTTGTTGGCCTAAAAAGTGACCTGTTGTTTTCGCGCGCCTCCCCACTAAAAATATTCTGGGGGGGATATAAGGGGTGCATTGCCCCCCCCCCCCCCCCTCACATCTGAAAAATTTTGGGTGTATGGCCCAGCCGGCCGCTAAAATTTATATCTGAGGGTTTCTGGGATCAAAAATGCCTCAGAATTGATAAGGATAAAACATGCTGCAAACAGTGAAAATGGCCAGTCCTAAACCCCTTAATTGTTGCCTTGACAGCTGTGTGAAGATTAAAATGTGGTCAAAAATTCATGTACACTTTTTGCTAACTTTGAGATGCCCCCTCATTACTATGACAACAATGATCAAGTCATGAAAGGTTGCATTTGAAAGGCTACTGCCCAATGAACATTCATGCCGAGTTTGGTGTAAAACAGACCATCCTTTATGAAACAATGGCTAGTTGAAGTTGCAGTCAGGTGCAACACTGTCAAAATCAGCGAAATTCACAAAATCCCTGAGTGGTAAAGGATTAACCACTGAGCTGATTTCAAAATATTTTTATGCAAATGTTTTTCTTATGGCTCAGCACCAAAATTGCTAAAATGGTTCCTTTCCATTAAACAACATAGCTGCCAGAGGTAGAAATAGAAGAACTTTAAAATGACATCTCCTCTCAAACCAATGGTGGGATTACAGTATAGTTTTACAGAAATATTCCTTTCATAGCACTGTTCCAAAATTGCGAAAATGGTTTCCCTCCTTCATACAAGGTGTCCACCAGAGCTAAAAAAATTAAAGAAAAAAATAAATAAACAACATCTCTTAAGCTGATGGCTCAATACAGCACTGTTCCTCTTAAGGCTAAGTACCAAAATTACTAAAATGGTTCCACTCCACTGAACAAGATGACCACCAGAACTATAAATGGAAAAAAAAAAATCGAACAATAGCTCCTCTCATTACCATAACACCATCATGCAACATAGTGCATTTTTCAAATATCCAAAATGGCTACTTTTCTGATGAAAATCTGTGATATTTTTTTTATTTATACTCATTACTGCACACA
Source organism: Lucinisca nassula (assembly GCA_963580285.1). Lineage (NCBI taxonomy): Eukaryota > Metazoa > Mollusca > Bivalvia > Lucinida > Lucinidae > Lucinisca > Lucinisca nassula. Next base: position 135,434,762 of record OY757022.1, read on the forward strand.
TAGTTTGTGGGTGCTCGTTAGAACCGCCTCATTGAGGCAGTTCTAACGAGTACCCACAACCTATGTATTGGAGCAGAAATAAGAAAAATAATGTTTACCTCATAAACCTCAGTTTTCTCTATATAAAGTGGGATTTAGTGGGGTGTTCATTTCACGGACTTGTTCACGTGATGGAAGCCAGTATCTCAATTTCAAAATAATCTCACAGAATTGTTCCTCTCATGGCTCTGTACCAAAATTGCTAAATCAGTTCCACTCCACTAAACAAGATGGCAACTACAGCTAAAATAATAATAAATAAAAACAAACAAACAAAGAAAAAATTAATTAAAATAACATCTCTCAAGTCATTTGCTCAGTTTTCAAAATATTTCACAGAAACGTTCCTATCATGGCCCTGTCACAAAATTGCCAAAATGGTTCCGGTCCACTGATTCCACTCCACTGAATAAGTTGGCTGCAACATCTTACAATACATAGCCCCCGCTTATCGGGGCTTGAAGAAATAGATGGGCTGCATGATGCTTCCACGCAGAGCTGAAACCTACCCGCACAAGAGTACTGGTGAACTGCTTAGAGGATCTAAGCCTGCCCAGGCAATGCAGTGCGAGTCCATGCTTATAAACCCTATTGGTTTCATTGGATGAACCCTATTGGTTTCATTGGGTGGCAGGGCTTGAGATGTCATTTCATCTCAATGTCGGGTAAAAGTCCCACAAAATTGGAAGCAATGTCTCCAAAATGACCTTTACAGTGTTGACGGGAACGTTAAACCTCAAACAAACAATCAAACCTACAATACAACTTTAAAATGACAAATCCTCTGAAAATAATTTCACAAAACTCTACAAAAATTGCCAATATGGCTCTGCTCTACTGAACAAAATGGCAGATATAGCTAAAATAAAGGCATCATCAATTGATGATCTGCCATTATATTACAACTTAGTGAGTGATTCAGGTCCATCATGGACCTCTTGTTAGCTTGTCTGTTTTTTGAAAAAAAACTTTCGAGCTATTGTCATCACTCCGGCGTCTGCGTTGTTGTTGTCGTCTGGCGTCGTCGTTCCAAAAAAACTTAACCTTGGCTATAACTTAAAAAATAAAAGACCTAGCCTCATGAGACTTCATACACACACTCATCATCACAAGAGCTACATTTTGACCAAGGACCATAACAACATTGTTGATTTTGGCTGAATTATCTCCCCTTTTCCAATTTTTTTCTGAAACACATTTTTTGCTCTCATTTTAATACTATTCACAACAGAGCCTTCAAACTTCACATGAATGTTCCTTGGGACAAGACCTTTTCAGTGATACCACACTTTTTGATCTGTGACCTTGACCTTTGAACTTTGACCTATTTTTCGAAAATTTAACCGAAAACCTTAACCTTGACCATATTTCCAAAAGTATTTGGCCTACCTTCATGAAACTTCATACACATACTCACCATCACAAGAGCTACATTCCCTACAAGTTTTATAACTCCATCTTGCAATTTGATTGCTCTTGTTTGACTTAGAACTTTGGTTTTCTAAAAGAAACTGCAGACAAGCGTTGGCACCCGCATGCGGTGCTCTTGTTCTATCTACCTCTCACACACATGTAAGATGCTTTCCCTTGCAAATCTTCTTTCATTTCTGAGTGTAGAGTTTTATCAATGTAGTCATTGCCATTTCCGGCGTCCACCAAATTGATGGTGTTTAGTAATGTAGACAATCTATCCACCCTTAATTTGTCTCAATAGTTCGAATAGTTTCAATTAAATTAATTTTACATGACTCTGGATAAGAAAAAGTTAAAAGCATCATGATAACAAGTCCATGAAATAAATACCCCTCTAAACCCCAGTTTATGTAGAGAAAACTGGGGTTTACATGGGTATACATTATTTTCCTACTCCTAGACATAGGTAGGTTGTGGGTACTTGTTAGAACCTCCTCAATGAGGCCATTCTGACGAGCACTAAAAACCTATGTTTAGAGTTTAAACAAGAAAAATGTCACAAATTTTTATCAGAAAAGTAGCCATTTTGGAGATATGAAAGAATGCACTATGCCACACGGTTGTGTTATCGTAATGGATAATTCAGGGATATATTTTGGGTACTTGTTAGAAACTCCTCAGTGATACATTTCAGTTAAAATAATCTTACATAACTCTGGATGAGGAAACGTTATCAGGATTATTAAGGGTTTAATTTCCTTATATTTGTTTGAAGCCTATATTGTGGGTACTTGCTACCCACAAGTTACCCACAACATATGATTTAATGGAGAAATAGGAAAAAATATCCCCAAATTTCCCTCAATACTCTACCTTATTTGAGCTATGAATCTTTTTTTTTTATATAGGAAATCCCCTTCAGGAGACATACCTGCAGAATTTGTTCACAATCAGAGGTTATGATAACATATGGGGAACGAGAAGTTTATTACGTGTGGTAAATCCATCAGCAATTGAGAGATACAGATGGTTGGTGTATGATATAGCGCCAGGTCTAGACGAACTTCACACAACAGAGGAGTATTCTGTGAGTTATTGTCTAAGGCTGTGTAGGTCTTGTTGAATTTGACACTGTGAAATTTGACAAAGTTAGCCATGAGAATAGGTTGCTCAACATACAGTAAAATTCCTATATTAAGACCACCTTTGGGACTGTTCAAAAGTGGTCTTTAAGACCACTTTTGAACAGTCCCAAAGGTGGTCCTTGACCAGAGGAGAGTGTAGGCAGAAGACACAAAAAAAATTAAGTGTTCCCTTCAAAATAAGCTTTTTATAGCAGAATTAGTCCTAATTTTAGCGGAAGTACACTGTATTTTGTTAAATGTGAGCCATCAAACAGTCAAATTTAACAGTTTGATACATATGCTTCTGGTAATGTTGAATTCTACAAAACATGATTGTGTGGATATGGCCATTGTTGACAGTGGCAGATTATGTCCAAACAGTATAGGATGGCAAACAGTATAGATTCTTTTGAGACAGGTCATCATGAGCAGTCTCATCTGGTTCTACACTGTCTTAATTGGTATCTTTATCAGTCTACAACATTGAAAGGGTTAGTTGCATGAAAGGACTACACCTGCCAGTGAAAATTGTGTGGTTCGTTTAAGTCCCCTAAAACATTTGATAGATTTGTTAATCCTTCGACTGCTAATTTGGACTAGCAGACGGCATTATCAAAGTGATTTTTGCTTATTATTCAGTGAAAATAAGGCTTGACAATACATGTGAATCGTCTGCACAACAGTTTGCAGAAATGGTCTAAAAAGTTCATAATCCTGTTGAAACAGGTGAAATCTGCATAGCAAACTATGAGAAGGGAGGTTATACAAACTAGTTTGTCACATGCGTCTGCTGCTATGCTTACCTTTTGATCATTAACCGCTTGATGCTTATGACCCACAAACAGGGTTGACGAACATGAAACCATCATCATCACTACTGCTACGCTATCCAATTTAAGCTTTGCATGCAAACTTATTTACAGACATTTTTCGGAAATACAAAATTGCTGGAAACTCGTGAGAATTCTACTTGTTTACTAACTTATTTGTTTTTAGATGCAACTACAGTCGAACTTCAGTGGCTCGAACACCTTTGGGACCATGAAAATCTGTTCGAGACAGGGGTAGTTCGAGCCACTGAAGGCTAATACCAGGGGGCATAACGACATACCTTAGAACATTTTTTTGTGTTCTATAATGAAAAATGTATGCTGTGTGTACTCATTAGAATCGCCTCATCGAGGCGATTCTAATGAGTACACACAGCATACATTTGCAAGATAAAAGACGAAAATATCCTAATTTTTACCCTCTCTATTTCTTATGTACAGAAATTCCCTAGGGACTCAAAAACGGGTTCGACTCAGCCATGGTAAACGAGCCATCGGTGTTCGAGCCATCAAAGTTCTACTGTAGAATTATTGCTCATCCTAAATCAATGAGTAAGAAGGCAGTTTGCGGTACATTGGATGTTATTTTTATAGAACAACCTCGTACATGTACATTGTATAAGAATCTTCCGAACGATTTGCTATTTTCATTCTCATGGCATCCCAGTTTCAAATATAGGGATCAACCATGGTTTTTCATGCATTAACATTTGCCGGATCCCGAGGAAGCTGTTTGAACATGAGGCCGCTAGGCCGAATGTTCAAATATCTTCCGAGGGATCCGGCAAATGTTAATGCAATGAAATAACCATGGATGATCGTTGTTCTTGCATAACTTTCGAATCCGACAGCAAATTTTGACGAAAACGCCTAAAAGCTCCATATAAATTCCATATAAACTCTTCAAATGCGATAGGCAAACCAAAATGGCGGCCAGTTCAGAATGATGTTTACAATGACGTTGTCATGCAGTGACGTCATCATAGAACTCTAAAACACTACGTTCATGGCGATAACATTACGTCAATCAACGTAACGTAAATAAAGCAAGGCCCGTCTTGTGATATCAAAAGCTCAAAATCTATGTTCAAACAGCACGCGGATTTCATGATTTGAACATGGTTTTTGCAGTTCGAGCACAGCTTTCGGTCCATTTGACAATGGCTTCAAACAGCCATGCGCATAGGTATTTATGCAAGAACTCCTGATAACTCGAACTGCTTTATCAGGTCCCTTAGAGTGGGTGTTGACTGGAATTTGATTGGTTGATAATTCGAAATGGGTGTGGCAAAAGTAGTTTTATTCAGCAGATCAAGAGTTACAATTGAAAATGGGAGTCTCAGCTTTATTGACACTTCGTATGCAGCCAGTATGACGGTAGAATTTCAAAGACCTCTCCCAATTCTTTCAGAATCAAGTGATGGTATCATTACTAGGACCTTGTGTATTTGATGGCTCTTTCTATCCTGGGTGTCACTCAGTTCAGATTCGACTAGAGTACCTCATCACTGGACCAGATGTCTCTCAGGTAAGTAAGATTTACTGTCAGAAAACTGTTAAGCCACATGTCCGTGTTAAGCCACATGTGTCAGTGTTAAACCACATGTGTCAGTGTTAAGCCACATGTGTCAGTGTTAAGCCACATGTGTTAGTGTTAAACCACATGTGTAAGTGCCAAGCAACATGTGTCAGTGTTAAACCACATGTGTCAGTGTCAAGCCACATGTGTCAGTGTTAAGCCATATGTGTCAGTGCCAAGCAACATGTGTCAGTGTTAAGCCACATGTGTCAGTGTTAAGCCACATGTGTCAGTGCCAAGCCACATGTGTCAGTGTTAAGCCACATGTGTCAGTGTTAAATCACATGTGTCAGTGTTAAGCCACATGTGTCAGTGTTAAACCACATGTGTCAGTGTTAAATCACATGTGTCAGTGTTAAGCCACATGTGTCAGTGTTAAACCACATGTGTCAGTGTTAAGCCACATGTGTCAGTGTTAAGCCACATGTGTCAGTGTTAAGCCACATGTGTCAGTGCCAAGCAACATGTGTCAGTGTTAAACCACATGTGTCAGTGTCAAGCCACATGTGTCAGTGTTAAGCCATATGTGTCAGTGCCAAGCCACATGTGTCAGTGTTAAGCCACATGTGTCAGTGTTAAGCCACATGTGTCAGTGCCAAGCCACATGTGTCAGTGTTAAGCCACATGTGTCAGTGTTAAATCACATGTGTCAGTGTTAAGCCACATGTGTCAGTGTTAAACCACATGTGTCAGTGTTGAATCACATGTGTCAGTGTTAAGCCACATGTGTCAGTGTTAAACCACATGTGTCAGTGTTAAACCACATGTGTCATTGTTAAGCCACATGTGTCAGTGTTAAATCACATGTGTCAGTGTTAAGCCACATGTGTCAGTGTTAAACCACATGTGTCAGTGTTAAGCCACATGTGTCAGTGTTAAACCACATGTGTCATTGTTAAGCCACATGTGTCAGTGTTAAATCACATGTGTCAGTGTAAAGCCACATGTGTCAGTGTTAAGCCACATGTGTCAGTGTAAAGCCATGTGTGCCAGTGTAAAGCCACATTTGTCAGTGTTAAGCCACGTGAGTCAGTGCCAAGCCACATGTGTCAGTGTTAAGCCACATGTGTCAGTGTAAAGCCACGTGTGCCAGTGTAAAGCCACATTTGCCAGTGTTAAGCCACATGTGTCAGTGCCAAGCCACATGTGTCAGTGTTAAGCCACATGTGTCAGTGTTAAGCCACATGTGTCAGTGTAAAGTCACGTGTCAGTGTTCAGCCACATGTGTCAGTGTTAAACCACATGTGTCAGTGTAAAGCCACATGTGTCAGTGTTAAGCCACATGTGTCAGTGTAAAGTCACATGTGTCAGTGTGAATTGACATGTGTCAATGTTAAGCCACATGTGTCAGTGTTAAGCCACATGTGTCAGTGTTCAGTCACATGTGTCAGTGTTAAGCCACATGTGTCAGTGTTAAGCCACATGTGTCATTGTTAAGCCACATGTGTCAGTGTTCAGTCACATGTGTTAGTGTTAAGTCACATGTGTCAATGTTAAGCCACATGTGTCAGTGTTCAGTCACATGTGTCAGTGTTAAGTCACATGTGTCAGTGTAAAGCCACATGTGTTAGTGTTAAGTCACATGTGTTAGTGTTCAGCCACATGTGTCAGTTATATCCACATTTGTCAGTGTTAAGCCACATGTGTTAGTGTTAAGTCACATGTGTCAGTGTTAAGCCACATGTGTCAGTGTTCAATCACATGTGTCAGTGTTAAGCCTCATGTTTCAGTGTTAGGCCACATTTGTCAGTGTTAAGTCACATGTGTTAGTGTTAAGTCACATGTGTTAGTGTTAAGCCACATTTGTCAGTGTTCAGTCACATGTGTTAGTGTTAAGCCTCATGTTTCAGTGTTAGGCCACATGTGTCAATGTTAAGTCACATGTGTCAATGTTAAGTCACATGTGTCAGTGTTAAGCCACATGTGTTAGTGTTAAGCCTCATGTTTCAGTGTTAGGCCACATTTGTCAATGTTAAGTCACATGTGTCAATGTTAAGTCACATGTGTCAGTGTTAAGCCACATGTGTTAGTGTTCAGCCACATGTGTCAGTGTTAGGCCTCATGTTTCAGTGTTAGGCCACATTTGTCAATGTTAAGTCACATGTGTCAATGTTAAGCCACATGTGTCAGTGTTAAGCCACATGTGTTAGTGTTCAGCCACATGTGTCAGTTATATCCACATTTGTCAGTGTTAAGTCACATGTGTCAGTGTTAAGTCACATGTGTCAGTGTTAAGCCTCATGTTTCAGTGTTAGGCCACATTTGTCAGTGTTAAGTCACATGTGTTAAACCACATGTGTCAGTGTAAAGCCACATGTGTCAGTGTTAAGCCACATGTGTCAGTGTAAAGTCACATGTGTCAGTGTGAATTGACATGTGTCAATGTTAAGCCACATGTGTCAGTGTTAAGCCACATGTGTCAGTGTTCAGTCACATGTGTCAGTGTTAAGCCACATGTGTCAGTGTTAAGCCACATGTGTCATTGTTAAGCCACATGTGTCAGTGTTCAGTCACATGTGTTAGTGTTAAGTCACATGTGTCAATGTTAAGCCACATGTGTCAGTGTTCAGTCACATGTGTCAGTGTTAAGTCACATGTGTCAGTGTAAAGCCACATGTGTTAGTGTTAAGTCACATGTGTTAGTGTTCAGCCACATGTGTCAGTTATATCCACATTTGTCAGTGTTAAGCCACATGTGTTAGTGTTAAGTCACATGTGTCAGTGTTAAGCCACATGTGTCAGTGTTCAATCACATGTGTCAGTGTTAAGCCTCATGTTTCAGTGTTAGGCCACATTTGTCAGTGTTAAGTCACATGTGTTAGTGTTAAGTCACATGTGTTAGTGTTAAGCCACATTTGTCAGTGTTCAGTCACATGTGTTAGTGTTAAGCCTCATGTTTCAGTGTTAGGCCACATGTGTCAATGTTAAGTCACATGTGTCAATGTTAAGTCACATGTGTCAGTGTTAAGCCACATGTGTTAGTGTTAAGCCTCATGTTTCAGTGTTAGGCCACATTTGTCAATGTTAAGTCACATGTGTCAATGTTAAGTCACATGTGTCAGTGTTAAGCCACATGTGTTAGTGTTCAGCCACATGTGTCAGTGTTAGGCCTCATGTTTCAGTGTTAGGCCACATTTGTCAATGTTAAGTCACATGTGTCAATGTTAAGCCACATGTGTCAGTGTTAAGCCACATGTGTTAGTGTTCAGCCACATGTGTCAGTTATATCCACATTTGTCAGTGTTAAGTCACATGTGTCAGTGTTAAGTCACATGTGTCAGTGTTAAGCCTCATGTTTCAGTGTTAGGCCACATTTGTCAGTGTTAAGTCACATGTGTTAGTGTTCAGCCACATGTGTCAGTTATATCCACATTTGTCAGTGTTAAGCCACATGTGTTAGTGTTAAGCCACATGTGTCAGTGTTAAGCCTCATGTTTCAGTGTTAGGCCACATTTGTCAGTGTTAAGTCACATGTGTTAGTGTTCAGCCACATGTGTCAGTTATATCCACATTTGTCAGTGTTAAGCCACATGTGTTAGTGTTCAGCCACATGTGTCAGTGTTAAGCCTCATGTTTCAGTGTTAGGCCACATGTGTCGGTGTTAAGCCTCATGTTTCAGTGTTAGGCCACATTTGTCAGTGTCAAGCCACATGTGTCAGTTATAGCCACATGTGTCAGTGTTAAGCCACATGTGTTAGTGTCAGCAACCATTTACATGATTTCACTATAATTTTGTTATTATTTCAGGGATCTCCATATACACGTATGTCATTTTCAAAAGCTGCTCACATTTTTTTTTTCTGCAAAAAATACTGGTATATTTGCCATAATGAATGATCAAAGTTTTAACAGTATGTTTACAAACTATATCAGAGTATTAGATATTGTACTTGCTTGGACAATTAACCATTTGGCCGCTAATGAGTTAGTTAAACTAACAATTGTTTGAACACTTGGGTCCAGTTGTTCAAAGCACTGTTTGCTTAATGAGCTCATTAGTGGTCATATTGTTAACTGTTCTAGCAAGTACTGTATCTAAAATTTTGTTATTTTTACTGAAAAAATGTGAGCAGCTTTTGCATTTTCAGCAAAAATATTATTTTGTCATATTGAATGATCAAAGTTTTAATGATACGTTAGCTAACAATATCATTAGTGTTGAACAATTGGCCCCTAGACTTAGTTTTACCAGTCCTTTTCTGAAGAGCTACAATCTCAGGCATAACATTGTCATCAGTGGAATTCTTGTTGGAAACAGTGTGATGTCACATATTGATGACATAATTAGATTACATGATAATTTTGTTGTTATTTCAGGGTATCTCCATCTTTGTGAACAGTGTGATGTCAGATATTGATAGCATGTTTCAGAGTGACCATCATTTTCTACTTGGTAACTTTATTTAATAATTTATCATTTGTTTCAGAATAAATCACAATTCCTTTCCATTTCCTAAATAGGCATGTTGTGTTAGAATTCAATATAAAAAATAGAAGTTAAGGCAATGATCAGGAATCGATACAATTAACCCACAGCTCCCATCAGAGACATCAAAGGGAAAGAAACACAAACATGAAATAACTAGACCCTAATGGAAAGTAGAAGTAACACAAAGATCAGGAATCGATACAATTAACTTACTCCACCCATCAAAGACACCAAAGGGAAAGAAACACAAACATGAAGCGACCAGACCAAAATGGAAACCTAAACAAAGGAAGGCCATAAGGACAGTTACTTTCCCACAAAATGGCCAAATGGCCATCCAAAATAAAAAGACACAAGTGATACACACAGTAAGTAACAAACAACAACTTAAATAAACCCCCACAGAAGAACCACCTTGAAACAGTCAGTGGAAAGGATTCCACTGGGGGGTTTAAATCGATTTTACATGGCCATAATCCTCGCCCTTACCTCTGTCGCGGTATACACTAATTTTGTTTAGTCCGCATGAACGCTTCCTAACTCAACAGTGTAACATGTCCGAGAACATACAAATAAAAAAACTACAGAGATGAAACAAGGTTGAGGACTCGACAGCATACAACAACAGAATTGCTGGAGCAAAAGAAAAACAACAGTTAGACTCTGAGGGGCCCGACCAAAGAAGGAGCATCAGGCGCCAACCAACATAAAGAATACTAAAATAAAATAAAATTCCATTTATGCTTTTACGCTGGAACCATCATATAATCTTAAGCCCGACCCACCGGTGTGCAATCAAAGAGGGAAGCAAAGTTGCGAACCGTGATTGGGTTACGAGGACTGTTCAAATATGAATGCAACTAAGCACATAAAAATGATTCCGTGATAGATTTCGATGAAAAATTTATTTTGTCCCCTCAAAGTATTCCCCTTTAACAGATAAACAAACTTTCAGTCTTCTGATCCAATCATTGAATGCATTTTGGTAGTCTTTTCGAGGTATACTACAAAAGCACTGGAATATTGCAGAACCGAGGTTTTGCGCTGTACAAATTTTCGACCAGAAAGGTATTTTTTTAGCCGCAGGAACAAAAAAAGTCACACCGGGCAAGGTCAGGGGAATAGGGGGGGGGGGGGGGGGGGGGGGGGGGGGGGGAGTTCAACAACCTTTTCCTGCTTCAGATAGTCTTGCACAATGAACGCCTTGTGCGATGAGGCATTGTCATGTAGCAATCTGACATTGGCCAAACCACTTGTGGGTCATCGTTCTTTGAAATATTTCTTCAATTTTCGAAGAACTTTATTCTTGTAAAACTTCGCATTTACAGATTTGCCTTTAGGCACAGCAACCTGAATAGCAGGGCCCTGATTTGAAAAGAATATGGCATACATTACCTTCTTGACGCTCATGGTCCGCTTTGCAATGCATGGTCTTTTGCAATACTTTGTTGCCCATTATTTCGTTTTGGCTCAAAAAAGTGAACCCATGTTTCGTCACCTGTGACGACATTAGCGAAAGACGGTGCATTGTGTAATTTGGAAACTTTTTAAGCAACTTCTTGGTGCACTGAACGCGTGTATTTTTCTGCTCGTCTGTCAACAGATGGGGAATCCATCTAGCATAGATCTTGCTCATTTTCAAATCCCGTTTCAGAATTGTATGAGCTGCTCCTAGTGAGATGCCAACCATACTTAGCTATTTGCCTAGTGGTGTATCGTGCATCGGTAGCAACTATTTCTTTCACTCTAGCAACCATCTTGGCAGATGTTGCTGTTTTTAGGCCGACAATCTTGTGGTGCATTTTCTGTTGAGCCTAGCCCACAGCTGAATTTCTTACACCAACAAAAAACTGTCGGAAAAGACATTTCAGTATGCCCATAAACCGAACATATTTCATCAAAAATGTCTTTGCCCCCTATACCAAGAATACAACGATTCTTAATATAGGACCGTATTTCATCGGCGTACTCTGAACTTCTTCCAACCATGTTTTGTATTAGTATACAAGAGTAGACAGTGTTAATCGAACGATATACATGGCTAAAGTGCACGGATTTTAACAGGTTTGGTATCAATGTATAGGTAAAATGTTTTTCTACGCTGTGATATTTATTTCATTAGTGCATGAGAAAACGTTCTACTTGCATTCATATTTGCACAGTCCTCGTAACCAACATGCATGCAGTCTGTTTTATAACATTTATGTTGTACTCAATCTTTATATATCGAGGAACTATTTTACGAAATTGGGTACTAAAGTCATTACAGGCATGTATTTTTCTAAATTTATACACTAAGTCACCATAGAATTCGGGTTCCGATAGGCCATGTTGCAGAAGTGTTTTAAGTCCAACATTGAATTTTGAAACCAAATCAGAATGACGTCTATAAAACTTAGAAATTGCTTCACGTAGTTTATGATACCGATACCCCTGATTAAGAAGTTTAGCTGTTAATAATTTATAAAGAGTGTTGAAGTCGGATACATGACTAGACACTCTAGCGAACTGAATTGACTGTGAAATATAAACCCCGTACGATTTCGCACGAGGGACATCATCGTCCAAAAAAGGAAAATTTACAATCTCGAAATCAAAATCATCACGTTTATCATAAATTTTGCAAGAAAATCCATCTACAATAGGTAAATATTAATCCAAAAAGGGGGCCTCAGTATCAGAGGAATTTGCCTTGTTTAACTGAAGTTCTAGGGGATTAATCTGACTGATCAAACCATCAAAGTAAGTATTGTCAATATTTAATGAATCATCTAAATATCTAGAAGTCGAACTAAAAGATTCAATAATTTCAGATTGGTTATCAATGGAAAGTGACAACATGAAGTCTCTTTCATAACAATACAAGAACACAAATCAGCCACAAGAGGTGCACAATTCCTACCCATCGGAATACCCACAATTTGTCTAAATAACTTAGTACCGAATCTAATATAAATATTGTCAAGTAGAAAGGTGAGAGCATCACACACTTTCTGACATGACCAAAGTGTATAATTCTTATGTGCTTAGAAGTGAAAAATGCATTTCTGACATTACATGCACGATAGAGAGAATCTTCTCTGTGAAAAGCCCATTCAATTAAATCATTAAGTTTTTCTTTTATAAGATTATGAGGGAGTGTAGTGTAAAGAGTGGAAAAATCGTAAGTAGACAGACTTGAAGCACGAAAACGTCTGGATTTCAATTTATTTAAAACCTCATTCGAATTTATAATAGACCAAAACAGATTTCTTCCTGATCTTTCAAAGACTTTATCATAATATTTAATAGACGGGGCCCCGATAGCTCAGTTGGTAAAGTGTCCGCTTCGGGGAACGGGAGGTCTCGGGCTCAATCCCGGGCCGCGACATACCAAAGTCGCTAAAAATGGTACTAGCTGCTCCTCACTTGGCACTCAGATTTACGGGGTAGAGCTAGGACTGGTCGATCCAGTGTCAGGATAATGTGACTGGGTGTGGTATCATGTAATGTGTCTGGGACATGATACTTCAGTGAGGCAGCACTATAAACGTGAGCATTGAGCTCCCTGTCGCAACCAGACACCGTCGTGATATGACTGAAAAATTGTTGAAAGCGACGTTAAACCCGAATTCACACACACATACAATATTTAATCACATGCGTTTTAATAGCAGTAAGACAGGACGTTAATAATTTAGAAAGTTCAGTGGTTGTGCAAGAGCTAGAATATGCAATAAACTGTGCTTTGTAAGGTCTTTTATGAAGTTTTGGTAACCAGTATAGCGTAAGAAGCTTGTCTTGGCCTTCTGTAACACACACAGCAAACTTGTTGGCTGAATGACGAATATGTTCATCTACTATAGCTCTCTCTTCAGCTAAAGGCAGAAACAGCAATAGCAGAAAGCCAAAAGGACAGTTACTTTCCCACAAAATGGCCAATTGGCTATCCAAAACCAAAAGATATAAGGGATACACACACTCAAAGACAAACCATAACAAAAATAAAACCAAAACAGAAGAACCACCTTGGAACCGTCAGTGAAAAGAATTTTTAACACTCGAGGACTTAAATCGGTTTTATGATGCTGCAATCTTCGCTCTTATTTCTGTCATGATTAGTTTTAACTGAAAACAGTTTATACCCAAGTTTTTAAACATTTTAATGTACTTAACTTACATTAGAAAGATGGCCAATGTGAAAAATTAGGAAACTTCTTTTTAACCCATTGTATGCAGGAAACCCCTCCCTAAAGGGGTACCTTGGCAAACAGAGATCAGGGCCTGTACTATTTGCAAACCGAATTTTCCATGCAAAATTGAATAAAAGCGAAAAAATAGGCCTATCACTCTTTACATGACAAATGGACTTGTCCAACATATAGCAATGGAAGAGTCCAAAAGCATACAATGGGTTAAGGTTGTCGTTTCTTTATTCCTTTCATATAAGAAGGAAAGTTTAGGATAATGAAGGGACAATTTACCTTATTTCTTGTTGGAGACATGTTGTGGGTACTTGTTGAGGCAATTCTAGCAAGTACACACAACATACATTTCTAACAAGTAACAAGTACACACAACATACATTTCTGACAAGTACACACAACATACATTTCTAACAAGTAACAAGTACACACAACATACATTTCTGACAAGTAACAATTACACACAACATACATTTCTAACAAGTAACAAGTACACACAACATACATTTCTAAAAAGTAACAAGTACACAACATACATTTCTAACAAGTAACAAGTACACACAACATACATTTCTAAAAAGTAACAAGTACACAACATACATTTCTAACAAGTAACAAGTACACACAACATACATTTCTAACAAGTAACAATTACACACAACATACATTTCTAACAAGTAACAAGTACACACAACATACATTTCTAAAAAGTAACAAGTACACAACATACATTTCTAACAAGTAACAAGTACACACAACATACATTTCTAAAAAGTAACAAGTACACAACATACATTTCTAACAAGTAACAAGTACACACAACATACATTTCTAACAAGTAACAATTACACACAACATACATTTCTAACAAGTAACAAGTACACACAACATACATTTCTAAAAAGTAACAAGTACACAACATACATTCTAACAAGTAACAATTACACACAACATACATTCTAACAAGTAACAATTACACACAACATACATTCTAACAAGTAACAATTACACACAACATACATTTCTAACAATTACACACAACATACATTTCTAACAAGAAAGAAAAAATAATACTTGTTACTCTTCCTTATCTGAAACTGTGACCCTAGGATGAAATTGTTAATATTTCTAACTCATGTAGGTGTGAGTATTCCAACAGCGAGCCTAGCCAGTCCAGATGTATGGGTGAAACACTTCTGGGAACCAGAAAAGATACAGGATGATAAGGTAAGGTTGTGGCAGTATACCAGGGGTAGTGAGGTAGTGATAGATATAGAATGTCTTATCTCCGAAATTTGACAGGAGACTGTGGAATAACTTCCTGAAATTTCAGACATAAATCTTATGCAAACAGTAGCATTTGCTGAGATTTTTAGAGTGTGATTACAGTACTGAAATTAATGCAGCCGAATGATCATATTTTAGTAAATTTTTGCTTGACAAAACCATGTCATGCTCTATATAACACTCTTTATAACCTGTTTATAACACTATTGTTGGGGACCAAAGCAGAAACTGTGTTAATTAAACAACTTTTTTCCAAACAAAAAAGTATGTATTGGATAGAAAAACGACCATGCCTAGAATGGTCATTTTCTTCAAATCTATACTTTTTGGGGATCCATGTTTAAACTTTGTTATGGCAAAAACTTTGTTGTAATGAAAAATGTTATGAAGAGGTTTAATTGTTTTAGGCTTTAATCTATTCTACCTGCGAACTGGAAAAAGGGATATAGACAGACAGTGCATCATATTGCATCTGATCAGGATCTACACTGTTTGATAAAAGGATTTTCCATCAAAAACAGAATGGAAATATAAAAATAGACCTGATACCCTTTAAATGACCAATGGTCTTCTCCAACATATAGCACATTGAAAATCCAGCAGTGTTATAATGGCTTATGGCTGTGTGGGAATGGCAGTCTTGCAGCCTCTGCATTATTGTTCCATCAGTATTGTCATAATGTTTTAAGCACACATAGTAAAACCACATGTCTTGGAAATTGATCATGAAATATTTCCTACAGTCATTCTCTCCTTCCCTTTAATTCAAGAATGGCAGTTGCCAGTTTCTGTGAAAGAATGTGCACTGCACTGGTTAACATTTAAGGTATAGGCAAGCCCAGGAAAAGTATGATTAGGTAGACGGACTAGCTCAACATGACCTGAATTGTGTTGACAGGACCATTGAACTCCAGACTAAAGTAGAAGTGAAGGCAATGATCAGGAATTGATATCAGTATCTCACACCTCCTATCCAAGGAAATACAAACATAAATTAACATCACTTAAATGAAAACATCCTTGGCAGAAAGCCAAAAGGACAGTTACTTTACCACAAAATGGCCAAACGGCTATCCAAAATACATCATGAAAACACACCTATACAATTTTGACCCCCTTGAACCCCACTTTTATATAGTAAAACTGGGGTTTCCGGGGGTATACCTTATTTTTCTTATTTCTGCTCTAAAATATAGATTGTGGGTACTTGTTAGAACCGCCTCTATGAGGCGGTTCTAACGAGTAGGAGTGTAACGATGCATCAGACCATCGATGCATTGCGATAGGCACTGGGCCGATAGTACTGCATCGATGGTAAAGTTAAACATCGATGACTATCGCCGATAGTGTTTTGAACTATCGATAGTTTCGATAGTTTTCTATATCACAAGTTTGTCAGATAATTCCCGAAATTGTTTTCATTCTAATATAATTTATATTCTTTATTACCACCTACGTCTTGTACCCGGTCAAGCGTCAAACTGTACATTGTCCTAATTATAATCCAATAATCTCCTGTGTCAGTGGGAGACTACGTTTGCTTGTCGCCAGATAAAGGCAATAAAATTACAGCCGAATCGTGATTTGGCGGTCGTGATTTGGCGGTAGCCTGCAGGTACACTGTGTTTATGCATCCTATTTTGTTACACATTATCCACTTAGCATATTTCAACAGCACTTTGATGTTAATTGATTTCGAAATAATTGACACGGACGACTACGCATATTTAGATTACGCTAATCTGCAAGGTGTCTGTAAGCCAGTGATAAGAAAAGCGATAATTATTGCGTGTTAACACAGTGGTATTTATCATCAAAGGGTGCCGCCCGTATTTATTAGCACATGAAGCATGGCAAGTCCGCACGTGTCACTACCGCTTCAAAAGATGCAAAAAAAAAAATGTTGTGGTTGATTTTTTAGAGGATTCTTATTTTGTCAATAACAGACATCAAAGGAAATGAAATACGTGTCGTCCTGCAAAGAACGTTTTATTATTTGGGCATCCAGACATGTTTATACAGCCGAGGAATTAATTTTGAATCTTGGACACCGTGTAAGGGAAATACCGTACTAGAAAACAATTAAAGAAAATACAAACGTGGTACGATTTTCTGTTTATTTGTATTGCTAAAATATTTTAAAAGATTTTACCAAACAACAAAAGGAAAATAAAAATGGTGTTTGGAAAAAAAAAACATTACACAATGAAAATGATGGAAAATTAGACAAGTTGGCAGATGCAAGAATGTCGGGATGACATTGTAAGACATGTTCGGCACGTTACTGATGACGCCATCGGTCGACCGGGGGCGATTTGGATATAAAAATTCTTTAGCCCTGATCTCAAAGGTGTTCCGTTTAACAAACGCATGCGATCGATTGTGTACCCAAACACTGACACTTTAAAAATTTCCTCAGATTTTCGGTCTAAAGATTCAAATCTAACTTCCCAAAACACAGGTTCTGGTGTATGGATTCGTTTGACGTGTCATCGGTGACAATTCTGATTCTGAATCGTATGCATTGCTGGCATAGCTTTTCAGCTATCTACTATTTACTTTAATGAAGCGAATTTCTTTCGTAACCGGTAAAACATTTTCTCAATAGCTAAACGGTTGTGGGTAGAGGTGGATAGAAAACAGCGCCCTGCACAATTCGCAATTTATACCCGGAAGCTCGATCCGTGTCACCAACAACAGCATACAGATGTGTTTACACAAATTAAAGCGTTCTACCATTCCCGCCAAGCGTCTGCTATTTTGGCGCCAAAATATAGCCATGCACGAGGCAGTAGAATAGTCTGTTTTTATTAATATGCATACATCTACCAGTAGATGAAGCTAATCGTCTTAGGAGCGATTTGATTGTGGATTAAATTTTATGATTGAGGGATAAATGCAAATTAGAGACAGAACTTGATCTTATTTTCACACCTTGTCACGCGGAACATTATAGGCTTATCGGTAGCGCTGGAGGCTTTTGTTTACAGTGTAATTATAGAATAGACTGCATATCCGGCATTTATTACACAATTCGGTTAACTAACATGGTCGGTTTGGTTGGGCCCAAAGTTCAGTGTTATAACGAGATGAATTTAGTCGTTTTGTCATGTCTGAAGTGTTTTTGAAGACAAGCAAAGATTTCATTGCCTTCGTAAAGAGCTTACATTTATTTTGATTAAGAAACTGATTTCACATTCTCATTGTGAATTGGTACATTTTACTTGGCTACTTCTATCTACGAGTCTCCCGGCTCTTGCAGAAGGATTTACACTTAAAAGAAAAAAGATGTTCCTGGGGAGCTGTTTCCTCTTTATGTAGGGCAGACAGAAAAGCAAACAGGAGTTTACAACAGGTGTCCCTCTTATGTAAATTATCTTGTTTATATCTTGTATGCAGATAAAGCATACAGAAAACAGTTTGAAGTATTGAATAGTTTTTATTTCCTTCTCAAACAAGAAAATATGTTTCAGGCAATAGTATCGCAATAGTATTGCAATAGTTGTCAGCAATAGTAATAGTATCGCAATGGTTGTTCCTGCAATGTCAATACTATCGCAATAGTCATTTTCTGACTATCGTTACATCTCTACTAACGAGTGCCCACAATCTATATTTGGAGCAGAAATAAGAAAAATACATGTATCACAATTTTTCATCATAAAATTTTCATTTTTTCGGCAATTAAGGTGGCAATGTATCTGTATAGGCATGTTCGGGTAATGACAAGATATTAGCAATACACACATGAAAAGACGAACTATAACAATAAAAATAAACCACAACAGAGAAACTTTTAAGCCTGCCCAGGAAAAGTAAAGTCAGGTAAACTAACGAGCTCAACACGACCTGAATAGTGTTGACTAGGCCATTGAACACCAAACCAAACAAACTAACCAACATGACTAGTGTATTTCATAATAAGAAATATATAGAGGATATATACTTTATTGAGGTGGATATTAAAAAAATATTTCATAGTGTGTGTTGAAAACTTCCAAATTCATACAGTGTGTTGAAAACATCCAAATTTTCACGAGTGCAAAGCACTCGTGAAAATTGGGATGTTTTCAACACATGAGATTATATAATTTTGGTATCCACCAAAAAAAAAGTAAATTTTCTTTTTGTTTTATAATTTTATATGGATATTTACGGTAATTGATCAATCGTATCGTACGTCACAATTTTGACCGTGCTATGACGTCACAACTGTCAGTTTCAAAACAAACAGATCGCCATTTGGAATACAGCATTTTTACAGTTCAAAGAGTGCTTTTCAAGGTATTTTATAGAATTATTTTATCGACAACATATGAATTTTGGTGACAAAATGTAGTCCGGACTGCTTCAGTGGAAATAGAAAGGTCATGTTATTTTTCACAGTGTATTTTCACAGTGTGAAAATATGCTGCTTATTTGTTTCAGATATGCTTTGATTTCACTGCAAAGTATAAAATATAACTGATTTTTGTCACAGCAATTTTAGGCTTTGTGAAGCTCATCACTATACACTATTTGACTCATTATATTTTATTGTTAAAAGACAAAAACTATATTATTTACTGTGTAAACATCACAGCTTAGTTTAAAACATTAGTTGCTAAACAAGTTCTTTAGTGGTCAAATTGTTAACTGTTCAACCAAAAACAATATCTAATACTCTGGTATCTTTGCTGGAAAAAAGTGTTAAGTAAGTTTTGCAAAACCTACTCACATTTTTTCGGCAAAACTATTTGCAGAATTGCAGTATTAAGTGATCAAAGTTTTAATTAAATGTTAACTTACGATGTCTTTAGTTTTGAACAACTGACCCCAAATGCAACATAACCTCATGTTCATATACTGCCAGTGAAGACTATAATCAGGCTGTTCCCTACACTCGTCCCCACCTATCGGGACTTGGAGAAATAGATTGGCTGCATAGTGCTTCCATGCAGAGCTGAAACTGACCACACATGTACTGGTAAACCACTTAGAAGGACCAAGCCTGCCCAGGCAAAGTGGTGTGAGTCAGACCGTCTGCTGCATATCAGCCCTTTGGTTTCATTGGGCAGCAGGGCTTGAGATATCATTTTATCTAAGTGTCAGATTTTTTGTTTGATTTGAGGTTTAATGTCCCCGTCAACACTGTATAGGTCATTTTGAAGACACTGCTTCCAATTTTGTGGGACTTTTACCCGACACGGAGATGAAATGACATCTCAAGCCCTGTTGCCCAATGAAACCAATAGGGTTTATAAGCATGGACCGTCCAATTCGCACCTGCCTGGGCAGGCTTAGATCCTGTAAGCGGTTTACCAGTACTTGTGTGCGGTCGGTTTCAGCTGTGCGTGGAAGCATTGTGCAGCCCATCTATTTCTTCAAGACCCCATGTGCAGGGGCCGCTGATTTTGTTTGATTTGAGGTTTAACATCCCCATAAACACTGTAAAGATCATTTTGGAGACGTTGCTTCCAATTTTGTGTGACTTTTACCCGGCCTTGAGATGAAATGACATCTCGAGCCCTGCCAGCCAATGAAACCAATAGGGTTTATTAGCATGGACAGGCCGACTCACACCGCTTTGCCTGGGCAGGCTTAGATCCTCTAAGCAGTTTACCAGTACTCGTGTGCAGGTCGGTTTCAGCTCTGCATGAAAGCATCATGCAGCCTATCTATTGCTTCAAGCCCCGATGGTCGGGGGCTGTGGGGGCCCGCTGAGTATCAGTTAAAAGTCCTACACAATTGGAAGCAACATCCCCAAAATGACCTAAATAGTGTTGATGGGGACATTAAACCTCAAATCGAACAAACTGTTTTCTACACACTTATAATTCAAGGTAACTGGGGTCCAGAATTAACAAGGTCCTAACTTATCATTAAAACTTTGATCATTTATTTGGCAAATATGCTAAATTGTTTGCTGAAAATATGAGTAGCTTCTACTTAACCCTTGTCCTGCTGAATATTCATATATGCCACACCCACTACCGATTATCAACCAATCAGATTACTTGATGCAAAATATAGCAAGAAATTCATAAACTGAATGACAAACAATGTAGATCCTGATCAGATGGCTTCTTCAGAAGCCATCTGATCTGGATCTTCATTGTTTGAAAGATAAGACATATCCGGGATCAGCAGGACAAGGGTTAAGAAATAGATCAGCTCTAGCAGTGATTTGTTGAGTAATAAATCACAGTATGAAGATCAGTTGTAGAGTAGATTAAGTCACGAGCACAAACCATGAGTGTGGAAGCCTCTGTGGTGCAGTGGTTACGCTACTCGCCTTGTAAACCAGGGATCGCAGGATCGATCCCGGGCTTCTCCAGACTTTCGGATGAGTCTTTAAACCGTGGTCCCGTCTCCGTATGACCTTAGCTGTTGGTGGGACGTAAAACTAAAACTCACTCACTCACTCAAACCATGAGTGATTTGTCTACTTATGACTGATCGAGAAACTGTGATTTATTTGTCTACTTACGACTGACCGACAAACTGTGATTTATTTGTCTACTTACGACTGACCGAGAAACTGTGATTTCTTTCTCAACAATTCACTAGAGCTGATCTATTTTGATTCTAACACTTAAAATTGGCAATAATGTTATTGTTTTCTCCAAATATTCCCAATTTTCGCTATTGTAACAAGAAATCCCTCCACAAATATTGACTGTAGCACATGCATTTAAGTCCTTTAGTAACGCTTTTGATGCAAGAAAATGATGTTAAACTGTTTGACGTCATATTATCTGTGAGTGACATCATAGAACAGCGGATTTTAGCCTCTCACCCTTCCACCATGTGATTTATCACAGAATAAGGTGTGCTTTCTTTCTATTGCCTGTATAGGTGGGCTGTGTTAGAATGACATTTTTTTCATCCAAAATACCACATGATTGATATTGCATCTGCTAGAAAAGTTGACATATTGACCACTGCTGAGCTTGTTCTAGGTTTTTAGCTCACCTGTCACATAGTGACAAGGTGAGCTTTTGTGATCACATTTTGTCCGTTGTGCGTGCGTGCATGCGTAAACAATTTCTTGTCTGCACGATAGCATCTTCATTTATGATTTGATTTTAACCAGACTTGCACACAACTTGCACCACCAAGAGATCTAGGTTCCTTTCTTGAACCAGCCGTATCCCATCATGTGTTACGGAGTTACGGCCCCTGAAAGGGCAAAAATTGCCTATTTTGGTCTTGTCCGCATGATAGCATTTTCATTTATGATTTGATTTTAACCAGACTTGCACACAATTTGTACCACCATGAGATCTGGGTTCCTTTCTTGAACCAGCCATATCCCATCATGTGTTACAGAGTAACCGCCCCTGAAAGGGCAAAAATTGCCTATTTTGGTCTTGTCTGCATGATAGATGTTTCATTTATAATTTGATTTTTACTGAACTTGCACACAATATGTACCACCGCAAAATCTCAGTCAAGTTCGAATATGGGTCATGTCGGGTCAAAAAGTAGGTCAGTAGGTCAAATCAGAAAAAAAACCTTGTGAAGACACGAGAGGCCACAGTTTTGGTCCGATCATCATCAAACTTGCCCAGAATGATCATCTTGACAATAACTCAGTCAAGTTCGAATATGGGTGTTGTCGGGTCAAAAAGTAGGTCAGTAGGTCAAATCATAGAAAAACCTTCTGAACACACTAGAGGCCACAATTTATGTCCAATCATCATCAAACTTGCTCAGAATGATCATCTTGATAATATCTTGGTCACATTTGAATATGAGTCATGCCGGGTCAAAAAGTAGGTCAGTAGGTCAAATCATAGAAAAACCTTGTGAATACACTAGAGGCCGCAGTTTTGGTCCAATCATTATCAAACTTGCCCAGAATGATCATCTTGACAATATCTCGGTCAAGTTTAAATACGGGTCATGTTGGGTCAAAAAGTAGGTCAGCAGGTCAAATCATAGAAAAACCTTGTGAACACACTAGAGACCACAGTTTTGGTCCGATCATCATTAAGCTTGCCCAGAATGATCATCTTGACAATATCTCGGTCAAGTTTAAATACGGGTCATGTTGGGTCAAAAAGTAGGTCAGTAGGTCAAATCATAGAAAAACCTTGTAAATACACTAGAGGCCACAGTTTTGGTCTGATCATCATGAAACTTGCTCAGAATGATTATCTTGACAATTTCTTGGTCAAGTTCGAACATGAGTTTTGTCGGGTCACAAAGTAAGTCAGTAGGTCAAATCATAGAAAAACCTTGTGAACACACTAGAGGCCACAGTTTTGGTCCGATCATCATCAAACTTGCCCTGAATGATCATCTTGACAATATCTTAGTCAAATTCAAATATCGGTCATGTTGGGTCAAAAGTAGGTCAGTAATCATAGAAAAACCTTCTGAACACACTGGCGGCTACAGTTTGGTCCGATCATCACCAAACTTGCTCAAAATGATCATTTGACAATATCGCGGTTAATTTCGAATATGGGTCATGTCTGGTCAATATGTGGTCAGTAGGTCAGATTGTTGAAAAACCTTGTGAACACACTAGAGGCCCAAGTTTTGGTCTGATCATCATCAAACTTGCTCAGAATGATCATCTTGACAATATCTGTGTCAAGTTTGAATATGGGTCATGTCGGGTCAAAAAGTAGGTCAGCAGGTCAAATCATAGAAAAACGTTTTGAACACTCTAAGAGGCCACAGTTTTAGTCAAATCATCATAAAACTTGGTCAGAATGATCATCTGGACAATATCTCAGTTAAGTTCGAATATGGGTCATGTCAAATCAAAAAGTAGATCAGTAAGTTATTTTGTCATAACTTTTGAACCGTTTGAGATAGAGCCTTCATATTTGGCATGTAGGTTCCTTCTGACAAGAGATTCCCACTCATAAAGATTTGACCTGGGATCTTGACCTGTGACCTACTTTATCATACCTTTTGAACCATACGAGATAGAGCCTTCATATTTGGCATGCATGTTCCTTGTGACAAGGTTTTCTCAACCATTCAAAACTTTTGACCCATGACCTTGATTTTTGACCTACTTTGTCATAACTTTTAAAGCATTTGAGATACAGCCTTCATATTTAGCATGTAGGTTCCTTGCGATAATGTTGCTTAGATGATCCTCCACCAAAAAGGCTAAAACAATCCCACTCGGATGAACAAAATGGCCATCGGAGGTAAAAATAGAAATTATTGTAAATTTGATTCAAATGGAAACTCCCCCTAAACCCTAAGGCCAATTTGATTCAAGTTCCCAGGAATGTTGCATAGGTTACTCCCTACCAAATAAGCTAAAATCACTCTGCTGATGAACAAGATGGCCACAAGAGCTAAAAATAGAATGTACTCGAGTCAGTGACACACAGGTGAGCGAACCAGGGCCCTCTGGGCCCTCTTGTTATGGTGGTTTGCTGTTTATGTTTCAGGCTAATTTTCTACAGAAACTGAGTGACGCTGTGATAGGCAACAAGTACATATATGTTGAGGTAATCAGAAAAGTACAGATATTTTTCTTATTTCTTCTTGAAAACCTATATTATGGATATTTATTAGAAGCGACTTGGTAAGGCGCTTCTAATCAGTACCCACAACACGTTTTCTTACAGAAATAAGAAAAAAACATTATTTACTGTTGAATTATCCCTCTTATCTGGGGCTATGCCAACATAGTTTGTAAACGTTTTAACTGCATTGTTATAGCTAGCCTTGGGAGCTCAGTTGGATACATGTCTAAATGATGATCAAGATGTCATGGGTTTGATACCTGCTGGGTTGGTGACATTCTTTTGTTGAGATTGATCTGGAAATCTTCACTATGGTCACCCTCTCTTCCCATGATTCAAAAAGGACAGTTGTCAGTTTCTGGTAATAGAATGTGCACTGTACTGGTTAGTGGCTTATGTATGGCTTGGTGTACTTTACCGATGGCTTGGTGTACTAGCTACTGTGGTTTGGCGTATGATCCTTGCTGTACAAGGACAACTGTAAAGCACACTTGCCCTAGCGAGTTGGGAATGGCGGCTTGCTCAGGTGCCTTAAAAGAATTGGCAGGTGACAAACCAGTAAAAATGATGCAGGGGCGATGTCAATGAGTGAAGACTCAAAGCAGAGGGCCTGGTTAGAACACTACCAAAGGCTACTCAATGTTGAGTTTGACTAGAACCCAGACCACCTGTCTGATGAACCACCAGTGGAAGGGTCGCCCATCCCAATCACTATTGATATGGTTAAGAAGGCTATCTCTCAAATGAAGACTGGCAAAGCTCCGGGCCCCTCTGGCATAATGGTGGAGATGATAAGAGCTGCAGGTGATGCGGGTGCCTCGATGATCCGCCACCTTACAGCTGCAATCATCCGTGATGGAAAGGTACCGTCTGACTGGGAACAGAGTTTCATTGTCTGTCTCTACAAGGGCAAGGCCGATGCACTGGAACGGGGCAACTATCGTGGTCTCAAGCTGACAGAACAGGTCATGAAAGTCCTGGAGAGGATTGTGGATGGCCTCATTAGGCAGTTGGTGTCCATCGACAATTCCCAGTTTGGCTTCATCCCAGGAAGAGGCACAACAGACACAATTTTTGTTGTACGGCAGCTACAAGAGAAGTATCTGGCAGCCAACAGGAGACTCTACATGGCTTTTGTAGACCTGGAGAAGGCATTTGACCGAGTGCCTCGGAAAGTCATCTGGTGGGCACTAAGAAAACTTGGAGTGGACGAGTGGATTGTGCAACTGGTCCAAGGGATGTATGCTAATGCTTGGAGCTGGAGCTGTGTCCGCGTTGGTGATGGTTACAGTGAAGAATTCGAGGTGAAGGTGGGTGTTCATCAAGGCTCTGTTTTCAGCCTACTGCTTTTCATCATTGTGCTTGAAGCCTTGTCATGCGAGTTCCGCTCTGGAGTCCCCTGGGAGGACCTGTATGCTGATGACCTTGTCATCATTGCTGAATCCCTTGAGGAATGTGTCAGGAGGCTCTTAACTTGGAAAGATGCAATGGAGGCCAAAGGGCTGAGAGTGAATGCAGGAAAGACAAAGATCATGATCTGTGGTACAGGTCTGGACCTCTTGCAGAGTACAGGCCAGTTCCCATGCGCTGTATGTCGCACTGGAGTGGGCAGCAACAGTATCTTTTGTAATGGCTGCAAGTTCTGGGTGCCTAGAAATGAAGTGGGCTCAAACTCCTGATAGAGGACCCTGATTACAGGTGTACATGGTGCCAAGGAACTGCACGCCCCTTAGATGGCAGACCACAGTGGGAAGTTCAAGTCGGATCCGACAAGCTGGAAGTTGTAGCTTCCTTTTGTTATGTAGGTGATATGCTCTCTGCAGCGGGTGGTTGCGACCTTTCAACTACATCACGTGTGAAAACAGCCTGGAAGAAATTCAAGGAATTGCTACCAGTTCTCTCTTCCCGCCACCTCTCGTTCAAGACACATGGCTGTGTGTATAGCTCTTGTGTGCGGAGCGCAATGCTCCATGCCAGTGAGACATGGCCATTGACAAAGCCAAACCTCCAACGACTACAGCGGAATGACAGGGCAATGATCCGACAGATCTGCAATGTCAAGCCACAGGACACTGTCACCATCCGGTCCAGTCAGTTACTTGAGCGTCTTGGCATTGAGGACCTGGACCTCATCCTGAAAGAGAGACGGCTTCGTTGGTATGGATATGTGGAACGCTCCAATGGTGCAGTCAAGACTGCCTGTGACATGCAGGTAGATGGAAAGCGCGCTGGAAGGCCCAAGATGACCTGGAAGCAGCTAACATAAAGAGATCGCAGAGAATGGAAGCTCTCTGCTATCGATCCTCATGATAGACAAACCTGGAGATCTGGTGTAAGATCTGCCATGTGTGCAGCAAGCCAGCTACCTGGAAGGGGGCCCACTTATGTGGACATTGCCCCTGTACCTAAACGTTAATCAAAAATCTGTTGATGATGATGATGATGATGTATAAACTTGGCCAGGAAAAGTGTGGTTAGGTAAATTGATCAGCTTAATATCAGCTTGAATGGTCCATTGAACTCCAAACAAACAAGATTATATTTAAAAATGTTTGGTTAAATAGGTAAAGTATAGATAAATACACTGTTTTTACTGACTTTCTTGTTCAAGATTGGAAGATCTGTTCCAACATGTGCAATGTAGCCTTCAGCTGAATTTTTGTAATACAAATACATGTAACATTTTTAATGACAATGTTTGTAGGATCTTTATGTTTTGGATAACCAGTTGGCTATTTTTGTCATGCCTGCTATTAGCATAGCGCCATATAGGCGTCCGGTTTTCCATCCGTCCGTTCGTTCGTTCGTTAGTCTGTCCATTTGTCAAGGCGTCAACATTTGCGACCACCCTAGCATTCACCCTAATGGTCAAGTTTATTTCTCAAGAACTATAAGAGCTTCATTTATGATACGTGGTACAAACTTGTATCTGGGGATGGCAACTGAAATGCAAGCATCCATATTTGACCTTGACCTACATTTTATGGTTCACTGACTTTGTAAAATATTGCGACCACCCTAGCGTTCACCCTAATGGTCAAGTTTATTTATCAAGAATATAAGAGCTTCATTAATGATACTTGGTACAAAATTGTATCTGGGGATGGCAACTTAAATGCAAGCATCCTAATTTGACCTTGACCTACATTTTATGGTTCACTGACTTTCTAAAATATGGTGACCACCCTAGCGTTCACCCAGATGGTCAAGTTAATTTCTCAAGAACTATAAGAGCTTCATTAATGATAATTAGTACATGCTTGCATTTAAGAATGGCAACTTTTATGCAAGCAACTATGTTTGACCTAGGCCTAGATGTCATGGTTCGGTGACTTTGTGTCCCCACAGGCGCGACATAGCCTTTGGCAGAATTTTTCTTTGGGAAAGTAAATGTCCTTTTGGCTTTCTACTATTGATGTTTCCAATAGGGTATAGTTATTTCATGTTTGCGTTTCTTTCCCTTCGGTGTCTGAAGGTCAGTTGTATCAGTACCTGATCATTGCCTTCACTTTCTATTTCGTAATCATTATTCTTGCACACCAGACAAGGAAATCCGTGATTTTACCCTGGGATAGAAATTTATGTTCTGACCCTGGTGTTCCGACCCCAAATCGAATATAATCGCGTGTTTGATAAATGCACTGGTTGATTACAACCTCATGCGCGGTGTCACTAAACATTCCTGTTGTTCATCACAAAATGGCAGATGTCGGTAACCGAAGTGACAGCAGCATTAAAAATTCGTAATAGAAATGGAAGAATGCAAGAAAAAGAATCCAATATGGGTGTGAGGGGTGGATAGAAAAATCCGTCACTCAGGATCACTGTCCGGCATCACTCGGCAAGCCTCGTGATGCCCGACAGTGTCCCTAGGGACGGATTTTTCCATCCTCCCCTCACACCCATATAAGATTCTTATATTCCCCAGGTAAATCCTAAAATAGAGAGTCTTGAACAGCAACTGTAACTGTCTTGAAATTTAAATACAATAAAACCTCTGCTAATGGCCACCTGTTTTACAGCCACCTCCCTTCAGCAATGACAATCACTTCCCCCGAAAGTATTTGACTATATATTTAACCTTTACTGAGCAGTCACCTATCTCTTCCAACCAGCAGCAACTTTACTAAAGCTTAGAACTTTTCAGCCTGCCCAGGCAAAGTGGTGTGAGTTGGACCATCCATGCATATAAACCCTATTGGTATGTTTCGGTGATAGGGTTTGTCTCAGAGTCAGGTAAAAGTCCCACAAAATTGGACTCCAAAATGACCTAAATAATATTGATGGAGACATAAACCTCAATTCAACCAACCAAAATCGAAAATTGTTTTTTTTATAGGGCCAGAATTAACTCATACTCAAAATTGGAGGTAAAGATAGGAACAATTCCTTCTCTGGTGTGTTTATTTTAAAAAAATACCATTAGATAATATATATATATATATATAATGGAAAAACAAAAGTTGAGAGTTGTCAAATGTACTATACTCCAGCATTTGCTGCCTCCGGTTATCACTCACATATGTATGTCACTGTGAGGCCATACATCATCTCAAGACATTTCCCTCTGCCGAACAATCACCTCCTTTAAGCAGCCAGTTTTAAAGTTTCCCTAGAAAGTCCTGCTGCTCGTGTAACTTTTTTTAAAAAAAGATGACTTTACTGCTGAGCTTTGTGTTAAGTGCTTACTGCAGAATAGCAAATAGTGCAGACCCTGATCAGTGTCTGTACTGCTTGCTCAGAAGCTGTTATCCCAACACCAGATTAATTCACTTTTTTCATATCTTGTTTCAGTGTGTGTTCCTGTTAGATCCTAACTACCCCTCCTATGTAAAAGGAGAAAAACAATATGGATTTAACTTCATTGAGGTTGTCATGGAAATGAAAGAGGAAGGGTAAAGTATTGCTTTTGTTAAATAATTTTGCACTTTCATGTACGAGGACTGTTCAATTATGAATGCAAGTAGAATGTTTTCTCATGCACTAATGCGAAAATCACCTGGAAATAGATATCACAGCGTAGAAAAATATTTTACCTATACATTGATACCAAACCTGTTAAAATCTGTGCACTTTAGCCATGTATATCGTTCGATAAACACTGTCTACTCTTGTATACTAATACAAAACATGGTTGGAAGAAGGTCAAAGTACGCCGTTGAAATACGGTCCTATATTAAGAATCGTTGTATTCTTGGTATACGGTGCAAAGACATTTTTGATGAAATATGTTCGGTTTATGGGCATAATGAAATGTCTTTTCCGACAGTTTTTCGTTGGTGTAAGAAATTCAGCTGTGGGCTAGGCTAAACAGAAAATGCAACACATGATAGTCGGCAGAAAAGAGCAACATCTGCCAAGATGGTTGCTAGAGTGAAAGAAATAATTGCTACCGATGCACAATACACCACTAGGCAAATAGCTAGTATGGTTGGCATCTCATTAGGAGCAGCTCATACAATTCTGAAACGGGATTTGAAAATGAGAAAAATCTGTGCTAGATGGATTCCCCATCTGTTGACAGATCAGCAGAAAAAGACACGCGTTCAGTGTGCCAAGAAGTTGCTTAAAAAGTTTCCAAATAACAATGCACGGTCTTTCGCTAATGTCGTCATAGGTGACGAGACATGGGTTCACTTTTTTGAGCCAAAACGAAAAGTTCAGAACAAAATATGGGCAACAAAGTATTGCAAAAGACCATGCATTGCAAAGCGGACCATGAGCGTCAAGAAGGTAATGTATGCCATATTCTTTTCAAATCAGGGCCCTGCTATTCAGGTTGCTGTGCCTAAAGGCAAATCTGTAAATGCGAAGTTTTACAAGAATAAAGTTCTTCGAAAATTGAAGAAATATTTCAAAGAACGAAGACCCGCAACTGGTGTGGCCAATGTCAGATTGCTACATGACAATGCGTCATTGCACAAGGCGTTCATTGTGCAAGACCATCTGAAGCAGGAAAAGGTTGTTGAACTCCCTCACCCCCCGTATTCCCCTGACCTTGCCCCGTGTGACTTTTTTTTGTTCCCGCGGCTGAAAAATACCTTTCTGGTCGAAAATTTGTACAGCGCAAACACCTCGGTTCTGCAATGTTCCAGTGCCTTCATAGTATACCTCGAAAAGACTACCAAATGCATTCAATTATTGAATCAGAAGACTGAAAGTTTGTATATCTGTTAAAGGGGATTACTTTGAGGGGACAAAATAAATTTTTCATCGAAATCTATCACGGAATCATTTTTATGTGCTTAGTTGCATTCATATTTGAACAATCCTCGTATTGTGTTTTATGTTCAGTTGTGATTGTAACATCACGTTAACAAGTCCGTGAAATGAAGACCCCCCCCCCCCCTAAACCCCACTTTATACAGAGAAAACTGGGGTTTAGCGGGGTAAACATTATTATTCTTATTTCTGTTCTAAGACATAGGTTGTGGGTACTCATTAGAACCGCCTCACTGAAAAACTTAATGCTTTAGTTTACAAACCAGATGTCCTTATTTTAATGCTATAGTTTACAAACCAGATGTCCTTATTTTAATGCTATAGTTTACAAACCAGATGTCCTTATTTTAATGCTATAGTTTACAAACCAGATGTCCTTATTTTAATGCTATAGCTTACAAACCAGATGTCCTTATTTTAATGCTACACTTTACAACCAGATGTCCTTATTTTAATGCTATATTTTAGAAACCAGATGTCCTTATTTTGATGTTACAAACCATTATTTTGATGATAAAGTTCACAAACAATTATTTTGATGTAGTTTACAAAGAATTATTTTGATGTTAAGTTCACAAACTATTATTTGATGTTATAGTCTACGGTATGGAAGGAGTTACATGACACATGAAGGAAGGTAAAATTATCATTCACGGTATTTGCAGTATCTCAATGGCAGTAATAAGCAGCAAATTTCCTGTGTGTTCCTGGTACAAGTAGCACTGAATTCAACTTGTAAATGGTTAGGGAGGATAAATAAGAAGGATATGAAAAAGAAAAAAAAAGATGTGCGTCTGATGTTTGGAAGATTGTATTTGACATCACGCAAATACGCCTATATAATTTTAACCCCATTAAACCCCACTTTTATCAAGTAAAACTGCGGTTTACAGGGGTATACATTATTTAAAGCTCGCCTGTACGAAGAACATGGCGAGCTATTATTGTCACCTCGGTCGTCTACATGCGCATTTGCGTTCCCGTCACACTGCATTAAAGTTTCTGAAATGCTTATATCTCAACAGTCACTGATCACAAAGCATTCATATTTACAACTTGGATACCTGGGAGTGTATATTCCAAGACAACACACCCCTGGGTTCATGCCTGGTAGTGGGGCTAGGGGTCAAAATCCAGGACACCTTTTTAATTTGTTGTATACCTTTCCATTATACTAACAGGTTATAGACACATTTGGTTATACATTAGCCAATCAAGTGACATTGGTTCAAGTGTAAAAGGCTGAAGGTCATGGTGACCTACATTTCACGGTCCAGTGATTTTGCCTTACATCTTGAAGTCTATTTGTTGGAGAAATGTCATACCTGGGATATTAGTTCCATGTGACTCCATGATTGACCTCAAAATATATCTTGGTCACTGTGACCTATATTTCATGGTTCAGCGATTTTGCCTATTATCTGCAAAATATATCTAGGTCATGGTGACCTACATTTCACAGTCCAGTGATTTTGTCTATTATCTTGAATACTTTTTGATGGAGAAATGTTATATCTTGGTTAATAGTTCCATGTGCCCCCATTATTGACCTCAAAATATATCTAGGTCAGTATGACCTATATTTCATAGTTCAGTGATTTTGCCTATTATCTTGAATACTATTTAATAGAGAAATGTCATACCTGGATTATTATTTCCATGTGACCCGATAATTGACCGCAAAATATATCCAGGTCAGTGTGACCTATATTTCATGGTTCAGTGATTTTGCCTATTATCTTGAACACTATTTGATGGAGAAATGTCATACCTGGATTAATTATTCCATGTGACCCCATGATTGAGCTTGAATTATATCTAGGTCAGTGTGTCCTATATTTCATGGTTAAGTGATTTTGCCTATTATCTTGAATACTATTTGATGGAGAAATGTCTCACCTGGATTATTGTTCCATGTGACCAGATGATTGACATAGAAATATATCTAGGTCCTTGTGACCTATTTTCATAGTTCAATGATTTTGCCTAATAATTCAGACACAATTTGATTCTGAAATGTAATATCTGGAATATATGTTCCATGTGACCTGGTTATTGATCTCAAATATATCTAGGTGAGTGTGACCTATATTTCATGGTTAATAAATTTTACCTTATATCTTGAAGTCGCGAAACAGGCGAGCTATGCTGTCATGCGACAGCTCTTGTTTTTCTTATTTTCAAAACATAGATTGTGGCTACTCGTTAGAACCACCTCACAGAGGCGGTTCTTACGAGTACCCACAATCTAAGTTTTGAGCAGAAATATGAAAAATGTCAGGATTTTTATCTGAAAAAAAATGTAATTTTTGGTGGTCACATTTTACCAATATATTTGATTGAGTAAGTATAGTTTCATAATGAACTTTATGGTTATGGTAGCCATTGCAGTAGTGTTTTGGTTTGTTTGATAGCACAGATCATAGAATACATTTCCTATTGTGATTTGAACAGCATTATGAGCTGATGATGCATAGAGATTATCATATGGCATTTTTCATATCATACCCCATATCAGCCCGAGACTCCCATATCAGCCCGAGGGCCCGAGACTCCCATATCAGCCCGAGGGCCCGAGACTCCCATATCAGCCCGAGGGCCCTCGGGCTGATATGGGAGTCTTGGGCTGATATGAGGTATGATATGAAAAATGCCATATCATAATCTATTTATCATACTTTACACTTTTAAAGAAAATCAATCTCACCGACATCGTTCGTCGCTGCATTCACGTTTCCATTGTTTACTGAATCACTAGAATTTCTTTGCTAGATAATATCATCGAGATCCAAAAGTCTGTCAGCAATCCCTTGCATCATTCTTTCGCCCATTTTCCTCTCGTATTTGCTGCGCCGTGCCATGTTTTTTGGTGTGTTTTTTTGCCAAAGAGTTCGAAAGACGAAAATATTGCAAATTGCAAATGGCGTCCTAAACAACAAATGCAAAATGCTGCAAAAGGAAGAACGTTGCGTGTTCCGAATAGGGTAACGTCAGAGGTATGATAAAGGCTTAGGGGTGCAATAAAGGGTTGTGATATGGATTTTTGGGGTATGTTAAAGCCCATGCGATATGGCAGCACGTGCAAGCGTGCTATCGGCATTGGTGTCACGTTCGTATCGCATATTCAAAAACTAAGTATTTTATACTAAATGTATGATAAAAGATATTATAGAGTTATTGCACTGATTTATAATGTTATTAATCAAGTAGTTTTGGATTGGCCCAGTTACAGGTCCGAGGTCTGCTGTATTGGCCTCGGCCTTCGGCCTCGTGCCAATACAGCAGACCTCGGACCTGTAACTGGGCCAATACGAAATTACTTGATTAATGACAATTTTATTGACGCAATTTAAAACATGATTTATGATTTTTGAATATTGGTTGACCTTGTCTAATATAGGATAATCAATTAATAAATAATGTTATTAATCAAGTAGTTTTGGATTGGCCCAGTTACAGGTCTGAGGTCTGTTGTATTGGCACGAGGCCGAGGCCAATACAACAGACTGAGGACCTGTAACTGGGCCAATCCTAAATTACTTGATTAATGACAACTTTATTAATTGACACCATTAAAAACATGATTACTTGATTTTTTACCTCAGTGTTAATACGGATTACCTCTGAACAATACAGGATGATCAATTAATAGTCATGAATATTGTCCCCCGCAGGGTTATTGAAGGACATACACTTGCAAGGGTCCTCCAAAACCTCAACTCCCTACAATATTCACAAATATCAGTACAATACCCCTTCTTATATATAGCTATAATTATGTTGACCCTGCCCATAGGGGCTTGGAGAAATAGATGGGCTGCATGGTGCTTCCACGCAGAACTGAAACTGACCACACATGAGTACTGGTAAACAGAGCCAGTCAAAGTGGTGTGAGTCAGACCGTCCAATGCATGTAAGCCTTTAAGTTTCATTTGGGGGCAGGGCTTGAGATGTCATTTCGTCTCAGTGTCGGGTAAAAGTCCCACAAAATTGGAAATAATGTCTCCAAAATGACCTAAACAGTGTTGATGGGGACATTAAACCTCAATTCAAACAAACAAACACACCAGTAGTTTTATCAGACTATGTTGGTGCATGTAACATTTTTTTTCATTCGGTAATATGTTACCTAACGTTAAAATATGAATCATCCACGTAAATTTCAATATCAGGATAAGCATGCAAATATCAAGATTTATCATATGACGTCGCGTCTGAGAGTGCAATAACGCCATGTAATATTTTCGATTATCCACTAGTGGATTAAATATGCAAATTAGCTAGATACGTCCCGTAACGTTACATGTTCAACATCCTTAACTACGTAACGTTTACTAATGGCGGAATATTGATATTTTTGTAAACAATAGAGAATAAAATGGGTTTTAAATGTCATATGATAAATAGAATCTTGCATTCGTGCTCATGTAGTATTGAATTTATTAAACTCGTTGAGGAAAAGAGATAAAATGCTTGGCAAAGCCTTGCATTTTATCCCTTTTCCTCAACTCGTTTAATAAATTCAATAATACATGAACACTCATGTAAGATCCTCTATGTCATCTCTGCATGGTTGTTCCTCGAATTTTATTATGTTTTTCTGAATCATTCTATAATTTTATAGCTTTATGATAAATAGAGGATCTTACATGAGTGCTCATGTAGTATTGAATTTATTAAACAAGTTGAGGAAAAGGGATCAAATGTGAGGCTTTGCCGCGCATTTTATCCCTTTTCCTCAACGAGTTTAATGAATTCAATAATACATGAGCACGAATACAAGATTCTATTTATCGTATGACATTTAAAATGCATTTTATTCAGGTTTGTTTACAAAAATGTCAATATTCCGCCATTAGTAAACGCAACGTTGTTAAAGTGAATGACCACCTTTATGACATAATTACTTTATTTGCAAGAAAAAGTTACTGTAATGATTAATCTCTGACTTTTATTACCAATTGAAACCTGCTAAGGTAATTAAATCAACATTTAATGCTTTCAGTGAAGTCTTCTGGCAGCGGCCATATTTTCCCCAAGGTAATCCAAATCTTTCCCAGGGTTCAACATGTTTGCTAAAATCCTGATCTCATGGAGACTGTAGAAGCTCTATGTCTCTCTATGCAGCTACTAAAGGAGAAGTGATTAGGCTCTCTAATCAGGTTGAATTCTCAAAAATCCTTTGAATAGGCTGTCAGTTCAGCATTTTACAAAAGGCTTCATTATGTCTTTGGACGAAAATAAAGACTTTGAAGACAGTTTTCCTGAGTTTGATACTCAGGGCTATCAGTATGAGCCTGAGTTCATAGATGAGGAGTTTTGGTAGGTAAAATGGGGATTTAAAAGGACATATGTATATATTCTGATAATTTCTCCAAAATATAAATTATGGGTGCTCAAAGGAATCGCCTCATTGAGACATTTCTAACGAGTACCCACAATCTATGCTTTAAAAATATCACAAAATACCATGTGAAATGCAATGAAATGTTACCTAAACTTGTCAAGGCGTGTTAATGTAATGATTGGTTAAATGATAATATTATGCATTAATTAACCCTTTTTGTACCAAATGGAATCTTCCTCTTTATATATAGCAGGAGTTCATTTCAAAATTTAGGGGTGTCAGGTTGTGTTTTCATCAAAATTTATTTGGAAAATGACTGGACTTTTAGCAAACAGTGGAGGCCCTGATCAGACGCCGCATCTGATCTGGGCATGCAATGTTTGCCAGGGTACCCGTTTTGGGGTTTCTGGTACTAAATGGGTTGTTGAAGAAAAGAAAAGAAATAAGTAATCAAGAAACCTTCAAGTCCACTTGAAAACAGCTATCTTCAAAATGTTTAGCACAAACAATGTTATGCTTTGCATAAACAAATGTCTTGATGTTGAGATTCTCTGTTCCAAGATTATGAATCCATTTTTCACATAACTCTCTGTTTCTTAGGGTCAGGGATAGCAAAACAGCTAATTCCTTGTCCTCTTTTCACTGTGCAGTATTTGGCCTTACAAGAAGTCATTTTTATTTCAATGTTCACTTTCTTCTCTAAAATCCTCAGCTGCTAAAATACCAAGATTTGTTAGCTACAGTTGCTGTGATGTCACCCCAGAAGATATTATCTGTAAACATGTCTGACACCCTATCAGCAACTTTAATGAGCCATTACAGTTAATTAGAGAAAATAGTTTAGATGAAGAATGAGATTTTATCATTCCTCAATGGTGTTACTATAAAATGGATCTGAGAAAAAAAAATGGTGGTCATTCACTTTAAGGACATCGTACATGTAACGTTACGGGACGTATCTAGCTAATTTGCATATTTAATCCACTAGTGGATTATCCAAAATATTACATGGCCTTTTTACACTCTCAGACGCAACATCATATGATAAATAGAGGATCTTACATGAGCATGTAGTATTGAATTTTTTTAAGACCACTTTTGAAAAGTCCCAAAGGTGGTATACAGGCTTTTTACTGTAGTTCATTCTTTTATGTCTCCAAAACAGTTATTTTTCTGATGAAAGTCAAAAGTTATTTTTCTGATGAAAATCAAACAGTTATTTTTCTGATGAAAATCAAACAAGTTATTTTTCTGATGAAAATCAAAACAGTTATTTTTCTGATGAAAATCAAAACAGTTATTTTTCTGATGAAAATCAAAACAGCTATTTTTCTGATGAAAATCAAAACAGTTATTTTTCTGATGACTGAAAATCAAAACGGTTATTTTTCTGATGACTGAAAATCAAACAGTTATTTTTCTGATGAAAATCAAACAGTTATTTTTCTGATGAAAATCAAAACAGTTATTTTTCTGATGACTGAAAATCAAACAGTTATTTTTCTGATGAAAATCAAACAGTTATTTTTCTGATGAAAATCAAAACAGTTATTTTTCTGATGAAAATCAAAACAGCTATTTTTCTGATGAAAATCAAATCAGTTATTTTTCTGATGACTGAAAATCAAAACGGTTATTTTTCTGATGAAAATCAAAACGGTTATTTTTCTGATGAAAATCAAAACAGCTATTTTTCTGATGAAAATCAAAACGGTTATTTTTCTGATGAAAATCAAAACAGTTATTTTTCTGATGAAAATCAAAACAGTTATTTTTCTGATGAAAATCAAAACAGTTATTTTTCTGATGAAAATCAAAACAGTTATTTTTCTGATGAAAATCAAATCAGTTATTTTTCTGATGACTGAAAATCAAAACGGTTATTTTTCTGATGAAAGTCAAAACGGTTATTTTTCTGATGAAAATCAAAACGGTTATTTTTCTGATGAAAATCAAAACGGTTATTTTTCTGATGAAAATCAAAACGGTTATTTTTCTGATGAAAATCAAAACAGTTATTTTTCTGATGAAAATCAAAACAGTTATTTTTCTGATGAAAATCAAAACAATTATTTTCTGATGAAAATCAAAACGGTTATTTTTCTGATGAAAATCAAAACGGTTATTTTTCTGATAAAAATCAAAACAGTTATTTTCTGATGAAAATCAAAACAGTTATTTTTCTGATGTTGTCTGCTCATCATGAGCATAATGTAGTTGTAACATCATATTTGGGTGTTTGGTTTTATTCCAGTAGCTTTCCTTCTTAGGTGTTTGATAGCTAATACTGAGGATATTTTTTAAAACACACTGTGGAATGAGTGTTTTTGAGTTTTGCATCCCACCAAAAGCTTAGGTCATACAGAGATGGGACCTCCTTTTAATGACTCATCCCAAAGTCTGGGGAAGCCCGGGATCGAACCCACAACCCCAGGTTTATGAGGTGAGTAGCTTATCCACTACAAAAACACTTTCTGGATAGTTTAAGATAGACTCAATGATTTTGATAAGTACCCACTACCCACAGCATACCTTTCTTGTTTTATGACATGAAAGTCATCAGAAAGGAATGAAGTATTGCTGAAGACCATCCTAGCATTGGGTGGGATTTGAACCCGGGCTGCTAAGGTGAAATTTTAATGCTTCAACCACTAAGCTATCTGTCTTAAGCAAACAGGCATTAAGGTCCCGAAAAGGAAAATGTATTATGATTCACCTGTGTTAAGCATGCACCTTTCTGATGCAAGCACTTTTTGATTATCCCATTCTGCGGCATCTGATCCAATCAACCTGCGCACAGATTGCATGATTTGAACATGGGTTTTGTTGTTTGAACATGGCTTTTGTTAATAGGATTTAATGCAAGAATCTTATGAGCCCCGCCAAGCGAATTTGTGTCTTCGAGCATTCCGTCATGACAAATTTTAATTGCGCATGCCCAGCCATTCAGAGGGGCCAGGGATATGGCTTTCTGTCTGAAGGTTCCTCTTGATTCACTGCTTGTATGAGCGAGCAGCGAAGGTTCTGGCGAGACTGCGCAGATGCGCAGGCTCGCCTGAACCTTCGCTGCTTGCATAGGCGATAAGTACCAAAATCGCTTGACGGGGCCCTTATAATCTCACATGGGTGACAAGTGCATCAGCGATGAGAAAGCCAAAACATGATTGCTTTAGACAAATATTTTGCTAAGGCAGCTTGACTGATTTTGAAAGGATATACAAACTAGCCTTTCTGTATTAATCCTTCCATTTAACACATATATGACAATGGAATATTCCACCTATAAATGAGTTTGGAGTGATACCTTTCCAATTAAGGTGTTTGTTTTTTTGTTTGATTTGAGGTTTAATGTCCCCGTCAACAATGTAAAGATCATTTTGGAGACATTGCTTCCAATTTTGTGGGACTTTTACCCTACATTGAGATTAAATGACATCTCAAGCCCTGTTGCCCAATGAAACCAATAGGGTTTATTAGCATGGACGGTCCGCCTAGCACCACAGTTCCTGGACAGGCTTAGATCCTCTAAGCGGTTTACCAGTACTAGTGTGCAGGCCGGATTCAGCTCTGCGTGGAAGCATCATGCAGCCCATATATTTCTTCAAGCCCCTATGGGCGGGGGCTGTAAATTATAGGTGTAGCGGGTTTGTTTTGTGTGTAGGAAGTTCTAAAAAAAATGTACATACTGCAAGCAAGCAGGTAGTCTCAGATCAGATGCCGCATTCTGCGGCATCTGATCTGGGTCTACACTGTTTGCCAATGTCAGTGTCCCAAAAAAGTGTTGCTAGGCATATATAGGTTAAAAGAAAAAATTGCTAAAAACTACTCAACCTGACGCCCTTAAATTTTGAAATGGATTCGGCCGAAAGATTTTGTTCAAAATGAGTTAACGGTGCATTATTGAGCTATCTGGAAAAAATGCTTCCAAAAATAAAATACATATAGCCGGTATTTTTCTTTAAAACAATACAAATGAATGCATTTTATGCAAAAATGCGAACAATTATGATAACAGGTAAACGAGTTTGAGAGGGATTCCCTAACTAGGTTTCGAAAACTAGTTAGATCTATTTTTAGTTCGTGACAAAAATAGAATCCCCAAATATGATGTTATGCGATGTTCATTTTTGGCCTTGTTTGCTTAGGCCATGCCTGAATCGGAAAAAAATATGACACTGAATGCCATGCCATAAGTAATGACACTCAGAGACGATACTGTCGCCATGTATGTGTAAAGTGACAGATTTATTTTTAGAACAGAAATTCCGAACACATGTTCAGAGCGAAGGGTAAACACGAAAGAAAACGACCATTTTCAGAAAGTCCAGAAGCTGTATTTGGCTCCAAAAGTGTACACATGACAAAGGAGTATGCAATGAAGATAAAAAACAGAAAAAAAAAAATTTGAGACCCGGTAGCTCAATAATGCACCTTTAAGTAACCACCTATATAAACATGTACTTAAAATTGCATTACAATAGCTCAACCTGTGTGACATAGTGAATTCTTTCATATCTCCAAAACAGTTATTTTCTGATGAAATTGTGTGATATTTGATTATAGTCCAGACATAAGTTGCGGGTGCCCTTTAGAACTGCCTCATTGAGGTGGTTCTAACGAGTCCCCACAACCTACAATTAAAAGCTAAAAGGTTGCCTTTGGAAACAAAGAACACATTAAAGAACGAAAATTGGAGACTCGGTTTTATTGAGTCTCTTCATGTACAGCAATGTAGTTTGCAAGGCTGTATACGCCCCCTAGCACTGACTTAAGCGGTATTCGATTTTCAATGTAACCAGAATGGGCTCAATGATCCCAAAGGAAAAGAAAATATAATCTGCACTATGATGAATGTACATCTTGGAGCAAGAATAAGAAAAATAATGTGAATCCCTGTAAACCCAAGCTGTCTGTGTATAAAGTGGGGTTTGAAGGAGTATTTATAACACAGAGTTGTTAACATGATGGGTAGTGTTAACCCTTTTTTTGCTGAATATTCAGTTTAGCCACACCCATTTCTGACATTGAACCAATCAGATAACTTGATGTAATTTATTCCTACAAATTCATAAACTGTATGTCAAACAGTGTAGATCCTGATCTGGATCTATACTGTTTGCAAAGATCTGGATCTACACTGTTTGCAAAGATCTGGATCTACACTGATTCGGATCTACACTGTTTGCAAATAAAGGGGTTGTCGTGAACAGCAGG
This sequence comes from Lucinisca nassula, assembly GCA_963580285.1. NCBI lineage: Eukaryota > Metazoa > Mollusca > Bivalvia > Lucinida > Lucinidae > Lucinisca > Lucinisca nassula. The sequence continues at coordinate 135,475,912 of OY757022.1, forward strand.
ATAAGAGTTAAAGACTGGTGGCATGTTTGAGTTTCAGTAAGTTTGGGATTATCCTGTACAATTATTCATTGCAGATTATCAAGTTTCTGCGAGTTTCCAATGGCTTCCTTACATGAGGGTGTGTTCCTAGAGAGATCACATGCTGAGGCTTATGTGTCAATATTTCAACCTCAGATGGATGACTTTGAACAAGGAGGACAGACAGATACAGAGGAGGGAGGTATTATTATTATTAATAATAATAATTATAATCGACCTTATTTATAGAGCGTAGCACATTTAGTACTAGTACTAATCTTCCATGTGGCCCACTTTTCCTGGGTAAGCTCTTGCTCAAGGATACAACACTTGGTGCTTTTGGGAATTAAACTGTCTGCTTCTTGATCTCAAATCCGTTACTTTACCACTGCACCACAGTTCTCATCTTTAGATTTACAATACTATTTATTATAACTGTTATGAACTTATAAACTGAAATGGTCAGGTGTGAAGGTGACGAGGTGAGCTTTTGGGATCACTTTTTGTCCGTCGTCCGTCGTGCGTCCGTCCGTCCGTCCGTGCGTGCGTGCGTCCGTGCGTGCGTAAACAATTTCTTTAAACGACATCTCCTCCTAAACCACTGATCAGATTTTGACCAAACTTCACAGGAATGATCCTTAGGTGGTCCCCTTTCAAAGTTGTTCAAATGGTTCTGGTCCGTTGCACATCTAGGTCACAGGAGCCAAAAATAGATTTTCTTTCACCAAAAACTTAAAAAATTTTCTTCTCTGAAACCACAAGGCCCAGGTCTTTGATATTTGGTATGAAGCATCATCTAGTGGACCCCTACCAAGCTTGTTCAAATTATAGTGCTGGGGCTAAAAATGCCCCCGCCCTGGGACCCTTTGGTTTTACATAGGCTTATATAGGGAAAATCTTTAAAAATCTTCTTCTCTGAAACCACAAGGCCCAGTTCTTTGATAGTTGGTATGAAGCTTCATCTAGTGGACCCCTACCAAGATTGTTCAAATTATAGTGCTGGGGCCAAAAATGCCCGCGCCCCGGGGCCCTTTGGTTTTACATAGGCTTGTATAGGGAAAATCTTTAAAAATCTTCTTCTCTGAAACCACAAGGCCCAGGACTTTGATATTTGGTATGAAGCTTCATCTAGTGGACCCCTACCAAGATTGTTCAAATTATAGTGCTGGGGCCAAAAATGCCCCCGCCCCGGGCCCTTTTGGTTTTACATAGGCTTATATAGGGAAAATCTTTAAAAATCTTCTTCTCTGAAACCACAAGGCCCAGGACTTTGATATTTGGTATGAAGCTTCATCTAGTGGACCCCTACCAAGATTGTTCAAATTATAGTGCTGGGACAAAAAATGCCCCGCCACGGGGCCTTTTGGTTTTACATAGGATTATATAGGGAAAATCTTTAAAAATCTTCTCTGAAACCACAAGGCCCGGGTCTTAGATATTTGGTATGAAGCTTCATCTAGTGGACCCCTACCAAGATTGTTCAAATTATAGTGCTGGGGCCAAAAATGCCCCCGCCCCGGGGCCCTTTGGTTTTACATAGGCTTATATAGGGAAAATCTTTAAAAATTTTCTTCTCTGAAACCACAAGACCCAGGACTTTGATATTTGGTATGAAGCTTCATCTAGTGGACCCCTACCAAGATTGTTCAAATTATAGTGCTGGGGCCAAAAATGCCCCGCCCCGGGGCCATTTGGTTTTGCATAGGCTTATATAGGGAAAATCTTTTAAAAGCTTCTCTGAAACCACAAGGCCCAGGTCTTTGATATTTGGTATGAAGCTTCATCTAGTGGACCCCTACCAAGATTGTTCAAATTATAGTGCTGGGACAAAAAATGCCCCTGCCACGGGGCCCTTTGGTTTTACATTGGCTTATATAGGGAAAATCTTTAAAAATCTTCTTCTCTGAAACCACAAGGCCCAGGTCTTTGATATTTGGTATGAAGCTTCATCTAGTTGACCCCTACCAAGATTGTTCAAATTATAGTGCTGGGGCCAAAAAAGCCCCCGCCCCGGGGCCCTTTGGTTTTACATAGGCTTATATAGGGAAATTCTTTAAAAATCTTCTTCTCTGAAACCACAAGGCCCAGGACTTTGATATTTGGTATGAAGCTTCATCTAGTGGACCCCTTCAAATTATAGTGCTGGGACAAAAAATGCCCCCGCCACGGGGCCCTTTGGTTTTACATTGGCTTACATAGGGAAAATCTTTAAAAATCTTCTTCTCTGAAACCACAAGGCCCAGGTCTTTGATATCTAGTGGACCCCTACCAAGAATGTTCAAATTATAGTGCTGGGGCCAAAAATGCCCCCGCCCCGGGGCCCTTTGGTTTTACATAGGCTTATATAGGGAAAATCTTTAAAAATCTTCTTCTCTGAAACCACAAGGCCCAGGACTTTGATATTTGGTATGAAGCTTCATCTAGTGGACCCCTACCAAGATTGTTCAAATCATAGTGCTGGGGCAAAAAATGCCCCTGTCCCGGGGCCCTTTGGTTTTACATAGGCTTATATAGGCAAAATCTTTAAAAAATCTTCTTCTCTGAAACCGCTAGGCCCAGGTCTTTGATATTTGATGTGTAGCTTCATCTAGTGGACCTTTGCCAAGATTGTTCAAATTATAGCCTTTGTTGATGTTTGGTATGAAGCTTCACCTTTAAGACCTCCCTCAACATTATGCACATTAAAGCCCTGGGGCCAATAATGGCCCTCTCTGGGGCACACTTGTTACACTATGGATCAGGTGAGCGATCCAGGGCCATCATGGCCCTCTTGTTTAACAAATTTGCCCAGATATTTGACTGGCAACAGGCTTACTGACTGATTATCCTTTACAGTATTATTCACTATAGTACACTTTTGGTCACCAGCCCTGATAGCTCAGTTGGTAGTGTCCGCTCCGGGGAACGGGAGGTCACGGGTTCGATCCCCGGCTGCGACATACCAAAGTCGTTAAAAATGGTACTAGCTGCTCCTCGCTTGGCACTCAGATTTACGGGGTAGAGCTAGGACTGGTCGACACAGTGTCAGGATAATGTGACTGGGTGTGGTATCATGTAACGTGTCTGGGACATGATACTTCAGTGAGGCAGCACTATAAAAGTGAGCATTGAGCTCCCTGTCACAACCAGACACCATCGTGAAATGACTGAAAAATTGTTGAAAGCGACATTAAACCCGAATTCACACACACACACACACTTTTGGTTATTGCACAGGTGAAAAAAGAAGAAAAATAAAATGACACAAGTACATAGAACTAGTAATGTGTCCAAAAAATATAGATGACTGTCCACTCTGTCTGATGGAACTGTGTTTTGCTTAAAGGGAATTGGAACCCCCAGCATATTTTTCCGCCATTTTTCAAAGGGAGACAAATTTCGGAACTTCCTGTTCACTTTTTCTATCAACTCTGCCTCACGAAAACATGGGTCTACTCTTAAAGGAAAGAATTTGCTCCTCAGGAGCAAATTCTTTCCTTTAACTGTTGACCCATATTGACATGGGATACAGGACGTTAAACCTCAAATCAAATTAACAAAACATGGGAGACAAAAATACTTTTGCAGGAGTTACCTGCCCTGAAGGTGTTTCGATTCCCCTTAAAATTTCAGTAGACAATAACTTTGCCCGTTTCAGATGTGCCCCCCACCCCTGGTATTACCCCGGGAGGTGACACAGCCCGACCTTCCACGAGACAGGAGAGGAGTGCCACGGCAATGAGCAAGAACAGAAGATTCTCAACCAGTCAAGAGAAAAACCTGAATAAAGTACAGAGACATGTTCATGGTAGACTGGAACACATCAAACCACGTCGGGTGAAAATTGACGGCTTCAAGTATGGGGATGAAACAAACACAGGACCATTTGCTTGGCAGATCACATCACCGATAAAGTAGGTTGATGCTCTGAGTTTTTAGCTCAGGCTTCATTGTTTCTTTATTCAGTAAATTATGGTTCTTGCATAAATACGTATGCCCATTGAAGCCATTGTCAAATGCACCAAAAGCTGTGCTCAAACAGTAAAAACCATGTTCAAATCATGGAAAGACGATGACCCCTATTGATTTTCAAGGTCAAAGGTCAAGGTCACAATGGCCTTGACATTAAAAACCTTGTGAACACGATAGAAGACAATGTTTTCATCCTAGAATCTTCAAACCTTCCACAAATGTTCCCCATGGAAAGTCAGTAACCCCTATTGATTTTCAGGGTCAAAGGTCAAGGTCACAATGGCCTTGACATTAAAAACCTTGTGAACACAATAGAAGACAAAGTTTTCATCCTAGAATCTTCAAACCTTCCACAAATGTTCCCCATGGAAAGATGATGTACCCTATTGATTTTCAAGGTCAATGGTCAAAGGTCAAGGTCACAATGAACATGTCTTGACCCTAAAAACCTTGTGAACAGGATAGAAGGCACAGTTATCCTCGTAGAAGCTTCAAACCTTCCACAAATGTTCCCCATGAAAAGATGATGAACCCTATTGATTTTCAAGGTCAAAGGTCAAGGTTACAGTGAACTTGACCTTAAAAACCTTGTGAACAGGATAAGGCAATCTATAGTGTCTAACATGTCTAATATATTCAGATTGGATTTAGATGTTGATGAATGGTATGCAGTTGTGAGGGGATGCTACGCTTGCATTGCCTTGTGTTTTTTTTTTTTTTTTTTTTTTTTTGGCATTAAAATTCAGGATTGCTTTGTTTTCAGATCAAACTATCAGAGGAAGATTGCAGGTTATTGGAAAGAGGCTGAGTTGTTTGAAATAGTGTACTGTGTCCTAATTCTTGTGCTGATAGACAGGTAATGTTTGCTTTAACCCTTTTCTTGCTGAATAAGTTAGTTTAACCACATTCATTTCTGGTCAAATTACTTGATATATTGTATTAATTACGATTCACAATTTGCTTGACAAAACATTGTAGATCCTGATCTGATTGCATCTGATCTGGATCTACACTGTTTGCAAAGGTAGATGTTTCAGTGGTGAAGTTTGGTTTAGGAGGGTGTTCAATACATGGACTTTTGGGGTCCATTGCAAATCAGTAAACCCAAAGTTGCTGATATTCCAAAAGCATTCAGACTTATTTTCCATGTGACTGTCACTGATTTTACAAAACCCAGGTAACAGTTATTTATAGCCATGCTATTCTTGTCGTTGTGATGTCAGAGTGCAGTTTGATGAGGGATAATCATAAACATGGACTTGGATCATATGCTGTGATGCTGGTATTCATTGTAGACCCAGATCAGAGGCTTCAGAATGTTGCATCTTGCTCAGTGGTTCTAACAAGTACCAACAATCTATATTTTAGAGCAGAAATAAGAAAAATAAGGTTTACCCCAGTTTTACTGTATAAAAGAGGGTTCTCTGGTCGAGCTCATCGGAGTCTAACTGTTGGTTTTCTTTTGCTCCAGCATTTCAGTGGTTTCTTGCTGTCGAGTCCTCACCGTTGTCTCACCTCTGTGGTTCTTTGATTTCTGTGTTCACGGAGATGTTGCACTGATGAGTTAGGAGGCCTTCATGCGGACTGAACAAATTATTTGTCTAAATCGCGACGGAAGTAAGGGCGAGGATTGTGGCCACGTAAAATCGATTTAAGCCCCCCAGTGGAAATCTTCCACTGACCGTTCCAAGGCGGCTCTTCTGTGGCGATTTATTTATGTTGTTGTTTGTTACTTGCTGTGTGTATCACTTGTGTCTTTTAATTTTGGATGGCCATATGGCCATTTTGTGGGAAAGTAACTGTCCATATGGCCTTCCTTTGTTTAGGTTTCCATTATGGTCTGGTCACTTAATGTTTGTATTTCTTTCCCTTTGGTGTCTTTTATGGGTGGAGTAAGTTAATTGTATCAATTCCTGATCTTTGTTTTACTTCTACTTTTCAAGTGGGGGGGGGGGGGGGGTCAGAACCATATAGATGTGTTTTTCTGAGTTGTTTCAATGGCAGACATGAGCAACTCATACATGTATATACCAGCATCCCAACATAGGACATTGGCAACTAGTCTAGACCCAGATCAGATGCCCCAAAATACTGTGACCTCTTAACCCTAATAGTTTATTTACCTTGACAGTTTCTACCTTCCTCAACACTTTTTGCAACTAAGATCTTTGGTCATCTTTGGGAATTCCTCCACTTTCCGTCATTATGACAGAAATAGGATCGTAGATCTGAAATAGATTGTGGGCCTCCTCATTCTGAATAATGACCAATGTGTGCAAACTTATGTGTATCACTTCTTTTATCTGTCTAGGTCTTCTGAACCCTCCCAGTCTATTACATATTTTGTACAATTCATTTTAGCTTGCCTGTACAAAAGTTCAGCATGAGCTATAGCAGTCACACTGGTGTTGGCGTGGGCATATGCATATCCATGTATGTCACTCAAAGTTAAAGTTTTTGTTAAAGTTTTCTCTATATCTCTAAAACCACGAGATGGATTTAGTTAATTCTGGGACTGATGTAACATATTGGTCTAAAGTTTTGCACACTACCAGCCCCACCCTCTTCAGTGAGCTTGAGGTCAAGGTCACAGACTTCGAAGAAATTTTATGTTGAAGTTTTTGGTTAAAGTTTTCTATTGCTCTATATCTCTGAAACCACGAGATGGATTTAGTTAGTTCTTGGATTGATGTTACATATTGGTCTAAAATTTTGCACAGTACCAGCCTAATCCCCTTCAGTGACCATTAGGTCAAGGCACGGACTTAGAAGAAATTTTATGTTGAAGTTTTTTATTAAAGTTTTCTATTGCTCTATATCTCTAAAAATACTTGATGGATTCAGTTACTTTTTGGACTTTTGTTGCATATTAGTCTTAAGTTTCGCACACTCTTGGACTTTTGTTACATATTGGTCTAAAGTTTTGCACACTACCAGCCCTACCTCCCTCAATGACAACCCGAATTTTATGGTGACTTAGTATATAAATTCAGAAAAATATATAACCGCAATGACTTCAGCACCCAATTTCGTAAAATCATTCTTCGATATATAAAGATTGGGTACAACATGCATATTATACGACAGACTGCATGCATAGTAGTTAACCCAATCACGGTTGGCAACTTTGCTTCCCTCTTTAATTGCACGCCGGTGGGTCAGGCCTCAGATTCTATGACGGCTCCAACGTAAAGGCTTATTGAGAATTAGAGAGATAATGCTGGTTGGTGCCTGATGCTCTGTCTCTGGTCGGGCTCATCGGAGTCTAACTGTTGGTTTTCTTTTGCTCCAGCATTTCAGTGGTTTCTTGCTGTCGAGTCCTCACCGTTGTCTCACCTCTGTGGTTCTATGATTTTTGTGTTCACGGAGATGTTGCACTGATGAGTTAGGAGGCCTTCATGCGGACTGAACAAATTATTTGTCTAAATCGCGACGGAAGTAAGGGCGAGGATTGTGGCCACGTAAAATCGATTTAAGCCCCCCAGTGGAAATCTTCCACTGACCGTTCCAAGGCGGCTCTTCTGTGGCGATTTATTTATGTTGTTGTTTTGTTACTTACTGTGTGTATCACTTATGTCTTTTAATTTTGGATAGCCATATGGCCATTTTGTGGGAAAGTAACTGTCCTTATGGCCTTCCTTTGTTTAGGTTTCCATTATGGTCTGGTCACTTAATGTTTGTATTTCTTTCCCTTTGGTGTCTTTTATGGGTGGAGTAAGTTAATTGTATCAATTCCTGATCTTTGTTTTACTTCTACTTAGAAATTTTATGTTGAAGTTTTTGGTTTAAAGTTTTCTATTGCTTTATATCTATAAAACCACTTGATGGATTAAGTTACTTTTGGACTGATGTTACATATTGGTCTAAAGTTTCTCACAGTACTAGCCACACACCCCTCAGTGACCTTGAGATCAAGGACTTAGAACTTAAAACAAGATTTCTTCTAAAGTGGTTCTTAGGGGTACTATCTGGTACTCTTTTAAATGCTGCAATCTGTTGGGCTGTTGTACAGAAGAAAAAAAAAATTTAATAGCTTGCCCTCATCCAACTTAGGCCCGAAAGTGGAGCTATGTTGTCTTCTGACAACTCTTGTTTACATCCATGATTTGAGCAATTCATGTTTTATTTCAGAGAATCCTATGAGGATGATATTTTGGTGGAAATACACAGGTTGTTACATGGTACAGCTGGCAGATTATACATTCTGATAGAGTACAACAAAGCTCTCCGGGCCACCATACAGTCTATTGCTAATGTAAGTTATGTAGCATGATCCTGTTCTTTATAACTAACGATGTTCTTAAGCTAATAGAAACCTCCGTGGTGTAGTGGTAATAATAATAATAATAATAATCGACCTTATTTATAGAGGGTAACACATTTAGTACTAGTACTTATCTTCCATGTGGCCCTCTTTTCCTGGGTAGGAACCAGTACTAAGCAATGTAGATAAAGTTTCTTGCTCAAGGAAACAACACATGGCGCTTGCGAGGATCGAACCGGCTACCTCTCGATCTCAAATCCGATGCTTTACCACTGTACCACAGTGGTTATGCTACTTGCCTTGTAAACCAGGGGTCGCAGGATCAGTCCTGGGCTTCTCCAGACTTTTGGATGAGTCTTTAAACCGAGGTCCTGTCTCCATTTGACCTTAGCTGTTAGTGTGACGTAAAACTCAAACACTCACTCACTCACTCTTAAGCTAACACATTGTTAAAATTTATATCATTTCAAATGCAGAATATGCTGAATTTTTGCTGAAAATGTGAGTAGCTTTTGCAAATGCAAAAGCTACTCACTTTTTTTTCAGCAAAAATATGAGGGTATAAGTTCTTGTACTTGCTAGAACTGTAAATATTTTAACCACTAGCAAGCTCATTAAGCTTATGTTGCTTGGAACATCTGAGCCTAGATCTGTGCCACAGCAGGAACACTACATATTTTGATGTAATTTTTTTAGTAATGTAGCGGCAGTATAGGCTTTAGATAGTGTAAGTTTATCTGAATATGATACAGTGGCAGGCTGAACATTTTTTTAGTAGATAAATGTACTCAAAATTGTCATTTGGGGAGGTTTTATGGTCGGACATTTTGTTCTACAACTACACGTAAGTGGAGTCATGAAAGCTAATTTGTGAACTGCCAATTAACATCCCCAAAGAACAATTTCCAATATGGTTGGACTTATGAATTTTTTTGGTTTAAAAACTGAAAATATTTGCCGAAAAGAGTAAGAGCTGTTAGCTGCATAAAACTGAACGTCAGCCTAAAACAGCATATTTCCATGAAGAATGTCTTTTTTTAGCCAGGCGTCCGGCGTCAGCGTCGGCGTCCGCATTTGGTTAAAGTTTACCTGCAAGCTCTTATATGTGATGTTTTACAACTTTATTTTGAATATATAATTAATAATTGCTAAAAAACAATATTTAACATTATCATTGTACTTCATTTTACAGGTTTTTTGGCTTAAATTGGACTTTTTGAGAAGTTAATATTTTCCTCTGTATTACCTCCCTTACTTCTCTGTGTTAAAGTTTACCTGCAAGCTGCCGGGGGAGGAACATTTTTTTTTTTTTTTCTTTACTTTTTTCTTTTATTTTTTTTGTTTTAAAAACATAGCGGGGTCTGGGGCTCAAGGTCAAGGTCACTGTGGCTATTTTTAGAAAAACATTGTCATCGCTCTAGTGCCTTCATTTATTGATGGATTTTATTATAACTTCACCCAAATGTCCGGTATAATGATATCTCGAGTGACTTTGTCTTTCAGGGTCCGGGGCCTAAGGTCAAGGTCACTACTTTCAGGGTCATGGGGTCAAGGTCACTGTGGCTATTTTTTAGAAAAAACATTGTCATCGTTCTTGCACCATAATTTATTGATGGATTTTAATATAACTTCACACAAATGTTGGGTATGATGATATCTCTAGCAAGTTCGACTTTCAGGTTCCGGGGCTGAATGTCAAGGTCACTGTGGCTATTTTTAGAAAAAACTTTGTGATCGCTCTAGTGCCTACATTTATGGATGGATTTTAATATAACTTCACAAAAAATGTTGGCAATGATGATATCTTGAGTGAGTTCGACTTTCAGGGTCTGGGGCTGAAGGTCAAGGTCACTGCAGCTATTTTTAGAAAAACTTTGTCATCGCTCTTGCGCCTTCATTTATTGATGGATTTTAATATACCGTGACACAAATGTTTGGTATGATAATATCTTGAGTGACTTTGACTTTCCGGGTCAGGGGCTGAAGGTCAAGGTCACTGGCTATTTTTTAGAAAAACTTGATCATTGCTCTAGTGTCCAGATTTATTGATGGATTTTAAGATAACTTCATACAAATGTTGGGTATGAAGTTCAACTTTCAGAGTCTGGGGCTCAAAGTCAAGGTCACTGTGGATATTTTAAGAAAAACTTTGTCATCACTCCTAAGTACCTACATTTATTGATGGATTTTACACAAATGCTAGGCTTTTTTTTATTTGTCTTGATCGAGCGGATTTGTATCGTCTGTGATGCCTTGTTATTACTTGGTAGTTTGTAGAATTTTTTTTTATCAAATATAGATTTCTTTTTCATTTTTTTTTTTTTTTTTTGCAGTGGAAAGGCTTGAAAACAGGATGATTAGGGGTACATTTTGGTTCTCTTTCATTTACTGCAGTCTATTAGGCTGTTTTACAGAAGAAATTTTTTTTGATAACTTGCCCTCATCCATCTTAGGCCCCCAAAGGCGAGCTATGTTGTCTTCTGACAACTCTTGTTTTTTCTTTACAGTGTATATCACCTAATATCATGTTGCAAATTTTTTATGTTATCCAATTAAATATCACATTTCATATGAATTAGAATGAAAAATATTAGTTTTCATAGCTAACCACAGGCTTTTCTTATACAAAAAAGCTTGCCCAGAAAAGGTGGTGTGAGTCAGACCTTCCTTTAAACTCTAACAGTTTCTCTTTCTAGGTGTCATTTCATCTCAGTGTCAGGTAATAGTCCCGCAGAATTGGAAACAGTGTTTTCAAAATGATGATGTAATTAATGTTGATGGGGATGTAAAACCTCATCACAAACAAACAAACCTTAATAGCTTGAAATACCCCTGTCTTGAACAATTTTTGATGGTTCCAAAGATTTTCTAGTCATTGAAGTTGACCTGTGAAGCACAGATCAGCTTGTGCATTTTCTTAAATCTGATAGAGCCAATGCTGTCGTAAAAGTCCTTAAAATTTGGACACCTTGAGGACTGGCTGTAATTTTCCAAAAATTAGAACAAATTTGTTTCGTGATCCAGCAAGGAGTCCAAAAAGTGCAGATGGAATGACAAACAGTGTAGACCATGATCAGACTGCTCCTGAAGGAGCAGTCTGATCAGGATCTACACTGTTTGCTTAGGCCTGTCTGTCCCAATAAGTAGGATTATTACAAAACACTTTCTTATCTGGAGTTCTGCAGGATATACAAAATGACCTGAGCATTCGCTGACCACCCAAAACTTTTATGATCCACCCTGACTTCTGGCCAGACATATATCTACAGTCAACCCTCTGTATACCGATATCCGTTATTATGGCAAAACTTGTTATAACGGCAATTTGAATGAAATGACTACTTAGCTAAAGGCTTAGCCTCGGTTGTGAGTTGCGTGGCCTTCCCTTGGGTTGGAAATGCACAAATCGAGTCCATAGTAATGAAAGGGTATTGTAAACTAATACTCCAAGAAACAAATGTTATAGATATTTGTTAGAATCGCCTCACTGAGGCGATTCTAATAAATTTCTGTAACATTTGTTTCTTTGAGTAATAATGGGAAAAGGCCTTTTATTACCTATCATACTCCTAACTGGGATTCTTTATAATGGCAAATTCTTTATAATGGCACAATAATAAGGAACAAATACTGTCGCTATAACAAGGGTCCTCTGTATGTATTTTCTATACTTCTTTTCAGACCAGAGATTTCCCACTGATCCGCCCACTACTTGCCAGATACAGAGACGCTGTGGAGGATATATTTCTCAATAGATTGTAAGTACATAATTATATAAGAAACATTAGTCAATTGGCCTAGATGGGAGGGGAAGAGCATTTGTCTCTTTGTCTCTCACAGCTGTGGGTTCAAACATTGCTAGCAACAAATGTGAGTTCTGCAAAGGAAGGTCAGGTTACTCTGGTTTTCACCCACCTCTGATAAATGGTCAGCTCTAAATAAGTGAAATAATCTTGAAAGGGCCACAGAAAAAAAAAAGGTTGACAACAAGAAAAAAGGTGTCTTGGAGCATGTGCCCATCAGCCTGCGCGATAGCTTAGTTAGACCTGCTGAATAAATTATTTTAGCCACACCCATTTCCATCTATTAACGTATCAAATTGCATGATATAATGTATTTGTTCAATTCACATTTTCCATGACAAATAGTGTAGATCCTGATCAGATGGCTTCTTTAGAAGCCATCTGATCTGGATCTACAGTTTGCAAAGGTAGGGATTATCAAAGGTTAAAAGACCACCTTTTCTGTCAGCTTGAAGGAACTTTGGGTCTGTTGCTATCCTGAAAATGCACAATGAAGTCTGATCAGACTGCACAGATGTACATGCTACCGTAAAAATTCGGCTATAAGACGAGGATTTTTCCCTCCAAAATGAGCTCGAAAAATTGACCCCGTCTTATAGCCGAGGTCATGGACTGCATGCTTTTTTCCGGCAATGTCCGGCGAAGACCAGACATACGGAACATGCCGATCGATGATTTTTGAATTGATATAAATCGCCGCCCACAAACCGACGCTACCATTTTTCTGCATGTGATCGGTAAATGACGTCATCCGACGCCAGCACCCCAACACGTGTTTAATGTCATTGTGTGTATCTCGTTCATAAAAAAAACGTTAGGAACCGGTAAAAAATATTTTCTCGATAGCTAAACGGTTGTGAATAGAGGTGGATAGAAAACCAGCGCTTTGCACAGCTCCCGCATTATCCCCAGAAGCTCCGTGTCAATAACCAACAACAGCATTCGACTTTTCTCGCCCAGCGTCTGCTATTTGGCGCCAAAACATAACCATTCATGAGATCGTAGAATAGTCCATTTTTTGTAATGCAAACTTCTACCGTTAGATGTAGCTAATTGTCTGAGGAGCGATTAAATCATTTTCACACTGATTGTGGATTAAATTTTATGATTGGAGGATAAACGCAAATACGAGACATAACTTGACCATATTTTCACACCTTATCGACACGCACCGCAGGGTGGCAATTATATGACAGGGATTAACAATAGTGTCATACTTGAACCGTAATAAATACACAGATGGTTTGTCTGCATTAATTATTGCGATTTACTTACTGGTCTATTTTTACCGGATTTAAGGACTCAGACTGACAGTTGTAGACGATTTTTTTTGCACTTGCCCTGCGCGATTTCGGTCTTGTCTCGGGCAGCCGGGAAATGGATTTGGCAGCCCTGTCGTCTATTAAATAGAAGTCTTAGCCAGCAAAGCATGTACCGGGCCAACTTCGGGCCGACAGCGATACGACCTATCGGCCCGACGTTTCCCCCTTTTCCAGACGCTTAATAGACCTACCGATTCAGATTCAGTAAGAGTTGTCTCTCTTTGTAACTCTCACAAACGAAGACATTATGTCAACAGACATAAACAAAGCCATGTGAGGGGTAAGTAGAGGGGTTTTCTGACGAAAAAAGGCTGATTTCTCACATCTAAACGGCATCAAGCGGTAGCAGATAGGCCCCGACAGATATGGCAAAAATTTGACCCGTCTTATAAAAGAGTATAAGCAAAATCCCACATAAGAAGAACTGAAAAAGGGGTCCCGTCTTATAGCCGAATCGCCTTATAGCCGAATTTTTACGGTAATCTGATTCTGAGCATGGCCAGCAACATCTTTTGGCTTAGTGTGGAACTTGATATGACAAGAAGTTAAACTTTGGCAACTATTGAAGATTCAGGCAAACCTTCTTCTTATGACCTGAAAGTCTTAACAAAGGAATAAAGCCTTGCTGGAAAAAGAATCCATACCTTTTGTGGGATTTGAGCCCATGCCGGTCATACTCTGACCATGGAGCCAGAGAGTCGACTCCCTCACACAGTTGTCAGATATTGGTTATTAGGTATACACCTATAATCTCTGCATAATCTACCATAATCTACCAAGAACAGCATAGTAATTTAACCTTTACCCTGCTGTAGGCGACAAGCCCTATCTTTGCAAACAGTGTAGATCCAGATCAGATGGCTTCTGAAGAAGCCATCTGATCAGGATCTACACAGTTTGACATTCAGTTTAAGAATATGTAGAAATAAGCTGCATCAAGTAATTTGATTGGTTGATTGACAGAAATGGGTGTGGCTTAAATGAATATTCAGCAAGATAAGGGTTAAACTAGAATGTATTTTCAGACATAGAAAGTGGCACTTTTTTTTCAAAGAAAATTTTGTGCATTATGCAGTGCTTTTTTGGTGCTGCCATTGAAAAAGTCAAGAATACATATACTGTAGTGGGGGTTAGCAGCTAAGTCTGTGCAGACTTAGCTGCTAACCCCCACTACAGTATATTTATTTTTGACTTCTTCAATGGCAGCACCAAAAAGATTTTCTTTGAAAAAAAAAGTGCCACTTTCTATGTCTGAAAATACATTCTAGTTTAAATTAATAGGCTGTTCTTGGTAGATTATTGAATGGAGGAGTAAAGGTCTGTTACACTCTTCTCAATATGATTGATGGAATCTCTTACCACTCAACCTTTAGACCAATGCTTTACCACAGCACCACAGCACTCAGAAGGGAAGTAAGAAAAAATAATGGAAACACCTCTTTCTGTCAACCTGCTTTACACACACAGCTGATAAAACAACACAACTCGTTATATAATGACAATTTCAATGGAACAAATCCAACGCACAAGATGAGACGGATTTATGGAGAAAAGAAACTTGTACTTAATACTCCAAGAAACAAATCTTGTGGGTGTTTGTTACAATCACCTTGCCAAGGTGATTCTAACAATTTGTTCTTTGGAGTAAGTATAAAGGAGAAAAGGTTTATTATTACCTACTGTTATACTGCACCTGTTTGGGATTCTTTATTGCGACAAATTCTTTATTGGTGCCAAATTTAGGGAACAAATACTATCATTAAAACAAGGTCCTCTGTATAAATGGGGATGGGCTGACTGTCTATCACTGTGGCTTCTTAACTCTTACCGTGCTGTTCACGACAACTCTTTTCTTTGCAAACAGTGTAGATCCAGATCAGATGGCTGAAGAAGCCATCTGATCAGGATCTACACTGTTTGACATTCAGTTTATGAATTTGTAGGAATAAATTACATGAAGTAATCTGATTGGTTCAAAGTCAGAAATGGGTGCGGCTAAACTGAATATTCAGCAAGAGAAGGGTTAAGAGGAATGTAAACACATGCCATATTTTTCTGTCAATTTTCATATGGGAGACTACTTTTGAGAGTTCTTGTTTCCTGTTACCTGAACCCTTCTGAAAAAAAGTCTACCCTAAACCTTTAAGATACCATTCACAACAACTGTCATCTGTTTTGTCACTGCTGGTTACTTTAAAAATCATGGGTGCAGGCAGTGTGGATCCAGATCAGACTGCTCCTCTAGGAGCAGTCTGATCAGGGTCCACACTGTTTGCCTGAATGCAAAATATGTTTGAAAAGTTTGCAAGAAGATGCAGCAGATGACGAAAGCAAACAATATTTTCAGATGCAGTTCTTGGCATTTTAAGAATTAAAGGAAAGGATTTGCTTCTTAGGACCAAATTATGTAGGACCAAATTTCTTAGGACCAAATTATGTAGGACCAAATTTCTTAGGACCAAATTATGTAGGACCAAATTTCTTAGGACCAAATTATTTACTTTAAGAGTAGACCCAAATTGATATGGGATAAAAATATTTTTGAAAAGTTGCCTCCCCTGAAAGTGTATGCACTCCCCTTATAAATACATATTTTATGATTTCAGATTAGAGAGAAGTCAGGATCATGTGACCGTAGGAAGATCAATATATGCCAAAGTGTCAGACATGATTTACTGTGACGATATGGATTTTGCCTCGGCGTCACATCTTCAAATGGTATAATATTCTTATATAGTCAAACTTCACTGACTCAAACACCATTGATACCAGGAAAATCTGTTTGAAGCACTGAGGGTTAATCCTTATCCTGCTGAATATTCAGTTTAGCCACACCCATTTCTGACTATGGACCAATCAGAGTATTTGATGTGATTTATTCCTACAAATTCATAAACTGAATGTCAGTGTAGATCCTGATCAGATGGCTTCTGATCTGGATCTACAATATTTTCAAAAGTAGGCATTGTCGTGAACAGCAGGATAAGACTTCTTTAGAAGCCATCTGATCTGGATGTACACTGATTATACCCCCGACATACCAAGTATGTCAGGGGGTATACAGTTTTGTCTTTCCGTCCGTTCGTTCGTTCGTACTTCCGTTCGTCCCGCCGTTCGTCAACCATTATGTCAAAGTTTTGCGTTAAACCTTTTTGTTTGCTCATATCCACATGTTTATAGATTCTCTTCATATTTGGTACAGGATATCTCTATAGCATTACCTTTCATATACAATTTCTAAGCCCCTGGATCAAGCCCCTGGGTGGGCTGTCAGTCCGTTTGTCAACTTTTACGTCAAAGTTTTGTGTTAAGCCTTTTTGATTGCGAATATCTCTGTCACCACATGTTTGATTCTCTTCATATTTGGAACAGGATATCTCTATAGCATTACCTTTCATATGGAATATCTAAGCCCCTGGGTCAAGCCCCTGGGTGGGCTGTCCGTCCGTTTGTCAACTTTTACGTCAAAGTTTTGTGTTAAACCTTTTTGAGTGCTCATATCTCTGTCACCACATGTTTGATTCTCTTCATATTTGGTACAGTATATCTCTTTAGCATTACCTTTCATTTGGAATATATAGGCTTAGAATATAGAATCGGGTTTCAATCAGCAAACCCTTCATACAGGAATGATAGATCCTACGCCTTTGCTCTATATATTGTTTATATCTTACAATTAATACACTAGTCATTGCAAATTTCTGTTTGACTCTCAAATGTGCACTTTGTTATCATAAAGGATGTTTGAATGACCCTTTTAATTATCCTTCAGCAATGCACTGAGGAGTCGACAAATCGTCAAATCACTCCTTTAAGGTGTGACTTATGGAAACAGAAAATTTCACGCAAACTTGAATTTGCAGAAATCTCCATCTGATTACAGCTCTGCTCAGATAAATTGGGGTAATGAAAAGTAGAAGTAAAACAAAGATCAGGAATCGATATAATTAACTTAGTCCACCCATCAAAGACACCAAAGGGAAAGAAACACAAACATGAAGCGACCAGACCATAATGGAAACCTAAACAAAGGAAGGCCATAAGGACAGTTACTTTCCCGCCAAATGGCCAGCCAAAATAAAAAGACACAAGTGATACACACAGTAAGTAACAAACAACAACATAAATAAACTGCCACAGAAGAACCACCTTGGAATGGTCAGTGGAAAGAATTCCACCGGGGAGCTTAAATCGATTTTACATGGCCATAATCCTCGCCCTTACCTCTGTCACGGTATACACTAATTTTGTTTAGTCCGCATGAAGGCTTCCTAACTCATCAGTGTAACATCTCCGAGAACATACAAATCAAAAACCTTTTGGAGAAATTTGCGGAGCTTCTGCTCTACAACATTCACACTGGATATGTTGATGAAAAATAAAAATGTTATCTCTGAAAAATGCGGCAAAAATGATAAAAATTCAACTTTAATTATTTTTTTATTTCAGAGTTTAAGAGGACTGAAAAATATCAACCTGTATTGTATACCTGTCCTGATGGAGCTGGCAGAAGATAGTTTATACAGATGTCCACAGCTAGATGTAAGTCACCACATAGTCTTAAGCTATAAAGTTTTCGACCCATTGAAGTTTCATTGTTACATACACAGTTAAGGGGAAGGGGAACACCTTCAGGAGAGGCAACTCCTGCAAAAGTATTTTTGTCTCTTATGTCAATACGGGTCAACTCTTAAAGGAAAGAATTTGCTCCTGAGGAGCAAATTCTTTCCTTTAAGAGTAGACCCCTTTTTCTGTTGGACAGGGCTTATATAAAGGTGAACGCAAAGTACTGAAAGTTGTCTCTCTTTGAAAAATGGCAGAAAAATCAGCAAGGTATTCCCTTCCCCTTAAAGGTCTCAGAATTTGGCCTCCTTGGTCAAGTTGTCTCAAACATTAAGTCAGTCATCATTTTGGGTTGGAGCCTCGCTTGTGTCACATATGGGGCGCAAAGTTCTGCAAGGGTAGGATGGTTTTTGTCCAGGTACTGTGATTTTTGCCTGCCTCTGATTAACGATGAGGTTGATGTAAGTGAAATGTTGTAAGTGAAATAATCTTGAAAGGGCCATAAAACCAAAAACGAAAATATGTCAGAAAGTTCTTGATGTCTCAATACTAAAAGTGCTAAGCACTGCTATCAGATGTCATTAGAGGAAAAAAGGCTTCACAAGCAGACAGTTCACATCAAATGTCAATAAGTTCTGAATAGCTAGATCCTTTGGAAGCAAAGAATACACCAAATAAACGAAAATAGCAGACTAGGTTTTATTGAGTCTGTTCATGACCAGTACTGGAATATGCTACACCGGCCACGCCCCCAAGCCTGATTTTCTCTGTAAAAAATATGAAATGTCAAGCCTGATTTCTCTGGGGAAAAAAAAGAGAAAATTTGAATGCTATCTGCTTTGCAATTTTGCATGGTGCTTTAACCCTTGTCCTACTGAATAATTCAATTAACCACACCCATTTCTAAGTATCAGCCAATCAGATTACATGGCATACTGTTTTTGTTCAAATTCACAAAGTGAATGAAAAAAAAAAAAAAACAGTGCAGATCACTGTTTGCAAAGATATGGATTGTTGTGAACAGCAGGATAAAGGTTCGCACTGTTTGCAAAGATATGGATTGTTGTGAACAGCAGGATAAAGGTTCTTCAGAAGTCATCTGATCAGAATCTACAGTGTTTGCAAAGATATGGATTGTTATGAACAGCAGGATAAGGGTTCTTCAGAAGCCATCTGATCAGGATCTACACTGTTTGCAAAGATATGGATTGTTATGAACCGCAGGATAAGGGTTCTTTAGAAGCCATCTGATCTGGATCTACACTGTTTGCAAAGGTAGGGGTTGCAGTGAACAGTAAGATAAGGGTCAAAGATTAGACTACAATCTTAATGCAATCTTTCTTTACTCTTTCTTCAGCATTTCATCAAGACAATGAATCAGACATTTTCCGATGATAATCCGAGGCCAGATACCAGATATAAGAGACAGCAACCAACTTCCTTCCAGGTAATGTTCACAGAGTTAATAGAACCCAGAACCTCATAATTTTATACATTTGGAAAATATAAATCAGGGACCAGTTTATCAAAGCTAAACAAAAGTCGTTAGTAACCATTTTGTTAAAACTGTTATCATATAATTCAAGAAGGGCAGTTGTCAGTTTCAGAGGAAAGAATGAGCGCAGTACTGCTTAATCCAATGGATGCGGGAGACCCCTAAAGGGTACCTTGATAAACAGTGCAGGCCCAGATTAGACGCCGCAAAACGCGACATCTGTTCAGGGCCTAAACTATTTGCTGTCAACAGGATTTTATGTCAAAAATATAATAAAAACCAAAAAATAGACCTGACATCCCATATATGACTAATGGACTTGTCCAACATATAGTTATGGAAGAGTACACTAGCATACAATGGGTTAACAGCTTGTGTATAAGCCTGCCGAGGAAAGGTACATTGACCAGTGCAATATAAAATAAATAGTGTTAACTCCAAACAAACATACCAACATCTTCATTTGTCAAGACACCTGTGTATTGGATATGGCAGTATAATTTCTGGTGTCCTAATTTATCACTGCATTGACCCTTTTTGTACCAATTGGATTATTCCTCCTTTTTATATATTGCAGGAGTCCACTTCAAAATTTAGGGATGTCAGGTTGTGTATTCTTCAAAATTGATTTTGAAAATGGCGTCTGATCTGGGCCGGCACTGTTTGCCAACTACCCGTTTTGGGGTTTCCGTTACTAAATGGATTAATGATGGCATTATGTGCACTGAGAAATGATATGACAATTAAACTGATCTATATTAACCCTTGTCCTGCTGAGCCCGGATATGCCTTATCTTTGAAACAATGTAGATCCAGATCAGATGGCTTCTGAAGAAGCCATCTGATCAAGATCTTCATTGTTTGCCATCCAGTTAATGAATTTGTTGCAGTAATTTGCATCAAGTAATCTGATTGGCTGATAATCAGTAGTGAGTGTGGCATATTTGAATATTCAGCAGGACAAGGGTTAAAACAAGTTTTGTCTTTTGTAAAGTGAATGGCTACACCTGTCGTATTTGGTTATCACTCTACGTGCTGGGTGATATTTCATTGAGGCAGTTCTAACGAGTGGTGCAGACACCGTTGAGCAGAAATAAGAAAAATGGTGTTTACCCCTGTAAACCCCAGTTTTCTCTGTATAGATACATGTAGGGTTTAGTGGGGGGTTCATTACTTGAACTTGTTAACGTGCACAAACACTTGCACAAAAAAACTGTCTACTACTTGTGTTTGGTGCTTAATCCATTTAGTACCAGAAACCACAAAACGGGTACCCTTGCAAACAGTGCAGGCCCAGATCAGATGCCACAGAACGCGGCGTCTGATCAGGGCCTACCCTGTTTGCAAAAAGTTCCACCATTTTCCTAATCAATTTTGAAGAAAACACATCCTGATACCCCTAAATTTTGAAATGGACTCATGCTATATATAAGTAGGAAGATTCCATTTGGTACAAAAAGGGTTAAAGTTTACCCTATCTTCAGTAATGTTAACCCTTGTCCTGCTGAGCCCTGATATGCCTTATCTTTCAAACAATGTAGATCCAGATTGGAAGGCTTCTGAAGAAGCCATCTGATCAGGATCTACATTGTTTATCATTCAGATTGTGAATTTGTTGCAATAATTTGCATCAAGTAATCTGATTGGTTGATAATCGGAAGTGGCTGTGACAGATTAAAGTATTCAGCAGGACAAAGGTTAACATGTTTTTAATCTGTTGCTAGCTTGGAGAACATGAAATGAGGCAGATAGAGGTGAAACATGGCTATGAGAATGAACATATCAAGAAACATGAAACATCAGGTAGGTGTGGATATATAGACATTACGATAACACACCCGTGCGACATAATGCATTTTTCACATCTCCAAAATGGCAACGTTTCTCAGGTAAATCTGTGGTTTTCTTCTTATAAATAATGCAAACATAGGTTGTGGGTGCTCGTTAGAACCGCCTCAATGAGGCGGTTCTAACGAGTACCCACAACCTTTGTCTTGGAGCAGAAATAAGAAAAATAATGAATACACCCGTAAACCCCAATTTTCTCTATATAAAGTGGGGTTTAGGGGGGTCTTCATTTCACGGACTTGTTCACGTACCAGGTTCATGTCTTTTGATATCAAGTTTATCAGGCAAGGCTTGGAGAACACCTGTAGACTCGCGAGGCTTGTCGAGCAATTCTTCACACATTCTTGAAGCCGAGCCTATTGAACTTGATATCAATTGACACGAATCTGGTATTCTATTTTATCCCCTTGTACACTCTTACATTGGCAATTTACAATCAATTATCAATTTTTTGACATCAGTGTGTCACAACATTCTGGCGCACAATAATCAATATATTTAGTATCAACTTTCCTATGATATTTTTTTAAAAGTAATTTTTCAAATTTTTTCAGTAATAATAACATTTTTGCCATATTTCCAGTAGTCCGATTCATTCATATTTTGACCT
This sequence comes from Lucinisca nassula, assembly GCA_963580285.1. Classification (NCBI taxonomy): domain Eukaryota; kingdom Metazoa; phylum Mollusca; class Bivalvia; order Lucinida; family Lucinidae; genus Lucinisca; species Lucinisca nassula. The sequence continues at coordinate 135,497,786 of OY757022.1, forward strand.
GATAAAGCTCACTTGTCCTGAGATAGCATATCTTTATCAGGTCAGTGCATTAGAATGCAATATAAATAGGGGGTAACTGATAAACAGTCAAACTTCAGTGGTACATACACTTCTGGAACTGTGAGAATGGTTTGAGACAGGGTTAATCACAGTGAAAGGTCAGAAGGCATCTTTAAAAGAACATATAATGGTCGGCCCCTGCCATAGGGGCTTGAAGAAATATATGGGCTGCATGATGCTTCCATGCAGAGCTGAATCCGGCCCGCACACTAGTACTGGTAAACCACTTAGAGGATCTAAGCCTGTCCAGACACCGTGGTGCAAGGCGGACCGTCCATGCTAATAAACCCTATTGGTTTCATTGGGCCACAGGGCTTTAGATGTCATTTCATCTCAATGTCGGGTAAAAGTCCCACAAAATTGGAAGCAACATCTCCAAAATGACCTTTACAGTGTTGACGGGGATGTTAAACCTCAAATCAAACAAACAAACATATAATGGTATGTTGTGTGTTCTCATTAGAATCGCCTCGAGGAGGTGATTCTAATGAGTACACATAACTTACATGTTCAAGATAAGAAAAAAAAAATGAAGCAAAAAAAAACTCCAGATAAATTATGGTACATTGCCACTAATTTTTGTGCAACTTTGCTGGTGTGCCACACTGCATCGTGTTACGCTTTCATGTGTGAAGGGATCTATGTCTATTGTTCATAACATCCTGAAGAAGCCATGCTGGCTAAACGTAGATGTTACTACATGATCAAGATTATTTCATGTTGGTGTTAATTAACTATATAAGTTAAAATAAGAAAATTCCCTGCTCAAGCATGCCAGATATATCGATATTTGCAGTTATGGAAAATTTTGCACAGGGACCCAAGAACAAGGTCAAAACAGCTGTGATAAGCTAGCAATTGCTGTTTGAACCATCAAAGGTTCATTGTAGTTACATATTGACCTGGCAAGTTTAGGATGGGGGCATTTGTGACATCAGCTGCTCCAATGTTGGATCTATTTTAAACATCTGGTCTGAGCAAAGTATCATAATGATCCTAAGTATTGGGACAGCTATGCCAGAGCAAACAGTGCAGACCCAGATCAGACTGCTCCTTCATTAAAAGCCATATATCTCATTCATTGATCATGTGACATCACATGACTCAGTGTATTCATGGAAGTATGAACAACATTACATTGCACGTCTGGCCAATTGTTTCTCTATCGCCTCTTCATCTAGCCGGCAGATACTACCAAAGAGGGTTAGCGCTCTACTATGGATCACCCCCTCTAAAGGGATAGAGCCAGACAAGATATAAACCGCTGGGTCAGCTGCTGTATTTGGCAGGGAAAGTATTTGCTTGAGTAGTTTTTTATAGAACCTTTCAGCCTTTTCCAGGAGTATTTTTCTTGGCAAGAGCACCTCTAAACTGTAAACTAGTAGAGGGAGAATATATGTTTGCAGCATGTGGATTGAGCAATAGTCAACTACAGTTGTTGTTTCTTCTGTAAATGCACTGGAAATGCACTGTGAACATAAATATATAGAGGATCTTACATGAGTGTTCATGTATTATTGAATTTATTAAACGAGTTGAGGAAAAGGGATAAAATGCAAGGCTTTGCCGAGCATTTTATCCCTTTTCCTCAACGAGTTTAATAAATTCAATAATACATGAGCACAAATGCAAGAATCTATTTATCATATGACATTTAAAACGCATTTTATTTATGATTGCTAACAAAAATGTCTATATTCCCCCATTAGTAAACGCGACGTCGTTAAGGACGTCGTACATGTAACGTTACGGGGCGTATCTAGCTAGCTTGCATATTTAATCCACTAGTGGATTATCGAAAATATTACATGGCGTTATTACACTCTCAGACGCGACGTCATATGATAAATTTATATAAAGTGGACAAAAGGACAGTTACTGTTGACCTAAACAAAGAAAATACAATTCATTTTTGAGATGATCATTTTTCCCCAAAATCTACGTACTTCATCCTTGTTGCGGATCAGAAAATGGATTTCATTCCTTATTCTAATGCACTTGCGTATGTAACGCGACGTCTGATTGGATAACGTCAAAAATTTGCGACAGTATATTCTGCGATATACTGTCAGAAATCCGACGTCATCATGTAACGTCGCTTTCCATTGGTTGTCATTTGGTTTTACGCAGCTCACCGCGCTTGCCGCCTTGTGCAAAACAGTACAGTTTTTAACTTAACAACTGAATAAGTGCATTAGAATGGGGATAACTGTATTGAAAATTGTCATTTGGGGAGGTAAATCGTCGGTTTTACGGTCGCAAATTACGTTTTACGGCTCTGCTAACGCATCGCCGTAAAACGAAATTTCCGACCGTAAAACCTCCGATTTACCTCCCCAAATGACAATTTTCAGTACAGTTATCCCCTAATTTTATTTCAAAGGCTGGAGCAGAACTAACTTGTTATCCTTCCCTACCTTTGATTTTAATTTATTTCAGTACTGAATGTGAAGCATTGTATGGACAGAGATATGTCTTCACAAACTGTGGTGAGAGAATCAGTTCTACTCAAGGTACGTTATCAATGAAGAACCAATGCTTCAGATATTCAGGTTTGTTTGTTTGATTTGAGGTTTAATGTCCCTGTCAACACTGTAAAGGTCATTTTGGAGATGTTGCTTCCAATTTTGTGGGACTTTTACCCGACCTTGAGATGAAATGACATTTTAAGCCCTGCCCCCCATGAAACCAATAGGGTTTATTAACATGGACGGGCCGACTTGCATCGCTTTGCCTGGGCAGGCTTAGATCCTCTGAGCGGTTTATCAGTACTCGTGTACGGTTCGGTTTCAGCTCTGCTTGGAAGCATCATGCAGCCCATATATTTCTTCAAGCCCTGATGGGCGGGGCTTCAGATATTCAGGTGTAAAGCATATGGTAGCCAGAATAATTATTTTTATCATATGATCCACATGCTACTTAGAAAAAGCCACAATCACATACCAGTACATGTCATCTTAAGCCAATGGGAATGTGAAACTACATACAAAAACTTAAAATCCAAAACAAAATCTAAGCTTATTAACATTTGGGCCCCGTCAAGCGATTTTGGTACTTATCGCCTATGCGAGCAGGGAAGGTTCAGGCAAGCCTGCGCATCCGCGCAGTCTCGCCAGAATCTTCGCTGCTCGCTCATACAAGCAGTGAATCAAGAGGAACCTTCAGACAGAAAGCCATATCCCTGGCCCCTCTGAATGGCTGGGCATGCGCAGTTAAAATTTGTCATGGCGGAATGCTCGAAGACACAAATTCGCTTGGTGGGGCTCATTTAAGCTGCCAACTCAGAAAAACTTATTTGGCCATTAGCGAGCAACCAAGGTACATATCAGCCTGAAGGAGCAGTCTGATCAGGGTCTACACTGTATGTCATTGTGTCTGATCAGGGTCTACACTGTTTGTCATTCTGTCTGCATCTTTTGGACTCCTTGCAGGATTGCAAAATAAACTTGTTAACCCTTATCTTGCTGAATATTCATTTAAGCCACACCCATTTCTGTCTATCAACTAATCAAATTACTTGATCTAATATATTGCTACAAATTCATAAACTGAATGCCAAACAGTGTAGATCCTGATCAGATGGCTTCTTCAGGAGCCATCTGATCTGGATCTACACTGTTTTGAAGAAGCCATCTGATCAGGATCTACACTGTTTGCAAAGATAGGGGTTGTCGTGAACAGCAAGATAAGACTTCTTCAGAAGCCATCTGATCTGGATCTACACTGTTTGCAAAGATAGGGGTTGTCGTGAACAGCAAGATAAGACTTCTTCAGAAGCCATCTGATCTGGATCTACACTGTTTGCAAAGAGAGGGGTTGTCGTGAACAGCAAGATAAGGGTTAAATGTTTAGGATAATTACAGCAAGTCCTCAAGGTGTCTGAATTTTTGGGATTTTTATGCTAACAGTGTTTTGAACAACTGAGCCAACTTGTCAGACAGTGGATTTAGGATGCATTCATTGTTGCAGATAGGTTATTCATTTGTGTTATTCAAAACAGAATAGCAATCATTGTAGACCTTGATGAGATGGCTCATTACAAGTTGTCTCAGCAGGGTTTACACTGTTTGTATAAGCATCTGTACAGGGCTAAAGCATTGAAAGCATTAATAGCCCTATTTGACTGAAATATCCATGAAATTTTGTATAGGAATCAGTCTTCTTGTAACAGCCAATAAAATGGTCCAATCAAATTTGATTTATTTTTAGCTCACCTGAGCACGAAGAGCTCAAGGTGAGCTATTGTGATCGCCCTTTTTCCGGCGTCCGGCGTGCGTCGTCAACAATTCACTTAAATGACATCTCCTCCTAAACCGGTGAATGGATTTCAAAATACTTTCACAGAAATGTTCCTTCGGTGACCCTCTACCAAAATTGCTAAAATGGTTCCGCTCCGCTGAACAAAATGGCCGCCAGCTAAAAATAGAAAAACCTTTAAACGACATCTCCTCCTAGCCCTTTGGCCAAATTTCAAAATAATTTCACAGAAATGTTCCTTGGGTGACCCTCTACCAAAATTGCTAAAATGGTTCCGCTCCGCTGAACAAAACGGCCACCAGAGCTAAAAATAGAAAAACCTTTAAACGACATCTCCTCCTAGCCCTTTGGCTTGATTTCAAAATAATGTCACAGAAATGTTCCTTGGATGACCCTCTACCGAAATTGCTAAAATAGTTCTGCTCCGCTGAACAAAATGGCCGCCAGAGCTAAAAATAGAAAAACCTTTAAACAACATCTCCTCCTAGCCCTTTGGCCCGATTTCCAAATAATTTCACAGAAATGTTCCTTGGATGACCCTCTACCTAAATTGCTAAAAGGTTCCGCTCCGCTGAACAAAATTGCCGCCGGAGCTAAAAATAGAAAAACCTTTAAACGACATCTCCTCCAAGCCCTTTGGCCCGATTTCAAAATAATTTCACTGAAATGTTCCTAAGGTGACCCTCTACCAAAATTGCTAAAATGGTTCCGCTCTGCTGAACAAAATGGCCACCAGAGCTAAAAATAGAAAAACCTTTAAACGACATCTCCTCATAGCCCTTTGGCCCGATTTCAAAATAATTTCACAGAAATGTTCCTTGGATGACCCTCTACCAAAATTGCTAAAATGGTACCTCTCCGCTGAACAAAATGGCCACCAGAGCTTAAAATAGAAAAACCTTTAAACGACATCTCCTAAACTACGTTCAGAAAATCTGAATCAACGATTTTATTGTTTCTTGCTGTTAATACTAATTTTAGCCCATACATCACTATGGGAAAGTTTTAGACCTGACCCTCCACCGATTTCTCCAGCAAGTCGTATGCCTCTGAGGCAACCAGGAAAGGCTGTGATTATTTGGAGAAAATTGCAAAATCGAAATTTCCCTTTCACAGACTAAGACATTTTGACAGGTTCGGCACACCCATTTAAACCATATATAGAAGTGGTTACTGCTCTTGTAAATTACAAGGGCGTATATGGTTTATTTGCACGATCACTTCATGGAAAATCATTAGCTGTGACACCACGTCTGATATCGGTATAATTCGTTTTGACCACTGTTGACAGTGCATCGCATTTTTATCCCCCGCCGTGAAGCGGAAGGTGATTATTGGAATGGCCTTCGTCTGTCCGTCCGTCCATCTATATGTCTGTAACACTTTCTTGTCCGCTCCATATCTCCTGAACCCACTGACAGATTTTCATTAAACTTTGGTCAATTATTCGTCTCATTGAGCTGATGTGCAGAACTCATAAATGAACCATGCCGACTCAAGGTAAAGGTCACAGTCTAAGGTCACAACTTTGAAACTTTTTTGAATTTTGTGTCCGTTCCATATCTCCTTTACCCTTGGAAGGATTTTCATTAAACTTTGGTCAGATATTCTTTTGAGTGAGCTGGTGTACATGGGCCATAAATAAACCATGCTGACTCAAGGTCAAGATCACATCTGAAGGTTACATGTAAGAGTCTGAAACTTTGAATTTTATATCCGTTCCATATCTCCGTTACCCCTGCAAGGATTCTCACCAAACTCTGGTCAATTATCCCCCTCAGTGAGCTGATGTGCAGAACCAATAAATAAACCATGCCGACTCAAGGTCAAGGTCACATTGGAAGGCCACGAGTTTGAAACTTTAAATTTTGTGTCGGTTTCATATTTCCTTTAGCCTTGAAAGGATTTTCATTAAACTTTGGTCAAATGTCCCCCTTAGTGAGCTTATGTGCAGAACACATTAATAAATCATGCCGACTCAAGGTCAAGGTCACAGTTGGAGGTCAAGAGTTTGACAAGTCGAATTCTGTGTGCGTTCCATATCTCCTTTACTCCTGGAAGGATGTTCATTAAACTTTCATCAAATATCATTCTCAGTGAGCTGATGTACAAAACCCATAAATTAACCATGCCAACTCAAGGTCAAGGTCACAGGTAAATGTCACTAGTTTGAAACTTGGAATTTTGTGTCCGTTCCATATCTCATTTACCCATGGAGGATTTTCATTAAACTTTTGTGAAATATACCCCCTCAGTGAGCTGATGTGCAGTACCCATAAATAAACCATGCCAACTCAAGGTCAAGGTCACAAGGTTGAGCCCTGGTACAAAGTGAGACGGGGTATTTGGTTGTTCCTCAGACTGCATTCTTGTATAGTTTAAACTTATAGGACTGCCACAGACTGGCGTATGATTTCTTTGTTTGTTTTGAGATTTAACGTCCGCGTCAATACTGTAAAGGTCATTTTCGAGACGTTGTTTCCAATTTTTGGAAACTTTCACCCGACCTTGAGATGAAATGACATCTCAAGCCTTGGTGCCCAATGAAACCAATAAGGTTTATAAGCATGGACATGCCGACTCACACCGCTTTGCCTTGGCAGGGTTTGATCCTCTGAGCTGTTCACAAGTACTCGTGTGCGGATCGGTATCAGCTCTGCGTTGAAACATTATGCAGCCCATCTATTTCTTCAGGCCCCGATGGGCGGGAGGGGGGGGGGTTGGGGGGGGCAGAACTGGCGTAGGAGCTGCAGAAATTCTATCAAGAGACATATGTATACACCAGTGCAACTTTATTCTTAAATTCAAAGTACAATGCCATTTTTCGGCCACCAATCATCGGGACTTGAAGAAATACATGGGCTGCATGATGCTTCCACGCAGAGCTGAAACCGACCCACACACGAGTACTGGTAAACCGCTAAGGGGATCTAAGCCTGCCCAGGCAAAACGGTGCGAGTCGGCCCGTCCATGCTCATAAACCCTATTGGTTTCATTGGGCGGCAGGGCTTTGGATGTCAATTCATCTCAATGTCGGGTATGAGTCCCACAAAATTGGAAGCAACGTATCCAAAATGACCTTTACAGTGTTGACGGGGACGTTAAACCTCAAATCAAACAAACAAACAATTTTTTTTTTGGCCTTCTCTCTCTCTCTCTCTCTCTCTCTCTCTCTCTCTCCCTCTCTCTCTCTCTCTCTGATTCGCACGAAGATGAGCGAAACAGTGATAATTAATTTGTTACGACAGTGAATGGTATGCCTTATGGTTAAGGCCTCGTCGGGCCGGCCAGTTACAAGTACTGATGTGAGATCACACCCCACCCCGCCGTTATAAGAACCGGTGGGCAACGGCCCATCCTACTAGAGACGTTCACCTTAAGCCGTCTTCCGAGAAAGGTACCATCGAAAGATGGAATGATGGGATAGAGAAAAAGAAGAAAGGAACTAGAACTGCGTCCATAGGACACAGATGCCCCGCCATATGACATTGGGCATAGAATTGAGTGTTATGTATAGTCTTTGTGAGGAGAACATTTATGACCTCACCTTTGAGCTACGGACCTGAGTGTTACGTATGCCACATCATCTGATAATGATTAACATTTTGGCCAGGTGATTTTAAAATCCATGCAGGAATACCAAAGTTATTGACAGGACTCAAAAAGACCTTTTTTTGCTATTTGACCTCTAAAGATGACCTTGGCCTTGGTGGCACATACCTGGGTCTAGCAAGCCACAAAAATCTTCTGAGGATGGTTAACAAAAACGAATGTTACTGACTGGACACGGAAAATGCCTTTATCTTTTGACATTCGACCTCAAAGTATGACTTTGACGTAAGTCTTGCGCGCGACACATCGTCTTATGATGGTTCTACATTTCTGCCATGTAATTTTAAAACTAATTATAATAAGTTTTTGATCGGACATGATAAAACACCCTTTTTACCTTTGACTTCTAAGTAGAACCATGACTTTGGAAGTACCGACTTGGGCCATTCGTGTGACACATCGTCTTATAATGATTTTCATTAACGTTATTTGGAAGTCCATCTAGGCATAAGAAAGTTTTTGTCCGGACACGAAAACAATCGCTTTTTAAACATTGACCTCTAAGAACGACCCCTACCTTGAAGTAACCGTCCTGGGCCTTACGCGCGACACATCGTCTAGTAAAGGTAAATATTTCTGCCAAGTAATTTCCAAATCCATCAAAAAATATAGTTAAACGCTATTGCTCGAGCGCAATACACACACACAAACACACACACACACACACACACATCCATCCAGGCACGCACGCACGCACATACATACATACATACATACATACATACATACATACATACATACATACATACATACATACATACATACATACATACATACATACATATATACATGCAGCATCCATCCATCCAGCCATCCTCATCATTTTTATCATCCTCATCCTTATCCATCTATCCATCCATGCCACAACGACCCAGTCTCCCCTGAGGCTGATCTTCATTTGCAAACGAAACTATGCGGAGTGACAGCCTTTAATGTAGACTGGAAACAGTCCATTCATTTAATCATTTCTCTTATAAGAATATGCTTATTAATTTTAAACCAGCTCAAAAGCAATGGCTTCCATCCCATAGCACCAAAAGTTTTGGAGATCAGAAAGTATCAGAGTTTGATTCCAGACAAGATGAGTTTCAAAGTGTTTCACCACACATGGGCGTAGCGGCCAACGTGGTCATTTCACCTGAATGACGGGGACAAACATCCGTTCCCCCATCCACTAGAGGTCCCGTCTGAACTTGTCTTCTAATCGAATTTTCAAATGACTGACCTATAAACAGGTGGCTGAATGGACTAAGAAAACGTATCAAGAAGAATGACCTTTCTAGAGGCTCCATGTTCATAGTGAGCCTCTAACTAGCCATTCGAATGTAAAGTGTGTTGTAATTGCATATCTATTTACATAGTGTGTCACGTGCATTTGAATATTTATTATTATGTCTCCCCCGAAAAATTTTTTTTCGGAGAGACATATTGTTTTTCCCCCGGGCGTCTGTCCGTCTGTCCGTCTGTCTGTCTGTCACACATTCGTGTCCGCTCTATAACTTGAAAACCGTTGGAGCTATCGTCACAAAACTTAGTATAAATATAAATCAGCATTAGACGACGTGCAGTGCGCAAGAACTATAACTCTCGCATTTATACTTTTTGAATTATCTCCCTTGGAAGTTTGTTGGTATGTATATATGTATGGGCAAATCGTGTCCGGTCAATAACTTTCTTATTTTCAGATGGATTTTAAAATTACTTGGCAGAAATATTAACAACCATAAGACGATGTGTGGTGCGCATGAATCGGGTCGGTACCTCAAAGGTCAAGGTCATACTTAGAGGTCAAAGGTCAAAAAAGGGGCCTTTTTTTCGTATTTGGTCAATAACTTTCTTATTTTGAGATGAATTTTAAAATTACTTGGCAGAAATATTAACCATCATAAGACGATGTGTGGTGTGCATCAGGCAGGTCAGTACCGCAAAGGTCAAGGTCTTACTTAGAGGTCAAAGGTAAAAAAGGGGCCTTTTTTTCGTGTTTTGTCAATAACTTTCTTATTTTGAGATGGATTTTAAAATTACTTGGCAGAAATATTCACAACCATGAGACGATGTGTGGTGTGCATCAGGCAGGTCAGTACCTCGAAGGTGAAGGTCATACTTAGAGGTCAAAGGTAAAAAAAGGGGCCTTTTTTCGTGTTTTGTCAATAACTTTCTTATTTTGAGATGGATTGTGAAATCACTTGGCAGAAATGTTAACAATATAAGACGATGTGTTACGTGCATGACCCAGGTTGGTACCTCAAAGGTCAAGGTCATACTTAGAGGTCAAAGGTAAAAAAGGGGCCTTTTTTCCAGTTTTGTCAATAACTTGCTTATTTTTAGATAGAATTTGAAGTTACTTGGCAAAAATGTTAACTATCATGAGACGATGTGTTGCATGCATGATTCCGTTTGATACCTCAAGTGTCAAGGTCATACATAGAGGTCAAAAGTCAAAAAAGGGGCCTTTTTTTCGTGTTTGGTCAATAACTTTCTTATTTTTAGATGGATTTTGAAATTGCTTGGCAGAAATGTTAAACACCATGAGATGATGTGTTGCACGCATGACCCAGTTTGGTACCTGAAAGGTCAAGGTCATACATAGAGGTTAAGGTAAAAAAAGGGGCCTTTTTTGTGTTCTGTCAATAACTTTCTTATTTTTAGATGGATTTTGTAATTACTTGGCAGAAATGTTAACCACCATAAGACGATGTGTTGCGTGCATGACCCAAGTTGGTACCTCAAATGTCAAGGTCGTACTAAGAGGTTAAAGAACAAAAAGGGGCCTTTTTATGCCTCCAACTTTGAAAAAGTTGGAGGGGCATATTGGTTCTGGTTCGTTTGTCCATTCGTCTGTCCGTTACGCTTTTGATGGATAGCATAACTAAAGAACCGTGTATGCTAGGGTTTTGAAATTTCATATAAGGATTCCTCATGGAAAATTAGCTGACGCGTATTTTTTTTTTTGTCCGGATTATGTCCCCTTCAAGAGTTATTGCCCTTTGGAATTTTTTTAATAAAATCTTGTCAGCAAGATATCTCGAAAACTATTGGAGCTAGAGCCTTGAAAATTGGTGAATATATTGGTGGTGATGAGTAGATGAACTGTTTTACTTTTGACAAAATTCCGAAAAATACTTTGTGAGTTATGGCCCTTTGTCATTTTGGTAATTTGTGCCCATTGTAATGTATGCTAAAAGTGATGCATAGCATAACTTTAGAACCGTGTATGCTAGGGTTTTGAAATTTCATATATGGATTCCTCATGGAAAATTAGCTGACTCGTATTTTTTTTCTCGTCCGGATTATGCCCCTTTCAAGAGTTATTGCCCTTTGAAATTTTTTCAATAAAATCTTGTCAGCAAAATTTCTCAAACACTATTGGAGCTAGAGCCTTGAAAGTTGTTGAGTGTATTGATGGTGATGAGTATATGAACTGATTAACTTTTGACAAAATTCCGAAAAATACTTTATGAGTTATGGCCCTTTGTCATTTTGGTAATTTGTGCCCATTGTAATGAATGCTAAAAGGGATGCATAGCATAACTTTAGAACTGTGTATGCTATGGTTTTGAAATTTCATATATGCATTCCTAATGGAAAATAAGCTGACGCATATTTTTTTCTCATCCGGATTATGCCCCTTTCAAGAGTTATTGCCCTTTGAAATTTTTTGAACATTTTTAAAGTAAATTTGCAGAAATGTTTATCTTCATTAGATGATGTGTTGCACACAAGACCCGGCTCAATACCTCCAATGTCAAGGTTATACTTAGAGGTCAAAAACGGGGGAGACATCTGTGTTTTTGTAGAAAAAACAAATTCTAGTTTCACCTGATAATCATCGTCAAATGGACTTAGTCTGTGGTCTCATTTCTTTGTTTTGCAATTTTCTCCAAATAATCACAGCCTTTCCTGACTGTCGCAGAGGCATGCAGTTTGCTGGAGAATTCGGCGGAGGGTCAGGTCTAAAACTTTCCCACAGTGATGTATGGGCTAAAATGAGTATTAAAAGGAAGAAACGAAAAAATCGATGATTCAGATTTTCTGAACGGAGTTTAGCCCTTTGGCCAGATTTCAAAATAATTCCATTGAAATTTACCTTGGATGACCCTCTACCGAAATTGCTAAAATTGTTCTGCTCCGTTGAACAAAATGGCCGCCAGAGCTAAAAATATAAAAACCTTTAAATGACATCTCCTCCTAGCCCGTTGGCCCGATTTCAAAATAATTTCACGGAAATGTTCCGAAGGTGACCCTCTACCAAAATTGGTAAAATGGGTCTGCTGTGCTGAACAAAGTGGCCACCAGAGCTAAAAATAGAAAAACCTTTAAACGACAACTCCTCCTAGCCCTTTGGCCCGATTTCAAAATAATTTCACAGAAATGTTCCTTGGATGACTCTCTACTAAAATTGCTAAAATTGTTTCCTTTGGCCCGATTTCAAAATAATTTCACAGAAATGTTCCTTGGGTGACCCTCTACCAAAACTGCTAAAATGGTTTCTCTCCGCTGAACAAATCGGCCACCAGAGCTAAAAATAGAAAAAACCTTTAAACGACATCTCCTCCTAGCCCTTTGGCTTGATTTCAAAACAAATTTCACAGAAATGTTCTTAAAGGTGACCCCCTACCAAAATTGTTAAAATGGTTCCACTCCGCTGAACAAAATGGCCACCAAAGCTAAAAATAGAAAAACCTTTAAACAAAATCTACTCCTGGCCCTTTTGCCTGATTTCAAAATAATTTCACAGAAATGCCCCTTAGGTGGCCCTCTACCAAAATTGTTAAAATGGTTCCGCTCCACTGAACAAAATGGCCACCATAGCTAAAATTAGATAAACCTGTAAACGACATCTCCTCCTAGCTCTTTTGCCCGATTTCAAAATAATTTTACAGAAATATTCTTTGGGTGACCCTTTAACAAAATTGCTAAAATGGTTCCACTCTGTTGAACAAAATGGCCACCAGAGCTAAAAATAGAAAAAAACTTTAAATGACATCTCCTCAGAGCCCTTTGGCCCGATTTCAAAATAATTTCACAGAAATGTTCCTGAGGTAACCCTCTGCCAAAATTGCTAAAATGGCATGTGTCCGTTAACTTTTTCTTCAAACAACATCTTCTCCTAAACCACTGATCGGATTTTGACCAAACTTCACAGGAATGATCCTTAGGTGGCCCCCTTTCAAAGTTGTTAAAATGGTTCTGGTCTGTTACACATCTAGTTGACAAGAGCTAAAAATAGATTTTTTTGCTGAACATATTTAAAAATTTTCTTCTCTGAAACCACAAGGCCCAGGTCTTTGATATTTGGTAGTAGACCTCTATCAAGATTGTTCAAATTATAGGCCTAGGGAAAAAATGTCCCCACCTGCACCTTTGGTTTTACATTGACTTATACAAAGAAAATCTTTAAAAAAAAAATTTCTCCAAAACCGCATGGCCCAGATCTTTGAAGTTTGATGTGTAGCTTCATCTAGTGTACTTCTACCAAGGTTGTTCAAATCATAGTCCTTGGGCCAAAAATGGTCCCGCCCCGGGGCCCTTAGTTTTTACATTGACTTATATAGGGAAATTTTAAAAAATCTTCTACTCTGAAACCGCAAGGTCCAGGTCTTTGATATTTGGTGTGAAGCTTCATCTAAACTGTTCAAATCATAGCCCTAGGAAATAGAAGTCAAGGCAATGAAAACCTTTGAAAATCTTCTTGTCTGAAAGCAGAAAGCCAAGGTCTTTGATATTTGGTATAAAGCTTCGTTTTGTGGATTATCTCCCATGATTGTTCAAATTATAGCCCTGGGGCCAAAAATGGCCTGCCCCAGGGACCTCAAGGTTTAAATAGACCTTTATAAGGAAAACCTTTAAAAATCTTCTTGTCTGAAACCAGAAGGCTCCGGTCTTTGATATTTGGTATGAAGCTTCACTTTTTAGACCACCATCAAGATTATTCATATTATAGCCCGGACCAATAATGGCTCTCCCAGGGGCCCAATTGATACCCTATAGATCAGGTGAGCGATCCAGGGCCATCATGGCCCTCTTGTTCATTATTCATAAGAGATTTTGAAGCACAATTCACTTCATTGGAAACACTGAACCTTCCATGAATGGCTTGAAACAAAGAAAAGATAAGATTACACCATGTGACCTTGGTTTCATTGGGTGACAGGGCTTGAGATGTCATTTCATCTCATTGTCGGGTAAAAGTCCCACAATATTGGAAGCAACGTCTCCAAAATGACCTACACAGTGATGACGGGGATGTTAAACCTCAAATCAAATAAAAACACCATGTGACCAGTTGTGACATGCAGATATCACATTCATGGAAATTTATAAGTGGAATATGGCTACAATTGTAATACCTTATAAACAGATCCTCTATTTGTTGACACCCTCCTCATATTTCAGTACATGATAGATACTCACATGGATGAGATGTGGCAAGAATACCTGACAGATCTTGCTGGAGGTGATGTGTTCCCACCTAACCCCTTCCCGAGGCTTATTACTAAACTACGGCAGTGTGCTATGAGGTAAGTACATGTACATCTAAACCTCTTTATAGCACTGTTCATTATGTCTCCCCCGAAAATTTTTTTTTCGGAGAGACATATTGTTTTTCCCCCGGGCATCTGTCTGTCCATCTGTCTGTCCATCTGTCCGTCTGTCACACATTCGTGTCTGCTCTATAACTTGAAAACCGTTAGAGCTATCTTCAAGAAACTTCGTATAAATATTAATCAGCATTAGACAACGTGCATTGCGCAAGAACTATAACTCTCGCATTTATACTTTTTTAATTATCTCCCTTGGAAGTTTGTCGGTATGTATATATGTATGGGCAAATCGTGTCCGGTCAATAACTTTCTTATTTTCAGATGGATTTTAAAATTACTTGGCAGAAATATTAACAACCATAAGTCGATGTGTGGTGCGCATGAGGCAGGTCTGTACCTCAAAGGTCAAGGTCATACTTAGGGGTCAAAGGTCAAAAAAGGGGCCTTTTTTTCGTATTTGGTCAATAACTTTCTTATTTTGAGATGGAATTTAAAATTACTTGACATAATTATTAACAACCATGAGACAATGTGTGGTGCGCATGAGGCAGGTCGGTACCTCAAAGGTCAAGGTCATACTTAGAGGTCAAAGGCCAAAAAAGGGGCCTTTTTTTCGTATTTCGTCAATAACTTTATTTTTTTGAAATGGATTTTAAAATTACTTGGCATAATTATTAACAACCATGAGACGATGTGTGGTGCACATGAGGCAGGTCGGTACCTCAAAGGTCAAGGTCATACTTAGAGGTCAAAGGTAAAAAACGGGGCCTTTTTTTTCGTATTTGGTCAATAACTTAATTATTTTGAGATGGATTTTAAAATTACTTGGCATAATTATTAACAACCATGAGACGATGTGTGGTGGGCATGAGGCAGGTCGGTACCTCAAAGGTCAAGGTCATTCTTAAAGGTCAAAAGTCAACAAAGGGGCCTTTTTTCGTATTTGGTCAATAACTTTCTTATTTTGAGATGGATTTTGAAATCACTTGGCAGAAATGTTAACCAATATAAGACGATGTGTTGCGTGCATGACCCAGGTTGGTACCTCAAAGGTCAAGGTCATACTTAGAGGTCAAAGGCAAAAAAGGGGCCTTTTTTCTGGTTTTGTCAATTACTTGCTTATTAGCTCACCTGAGCCGAAGGCTCATGTGAGGTATTAGTATACCACGAGCCGGCGTCCGTCGTCCGTCGTCGTCGTCGTCCGTCGTCGTCGTCGTCGTCCGTCGTCCACACTTTCAAAGAAGTATATCTCCGGAACCAGTGGGCCAATCTTGATCAAATTTCATGTGAAGCATTATCAGGTAGGGGGAAAGGCTGCATACTGTTTTCGGGCAGATCGGATTGGAACTCTGGTTGCCATGGCAACAAATAGCTCCCATAGACTTAACATAGGAAAAAGTTTGTCATCACTCTAGCTCCGTCAATTTTTTTCTGATTGTCTTCATTCTTGCAGATAACGAGGACAGGCATGAAATCTCGATCAAGTTCGATTTTGGGCTGAATCGGATTATTCACTCAGGAGTTACGTGCCCTTGAGCGTTAGGAAAAAGCTTGTCATCACTCTAGCTCAGTCAATTTTTTTCTGATCGACTTCATTCTTGCAGATAACGAGGACAGGCATGAAATCTCGATCAAGTTCGATTTTGGGCTGAATCGGATTATTCACTCAGGAGTTAAGTGCCCTTGAGCGTTCAAAAAATTGCCTATTGACTTAACATGGGGAGAATGTTGTCATCACTGTAGCTGCTTCAATTATTTTCAGATTGGCTTTATTCTTGCAGATAACCAGCACAGCCAAGAAATCTCGGTCAAGTTCGATAACTGGCAGAATCGGATCATTCACTTAGGAGTTACCTGCCCTTGTGTGTTTTTGCATTAGGGTTAATGGGAATTTCAAAAATGTATATCTTAAAGACTACTTGGCCAACTTTGATCAAATTTCATGTGTCGCATTATTGGGCACGTGGAAAGGCTTCATTAGGTTTTCAGGCAGATCTGAGTGGAACTCTGGTTGCCATGGCAACATCTAGCTCCCATAGACTTCATATAGGAAAAAGCTTGTCATCACTCTAGCTCCGTCAATTTTTTTCTGATCGACTTCATTCTTGCAGATAACCAGTACAGGCATAAAATCTCGGTCAAGTTCGATTTTGGGCCGAATCAGATAATTCACTCAAGAGTTACGTCCCCTTGAGCGCCCTAAAAATTGCCTATCGACTTAACATGGGGAAAATGTTGTCATCACTGTAGCTAGTAACGAGGACAGGCATAAAATCTCGGTTAAGTTCGATTTTGGGCAGAATCGGAATATTGACCTCAGAGTTACGTGACCTTGAGCGACAAAAAATTTGCCCATAGACTTAATATAGGGAAAATGTTGTGACTACGATAGCGACTTGAATTTTTTTCAGATCAGCTTCAAACTTGCAGGTAACGAGGACAGACATAAAATAACGGTTAAGTTCGATTTTGGGCCGAATCGGATTATTTGCCTTGGAGTTACCTGCCCTTGAGCATGAAAAAATACGTTGTGACCACGATAACAACTTTATTTTTATTCAGATCAGCTTCAAACTTGCAGGTAACGAGGACAGGCATAAAATCCCGGTTAAGTTCGATTTTGGGCCGAATCGGAATATTGACCTCGGAGTTACGTGACCTTGAGCGACAAAAAATTTGCCCATAGACTTAACATAGGGAAAATGTTGTGACTACGATAGCGACTTGAATTTTTTTTCATATCAGCTTCAAACTTGCAGGTAACGAGGACAGACATAAAATCTCGGTTAAGTTAGATTTTGGGCAGAATCGGATTATTTGCCTTGGAGTTACCTGCCCTTGAGCATAAAAAAATACGTTGTGACCACGATAGCAACTTTATTTTTATTCAGATCAGCTTCAAACTTTCAGGTAACGTGGACAGGCATAAAATCTCAGTTAAGTTCGAATCGGAATATTGACCTTGGAGTTACATGACCTTGAGCGACAAAAAAATTGCCCATAGACTTTACATAGGGAAAATGTTGTGACTACAATAGTGACTTGAATTTTTTTCAGATCAGCTTCAAACTTGCAGGTAACGAGGACAGACATAAAATCTCGGTTAAGTTCGATTTTGGGCCGAATCAGATTATTTGCCTTGGAGTTACCTGTCCTTGAGCTTAAAAAATACGTTGTGACCACGATAGCAACTTTATTTTTATTCATATCAGCTTCAAACTTGCAGGTAACGAGGACAGGCATAAAATCTTGGTTAAGTTCAATTTTGGGCTGAATCGGAATATTGACCTCGGAGTTACGTGACCTTGAGCGACAAAAAATTTGCCCATAGACTTAATTAGGGAAAATGTTGCGACTACGATAGCGACTTGAATTTTTTTCAGATCAGCATCAAACTTGCAGGTAACGAGGACAGACATAAAATCTCGGTTAAGTTCGATTTTGGGCCGAATCGGAATATTTGCCTTGGAGTTACCTGCCCTTGAGCATAAAAAAATACGTTGTGACCACGATAGCAACTTTATTTTTATTCAGATCAGCTTCAAACTTGCAGGTAACGTGGACAGGCATAAAATCTCAGTTAAGTTCGAATCGGAATATTGACCTCGGAGTTACATGACCTTGAGCGACAAAAAAATTGCCCATAGACTTTACATAGGGAAAATGTTGTGACTACAATAGCGACTTGAATTTTTTTCAGATCAGCTTCAAACTTGCAGGTAACGAGGACAGACGTAAAATCTCGGTTAAGTTCGATTTTGGGCCAAATCAGATTATTTGCCTTGGAGTTACCTGTCCTTGAGCATAAAAAAATACGTTGTGACCGCGATAGCAACTTTATTTTTATTCATATCAGCTTCAAACTTGCAGGTAACGAGGACAGGCATAAAATCTCGGTTAAGTTCAATTTTGGGCCGAATCGGAATATTGACCTCGGAGTTACGTGACCTTGAGCGACAAAAAATTTGCCCATAGACTTAATTAGGGAAAATGTTGCGACTACGATAGCGACTTGAATTTTTTTCAGATCAGCTTCAAACTTGCAGGTAACGAGGACAGACATAAAATCTCGGTTAAGTTCGATTTTGGGCCGAATCGGAATATTTGCCTTGGAGTTACCTGCCCTTGAGCATAAAAAAATACGTTGTGACCACGATAGCAACTTTATTTTTATTCATATCAGCTTCAAACTTGCAGGTAACGAGGACAGGCATAAAATCTCGGTTAAGTTCGATTTTGGGCCGAATCGGAATATTGACCTCGGAGTTACGTGACCTTGAGAGACAAAAAAATTTGCCCATAGACTTAACGTAGGGAAAATGTTGTGACAGAAATAGCGACTTGAATTTTTAGCTCACCTGAGCCAAAGGCTCCAGTGAGCCGATAGTATACCAAGGCTTCGGAGTCCGTCGTCTGTTGTCCGTCCATCCGTCGTCCACACTTTCAATGAAGCATATCTCAGAAGGCAGTCGACCAATCTTGTTTAAATTTTATGTGTAGCACCATTGGGCAAGGGGAAAGGCTGCGTTAGGTTTTGGAGCTAGTCTGGTTCATTTGTTCCTTCATTCTTCTTTCTCTCCATATAGAGATAATAGACCAATGTTTAATTTTTAATCAAAGATTTCTCAGGAACTATAAAAGCTAGAAGCATCAAATTTGGTATTCAATAGAATAATGATGACTTATTTTGTGTAAGAGACATTGGGCTTTCTCAGCTTATTTGTTCATCTGTTCTTTCATTCTTCTTTCTCTCCATTTTGACCAATGTTAAATTTTCGTCAAAGATTTCTCAGGAACTATAGAAGCTAGAAGTCTCAAACTTGGAATGCAATGCAATAATCATGACTTATATCCTGTAAGGGTCAATGGGCTGGATTCTATTAGCAGATTTAGTAGTCAAGTCTGTGAATTGTTAAAACTTAATTTCCTCAGGTGAGCGGTTTAGGCTCATTGAGCCTCTTGTTAGCTCACCTGAGCCGAAGGCTCATGTGAGGTATTAGTATACCACGAGCCGGCGTCCGTCGTCCACACTTTCAACGAAGTATATCTCTGGAACCAGTGGGCCGGCCTTGATCAAATTTCATATGAACCATCATCAGGTAGGGGGAAAGGCTGTATTAGGTTTTCGTGCAGATTGGATGAGAACTCTGATTGCCACAGCAACAAAGAGCTCCCATAGGCTTAACATAGGAAAAAGCTTGTCATCACTCTAGCTCCGTCAATTTTTTTCTGATCGACTTCATTCTTGCAGATAACGAGGACAGGCATGAAATCTCGATCAAGTTCGATTTTGGGCTGAATCGGATTATTCACTCAGGAGTTACGTGCCCTTGAGCGTTGAAAAAATTGCCTATTGACTTAACATGGGGAGAATGTTGTCATCACCGTAGCTGCTTCAATTATTTTCAGATTGGCTTTATTCTTGCAGATAACCAGCACAGCCATGAAATCTCGGTCAAGTTCGATAACTGGCAGAATCGGATCATTCACTTAGGAGTTACCTGCCCTTGTGTGTTTTTGCATTAGGGTTAATGGGAATTTCAAAAATGTATATCTTAAAGACTACTTGGCCAACTTTGATCAAATTTTATGTGTCGCATTATTGGGCAAGTGGAAAGGCTTCATTAGGTTTTCATGCAGATCTGAGTGGAACTCTGGTTATACCCCCGGCATACGAAGTATGCCATGGGGGTATATAGTTTTTGTCTTTTCCGTCTGTCTGTCTGTCCGTAAACAATTATTTTGTGTCAAAGATATCTCAGGAACTGCTTCACATAGAAACTTGAAATTTTGCACACATGATCAGTATGACTACTTGTATTGTGGGAAAGAAAATAAGGGCCAAGGGGTCAGGCCTTTTAGAGTTATTTCCCTTTGTAGTTCTTGCTGTTTAATAGTGTATATTTTTATTTTGTGTCAAAGATTTCTCAATAACCACTGTACATAGAAACTTGAAATTTTGCAAACATGATCAGTATGACTAGTTGTATTGTGGGAAAGAAAATAAGGGCCAAGGGGTCAGGCCTTTTAGAGTTATTTCCCTTTGTAGTTCTTGTAAACAATTATTTTGTGTCAAAGATATCTCAGGAACTGCTTCACATAGAAACTTGAAATTTTGCACACATGATCAGTATGACTACTTGTATTGTGGGAAAGAAAATAAGGTCCAAGGGGTCAGGCCTTTTAGAGTTATTTCCCTTTGTAGTTCTTGCTGTTTAATAGTGTATATTTTTATTTTGTGTCAAAGATTTCTCAATAACTACTGTACATAGAAAAATGAAATTTTGCAAACATGATCAGTATGACTAGTTGTATTGTGGGAAAGAAAATAAGGGCCAAGGGGTCAGGCCTTTTAGAGTTATTTCCCTTTGTAGTTCTTGCTGCAGTGTATATTTTTATTATTTTGTGTCAAAGATTTCTCAATAACTACAGTACATAGAGACTTAAAATTTGGTAGCAACAACCAGTATGACTACTTGTATGGAATGTGGCCTGTATATGCAAAGAACCTTTTGCTATTGCCATTTTCAACTCGGGCGATGGCACTGGCCGGGGGTATACGTGCCCCACTGGGCACTTTGTCTAGTTGCCATGGCAACATCTAGCTCCCATAGACTTCACATAGGAAAAAGCTTGTCATCACTCTAGCTCCGTCAATTTTTTTCTGATCGACTTCATTCTTGCAGATAACCAGTACAGGCATAAAATCTCGGTCAAGTTCGATTTTGGGCCGAATCAGATAATTCACTCAAGAGTTACGTCCCCTTGAGCGCCCAAAAAATTGCCTATCGACTTAACATGGGGAAAATGTTGTCATCACTGTAGCTGCTTCAATTTTGTTCGGATTGGCTTCATTCTTACAGATAACCAGCACAGCCATGAAATCTCGGTCAAGTTCGATAATTGGCAGAATCGGATCATACACTTAGGAGTTACCTGCCCTTGTGCATTTTTGCATAAGGGTTAATGTGAATTTCAAAAATGTATATCTTGAAGACTACTTGGCCGACTTTGATCAAATTTCATGTTTAATATTATTGGGCAAGTGGAAAGACTGCATAAGGTTTTCATGCAGATCTGAGTGGAACTCTGGTTACCATGGCAACATATAGCTCCCATAGACTTAACATAGGAAAAAGCTTGTCATCACTCTAGCTCCGTCAATTTTTTTCTGATCGACTTCATTCTTGCAGATAATAAGGACAGGCATAAAATCTGGGTTAAGTTCGATTTTGGGCAGAATCGGAATATTGACCTCGGAGTTACGTGACCTTGAGCGACAAAAAATTTGCCCATACACTTAACATAGGGAAAATGTTGTGACTACGATAGCGACTTGAATTTTTTTTCAGATCAGCTTCAAACTTGCAGGTAACGAGGACAGACATAAAATCACGATTAAGTTCGATTTTGGGCCGAATCGGATTATTTGCCTTGGAGTTACCTGCCCTTGAGCATGAAAAAATACGTTGTGACCACGATAGCAACTTTATTTTTATTCAGATCAGCTTCAAACTTGCAGGTAACGAGGACAGGCATAAAATCCCGGTTAAGTTCGATTTTGGGCCGAATCTGAATATTGACCTCGGAGTTACGTGACCTTGAGCGACAAAAAATTTGCCCATAGACTTAACATAGGGAAAATGTTGTGACTACGATAGCGACTTGAATTTTTTTCAGATCAGCTTCAAACTTGCAGGTAACGAGGACAGACATAAAATCTCGGTTAAGTTAGATTTGGGCCGAATCGGATTATTTGCCTTGGAGTTACCTGCCCTTGAGCATAAAAAAATACGTTGTGACCACGATAGCAACTTTATTTTTATTCAGATCAGCTTCAAACTTGCAGGTAACGTGGACAGGCATAAAATCTCAGTTAAGTTCGAATCGGAATATTGACCTCGGAGTTACATGACCTTGAGCGACAAAAAATTTGCCCATAGACTTTACATAGGGAAAATGTTGTGACTACAATAGCGACTTGAATTTTTTTCAGATCAGCTTCAACCTTGCAGGTAACGAGGACAGACATAAAATCTCGGTTAAGTTCGATTTTGGGCCGAATCAGATTATTTGCCTTGGAGTTACCTGCCCTTGAGCATAAAAAAATACGTTGTGACCACGATAGCAACTTTATTTTTATTCATATCAGCTTCAAACTTGCAGGTAACGAGGACAGGCATAAAATCTCAGTTAAGTTCAATTTTGGGCCGAATCGGAATATTGACCTCGGAGTTACGTCACCTTGAGCGACAAAAAATTTGCCCATAGACTTAATTAGGGAAAATGTTGCGACTACGATAGCGACTTGAATTCTTTTCAGATCAGCTTTAAACTTGCAGGTAACGAGGACAGACATAAAATCTCGGTTAAGTTCGATTTTGGGCCGAATCGGAATATTTGCCTTGGAATTACCTGCCCTTGAGCATAAAAAAGTACGTTGTGACCACGATAGCAACTTTATTTTTATTCATATCAGCTGAGGACAGGCATAAAATCTCGGTTAAGTTCGATTTTGGGCCGAATCGGAATATTGACCTCGGAGTTACGTGACCTTGAGAGACAAAAAAATTTGCCCATAGACTTAACATGGGGAAAATGTTGTGACAGAAATAGCGACTTGAATTTTTAGCTCACCTGAGCCAAAGGCTCCAGTGAGCTGATAGTATACCAAGGCTCCGGAGTCCGTCGTCTGTCATCCGTCCATCCGTCGTCCACACTTTCAATGAAGCATATCTCAGAAGGCAGTCGACCAATCTTGTTTAAATTTTATGTGTAGCACCATTGGGCAAGGGGAAAGGCTGCATTAGGTTTTGGAGCTAGTCTGGTTCATTTGTTCCTTCATTCTTCTTTCTCTCCATATAGAGATAATAGACCAATGTTAAATTTTTAATCAAAGATTTCTCAGGAACTATAAAAGCTAGAAGCATCAAATTTGGTATTCAATAGAATAATGATGACTTATTTTGTGTAAGAGACATTGGGCTTTCTCAGCTTATTTGTTCATCTGTTCTTTCATTCTTCTTTCTCTCCATTTTGACCAATGTTAAATTTTCGTCAAAGATTTCTCAGGAACTATAGAAGCTAGAAGTCTCAAACTTGGAATGCAATGCAATAATGATGACTTATATCCTGTAAGGGTCAATGGGCTGGATTCTATTAGCAGATTTAGTAGTCAAGTCTGTGAATTGTTAAAACTTAAGTTCTTCAGGTGAGCGGTTTAGGCTCATTGAGCCTCTTGTTTTTAGATAGAACTTAAAGTTACTTGGCAAACATGTTAACTATCATGAGACGATGTGTTGCATGCATGATTCAGTTTGGTACCTAAAATGTCAAGGTCATACATAGAGGTCAAAGGTAAAAAAGGGACAGTCAATAACTTCCTTATTCTTTGATGGATAATGAAATTACTTGGCAGAAATGTTAACCATCATGAGACCTCAAAGGTCAAGGCCATAATTACAGGTCAAAGGTAAAAAAGTGCTTTTTTTTGTTTACGGCCAATAACTTTTTTATTTTTCTATGAACATTTTTAAAGTTACTCTGCAGAAATGTTCATCTTCATTAGATGATGTGTTGCAAACAAGACCCAGCTCAATACCTCCAATGTCAAGGTTATACTTAGCTGTCAAAAACGGGGGAGACATCTGTGTTTTTGTAGAAAAACAAATTCTAGTTATAACATGGTTTTGGATATAACATGATTTACAGATGGATCCAAATATGTTTGTTTGTTTGATTTGAGGTTTAACATCCCTGTCAACACTGTTAAGGTCATTTTGGAGACGTTGCTTCCAGTGTTGTAGGGCTTTTACCCGACATTGAGATGAAATGACATCTCAAGCCCTACCACCCAATGAAACCAATAGGGTTTATAAGCATGGGCGGTCCGACTCACACCGCATTGCCTGAGCAGGCTTAGATCCTTTAAGTGGTTTGCCAGTACTCGTGTGTTGGTCGGTTTCAGCTCTGCGTGGAAGCATCATGCAGCCCATCTATTTCTTCAAGCCCCGATGGGCAGGCTTATCCCAAATATGTATAGATTATATAGAAAAATGACCATATATGGTCATTTTTCTCTAATCTATACATTTTTGTTTTGATAGATGGTTAAATCTCTGTCACTGTGGCCACCTCTATTAAGTATAAAACCTGTCTTAAGCATGCATGGATTCAGTCCTAATGTAACAGGTGAAAAAATGCTAATCACCTTTACCCGGCCGGGGATCGAACCTGGGCCGCCGGATTGGTAAGCAAACACTCTACCACGTCGCTATAAAAGCCGGCTTAAAAGCCGGCTTGTACCGCAAGGCAGTACAGTGTGCTATATACCTATACCCTGTGACATTCTCCCCCTCCACATTGAAATTCGTCCTCGAATTTCTGGGAGTCCGAGAATCACGTGAAATGATACTCAAGGAGTTTTAATGCACATATATGGGAGTCCCACGGTGGGCGCCAAATGTAACAGGTGAAAAAATGCTACACACCTTTGGCCCGGCTGGGGATCGAACCCGGGCCGCCGGAGTGACAGGCCAACACTCTACCGCGTCGCTATAAAAGCCGGCTTAAAAGCCGGCTTGTACCGCAAGGCAGTACAAGTGTGCTATATACCTATACCCTGTGACACTAACAAACACAAATGGATAAAAACTCACCTATAATAAGCAAGCATCTGATAAACAGAACATGTGATATACAGTAGAACTTCGATGGCTCGAACACCGATGGCTTGTTTACCATGGCTGAGTCGAACCCGTTCTTGAGTCCCTAGGGAAATCCTCGATATAAGAAATAGTGGGGGATAATTTAGAAGATTTTCGTCTTTTATCTTGCAAATGTATGCTGTGTGTACTCATTAGAATCGCCTCGATGAGGTGATTCTAATGAGTACACACAGCATACATTTTCATTAAAAACACCGAAAAGATATCCAAAAGTATATTGTATACCTCCTGGCAATATCCCTCAGTGGCTCGAACTACCCCTGTCTCAACAGATTTTCAACGTCCCAAAGGTGTTCGAGCCATTGAAGTTTGACTGTATCAGGTCACACATTAGTTGACACAAAATTTGAATGATTTTGTCCCCTTGAGACTATTTTTTGTGTGCTAAAATGGCATCTTTCATATCTGAAGAACTGGCATTTTTTTTTTCAGATGTAAATTTGTGATATTTTTAGCTCGGCTGTTTTCGAAGAAAACGACAAGGTATTGTCATAGCTGTGGCGTCGTCTGCGTCGTCGTGCAAAAACTTTGACATTTTGTAATATCTCTGTCATTACTGAACATATTTACTTGAAACTCGGACTAGTTGTTCATTATGAAAAGGGGAACTCATACCTATAGGTGAGGTAACCCTCAAAATATTTTTGGCACTGTTATGCCCCTTTCTCGACTTAGAATTTTTGCAGCAGAGCGTTGGCACCCGCATGTGGTGCTCTTTTTCTTATTTCTAGTTTAAACATGGATTGTGGGTGCTTGTCAGAACTGCCTCCATGAGACAATTCTAACAACATTGATTGTGGGTGCTCATTAGAACTGCTTCATGGAGGCAGTTATAACAAGTACCCATAATCTATGTTTGGAGGAAAAATAAAGACAAATTTATACTCAAGTAAAACCCATTTTTCTCTGTATAAAGTTGGGTTTAAAGGGGTGTTCATTACACTAACTTGTTAACATGATGGGTTTGATACTTTCAAATATCTTTCAGCAACATTGTAAGTTGCTCTTAAAGCCAGTTTGTAGAGATTACATAACATGTCCTATATATTTTGTCAGAATGGATTTATTCTTTGAGAAATCTTCATCACTGGAGGAGAAGTTGCTCAACAAACCAGAGATGGTTCCCCTTGAAGATCCTGAGAACTATGTATACCAGGTACCAGGCCTAGATGCTCATGGTGAGTATAGGAATTGAATTTCTTGCACACCAGACAAGGAAATCCGTGATTTTACCCTGGGATAGAAATTTATATTCTGACCCTGGTGTTCCAACCCCAAATCGAATATAATCGCGTGTTTGATAAATGCACTGGTTGATTACAACCTCATGCCCGGCGGCGTCATGCGTGACATCACTAAACATTCCTGTTGTGTCATCACAAAATGGCGGACGTTGGTAACCGAAGTGACTGCAGCATTGAAATTCCGCGCTAAGAAATGGAAGGTATGCAAGAAAAAGAATCCAATATGGGTGTGAGGGGTGGATAGAAAAATCCGTCCCTCGAGATCACTGTCCGGCATCACTCGGCAAGCCTCGTGATGCCGGACAGTGACCCTCGGGAATATGGGTGTGAGGGGTGGACAGAAAAATCCATCCCTCGAGATCACTGTCCGGCATCACTCGGCAGGCCTCGTGATGCCGGACAGTGACCCTCGGGACGGATTTTTCCATCCACCCCTCACACCCATATAAGATTCTTATAACCTCATGTGAGCTGACACACCTCCTAGGGGTGGACCTCTGTAAATACGCTGCCTCTGAATCATTAGGTCTCTTAACCTTTAACCTGCTGAATATTCAATTAAGCGACACCCATTTCTGACTTTGAACCAATCAGATTACTTGATGCAGTTTATTTCTACATATCCATAAACTGAATGTCAAACAGTGTAGGTCCTGATCAGATGGCTTCTTCAGAAGCCATCTGATCTGGATCTACACTTTTTGCAAAGATAGGGGTTGTCACCTACAGCAGGGTAAAGGTTAATGCTCTGAGTCGGAGCCTCTCTTGGGTCACATGTTGGATGCAAAGTGCTGCAACAGAGGGTTAGGGTGTTTTTTCTCCGGATCTGGTTCCAGTATACGCCCACCTCTGATTAACAATCAGCTCAAAATAAGTGAAATAATCTTGACAGTGCCATAAAACAACAACAAAAAAAAGCACCTCCTAGACTGGTTATTCTGACGAAAAATAATTTGTTTTATTCCTTGTGGGAGGCTAGTCTTGAAAGAATTTCTCTCTTAGGCCTATACAGTGTCAGCCCCCGCCCATCGGGGCTTGAAGAAATATCTAAGCCTGCCCAGGCAAAACGGTGTGAGTGTCGGACCATCCATGCTTATAAACCCTATTGGTTTTATTTGGCGACAGGGCTTGAGATGTCATTTCATCTCAGTGTCGGGTAAAAGTCCCACAAAATTGGAAGCAACCTCTCCTAAATGACCTTTACAGTGTTGACGGGGACCTTAAACCTCAAATCAAACAAACAAACTTAACCCTTGTCCTGCTGTATAAATTAATTTTGCCACACCCATTTGTGATAATCAGCCAATTAAATTACTTGATATTATGTATTCATTTTAATTTGCAAAGTGAAAGACAGTGTAGATCCTGATCAGATGGCTTCTTCAGAAGCCATCTGATCTGGATCTACACTGTTTGCAAAGATAGGCTTTTAATGTATTCAGCAGGATATTGGTTAATGACTCGAACAACACTGAAGGCTCATTTGCTATGGCAGAGTCAAACAAGTCCCAAGGGTGATAACATATCGATGTGATATATTAAGAATCTTATATGGGTGTGAGGGGTGGATGGAAAAATCCATCCCGAGGGTCACTGTCCGGCATCACGAGGTTTGCCGAGGGACGGATTTTCCGTCCCTCACACCCATATAGGATTCTTTTTCTTGCATACCTTCCATTTCTATTGCGAATTTTTAATGCTGTTGTCACAGCATCACAAAATGGCCGACGTTGGCCATTTTGTGATGACACAACAGGAATGTTTAGTGACTTAACGCATGACGACGCCGCGCATGAGGTTGTAATCAACCAGTGCATTTATCAAACACAGCATTATATTCGATTTAGGGTCAGAACACCAGGGTCAGAACATAAATTTCTATCCCAGGGTGAAATCACGGATTTCCTTGTCTGGTGTGCAAGAAATTAAATTCTTTCATACCTCTAATGAAAATTTGTGGTATTTTTTCTTATTTATACACAAAATATAGATTGTGGGTGCTCATTAGAACCACCTCACAGAGGCGGTTCTAAAGAGTACCCACAACCTATGTCTTGGACCAGAAATAAGAAAAATAATGTTTACCCCCATAAACCCTACTTTTCTCTGTATAAATTGGGGTTTAGAGGGGTTCATAACAGTTTTGTTAACATAATGCAAGGGAGAAGTTTTGTTAACACAGTGCAAGGGAGACCTACCAATAGCTACAGGTAAGAAATAGTAAAGGACATTTTAGGATTTAGGGAGAACTTAAACTTGCTCTACAGGATGGGATGAAGAGACAAGAATTTCACCAGTTAAAAATTTAATGATGTTTGCCGGACTTGACTATTTACACTATTTACAGATGAAGTTTAGCATCCGAATGAAGCATTACATATCAATTCAAATGACTAGACAAAATGTACATCATACTCAAGACAGCTAACTTCATTATAGGAGATAATTCCTTTGAATGCAAATTGTTTGGCAATATAGCCCTTAAGCATTAATACTAATAATTTTGGTGTATAACAAGAGAAAAGAACACCGCCCACTCATCACTCCCCACCAATAACCTCTCCTCCCAGCCTTACAAACAAATTAACTAAAGGGAGGCAGTGGGTGGGTGAAAACTTTCTCGAATGCTGCTAGCGAGGTGATTCCTTCAATCCACTGGGTGAGAATGAAGACAAAGAAGTGAAAGCAGTGGCGCGAGTTAAACATTAGCCAATGAAATTAATAGCTGTGCAAAATCCCTGTGGGGGGCCCCACAAAACAATCCCTAGACTGGTCTAATGTAAAACAAAATGCTCTGTGGACTGGTGTCGCAGTTTAATTAAAATTTATGGAACATAATTTCGCAATTAAACTTGCTCTACAGGATGGGATGAAGAGACAAGAATTTCACCAGTTAAAAATTTAATGATGTTTGCCGGACTTGACTATTTACACTATTTACAGATGAAGTTTAGCATCCGAATGAAGCATTACATATCAATTCAAATGACTAGACAAAATGTACATCATACTCAAGACAGCTAACTTCATTATAGGAGATAATTCCTTTGAATGCAAATTGTTTGGCAATATAGCCCTTAAGCATTAATACTAATAATTTTGGTGTATAACAAGAGAAAAGAACACCGCCAAACCGAAGGTCCGCCAAACAAAGGAGGGGATGAGCAAGTAGACCAGTCTAGAGGATGTGACTATGCCAGCAATCAGCTTAAAAACGAGCCCGTTACCAGGCCACCCACAGAGGCGCCGAGCGATAAAGCCCAATTTAACCCTACAAGGCCTCTTACAAATAATGAATTCTGAGCTCATGCTAAGTGCTCGGGCCGCCATGTGTGTTTCTCTTGGAAAGGGCCCATCCTGAAGCCTACAACCGCCGTCAGGACATGACCTTGCATATGTCCTGAAAAGATAATGCTATCAAAATAAGCAAATTGCAAGCCTGCAATAATACAACTAATGTTTAAAACAATTAAAACTGAATTCAACAAGGTCTCTGTCGGGTAATCAGTCCCTATCATATAACCCGCATCACAGTCAGCATGTGAACTTGCGTAAATGGCTTCTAACAAACCTGAATTGTCAACAGCGAAACTGCTTGAAATAAGCGAACTAATTACTTACAGATTGTCTGCATAACGCTAACCGTTGTGCTCCTGTACCAATCCCGCTGAAATATTTCAAAACACGATTCTACATATGATTTCAGTATTATGAGAGTATGATCACAAACAAGGATACAATTTATATCAAATAATTGACATCAACTCTGTCCCGAGAATCTCATCTACTGACAACAGAGAACCCCCTCACCGTCCCGCCCCCTGGCCGAGCTGAGAGAGCCATCACTTACTGCCACTTCATAGCCCTGGTCCCAGAGAATCACAAACTCCTCCATGAACCAACCGGTTTCTCAAGAGCAACGTAGCACCCTGAGTAAACCTCAAGCGTAACCAGAAAGCGAAAGGGTCAGCAAGACCTCCATTGACTCCCATCACTTCAAGCTCCGTATTAGATGGGCAACAGAGTTGATGAAAAACTGCCTTAATCTCCTTGTCCCTTCAGTGTTTAAGTGTAGACCCTGATCGTTAACAGCAAATAATTCGCGAAGTGGGACACCACCTTTTGTAAATGGTCTGAATGTATGTAAGAATTCTACTCTCCTATTCTTACATAATAACTTCAGCTGGTTATTCACCCATTTCACCTTGTCACCCAAACTAATGTGATCAACAGGCCTGGGCAAAAGTGCTGATATGACTATTTTGGTGTTACTTTTCAACCTAATCTGCGATATCAGATTGTTATAAGCACTTAACATGGCTCCTGCTTCCATTCCTACCACATCATTTGTGCCAACATGAATGATGGAAATTGGGGTATCCAAAGACACATGCCCCTTCTGAATTTTGTTGGTCAACTGATTTATTCGCATACCAGGAACGGAAATGACTTCAGCATGGTATATACCCTCCACATATTTGGGGATAGAGTCAGACACTATCTTGACTTTAACCGGCCTTTGTTCTGAAACAAACAACATTAAAATCCGCTGTCAGTGTTCCGCTTACTACCATCATTAGATAATATTTCAAAAGCCATTCTTTCACTGACAGACAATTTTTCCTGAAAGTCAAATGTCAGGTAATTGCGGTAGCACTCTGATGCCCAATCCCCGTGGAACTGAATCAGGTTGGTAGGGACCCCGGACTTGAAGGTGAAACTACACCCCCCTCGCCTCAAACTGTGAGTTGAGTACTGTGTTGCATCCCTTCCGGTTTGGGTCACCAACCATTTCAGTTTGTCCTGCAACTGCTTATACAGCAGCGGTCTGAATTTACCTTTCTTAGACGGGATTAAGAATGCGGGAAGGTGGACAGCTGCTGGGGTTAGTGTGATCATTTTTTTATATGCCTGTACTGGACATAGGTCAGAGTCTGGTATTGCTACTAATGGAACTTTTAAAAGCCTTCTCCCAAATTGATTTGTTTTAGACCATTTAATTAAAACAACAGAAAAACCCTGGGAAAACCTTTATATCCTGTCTTAAAAGCTGCTTATCTGGATCAAAGTCTGACACTGAAACTGGGACCATATTCGACTTTCTTGCCATGAGAAAAAACATGAAAAGAAGGACACACCAGACTGTGGCATCCTCTGACTTCTCTAAATTGAGAAAGGAAAGCATATCGATCAAGATCTGTGGAGTTATGGGTAAGGCCCTGTTAGGCATATATGGATTTTTCCTTGACAAACCCCTGAGCATCAAATCCAACTGAACCTTGTTTTCAAGTGGGAACTTGATGTCCAGCATATAATGCAAGGTTTTGACTCCTGAAATATAGTTTTTTATTGACTCCACTGACTTGAAGGACCTGCTCAGAAATTGTCCGTATAAGCACAAAGTTTCAGTTGAAGTGGGTATTGGCTTTTGTCCATGAAATTGGCAGAACAGAAAGTAAGACTTCCACTGCACCTTTAAGTTTTTTGATGTGCCTTCAGCAAAAGCAGCTCTCACTGAATTCCTGACTTCCTTTTGCAGAATCGCCAGAGAAATTTCTGCAATACATGATAAACCAAAACTCAATAATGTAATAACCCACAACAAACCGTGTTTATCTAAAGCACTTTAAAACTGAGGTCAGCTCCCATCATCTCAAACTCCAATTACCGACCCCCTGCTTAAGTCAAACTTCTTTAAGACACTTGCTCGGTTCTGTTCTGTGTTTAGTACATTGAAACTCCCTTTTATCCCTGACCACTGCTAACTCAAACCAAACTGTCCAGGCCCTTGGAGTTTAAGATCAAGAGAGTCAACTGTACATATAAGGCTAAACTGATAAAACGAGAAATGGAGCAAGTTCACAGAGTAAAATACCATTAAAGTAAGATGAGAATATATTAGCGCAATGCCTCACCAGGGACTTGAAAAAGTAAACAAAGAGGTGTCCACAGAAACTCTGGTGCACTCCATTGCGCCCACTTGCTCCGTAAACAGCTGCTGTGCATTCCTATGCAAATGCCATCTTGACAGTATGTCTGCCACCCTGTTGTCCTCTGACCGGATGTGTTGGGCTCTGATGCTGAACTCATTTACTGCAGCAGTAAAACAAATTTCCCTCAGACAGGACTGATGGAATTCATCACGGGTAGTCCCCTTATTAATCAGCTTGCATGATGACATGTTGTCACAATATATTATTACTTTTTTCCCTGTCAACTTGTGTCCCCATAGTTTTAGGGCAACAACTATTGTCAAAAGTTCTAGGGCATTTATGTGCATCTTTAGCTGAGCTATATCAGGGGGAAACTCCTCGTGAAAATATTCAGACTGCATCATTCCGCCACAACCCGAAGGACAGGCATCACAGGAAAAAACTTCATCTGGCTTGCTCCATTCCTCCAACAACATCATTGAAATACCATTAAAAGTGGGTAAAAAAGACTGCCACCAAATCAAATCTTTCCGCAGAAAGACTGGAATCTGCATAGCAGACTTCTCGCCATGAAGTGTCCGAAGCCAGTTCAGGAGTCTGCAGATGAATATTCTACTACCATGGACGCAGGAGGATATGAAATTCAATTTCCCTACCAAAGACTGTAACTGCTGTAAAGTGGCTGAATCTTTCTGCAACCATGAACTTACTAAATCTAATATCTGTGTCACCCTTTCTGGTGTGACACTTAATGTCATGTCTTCTGTGTTGGAAAGAACACCAATGAAAACCATTTTTGTGTTTGGAGAACATGCCTTTCCCTGGGACTCCTCAATACCACATGAACTAATCAAACAGCCTAGCTCCTGAAATGACTTTAAGGACAATTCGGGCTTCTCAGCTCCAGCAAAATCGTCTAGATAGTTCAATACTGCCAATTGACACATTTGACACATAAAAGTAATTGCGTTAGTTACACGCTGACACACATACGCCGCGGAACGGAGCCCCATTGATAAAAATTTGTCAAAGTAATAAACACCACCAAAGGTATAACCCAATAAGGGAACATCAACAGGGTCTACTGGAATTTGTCTGTAAGCACGTTTAAGATCTCGCTTATATAAATGACAATTTCTACCCTTGAGCTTAATCAACTCAACCAAGTCATCGACCTTAGGAAATGACAAATTTGTTCTGTTCCCAAGATAATAATCCTTTGAAATGCCCTCATTGACAGATGAGCCCTCTGGGAAACTAAGATCAAGTATTATCCTTCTCTCAAGGGTGTCTTTTTTGCTTACGGTATTTAAAGGAGAAATGCAAAACTCATCTGAAAAGGGGATCTTATCAAAGGGGCCCAGAATGGCTCCATATGCTGTTTCTTTTGACAGA
Organism: Lucinisca nassula; assembly: GCA_963580285.1. Classification (NCBI taxonomy): domain Eukaryota; kingdom Metazoa; phylum Mollusca; class Bivalvia; order Lucinida; family Lucinidae; genus Lucinisca; species Lucinisca nassula. Next base: position 135,531,559 of record OY757022.1, read on the forward strand.
TATTTTTGAACCTCACCAGGAAATTCCGTGACTCCCTTATGATTTCTAGTTAAAGCAGATCTATTGTTTAAGTTGCCCGTAAATCCTATAGGAAAACCATATTCTAACATATCAACCACTGCTACATCTGCATAATCAGATAGCATAAACCGAAAGAAAGGAATATTCAAATTAGTTACCAGAGGAATTCTGCATTGTTCAAAATTATAAACACCTGAATCTTTGATTTTCTGGTAAATTTCAAAAAACTCTAAGTTCTCTGTTTTTGGCAAGGAATCATGAGCAATTTTCTGAACATTTTGAAATTCTGTACAGGAAGGGGTTTCCGTATCCGCCGTTAAAACACTTTCAACTTCCAGTCACTTTTGGAAATATGGGCAGGCTGAAGAAGACTTAGGGTGCTCTAGCTTAACTTTGTCATTTTTATGGCACACACTACAAAAGTGTGCAACCGACCTGGACTGACCCTTAATTACCTTTTGGTGAGAAGATCCAAAACTACAGGCCTGCTTGTTGTAGTCTGGACACCACCATACCTGATCTTGTGACTTAGAAAAATCTTTTTTCTGTACGCTCTTGCTCTTGAGTGGGCAACAGACCAACATTGGAGTCTCAATTTCAGACGGGTTGTCAGACCAAGTACTCAGACCAATCTCTATCCGCCTTACTCAAGCTGCATAAAATTTTAACAAAGCCTTCCATTCATATATATTTGCGAAGTACATTATTTTCCTAAGCAACTTCAGCCTGCCCAACTTTTCCTCAGCACCTGTCCGTTTGCACAGTACCACTTCTACCTCTCCCGCAACAAACTTAGATATATCTAGGGACAAGAATGATACAGACTCCGAGACATATTCGTATTGCAAAGCTGAATGCGGCCATATTTGCGGAAACTTGACAGTATCTGCTGATTTTTTATATAAGCCAGATTTCCGGGATTTTTTCTTTGGTTTTTTAACGTTGCTGGAAGATGCACCCCAGTCTAATTCAAGAGATATATCAGACTCTGCCTCTGTGGAGCTGTCAGACTGAGAAAGCCCAGACTGCAGCCCGAAGGCACTCAATTGCTTGTCAACCTCAGAATTTAAGCCTGGTAGCTCTCTCAAATCAGACAGTGTAACCTCCTCAGATTTATCAAATTTTACACTTTTGGAAACACTGCTCAAGTCTGTGTAAGCCTTAGAGGAAGGACTAGATTTGGACTGTCTTAATTTTGCATTTCCTGTCACTTGTTTTCGCGACTTTGAGTCTTTACTTTTAAGCTCACCTTCTTCCTCCGCTTGCTGAAGCTGCTTCTCCGCCACAAAGAGTTCCCTTCTCAACCTGTCTAGCCTGTCAGATCTCTTCTGTCGTTCTTTCCTCAAGGATGCGGCTTTTAACTGAGAGTTTACCACTTTTAAACTCGATTCCAGCTCTTCAATTTCCCGATCTAGGTCATGCAACACTTTATCTGCATCCTCGTGACCCAGATCAAGCTCGGCTGCTGCAACCGAACCGAAACCATCCTTTTCCGGCCTCACGACTAAAGGCTCCGACACATCTCCAACGGAACCCCGACTGCCAACTGAAGGAGAATCCTTGTGCCTTGTACCCTCGTGCATTTGTTTGTAATCTATCGGGGCCTGGCGTCGTAGGTCTCGTGGTCTGTCTTTAGGTCTTGCCCCGGAATCTGCCCCTTTGGTTACCGAAGCCATGACAGCGGGGTCAACTTGGACACAGCCGTGCAACCCCTCCCAACAATCTAACTAAGCGACTTCAAAAGACCAGTCCCGGTAACGTTCACAGTGAGGGGGAAGTACGAATCACAGACGGGTGGACAAAAGCTTAACTCAACGTGGTAAAGTTAGACACAATAATCAGAATCAGAGAATCTAGGACGAATCCGGGCCTAGGATCACGAAGAGAAACAGCTGCCAAGGGTTAAAGCCTGATACAGGTGATTGGTAAACAGTCTTGAATGAATTCTTGAAAACTTTCTCGAATGCTGCTAGCGAGGTGATTCCTTCAATCCACTGGGTGGGAATGAAGACAAAGAAGTGAAAGCGGTGGCGCGAGTTAAACATTAGCCAATGAAATTAATAGCTGTGCAAAATCCCTGTGGGGGGCCCCACAAAACAATCCCTAGACTGGTCTAATGTAAAACAAAATGCTCTGTGGACTGGTGTCGCAGTTTAATTAAAATTTATGGAACATAATTTCGCTTTTCTTACTTTGTTTTGAATATGTATATTGTGTGAACTCACTAGAATCACCTCCATTACGCAAACACGCCTATACAAATACATTACCACATATATCACCGAAAAAATGAAAATTTTAAGATAAAAAATTGTGATATTTTTCTTATTTCCGCTCAAAATATAGATTGTGGGCACTCGTTAGAACCGCCTCGATGAGGCGGTTCTAACGAGTACCCACAATCTATATTTTAGAGCAGAAATAAGAAAAATAAGATATACCCCCGGAAACCCCAGTTTTACTATATAAAAGTGGGGTTCAAGGGGGTATAAATTATATAGGCGTGTTTTCGTGATGGATGAGGTGATTCATAGAAGATCAAAAGGATGTACCTAAATTATTCTGGCCTGGCACTGTGAGTTATACTCTTTTCCCTGCCTTGAACATATTTTCATGGTCTCAAAGGTGTTTGGTCCATTGAAGTTTGATTGGGATTTTGACACAAGAAAAGGAACTTCTTATTTATCATATGACGTCGTGTCTGAAAATGTAATAACGCCATGTATTATTTTCGATAATCCACTAGTGGATTAAATATGCAAATTAGCTAGATACGTCCCGTAACGTTACATGAACGACGTCCTTAACGACGTCGCATTTACTTATGGCGGATAATTGCCATTTTTGTAAACAATCGTGAATAAAATGCATTTTAAATGTCATATGATAAATAGAATCTTGCATTCGTGCTCGTGTATTATTGAATTTATTAAACTCGTTGAGGAAAAGAGATAAAATGCTCGGCAGAGCCTCGCATTTTATCCCTTTTCTTCAACTCGTTTAATAAATTCAATAATACATGAGCACTCATGTAAGATCCTCTATTTCTCACTTTTCTGATTTACAAGTACCGTAAAAATCCAAAAAATTTGGAAACCTTGAGGACTTGCTGTGACCCTCCTATTTTAACCCTTATCTTGCTGAATATTCATTTAAGCCACACCCATTTCTGTCTATCAACCAATCAAATTACTTGATGTAATTTATTGCTACAAATTCATAAACAGAATGCCAAACAGTGTAGGTCCTGATCAGATGGTTTCTTCAGAAGCCATCTGATCTGGATCTACACTGTTTCCAAAGATATAGGTTGTCGCGAACAGCATGATAAAAGTTAACAAGTTTGTTTCATGATCCAGCCAGGTTTCTAAATAGTGCAGACCAAATAGCAAACAGTGTGGACCCTGATCAGACTGTTCCTTCAGGAGCAGTCTGATCTTGATTTGCACTGTTTGCTTAGGCCTGTCTGTCCCAATACTTAGGATCATTATGGTACATACAGCATAATTATAAGCAGTCTCCTGCTAAGAGTATGTATGGTAAAATTCTACTTTTGTGTGGTTTAACTTCATTGGTCAGTGGTAGTCACATGGCCATCAGCAGTACAAGCTCTCTTGTATATATATTTTTGAGTATTTCACAAACTGTCAACTCCAAAATCATTTTAAAGTCTAGAGGCCTTTTATTTTTTTCCTTTGTCCTAAATCAGTGGAAATGGGACATTTTCTTGTTGTCATGCCAAAATGATGACCCCCAGAGGGAGCACATATCACCCATTCCCTGTCACTGATGAGAAGATAGCCAGAGTGAGTGACTGTTTGAGTTCTACATCTCCCAACAGCTAAGGTCATACAGAAACGGGATCTCCGTTTAAAGACTCATCCGAAAGTCTGGAGAAGCTCGGGATCGATCCTGCGACCCCTGGTTTACAAGGCAAGTAGCATAACCACTAAACCACGGAGGCTTCTGAGAAGGTAGCCAGATGTTGATCGTCCTTGCTGATTTAACCACTTAATTACAAATCTTTCTCTGCAACCTCTTTGTAACACTGTTCAATAGATCTCAAAAATGTATAAATTGTATATTTTTATGACAAAAAATGTACTTTAGAACACAGTTGTTTAACTAACACAGTTTGTATAGAACACAGTTGTTTAACTAACACAGTTTGTATAGAACACAGTTGTTTAACTAACACAGTTTGTATAGAACACAGTTGTTTAACTAACACAGTTTGTATAGAACACAGTTGTTTAACTAACACAGTTTGTATAGAACACAGTTGTTTAACTAACACAGTTTGTATAGAACACAGTTGTTTAACTAACACAGTTTCTGATTTGGACCTCAACAAAAGTGCCATAAAGAAGTTGCAGTGTGTACATATGTATACATACCTGTTCTTTTAAACCCATTGTATACTAGTGGACTCTTCCATTCCTACATGTTGGACAAGTCCATTTGTCATATAAGGGGTGTCAGGCCTATTTTTTCGTTTTTTGTTCTCATTTTTGACGAAAAAATATGTTAGCAAATAGTGCAGGCCCTGATCAGATGCCGCATTTTGCGGCATCTGATATGGGCCTGCACTGTTTGCCAAGGTACCCCTTTAGGGGTATCCCGCATGCAATGGATTAATTGCTGTTTTTTTTTTTCAATACAGGTACTCTTCCAGCACTGGTTTTGCTAGACACAGGAGCTTACGCAGAAATATCCAAAATCCTCCACAACTTTCAACAAAAGAACTTTATACAAAAGAAAGGGCCCTATAGAGTGGGCATCTGCCTGGCCCTTAGTGGGCCCAGTATCTGGTATGGAAAGATGCAGCCCTATTTGAATGAGATAGAACTACATGAACACTACTATATACAGGGTCCCCAGGGCTGTGCCGGGGAGGCTATACAACTCTGTGCTGTTATAGGTAAATTAGAACTACCTGAACACTACTATATACAGGGTCCCCAGGGCTGTGCAGGGGAGGCTATACAACTCTGTGCTGTTATAGGTAAATTAGAACTACATGAACACTACTATATACAGGGTCCCCAGGGCTGTGCCAGGGAGGGGGGGCTATACAACTCTGTGCTGTAATAGGTAAATTAGAACTTCATGAACACTACTATATACAGGGTCCCCAGGGCTGTGCCGAGGAGGCTATACAACTCTGTGCTGTTATAGGTAAATTAGAACTTCATGAACACTACTATATACAGGGTCCTCAGGGCTGTGCCGGGGAGGCTATACAACTCTATGCTGTTACAGGTAAATTAGAACTTCATGAACACTACTATATACAGGGCCCTCAGGGCTGTGCAGGGGAGGCTATACAGCTCAATGCTGTTATAGGTAAATTAGAACTTCATGAACACTACTATATACAGGGTCCCCAGGGCTGTGCCGGGGAGGCTATACAACTCTGTGCTGTTATAGGTAAATTAGAACTTCATGAACACTACTATATACAGGGTCCCCAGGGCTGTGCGGGGAGGCTATACAACTCTGTGCTGTTATAGGTAAATTAGAACTACATGAACACTACTATATACAGGGCCCCCAGGGCTGTGCCGGGGAGGCTACACAACTCTGTGCTGTTATAGGTAAATTAGAACTACATGAACACTACTATATACAGGGTCCCCAGGGCTGTGCCGGGAGGCTATACAACTCTGTGCTGTTATAGGTAAATTAGAACTACATGAACACTACTATATACAGGGTCCTCAGGGCTGTGCGGGGAGGCTATACAACTCTGCTGTTATATGTAAATTAGAACTACATGAACACTACTATATACAGGGCTGTGCGGGGAGGCTATACAACTCTGTGCTGTTATAGGTAAATTAGAACTAAATGAACACTACTATATACTGGGTCCCCAGGGCTGTGCCGGGGAGGCTATACAACTCTGTGCTGTTATAGGTAAATTAGAACTTCATGAACACTACTATATACTGGGTCCCCAGGGCTGTGCCGGGGAGGCTATACAACTCTGTGGTGTTATAGGTAAATTATTGACATTCTCAGTGATTTATCATATGAAGTCACATCTGAGAGTGTAATAATGCCATGTACTAAATTCGATAATTCACTGGTGGATTAAATATGCCAATTAGTTAGATACATACCGTAATGTTACATCTACAATGTCCTTAACGATGTCATGTTTGCTAATGGTGGAATATTGACATTTTTGCAAAACAATCGTGAATAAATGCATTTTAAATGTCATGTGATGAATTGAATCCTGCATTTGTACGCGTGTAATATTGAATTTATTAAACTTGTTGAGGAAAAGGCATAAAATGCTCGGCAAAGCCTTGCATTTTATCCCCTTTCCTCAACTCATTTAATAAATTCAATAATACATGTACATGAACACTCATTTAAGATCCTCTATATACAGTCACACTTCAATGGCTCGAACACCTTTGGGACCTCGAAAATCTGTTCCAGACAGGGGTAGTTCGAGCCACTGAGGTTACTGTCAGGGGGCATAACGAGATACTTTTAGACACATTTTTGGTGTTTTATATTGGAAATGTATGCTGTGTGTACTCATTAGAATCGCCTCATCGAGGCGATTCTAATGAGTACACACAACAAACATAGCAAGGTAAAAGACTAAAATCTCCTTAATTATCCCCAACTATTTCTTATGTATAGGATTTTGCTAGGGGCTCAATGGTGGGTTCGACACATCCATGGTGAAGGAGCCATCGGTGTTCGAGTCATCGAAGTTCTACTGTAGATAACTATTGGAATGTAATGTTGTTCATACCTCATTGAATACATAGAGTCACAAGACTTTCTCTGTATATTCAGATAGGGAAGATAACTGAATTTGAATTGTCATTCCCTGTTTATTTCAGTTAATAAACACATGATAGGGAAGGTAACTGAATTTGGTTCGTTTTTCCATGTATATTTCAGTTCATAAACACATGGTAGGGAAGATAACTGAATTTGGTTTGTCATCCTCTGTATATTTCAGTTCATATCCACATGGTAGGGAAGATAACTGAATTTGGGTTGGCATTCCTCTATATTTCAGCTCGCAAGCACATGGTGGGGAAGATAACTGAATGTAGTCCTTTTTTCTCTGCACAATTCATAACCACATGGAAGGCTAAGAGAAGATAACTGAACGTGATTCCTTAGTCTCTGTATATGTTAGTTCATAGCCCTATGGAAGATTGTATTTCTTTCTTCTCTGTATATGTCAGTTCATAGCCACATGGAAAATTGCATTTCTTTATTCTCTGTATATTACAGTTCATAGCCATACGGAATATTGTATTTCTTTATTCTCTTTATATGTCAGTCCATAGCCACATGGAAGATTGTATTTCTTTCTTCTCTGTATATGTCAGTTCATAGCCACATGGAAAATTGCATTTCTTTATTCTCTGTATATTTCAGTTCGTAACCACATGAAGGTTGTATTTCTTTATTCTCTGTATATTTCAGTTCATAACCAGACTGAATATTGCATTTCTTATTCTCTGTATATTACAGTTCATAGCCACATGGAAGATTGTATTTCTTTATTCTCTGTTTATTTCAGTCCATAACCATATGGAATATTGTATGTCTTTATTGTCTGTATATTTCAGTCCATATCCACATGGAAGATTGTATGTCTTTATTGTCTGTATATTTCAGTCCATATCCACATGGAAGATTGTATGTCTTTATTCTCTGTATATTTCAGTCCATAACCATATGGAATATTGTATTTCTTTAATCTCTGTATATTTCAGTCCATAACCGCATGAAAGATTGTATTTCTTTATTCTCTGTATATTACAGTTCATAGCCACATGGAAGATTGTATTCCTTTATTCTCTGTATATTACAGTTCATAGCCACATGGAAGATTGTATTTCTTTATTCTCTGTATATTTCAGTTCATAACCACATGGTAGACATGATAACCAAGAGTGGATTACCTGTAATGGGAGTGTACTTGGGATCTTCATCCCCTGACCACTGGACCAGTGATGATATTCTCAGTAATAAGAGAGGATTCTTGACAGAATTTTCCACTGTCTGTGCAAAACGAGAACCTATTTATGCAAAGGTTAGATATTTTGCCTATATAGCGTAATGCAAGCTTCCACAGCTCTACCATTTGTCAGATGAATTATGTGATATTTTTCTTTATTATCATACGCATAACATTATCAGCAATCTCATATTGTCATTACATATTTTCTGTATATAACAATAGAGAATACCAGATTCATGTCTGTTGATATCAAGTTTATCAGGCAAGGCTTTGAGAATGCGTGTAGAATCACGAGGCTTGCCGAATGATTCTACACACATTTTCTATGCTAAGCCTGATAAACATGATATCAAATGACACGAATCTGGTATTCTATATTTATCAGTTTATCCCCTTGTGCAATCTTAAATTGGCAATTTACTATTAGTTATCGATTTTTTTCATTGCCTTCCAACATTCCAGTGCACAATAACTGGTGATATATTTGTTATCAGTTGACAATATTTTTTACAATGATGTTTTGTCAAGTAATTTTACCAATTTTTCCAGTAATATTAACATTTTTTGCCAATTTTTCAAGTAGTCTTGTTCAGTCATAAAAGTGCAATGTCAGGTTGACCTGATAAAGCTCACTTGTCCTGAGATAGCATCTCTTCATCAGGTCAAGGTATTACATGCAATTAGTAAAGGGGATAATTGAAAATGTGTAATATATAGTAGCAATGTTACCATCCATGACAAAGTAATATTTCTGTAGAAACTACAGCAAAACAAAGTGAAACATTCAAATACCACATCCTTATGACATAGTGCATTCTTTTATATTGTTTATTCTGCAGATGAAAATTTGTGGTATTTTTCTTATTAGTACTCCAAATTAGGTTATATGTACCCCTAAGGACTGCGCTTCTTGAGGCGATTCTAACGAGTGCCCACAACATATATCTTGGCGCAGAAATAAAAAAAATAATGCATAGTACCGTTTTTGACAACCTTATGTTTTCTATTGAAATTTTTATGCCCCCGCCATTCGAAGAATGGTGGAAAGGGTATATAGCGTTGCCCCTGTCTGTCCGTCCGTCCGTATGTCCATCCGAAACTTGAACGCGGTCAATAACTTCCTTATTTCTTGATAGATTTTAAAATTACTCAGCAGAAATGTTAACCATCATGAGACGACGTGTCACGTGCAAAACCCAGGTTCGTACCTCCAAGCTCAAGGTCATACTTGGAGGTCAAAGGTCAAAAAAGTGTCCGAAACTTAAACGCATTCAATAACTTTCTTATTTCTGGATGGATTTTTAAATTACTTTGTAGAAATGTTAACCATCATGAGACAATGTGTCACGTGCAAAACCCAGGTCCGTACCTCCAAGTTCAAGGTCATACTTAGAGGTCAAAGATCAAAAAATAGGTCTGAAACTTAAACACAGTCAATAACTTACTTATTTCTGGATGGATTTTGAAATTACTTTGAAGAAATGTTAACCATCATGAGACGATGTGTCACATGCAAAACCCAGATCTGTACCTCCAAGGTCAAGTTCATACATAGAGGTCAAAGGTAAAAAAAATGGTCCGAAACTTAAACCCAGTCAATAACTACCTTATCTCTGGATGGATTTTGAAATTACTTGGCAGAAATGTTGGCCATCATGAGACAATCTGCCTCACACAAAACCAAGGTCCTTACCTCCAAGGTCAAGGTTATACTTAGAGGTCAAATGTGAAAAAAGGGTCCAAAACTTAAACACGGTCAGTAACTTTTCATGGATGAATACAAACATAGACATATTTTCAGGCGGGGGCATCCGTGTCCTATGGACGCATTTCTAGTTTCTAACTTGTTCGGCAGTAAAATCCCACTTTTAATCATTCTATGATAAACAGAATCTTATATTTGTGATCATTAATCCCCCGCCACTAAGCGGAGCAAGGATTACAGGAATGGCCTTCGTCTGTCCATCAGTCGATCCGTCCATCTCTCTGTCTGTAACACTTTCTTGTCTGCTCCATATCTCCTGAACCCTTCGATTGATTTTCATTAAACTTTGGTCAATTATTTGTCTCAGTGAGCTGTTGTGCAGAACCCATAAATGAACCAAGCCGACTCGAGGTCAAGGTCACAGTTGAAGGTTGAAAGTTTGAATTTTGTGTCCGATCCATATCTCCTTTACCCTTGGAAGGATTTTCATTAAACTTTGGTCAATTATCCCCCTCAGTGGGCTGATGTGCAGAACCCATAAATGAACCATGCTGACTCAAGGTGAAGGTCACATTTGAAGGTCACAAGTTTAAAACTTTGAATTTTGTGTCTGTTCCATATCTCAGACGATTTTCATTAAACTTTGGTCAATTATCCCCCTCAGTGAGCTCATGTGTAGAGCCCATTAATGAATCATGCCGTCACCAGTCAAGGTCACATAGTGAGGTCACGAGTTTGAAACTTTGAATTTTGTGTCCGTTCCATATCTCCTTTACCCTTTAGAGGATTTTCATTAAACAGGGGTCAAATGTCCCCCTCAGTGAGCTGATGTGCATAACACATAAATAAACCATGCCAGGTCAAGGTCACAGTTGAAGGTCACAAATTTGAAACTTTGAATTTTGTGTCTGTTCCATATCACCTTTACCCCTAGAAGGATTTTCATTAAACTTCCTTCAAATATCCCCCTCAGTGAGCTGATGTGCAGAACCCATAAATAAACCATGCCAACTCAAGGTCAAGGTCACAGGTGAATGTCACGAGTTTGAAACTTGGAATTTTGTGTCCGTTCCATATCTCCTTTACCCCTGGAAGGATATTCATTAAACTTTTGTGAAATATACCCCCTCAGTGAGTTGATGTGCAGTACCCATAAATAAACCATACCAACTCAAGGTCAAGGTCACAAGTGAATTTCACAAAGTTGAGCCTTGATACAAAGTGTGGCGGGGGATTTGGCTGTCCCTCAGACTGCTTTCTTGTTTCATATGAAATAGATCAGCACAACTCAAGAATGTTCATAAAACTTTGGAGAAAAATCAGCACAACTCAAGAACTGAGTCGCTGGAGACTGGTAACATAAGTTTTTGCTGGAGGCTTGTTTCATAAGTTTCTTATGAAATGTCCACAAGTGTAAGATCCTCCTTTAATTTGATATGAGGATATAAAGAATGAAGTCAAACATAGATAAACTACGAGTACACAACTTTCATGGACTTACCACTCTTCTGTTTACAGGCTTATGTGATAATGGATGATTGGAGATATGTGACCTTGACAAAGCATTTCAAACTCCATTTTATTGAGAGTGGAGGAAGGTAGGTGATCTTTTTCATTTATTGCTATTGAAGGGCTGTGCTTCAGGTGTAGGAACTTATTTCTCTTCAAACACCCGGTGGTTGGGTGAGGCAAAGGTGAGTGACATATACCTTGCATCACTGGGGTTGCTAGCTGATATCGTCTAACCGTTGCGAAAGGCAGGTAAAAGAAGAGGGGGAGTGTTGTTATTGTTTTTCTACACTTCCATTCATTTTCCTCTTTCTCCTCTCTCTCACTTTCATCTCCTCTACTATCTTTTCTATTTCTTTTCTCCTTTTCTATGGGAGATGACACAAAATGATCCACAAGAGTTGACATATTGTTAAACCCAAAACTTCAGAATCCCATCTTATGAATGTTTGTTTTTCGTATGATGTCACATCTGAGAGTGTAATTACGCCATGTAATAAATTCCTTAATAGTCCACTAGTGGATTAAATATGCAATTTAGTTAGAAACGCTCCCTAACGTTACATGTACAATGTCATTAACAATGTCAAGTTTACTAATGACTGAATATTGACTTTTTTGTCAACAAATCATGGATAAAATGTGTTTTAAATGTCATATGATAAATAGAATCTTGCAGTCGTGCTCATGTATTATTGAATTTATTAAACTCGTTGAGGAAAAGGGATAAAATGCTCGGCAAGGCCTCAAATTTTGTCTCCTTACTTCAACTTGTTTAATAAATTCAATATTACATGAACGCTCATGTAAGATCCTTTATTAACAACGCCTCAGCAAGTCTATTCTAACAAGTATCCATAATACAGAATTTTATGAAGTAATAAAGAAACCACTCCTTTATCTGGAGTGATAATGTTGATAAATTACAAACAGACATACTAGCAATTAAAGATAACAAAAAAGGGCAAATTGGGAGCCCTCTTTTTATGACAGTGATTCTTGTGACTATTCTTAAGGTGAATGTTCAGTTGAATTGTGCATATTCTGTCTCCCAAGATTTGACTGAGTAATTATCCCCACACTTTAGCATTTGGGGATATTGTGAACGCCTCCATCCATCCATCCATCATGCTGTCTCCTTAACTTCTTCCCGGAATCCAACCAAATTTGTTACATGGCTTCCTTACATGATGAGGGTATATGCGAGCAGTGTTATTTTTGGCTCTGCCCAAAGCGTGGGGATTTGCGATGGTGTGCCATCAACTGTACGCTCAACTATACTGACTCTTCAACTGCTACACAAATTACTGGAGCAGACGAGAATCTGATTTTTTTTATACCCCCACAAATGAAATTTGGGGGGGTATATAGGAGTGAGCTTGTCGGTCGGTCTGTTGACTTGGTTTCCAGACGATAACTCAAAAAGCGCTTCACCGATTTTTATAATTTTTGGCACACTGATGTAACATTATAAAATACAGGTCAAGTTCGATTTCCACTACAATTCGTCAATTTTCGACATAGTTATGGCCCCTTTCAAGTGAAAAAATTGCAAAATGCCGCTGTTGTACTATCAAGGCAGTTTTTGTGGGGGTATTCATCACCTTTAGTGATAGCTCTAGTTTAAAATATTTTTCATGGTAAATAAGGCCTGACATTACAAGTGAATCATATGCTTAGCAGACAATTCACTTGTAATGTTAGCATACGACTCACATGTAATGTCAAGCCTTATTTTCCCTGAAAAAAATAAAAAAAAATGAAAATGCCTTCTGCAAGTCATAATTATCAGTCCAAGAGTTAACATTTTTAAATTTTGACATATTTAGCTGCTTGAATAGGATTTTAAGGGGAATGGATACACCTTCAGGGGAAGCAAATCCCCCAAAAGTATTTTTGTCTCCAATGTCAATAGGGCTCAACTATAGACGGATCCAATGTTTTGACACGTGACCTTGTTTACTTGTCACTGCGCATGCGCAAAACTACTTAACCTTTTTATGACGATCTTTCGTGGTTGGCAAAAAGCCGCTGGTTCCATATACACATATTGTAAATAGGTTTAATATTACGGGCATATTTTAGTTGACTGTTACAGAAAATCGATCGAATTACACTTTAAATGAGTAGATAAATATATTCTGGACTTTATTCCTGCATCTGCCGCATTTTTAGTCATTCGTTTTGCGCATTTTTATTACAAATAATTAAGACCATCCCGCCTCGTAACCTGTTTAAGTTTAATAGGTAATTATCATCAAAACATCCGCAAATATTATAGAAACCAATAATTACTAGCTTAGACATGTCTATTTTAAAAGTTTAAAGGTCAATTTTGTAGTTTCGATTCCAAACAAAATACAAATTTACAGAAAATAACATCGCATTTCCAATGGCGACAAACGGCCTAAGACGTTTTTAAGTCCCGGCAAATAGTATTATTGAGTGATGGCGTAGTGTTTGGATGTGTCTATTAAAGAAAAGAATTTGCTCCTTAGGAGCAAATTCTTTTCTTTAAGAGTTGACCCCTTTCTTCCATGGGAGAGAGATTATAGAAAAACGAACAGAAGTTTTCAGAAGTTGTCTCCCTTTAAAAAATGGCACATGTTCCCGTTCACATTCAAGTAGTCACCATCAACATGCCATTGGTGTTTTGCATCATTGGAATTATGCTGTATTTGTGTTTAATTTCAGACCTTATATATTCTACCCAGATAATCCAGCATCTTTCTTCCAGTCTGTGTTCCTGTCAAAAGAAAGGGTTTGTATGGAAACTTAGTCAGTCATTTGCTTACCAAAATCGTCACATTGTATGTGTGTGTAATGAACACCCATTATACTCAGAAAAGTGGGATTTTCAAGTGTAGACATTATTATAGCCCCGCTTTGAAAAAGTGGGGCTATATTGGATTTGGCTTGTCCGGAATTCCGTCTGTCTGTCTTTCTGTCTGTAATATTTGATAGTGGGTACCTTGTTACCGCAACTCCTCTTACAGTTCTAGGTCAATCCTTTTGAAACTTTACAGGTGTTATCATATAGGTCTGAAGATGTGCATATTCTTTTTTCATTATCCTTAAATAATTTTTTTCACTTATTTCACCTTTTTTAACTTAGACAATTTTTGAGATCTACTAATGTTAAAATGTATAGGGAGTAGCTACCTTGTTACCGCAACTCCTCTTACAGTTCTAGGTCAATCATTTTGAAACTTTACAGGTGTTATCATATAGGTCTAAAGATGTGCATATTCTTTTTTCATTATCCTTAAATAATATTTTTCACTTATTTCACCTTTTTTAACTTAGACAATTTTTGAGATCTACTAATGTTAAAATGCATAAGGAGTAGCTACCTTGTTACTGCAACTCCTCTTACAGTTCTAGGTCAATCCTTTTGAAACTTTACAGGTGTTTTCATATAGGTCTGAAGATGTGCATATTCTTTTTTCATTATCCTTAAATATTTTTTTTTACTTATTTCGCCTTTATTAACTTAGACAATTTTTGAGATCTACTAATGTTAAAATGTATAGGGAGTAGCTACCTTGTGATCGCAACTCCTCTTACAGTTCTAGGTCAATCCTTTTGAAACTTTACAGGTGTTTTCATAGAGGACTTAAGATGTGCATGTGTTTTTTTCATTTTCCAAAACTTATTTTTTAACTTAGACTGTTTTTCAGATCTAATAACGCGAAAAGTCTATAAGGCGTAGGTACCTTGTTAGGGATTTACCCTCTCACAAGTCTTTACCTTTAATTCATGAGTCTTTCTCCTCTGACAGGGCTATAGCGGGGCTATAGTCAGATCCTCTGACAGTTCTAGTGTTTTCTTATTTTTGTTTCAAGATCTATTATGGGTACTTGCTAGAACTGCGTCAATGACACTTTTCTAACAAGTACCCACAATCCATGTTTGAACCATACATAAGAAAAATGCATGAAAGTTACAACAGAGGAATGAAGCATATGTTCGATTATCGTCAAAATCTGACACATATCACAGGAGTTATGGCCCTTTATTCTTCAGCTATTGCTGAAATAAGCTGTTTGAAAACTCAACAGTCTGTGTTTACGAACTGATTTCCAACAAACTTGATACTTGGCTTTGCATCCATGAGACCTTGCACGATTCTGATCATGGCCAAAATCTGATGCATATCACAGGAGTTATGGCCCTCTGTTCATGAAATTATATATTACATGTTCCTCATTTGCTCAAAAATGCTTGATTGCAATTAAATTTATTGTCACTTGCTTGTAACAGAGTTTGGTGGGGGAGGGGGGTATTTTAGTCATTTTCCAACAACAGCTCAATCTAGCTTTGATCAGTTAGCTCCTGTTTCATGTTGCAGAAAATGCCGAGGACTAAGGACTAAAATTAATTTGGCACTGAGAGTTTCATTCATAAATCAATTTAATGCCAAGAGTTAAATCATCATGTGACCAAGTCCATGAAATGAACACACCCCACTCCCAATACTCCACTTTATACAGAGAAAACTGGGGTTTATGGGGGTATAAATTTTCTTATTTTTAGCTCGTCTGTTTTTTGAAATAAAACTTTCGAGCTATTGTCATCACTCCGGCGTCTGCGTTGTCGTCTGGCGTCGTCGTTCCAAAAAAACTTAACCTTGGCTATAACTTAAAAAAGTATTAGACCTAGCCTCATGAAACTTCATACACACACTCATCATCACAAGAGCTACATTTTGACCAAGGACCATAACAACATTGTTGATTTTGGCTGAATTATCTCCCCTTTTCCATTTTTTTTCTGAAACACATTTTTTGCTCTCATTTTAATACTATTCACAACAGAGCCTTCAAACTTCACATGAATGTTCCTTGGGACAAGACCTTTTCAGTGATACCACAGGTTTTGATCTGTGACCTTGACCTTTGAACTTTGACCTATTTTTCGAAAATTTAACCGAAAACCTTAACCTTGACCATATTTCCAAAAGTATTTGGCCTACCTTCATGAAACTTCATACACATACTCACCATCACAAGAGCTACATTCCCTACAAGTTTTATAACTCCATCTTGCAATTTGGTTGAATTATCTCCCCTTTTCTCTCCATTTTTTTTTAATTGTTTTTGTCTCTTATTTCAATACTATTCACAACAGAGCCTTCCAACTTCACATGAATGTTCCTTGGGACAAGACCTTTTCAGTCATACCACGCTTTTTGACCTTTGACCTTTGAACTTTGAAAAACAGACGAGCATGGCGCCGCTTGCGGTGCTCTTGTTGTTCCAAGACATAGATTTTGGGTACTTGTTAGAACTGCCTCAATGAGGTAGTTCTAACGAGCACCCACAACCTATGTTTACAGTATTTATAAGAAAAATATCAAGGATTTTCATGAGAAAAGTAGCCATTTCGAAGATTTGAATAAACATACTATGTGTTATTGTAATGTAGTATTACATGTATTGTACTTTCAGGCAGCATTTCACTACCAGAACTGTGGTCCTCCTCAAGGAGGTGACCCACTCAGTATAGCCAACGTTAATGCTGTCACTAGCTATATAGAGAAACAGATGTATGAGTGTCAGAGGAGATGTGATTGGCTCAACTTCTACAGAAATATGTTGCTAAGAGATCTTGTTTCTCAGGTAAGGATTAGTTTTTAATACACTGAAGCATGGATCCATCTCCGTATGACCTTAGCTGTTGGTGAGACGTGAAACTCAAAAACTCACTCAAGCATGGATTTTTTTCTAAGGCTTACATTTTGTTTGTGTAAAAAATGAAAACAGTGTACTTAACCGAGTGAAACTGATGGCTTGTCTACCATGATTAGACATTCTTTCAGTAGTTCCTAATAGTTCATACTAAACTTGTTTGAATTGAGGTTTAGCATCCCTGCCAACACTATTTAGGTCATTTTGGAGATGTTGCTTCCAATTTTGTGAGACTTCTATCCTACACTGAGATGAATTAAGGCGTAACTATACCAAATTTGTGACACAGAGGCCTTTCTGATATTTAATCTTAATCAGTGTGTCTCAACCCTAAAGTTTTTAAACAGAAACGGATGACGGACAAGACCTGGCAAACACAGCACTTCCCCCTCCGAGCACACACGGACCGACGTAGCTCATGAGACAGGTCAACTGGAGGCATCAGGCAAGAGACGCCTACCCGCTGACTTATAGACATCCCCCACTGAGCCAACATCAGCAAACATGGCCCACACTCCACGGAAGTCCCGGGCAATGACATTTCAAGCCCTGTTGTCCAAATAAAACCAAAAGACTAGTATGCATTAGACGGTCTGACTCATATAACTTTGCTTGGCCAGGCTTAGTCCTTCTAAGCGGTTTACCAGTGCTCATGTGTGATCACTTTCAACTCTGCATGGAAGCACCATGCAGCCCAATCTATTTTGATGGGTGGGGGTGACTATAGGACATAGAAGGACAAAAGTAGGATATATTACGGGAAGCCATTTATATTGATAAGGTATATTGTGTATATTCATTAGAAAGTTAGCATTAATCCTCCTGACATGGTTCTATGAATAACCCTCAGTGGCTTGAATTACTCATGGCTCAAACAAATTTTCATGGTCCCAAAAGTGAGCCATCGAAGTTTCACAGTATCTTTAAAACTAATCAGTCATTTAATAATGCTTATTTTGTTTAGCTGCAAAAGAATGCGAGTGGTTACTGAAATTTTATCAGAAAAATATATGTGTATTAGATATTGTACTCACAATATAGAAGTGAAGGCAATGATCAGGAGTTGATACAATTAACCCGCATCTCCCATCAGAGACACTCTAGGGAAAGAAACAGAAACATGAAACAACTAGACCCTAATGGAAACATCAATAAGTGAAAACCAAAAGGAAAGCTACTTTCCCACAAACTGGCCAATTGGTTATCCAAAAGGAAAAAAATACAAGCGATACACACACTCAAAGACATACCATAACAAAAATAAACTACGACAGAAGAACCGCCTTGGAATGGTCAGTGAAATGAATTCCCCTGGGGGGCTTAAATCGATTTTACGCCACAGCAATCCTTGCCCTTACTTCCATCGCGATTTAGACAAATAATTTGTTCAGTCCACATGAAGGCCTCCTAACTCATCAGTGCAACATCTCCGAGAAAACAAAAGTAAAACAACCACAGAGATGAAACATGACCATTTAACATCTTGGCTACTAACAAGTTTGTTAGGGCATTGATTTGTTTGTTTGTTTGATTTGTGGTTCAACGTCCCCGTCAAAACTATAGGTCATTTTGGAGACGTTGCTTCCAATTTCGTGGGACTTTTATCCGACATTGGGATGAAATTACATCTCAGGGTTAGGGCATTGAGTCTTTGAATTATTGTATACTGATAAAGTTTTTTTTTTGTCTATAAAGAACAAGTGTCAGACAGGTTAGAGTAACCATGAAAATCCTAAAAATTCGGATGCCTTGTGGACTTGCTGTAATTCTCCTAAAATTTTAACAGATTTGTTTCATGATCTGGTAAGAAATCCAAAAGATGCAGATTGAAATGGCAAACAGTGCAGACCCTGATCAGACTGCTCCTTCAGGAGCAGTCTGATCTGGGTCAGCACTGTTTGCTCAGGGCTCTCCGCCCCAATACTTAGGATCATTACGGTACATAAATTTAACATAGAATCAGAGTCGTATATCAGATGCGTATGTGTTACACATGTAGTATGGCTGGCTAGATTGAGATATGAAAGGTTTGTATATACTTTTAGGACCAGAGTCGTATAGCAGACACTCCATATGTTACACAGTATGGCCAGACAGATTATGTCATGTGACATGCTCATGCAGTCAGTCTTTAATACTATTAAGGTATTTTTTGTGTACCCATTAGAATTGCCTTAGTGAGATGATTCTAAGGAGTATACACAACATACCTTTGTTGTATGTACTCATCAGAATTGCCACAACATACCTTTTCAAGATAAAATTTGGGAAAAAATCTCTATTCTATATATATTGATATCTGGGGCTATTATTCTTGAGGGACACTAGCATGAGTTTGAATTAACCATGGTAAATAGAGAATTCCAGGTTCATGTCTTTTGATATCAAGTTAATCAGGGAAGGCTTCGAGAATGCTTGTAGAATTGCGAGGCTTGCTGAGCGATTCTACATGCGTTCTCGAAGCCGAGCCTAATAGACTTGATATCAAATGACACGAATCTGGTATTCTATTTATCAGTTTAACCCTTTGTACACTCTTAAATTAGCAAGATACGATCTGTTATTGATGGTCCTCAGTGCGTCCGAACATTCCGCAGGTCGATATAGTTTGTATATGCTTACCATACTTTTTTCCTTTCATATTTTTTCCAAGTATTTTTAGCTCACCTGAGCCGTAGGCTCATTGGTGAGCTTATAGGGTGGTCATGCTGTCTGTATGTATGTATGTATGTATGTCAACATTTTCAAACATCTTCTCCTCTGGAACCGCTGGGTGGACTGAAGCCAAATTTCATGTGGGGCCTCAGTGGGATGAGGGAACGAAAGTTTGTTCGCGGGGTCCAGGTCACATGACCAAGATGGCCGCCATGCCCATATATGGTAAAAACCCTTCAAAAATCTTCTTCTCCGGAACCGCTGGTCCGATTTTCACTAAACTTGGTATGTGGCCTTGGGTACTCGGGCCTATCATAGTTTCTTCAAATAATTGCCCTTGGATGACCTTGACCTATTTTATGCCAAGGTCAAATTTGGTAATATAGGCTTTTGAATGGCAAAAAGTGAAAACGGTGGATTTTTCGAAAACTGTTGCAGCCTTTGGCCTGAAAGTTGGTAGATGACATCAGCTAAATGAGTTAATAAGTATATATGAGATTTATAGGTCAAGGTCATTCCGTGACCTTGGGTCAAGTTTTTTAATATGTCAAACTTTAAACTTATTTTTCAGGGAAACTACTTGGTCAATTTTGACCAAATTTCATATGCAAGCTTTATGGGAGAAGGACATGTAAATTAAGTTGATGATGTTGGGTCACATAACCAAGATGGCCGCCATGCCCATATATGGTTAAAACCCTTCAAAAATCTTCTTCTCTGAAACTACTGGACGGATTTTCATGAAACTTGGTATGTAGGATCTGGGACGCGGGCCCATCATAAATTCTTAAAATGGTGACCCTCGGATGACCTTAACCTATTTTATGCCAGGGTAAAATTTAGTCACATATGCATTTGTATGGGAAAAAGTGAAAATGCATTATATCTAACAAACCGTTCAATATTCCACCACTAAATCATATATATTCTTGTTCCTTAAGATAGGGCGCATTTATTGACATGGGGTCCACCAGGTCCCTTAAAAAAAAACTTCAAAAATCTTCTTCTCCGGAACTGCTGGGCCGATTTCCACCAAACTTGGTATGTAGCCTCGGGACTCGGGGCCCATCATAGTTTGTTCAAATAATTGCCCTGGGATGACCTTGACTTATTTTATGCCAAGGTCAAATTTGGTCACATTGGCATTTGTATGGGAAAAAGTCTAAATGGCTGATATCTTGCAAATGGTTGAGAATACCACCCCTAAACCATATGTATATTCTTGTTCCTTGTGATTAAGCATGTTAAATGACATGGACCTTGGGAGTCTAGGGGGTCCCCCGGGGACATGCCCCACCCCCTTCATTTCAAAAAGTGCCCAATATCTTGGAAACTGTCCAGATCCCCACCCATAAACAATATATATTCTAAGGGGCTTTAAGTGACATGCATCTTGAGACCCTGGGGGCATGCCCCACCCCTGCATTACATAAAATGCATCAAATCTCAGAAACTGTTCAGATCCCCTCCCATAAATCATATATTTTCTTGTTTCTTGTGATAAGGGGCATTTAGTTACATGGATCTTTGAACACCATAGGTTAAATTGGGGGCCGACACCCCCTTTAGAAATGGTTAAGCTCTCCACCCATTAACCATATATTTTCTTGTTCCTGACCTTTTAGCTCATCTAAGGCTTTATCTTGGCTAAATATAACTGAAAATTCAAATTCAAAAGTTTTCCAACTGATCTTCAAGAGTCAGGAATGTGAATAAGGACCACTTGGTCATACAGCCAGATGCATTTAGTGACATGGACCTTAATTTGGGCCCCTGGGGGCATGCCCTACCCACATCATTTAATAAAATGCGTAATATTTCCCCACCCATTAACCATATATATTCTTTCTCTATATACTAATGTGGACATTTTCTCTTTTGATAATGGGTTTTCAGAAAAAACTCAATAAAAATTACATCAGGATAAAGAAAAAGGTTTAAAACAACTAGCGTTGCAATAATTTAGAAAATCTGTTGACAAATAAGGATTTTATAACCAAAAACACATTTGAATAGGGAAATTTCCTTTGTTAAATTGCTAGCAAGGGAGGTAAATATTTCCGCGCAAACTTTCAATTTCTTCATACACTGTTACTAAATAACTGAAATAATCATAAATGATGCAAAACACATCATGAAGTTCAAAACATTTAAATCGAGGCCAAAAAGATTCCAGAATCAAAACTTTATGATCATGGATTATCTCCCCTTTCAATGTAAAATCTCTATTCAAATCTTATTTTGGTCATAATTTTTTAAATAGTGAACCGATTTTCAAAATTTTTGTGGCACATGTTTCAAGAAATTTATAAGCAACTTTTGCTAAAGAAATCATCAATCCTTGTCTTTGTTTACTATAACAGAATCTCCGAAATATCATTATCAGAGGACAAAAACAGAACATTAAAACACGTTTGGTGACATGGATCTTAGATCATAAGAGGTCTAGAGGGACCTTGGGTGCATGTCCCTTAGCCCTTTAGACCTAAGGCTGTCAGGTGAGCGTCTTCAGGACCAATGGTCCTCTGGTTTCCATTTTGTCCAGTAATACTGCCATTTTTGCCATTCTTTTTTGTTCCCGGTTCATTCATAAAAGTGCAATGTCATGTTGACCTGATAAAGCTCACTTGTCCTGAGATAGCATATCTTTATCAGGTCAGTGTACTGCAATGTAATTAATATAGAGGGTAACTGATAAATAAGCCATCCATGTACACATTATTGAAGGTTCACTGTATATAATTTTAGGACCAGAGTCGTATAGCGGACACATTGCGTGTATTACACAGTATGGCAGGACAGATTGAGTATGTCATACAAATGATGGATGTCCTACAAGATATTGTACTGACAGACCTGCAGTCGCAGAACGTGAAAACTCAGGGTGTCAGTCGACAGGGGAACAAACAAAGTCAGAGAAAGGTAAGCATGTTTTCTAGTTTATTTAACTCTTCTCTTGCTGAATATTCAGTTTAGCCACACCCATTTCTGACTTTAAACCAATCAGATTACTTGATATAATTTAATCCTTCAAATTCATAAACTGAATGTCAAACAGTGTAGATCCTGATCAGATGGCTTCTTCAGAAGCCATCTGATCTGGATCTACACTGTTTGCAAAGATAGTGGTTGTCGAGAACAGCATGATAAGGGTTAAGAAATAAATCAGCTATAGCAGTGAATTGTTCAGTAATAATGGAAGTTTGGTGGTCACTTGTTAAGTAGCTCAAATCAGGAGCATGTAGTGCAAGTGATTTGTCTACTTATATCTGGCCAACAGACTGTGATTTATTACTCAGCTAGTCAGACACTTCTTCAGAAGCCATCTGATCTGGATCTCCACTGTTTGCAAAGGCAGGGGTTGTTGTCAACAGCAGGACAAGGCTTCTTCAGAAGCCTTTGATCTGGATCTACACTGTTTGCAAAGGTAGGGGTTGTTGTGAACAGCAGGACAAGGCTTCTTCAGAAGCCTTTGATCTGGATCTGCACTATTTGTGAAGGCAGGGGTTGTTGGAACAGCAGGATAAGACTTCTTCAGAAGCCATCTGATCTGGATCTACACTGTTTGCGAAGGCAGGGGCTGTTGTGAACAGCAGGACATGGGTTAACTGTTGACTTTAAGATAAGAGAAATCCTTCATAGATTGATCATGAAATCTTTTCTTTGGTCATTTTCTACCTTCTGCTATTGCAAGCAGGGCCTGTGTCACTTTATGGTGAAGGAATATGCATGTAAACCCATGGGGCCAGTACCGGTAGTTCAAAACTAACGATGTTGATAATTTATTATGGCAAAGATGCTAATATTTTTGCTGAAAAAATGTGCATACCTGTGATAATTTTATGAACTGTATGAGGGAGATTTGCCATTGTGATGAGGGAGATGTAAAGAAAATATAGGGAAATTCTCAGTTCAAATGAGGGAGACTCAAAAATTTTACCAAAATTCAGCATAAATTGGGCAAAACTTAATAGCAAATTGAGGGAGTCTCCAGACTCCCTCCTGATGAGGGAGGTATCACAGGTATGAATGTGAGCAGCTTTTGCAAATGCAAAAGCTGCTCACATTTTTTTCTGCAAAATTTTAGATAAAGTACTTGCTAAAAGAGTTAACTATTTGATCACTAACGAGCTCATTAAGCTAATGATGCTTTGAACAACTGGGCCCTGATGTCTAAGCAACGAAAAGTATAGTTAAATAAACTGGCCTGCTCAATATAAACTTAGAAGCCTCCGTCGTGTATTGGTTACGCTACTCGCCTTGTAAATCAGGGGTCGCATGATTGATCCCGGGCTTCTCCTGATTTCATATGAGACTTTAAACCGAGGTCCCATCTGCGTATGACCTTAGCTGTTAGTGGGACATAAAACTCAAACACTCACTCAATATAAACTTAATAGTGTTGTCTTGGCCTTTAAACTCTAAACTAATACACCACAACCTCGTTATAACACGGTTCATTGTAACACGGTTTGGATATAACACAGTTTCAAGATGGATCCCAAAAATATGTAGATTATATAGAAAAATGACATTTTTGATTGGATTTAACATGGTTGTTTAACTAACACTGTTTCTGCTTTGGACCCCATTAATAGTGCTATAAAGAGGTTGTGGTATACAAAAAAAAAACATTTTCTCATGGTATGGCTGTTCTTTATGTTTCAGAATCCTGTAAACCACAAGATACTCAGTAAGATGGTGATGGGTTTTTACCAGAAAATGATGTATGTCAGTGAGGCCCGACTGACGATGGCAGCTAAGGCTCTCACAGAATTTATAGAGAATAAATTGAAAAGTGCTTTAGTGTTTGATCCCGACACAGGGCAGCCTTTTGTTGCCATTGAAGATCAGGTTAGTATTTAAGGGCAGATAACTCAGGATTTTTGCACTTTATCATCATGAAAACATGCCTTTATAATTTGGACCCCCTAAAAACCCACTTTTATATAGTAAAATCAGGATTTACAGGGGTATATATTATTTTCCTTGTATCTGCTGAAAAACATAGACTGTTGGTACTCATTAGAACCACCTTGTCGAGGTGGTTCTTATGAATACCCACAATCTATGTTTTGAGCAGAAAGATGAAAACTATCAGAATTTATAATTATGTCCCCGGTAACGATAGCGGGGACATATTGTTTTTGCCCTGTCTGTTTGTTTGTTTGTATGTGGATAACTTTAACGTTGGTCATAACTTTTGAACCATTTGAGATAGAGCATTCATATTTGGCATGTAGGTTATTTGTGGCAAGAGCTTCACGTTCATGAAAAAAATTTTGACCTGTGACCTTGACCTTGATGTGTGACCAACTTTGAAAAAAAAAGGCCTTGCCCGGGGACATGTTCGTGTTTCACAAACACATCTTTCTTGTTTTATCTAAAAATTCTCATTTTTTGGTGGTAAAATTTTCAGTATATTTGAATAGATGTGTTTTCGTGAGCTCCATTTACAAAGGATATAGAATATACCTGAAACAATAGGTAAGTTGGTAAAACAAAGCCCAACGCCACATATCCAGATTCACTCAAGTACAACTTAGCAATTGAACAAGTTATATTAAACTAATTGTTCTAAAATAAATCAAAACAAGTAACATCATATCTAAATAAATCAAAACATGCAACGCCACACCCCATTTCACTAACATACATATATACAGTCGAAATTCAATGGCTCGAACACCTTTGGGACCACGAAAATCTGTTCGAGACAGGGGTAGTTCGAGCCACTGAGAGTTACTACCAGGAAGCATGACAGGGTTAATTTTGGGACATCTTTTGGGTGTTCTATAAAAATGAATGCTGTGTGTACTCATTAGAATCGCCTCATCGAGGCGATTCTAATGAGTACAAACAGCATTCATTTGCAAGTTAAAATTCGAAAATCTCCTTAATTATCCCACACTACTTCTTATGTAGTAGAATTCTCTGGGGACTCAAAAACGGGTTCGAGTCAGCCATGGTAAACAAGCCATCGGTGTTCGAGCCATCAAAGTTCTACTGTATCTGTCAAATAAGAAATTGTAACAGATATGCATGTATTTTCAATGGTTGCTTACCAAATCTGACCAAGCAAGAAATTCCAAATTTTCATGCAGAAATTTGATTCTCCCCATGCCATGCTATGAGTAGCAAGCAACCACTGAGTAAAAAATAAATGATAATAGTGACAAAATAGAAGAAAAAGGAAATTTATATATACACATGATACATTCAGCCCCCGCCCATCGGGGCTTGAAGAAATAGATGGGCTGCATGATGCTTCTAGCCAGAGCTGAAACCAACCCGCACACGATTACTGGTAAACCGCTTAGAGGATCTAAGCCTGCCCAGGCAAAGCAGTGCGAGTCGGCCCGTCCCTGCTTATAAACCCTATTAGTTTCATTGGGCGGCAGGGCTTGAGAGGTCATTTCATCTCAAATGTCTGGTAGAAGTCCCACAAAATTGGAAGCAACATCTCCAAAATGACCTTTACAGTGTTGACTGGGACATTGAACCTCAAATCAAACTAAATACAAATGATACATACTTTTGTTGTACTGACCGAGTGATCAGGATAGCTAATCTACAATAAGACCTGAGCATACAATGAATATTCAGCTCATTGAGCACATAACCTAATGTCTAGAGTTTCACTAATCTGATTATGGATAGTCGGGAGAATCATGCAATCAGAGAAGACTCTGATCAGACTGCACGAATGTGCAGTCTGATCTGAGTCTTCTCTGATTGTACATTGTGTTCTAGAAAGGGTTATCCTTTGGAAGCAAGGAATACACCACAGAACTGAAAAATATGGAGTGTACATGATTTCTGGGCCAGACTAGCTAGTTTTGGCCAATAAGGCCTCATCAGTGACCCTCAGATATTTTCAAAATTCAACAATGGAATCAATGATCCAAAAGGCAAGAATATATAAACTACACTATGATTTAGGGCAGGGAGACTTTTTACGGTCGCCACGGTCTTACTGTCTTACAAGTCTTACTGTACAAAGACAGGCAACAGGCAAGCTGTCTGTCTTTTGATAACTCTTGTTAAAGCCAGAAACTTACTTTCTGACAGACCCTGTTCCGGCTAGAAGAGATGAAAAGCATGTTATTGATCTATCAGGATGTTCTTGGTGGTGACATACAGAGCGTTTGTCAGGAGGTCACCACACGGTACATACCGCCAAGAAACAGGACGCCACAGATGGTTCTTGATTTTGCACCACTGAAAACACCGGATACGGGTTCTACCAAGATCTCAGGGTCTAGGTAAATATTAAACCTTAAATTGAACTTTGTTGAGTAGACTTTAATTTTAATTTTTTAATTATTTTCAAAGAAAGTAAGGCTGGACATTACATGTGAATTGTCTGCCAAGCAGACATTTCACATGAATTGTCATGCCTTAATTTGTCCGACAAAACAAAGCCTGATTGTGAGCAGATGATTCAAATGTAATGCCAAGCCTTATTTTTCTCTGAAGTATTGGGGGTGGGGGGATGAGGCAAATGTGACATGTATCTTGCATCACTGGGGCATCCATCTGATGTTGGCTTGCAGTTGGGATAAGCCCTGCTGTCCTTTCAGCAGGTAAGAGTCGAGGGGGGAATGTGGTTAATTTTTTCTGTTTCTACACTTCCATTTTTGCCTCTTTCTCCTCTGTCCCTCACTTCCATCCACTCTTCTATCTCTTTTCTCTGGGAGATGACACAAAATCACGCACCAGGGTTGATGTATCGTTAAACCCAAAACAATCAATCAATCAAATCTGAAAAATTAGGGGAAAAAAGTATTTGAAAACGATGCCTGCAAAGATAGTGGTAGGACGTTTAATGGTTATAAAATGTAAAGAAAAATACTTCCTAAGAAAAACTGGTTTTGTTAAATCTAAATGCAAACAGTGTAGACCCTGATCAGATGCTGCATTCTGCAGCATCTGTTCTGGGTCTGGACTGTTGGCGAAACCTGACATGTGATTTCAGTCTACATATACCCAACACTCTGACCTCATAGTGGAACAAATAACATGGTTATTTTTGGGTTGATTGTTTGTCAACTGACCCAAAGTTACTAAGCAGAAAAGCTCTTCAGTGCTAAAAACCATGTGGCTGTTACTGACATGTCGGAAAAAAAAATATTGAAAATAGCTGCTGGTGGCTGAGGTCCGAGTGTTGCATAAGTGGGTTATCTTGGAATCATCGGTTGGGCTTGGCAAACAGTGTATACCCAGACTGCAGACTGAACACCACAGAATGTGGCTACACTATTTGCTTAAAACCGTAATTCTAGGGTTAACTGAAACTTCCAGGACTATTTCTCTGACCTACACACAGAGACAATTGACCCACCAGTACACACAGTGCTTTGATTTTATTGTGCACCCATTTTAGCAGGAAGACTTAGGCGTGCAAGTTTCCATCCATTTGTCAATCTGTCCGTCCATCCGTCAACATTTTACCCTGTGTGTCTTCTCAGCAAACAGCAAAACTTCTCTTACCGTTTAATACCAATCATTTTGAAACTTTGCATGTGTTTTCTCCATGGTATGAGAATGTGCATGCGGTTTGGATATAATTGTTGGATCTCTTTTTATCACTTTTTCCAAATTGTAAACTTAGTCATTGTTAACCCTCAATAGATAGACAGTAGGTACCTCTTACTGATTTGTACCAATCATTTTCAAACTTTGCATTTGTTTTCTGCATGGTATGAGATATTAAGGTGTGTGAACTTAGTTATTTTCTGACCTCAGATATATATAGACTATGGGTACCTCATAAATTCCTATTTTGATTTCTTCTACCAGAAATAAACATTATTTTTGGGGGGTTGGGGCAAAAGGGAATGGAGGGCAGGTACATAGATATTTTTGCTGAAAAAAGTGAGTAGCTTTTGATCTGGTTAACAAGTCTGTGTATTTATTAGGGCTGGCTAATCGGAGCTGAAAATATAATCGATTATCAGTCCTACCATTGCGATCTATAATCGATTAGTAATCTCTAAGGTTTTTGTCATTATTTTTACCTGTCTGGCTTTCTGTCTGGGCATGACTCTTACCATATGTTGCACTTTACCATATATATATTTGAACAGACAGGCCCGAGCAAACAGTGTAGACCCAGATGAGACGCCGCATAATGCAGTGTCTCATCAGGGTCTGCACTGTTTGCCACTCATCCACCTATTTTAGGCATAGCTTTGTGTAGTAAATTGTACGTATCAAGTAATCGATTAAAAGCAAATCAGAAATGATAATCATTTTTGTGGTATTTATCGATCGATTAATCGATTATACGATTAATTGTGTCAGCCTTAGTATTTAGTATAGAGAAATGTTGGATACGGGGGTATTCATTATTTTCCTTATTTTTGCTCAAAAACATAGACTGTGGGTACTCTTTAGAACTGCCACATTGAGGTAGTTCTAATGAGCACCCACAACCTATGTTTGAACTAGAAACCAGAAAAAATATTATTTACCTCTGAAAAATGATAGTTCTACAGATTGTTTGTTTGTTTGATTGATTTGAGGTTTAACGTCCCCGTCAACACTTTAAAGGTCATTTAGGAGCCGTTGCTTCCAATTTTGTGGGACTTTTACCCGACATTGAGATGAAATGATATCTCAAGCCCTGTCGCCCAATGAAACCAATTGGGTTTATAAGCATAGACGGTCCGACTCGCACAGCTTTACCTGGGCAGGCTTAGATCCTCTAAGCGGTTTACCAGTATTCGTGTGCGGTCGGTTTCAGCTCTGAGTGGAAGCATCATGCAGCCCATCTATTTCGAAAGGCCCTGATGGGAGGGGGTCAAGTTCTGTAGATAGGTGTGTTATCATTATGTGCATTTGCAAAGCCTAAAATGCAAAAGCCACTCACATTCTTGCAGCAAAAAATATTAGCATATTTGCTATATTAAATGATCAAAGCTTTAAGATTTGTTAACTAACATTGTTAGTTTTGACTAACTGGGCCCTGAACCCTGTGTAGGACAGTCATCATTACGAAAACATGTCTATATAATTCTGACCCCTTGACCCCCTTATATAGTAAAAATGGGGTTTACAGGGGTAAACATTATTTTTTCATATTTCTGCTCCAGAATATAGATTGTGGGTACTCGTTAGAACTACCTCGATGAGGTGTTGGAGGCAGTTCTAAAGTGTACCAACAATCTATATTTTGAGGAAAAATATGAAAAATATCACAAATTTTCATTTTAAAATTTTCATTTTTTCGGTGATAAAATTTACTACCTATTTGTATAGGCCTGTTTTCATAATGCAATTCATCATCTCATGTTCAGTGCACAACATACTGACAGTATAAGGCATTGATACTTCCAGGGAGTTGGGCAAGGCCTGCTTTACTTGCAGCTGGTAAGGCCTTAGGGTACAGGGAGCATCTTTTATTTTTTCGGTTTCCACATTTTCATTCATTTTCTTCTTGCACACCAGACAAGGAAATCCGTGATTTTACCCTGGGATAGAAATTTATGTTCTGACCCTGGGGTTCTGACCCAAAATCGAATATTCCCGCGTGTTTGATAAATGCACTGGTTGAATACGACCTCGTAAGCGCTGTCGTTAAGGTTGACGTCATGCACGTTACGTGACGTCACTAAATATTCTTGTAGTGTCATCACAATATGGCGGACGTCGGTACTGGAAGTGGCTGCAGCATTAATAATCCGCGCAAATAAATGGAAGGTATGCAAGAAAAAGAATCCTATATGGGTGTGAGGGGCGGATAGAAAAATCCGTCCCTCGGGATCACTGTCCGGCATCACTCGGCAAGCCTCGTGATGCCGGACAGTGTCCCTCGGGACGGATTTTTCCATCCACTCCTCACACCCATATAAGATTCTTATATTCTTACTTCTCTGTTCTTCTCTTCCATCATTTCTTCTATCTCTTTTCTCTCTCGAGAGAGGACACCAAAGGACCCCGCAGACACAATTACTATGATTCTTGCAGGTTATCTTCCTATTTACAGGCAAGGATCTTTGAGGCAGGATCCGTATGTCAGAGAACCAGAAGTCTATCGCCTGCCATCCACTGCACAGCGGGCTGAGAGTGGAGTCAATAACTAGGTCACTAGGTCAGATCTTATGAAAACATTGTTGATGAAATGGAGGCTGCATTTTTCATTGGATCTCCATGAAACTTGGTCAAGATTATGTGTCTAGCTGAAATCTGTTTTGAGTTTGAATCTGGGTCATCTGGGGTTATCAAGAGCTCAGCAAGCGGGGCATTATATGTCCATAACAAGTTAATATTTGTTGGACTGAAACCTTGAAACAATAAGAGCTGGTTCATATCATGGTCTAACTACATATCAAGTTTCAGCTTGATTAGAACTAAATTATAGGAGGAGTTAGCCAGAAATGAAAATGTCTGCAGATATTTTCGAAATGTTTTATAAATATTTGGTGGACCATCCTCTCCAAACCATATGCACTGCTCCACATCATAGTCAAACTTAAAATCAAGATTTTGCTAGATCGAAAGGACTCCACAGACACAATTACAGGTTATCTTTCTGTTTACAGGCAAGGATCTTTGAGGCCAGATCCATATGTCAGAGAACCCGATGTCTATCGCCCGCCATCCTCAGCACAGCGGGCTGAGAGTGTAGCATCAAGAGTACTGGATGATCCAAATTTCTACAGACAACGACCAGCAAAAATGATGACCATTCCAGAATAAAGGCCATTGCCATGTCTAAGTGCAATAATTATCATTCTGAAAGAAACTGTCATATAAATGAATTGATAAATTTTTACCATTCCAGAATATTTACCTTCTCAGTGTATTTGAATGTTCAGGCATTCAGGGGCCAGTTGTTCAAAACTAACGACATTGTTAGTTAACAAATTGTTAACACTTTGATCATTTAATATCGCAAATATACTAATATTTTTGCTGAAAAAAATGTGAGCAGCTTTTGCATATGCAAAAGCTGCTCTCATTTTTTTTTCAGCAAAAATAACAAAACTTTAGATATTATACTTGCTAGAATAGTTAACCATTCGACCACTGACTAGCTTGTTAAGATAATGAGGCTTTGAACAACTGTCAACAGGACCGAGATCAATAGGAATATCAAGTATGAATGCTCAGATTGGTGTGCTACAAATCATTCTTCATGTGCAATGTGTGTCATGGAGCAGTCTGATCTGGGCCTACACTGTTTGCCTGTATGCAAAAATATTTTTAAAAAGTTTGCAAAAAAAAAAAATGCAGCGGACAACATAAGCAGACAACTTTTTCAGATGTACTTTTCTTTGGCGTCTTAAGGGTTAAAGCATGCACTATGTCACATGAATATGTTATTGTAATGAAAACAGCTCATGTGCTGATGATTCTTCAGTGGTAAACATGATGATCTCTCGTATACCACAACCTCTTTATAACACTGTTGTAGGGATCCAAACAGAAACCTTGTTAGTAAAACAACCGTGTTATATCCAAACAAAAATGTACATGTATAGATTTTATAGTTTATGGTCATTTTTAGCTCGGCTGTTTTCAAAGAAAATGACGAGGTTTTGTCATAGCTCTGGCGTCGTCTGCGTCATTGTGCAAAAACTTGGACATTTTGTAATATCTCTGTCATTACTGAACATATTTACTTGAAACTCGGACTACTTGTTCATTATGAAAAGGGGAACTCATACCAATAGGTGAGGTAACCCTCAAAATATTTTTGGCACACTTATGCCCCTTTTTTGACTTAGAAGTTTTGCAGCAGAGCGTGGGCACCCGCATGCGGTGCTCTTGTTATGTCCCCGGAATCAAATATTTGGGGGGCATATAGTTTTTGGTCTGTCTGCCTGAGCGTCTGTTTGTCGGCTTGTTTGTCTGTCTGCAAAAACCTTAACGTTGGGCATAACTTTTGAATGGTAACTGATAGGGCTTTCATATTTCACATGTGCATTCTATGTCACAAGACCTATCCAACGGTACCATAATTTTTGACCTTGTGACCTTGAACTTGAGATTTGACCTAATTTTCAAAAACTTTAACATTGACCATAACTTTCGATTGGAAAGTGATAGGGCTTTCATATTTCACATGTGAATCCTATGTTACAAGACCTTTCCAACCGTACCATAATTTTTGACATTTTGACCTTGACTTTTGACCTTCTTTTCAAAAACTTTAACATTGGCCATGACTTTTGATTGGTAAGTGACAGGGCTTTCATATTTCACTTGGCCATTCTATGTCAGAAGACCTTCCAACGATCCCATAATTTTTGACTTTGTGACCTTGACCTGCTTTTCAAAAACCTTAACATTGGCCATACCTTTTGATTGATTAGTGATGGGGCATTTTTGACTGTGATCTAGACCTTGACATTTGGCATACTTTTTAAAAACTTTAACATTGACCATAACTTTCGATTGGTAAGTGATTGGGCTTTCATATTTCACATGAGCATTCCTTGTCTCAGACCTTTTCAGTGGTACCATACTTTTTGACCTTGTGACCTTGACCTACTTTATTAAGACGAACGTTGGCTATACCTTTTGATTTGTTAGTGATAGGGCTTTCATATTTCACATGCGCTGTCGGGGCATCAGTTTTTCACAAACACATCTTGTTCTATATAATCTACACATTTTTGGGATCCATCTTGAAACCGTGTAATATCCAAGCCATGTTATAATGAACCGTGTTATAACCAGGTTGTGGTGTATATGGTAAAAATACTAAAAAAATTTGGACACCTTGAGGAATTGGTGTAATTCTAAAAATTTAACAAATTTGTTTCACAATCCTGCAAGGCCTCCAAAAGTTACAAATGGAATGGCAAACAGTGTATACCCTGATCTGACTGCTTCTTCAGGAGCAGTCTGATCTGGGTCTGCACTGTTTGCTTAGGCCTATCCCAATACTTAGAATCATTAGGGTAGCATATTCAAAGTAATTTTATTCTTAATTTTCAGAGAAAATATGGCTTGACATTACATATGAATTGTCTGTTGGGAAGATGATTATAATGATACTTCAAGCCTTTTTCACTGAAAGATAGATTGTTATTTGCTCTAGGATTATCCACAGTGCTTGACAGTAAAATTTTGTCTATCATCATGTGAACAAGTCCATGAAATGAACACCCCCTATACCCCACTTTATATAGAGAAAACAGGTCTATGGGGTATACATTATTTTTATTATTTCTGCTCCAAGATATAGGTTGTGGGTACTCGTTAGAACCGCCTCTATGAGGCAGTTCTAACGAGCACCTACAACCTATGTCTGCCGTATAAATAAGAAAAATATCACTGATTTTCATCAGAAAAGCAGCCATTTTGGAGATGTGAAAAAATGCACTATGTCGCATGAGTGTGTTATCATAATGATTATGTGTGCAAACAACAAAAGCTCAGTCAAGTGTGTACATTATGTGAAGTCTCATTAGAGCCATTGACTTAATAATTTTTGTCAGGAGTTAGCTCAGTTATTTTTTTTATTTCAAGGAAATTCTGACCCTTATTTTGTCTTCTGTCCATCTGTGAAATTGACTTTTGTCAGGAGTTGGCTGAAAGTTTTTGTTGTTGTTTTTTTTTTTTTTCAGGGAAATTCTGACCCTTATTTTGTCTTCCGTCCATCTGTGAAATTGACTGTGATAAATACTCTTCAATTCAGCATAATAGATCTATTTGCTTGTGTATTGCATACCTGTGGTAATTTTTAGAACTGTATAAGGGAGATTTGCCATTGTGATGAGGGAGATGTATAGAATATACAGGGAAATTCTCAGTTCTAATGAGGGAGACTCCAAATTTGTACTAAAATTTAGCATACATTGAGCAAAAATAGCATCAAAATGAGGGAATCTCCCTCCTGATCAGGGAGGTATCACAGGTATGGTATTTAGTTTGTATGTTATATGTATGCTTTTGCTCCTTTTGCCTTTTGTTGATTTTCGTTAAGTGATTTTGTCACCATAAAACAATATGTATACATATATAGCAATTTACTATCTCATGTGTTTCATAAATTTTATATGAAATGACCACTCATGTAAGATTCTGTTATGTTTATGATACTTAAAGTGCTTAAGCCATTTTGTACCAAATGGAATCTTCCTACTTATATCTAGCAAGAGTCCACTTCAATATTAAGGGGTGTCAGGTTGTGTTTTCTTCAAAATCTATTTGGAAACTGGCTGAATGTTTTGCAAACAGTGTAGGCCCTGATCAGAAGCCGTCTGATCTGGGCCTGCACTGTTTGCCAACTACCTGTTTTGGGGTTTCTGGTACAAAATGGGTTAATGACAGATAGAATAAATTAAATATATTTTTATACCAATTCCTGAAGTTGTTATGATGTTTTCAGTAGCTGAACATAAGGACAGCATATACATATCACGAAAACACGCCTATATTATTTTAAGCCCTTCAAACCCCACTTTGATATAGTAATTAAAGAGACACAATCAAGAACTGATATAGTCAGATCCCAAATACTTCCACAATATCACTGGGGAAAGAAGTCGAAAAATGGAGTGACGACAGTAAACAAAACGGACCACAGGTAAACCATGACAGCAGCTCTTCCC
The DNA here is from genome assembly GCA_963580285.1 of Lucinisca nassula. Taxonomy (NCBI): domain Eukaryota; kingdom Metazoa; phylum Mollusca; class Bivalvia; order Lucinida; family Lucinidae; genus Lucinisca; species Lucinisca nassula. Next base: position 135,566,716 of record OY757022.1, read on the forward strand.
CAAACAGGTGGTGACTCGGAATATACAAATCTAACTAAAAAGGAGCACCCCCGCCCATCAGGGCTTGGAGAAATAGATTGGGCTGCATGATGCTTCCAGGCAGAGCAGAATCGACCACACACGAGTACTGGTAAACAGCTTAGAAGGACTAATAAAAATCAAAAATGAGTTCCTTTAAGAGCAACGAAAACATTCATAAGAAAGAAGATGGGTCATACTACGTAGTTTCGGCTAATAAAGCCTCATCAATGACCCTGTAATGATCCGGCAAAGAAAGCCAGAGGAAACATACTGTAATTTTGCGAATTTCCAATAGGCAGTCGATTCAAAGACTGATATAAATCAAAATGGGGTCCAAATAATTAAAAACCTGTCTAGAATATGAGTCTAAACCAATAATAATATTTGCCTGTTCAGGCAAAGCGGTGTGAGTCAGATCGTCCAATACATACAAGCCTTCTACTTTCATTGGGTGGCAGGGCTTGAGATGTCTTTTCATCTCAGTGTCGGGTAAAAGTCCCACAAAATCGGAAGCAACGTCTCCAAAATGACCTAAATAGTGTTGAATGAGATGTTAAACCACAATTCAAACAAACAAACTAACTAAAAAGGAGCAATATACATAATGAGGGAAAGAATCAGAATCACCATGACAAATATTAAACGTGAAGGACAAACGTAACTAAAAATGAACAACCAAAAATGGGAAAGAATCAGAATCGTCAACATAACAATATATATAATTAGGGAAAGAATCAGAACCACCAACACAAAACATGAAGAAACCACAGCAAAGTACCGACTTGGAACTGTCAGTAAAAATTACTGGTAGGTTTATGTTAACTTTACTGGATCCCAACCCTCAGTTTCACTGTGGTTCAAACAAGTATTTGTTTGGTCCGCGTGATGGTATTCTAACTAATCAGTGAATCAACTAGGTAAACAAAGAAATCACAATTAAAGCAAAGTTGACAGAAGGATGAGGACTCGACAGTAAAATGCCCTGAGCCATTTGTTGCTGAACACAATGCCACAGGAACACTGGAGCAAAAGAAAACCAACTGTTAAACCCCGTTTGACCAAGCAACAGACATAAAAGTTCCGACTCCGACCAACTAATAAACTGTAAGCCATCTGATCAGGATCTATACTGTTTGACATTCAGTTTGTAGATTTGCAGGAATAAATTACACGTACATCAAGTAAACTGATTGGTTGATAGTGGCTACATTATTCAATGGGATAAGAGTAAATTATCGTTTTTACACCTCAAATAGTTTTAGTGGCTTCCATGGCTTAGTGGATAAGGGCGCTGACTCTTAATTATTAGGTCTCCCACCACAGTGGGTCATGTGTGAGACACCAAGTTCTGCAACGTAAGGTCAGGCAGTTTTTCTCTGGATAACCAGCTTGAAACAGTGAAATAATCTTGAAAGGGCCGTACCCCCCCCCCCCCCCCCCAAAAAAAAAACAACAACTCAAATGGTTTTCGTTTAGTTTAGAGTTTAATGGCCCATTCAACACTATGTAAGTAATGTTTAGCTTACCACACCTTTCTTGGGCAGGCTTATACATACATAGTTAATTACCAGTACAGTGCGGCTATCGCCCATCAGGGCTTGAAGAAATAGATGAGCTGCATGATGCTTCCTCGCAGAGCTGAAACTGACCCGCACACCAGTACTGGTAAACAGCTTAGAGGATCTAAGCCTGCCCAGGCAAAGTGGTGCAAGTTGGCCCGTCCATGCTTATAAACCCTACTGGTTTCATTGGGCGGCAGAGTTTGAGATGTCATTTCATCTCAATGTCGGGTAAAAGTCCCACAAAATTGGAAGCAACGTCTCCAAAATGACCTTTACAGTGTTGACGGGGACGTTAAACCGCAAATCAAACAAACAAAACCAGTACAGTGCACTTTTTTGCCAGTAACTGACTGCTGCCGATCTTGAATCAGTGGGAGAGAATGACCGTAGAAAATATTATCTGGAACAAGCTATGATTGAGAAAAGAGAAACCAATACATCTTCTGTGTAGCAATAAAAGGCGGAAATTTTCTCTACAAGGAAATTAAAACTGTAAAGATGTAATTTTTCAATTTATCAGATATCATATTATTGGAAACATATTGAAACTACTAAATGCATGGCTTCATTTTCTGCGTGCTTTATTACAGTTTATGTCAGAAATTTTCCACTCTTCAGTTCAGCTAATCTGCACCTAGCTTCTAACCAATGTTCAGTTCAATTAAGGGGAATAGGAACATCTGGCTGATTTTCCGGCCATTTTTCAAAGGGAATCAAATTTTGGGTACTTTTTGTTCGCTTTCTGTAAGCCCTGTCCCACTCAAAAAGGGGTCTACTCTTAAAGGAAAGAATTCGCTCCTTAGGAGTTGACCCCCATTTACAGTTTATGCCAGAAATTTTCCACTAAATTTTCAACTAATCTGCACCTAGCTTCTAACAAATGTTCAGTTCAGTAAAGGGGAATGGGAACACCTCGCAGATTTTTCCGCCGTTTTTTCAAAGGGAGACAACTTTTGGGACTTCCTGGTCGCTTTTCTATAAGCCCTGTCCCACTGAAAAATTGGGTCTACTCTTAAATATCAGAAGCAAATTCTTTCCTTTAAGAGTTGACCCTATTGACATGGTTTATTAGTTTATGCCAGAAATTTTCGACTAAATTTTCAACTAATCTGCGCCTAGCTTCTGACAAGTGTTCAGTTCATTTAAGGGGTATGGGAACACCTCACAGCTTTTTCTGCCATTTTTCAAAGGGAGACAACTTTTGGGACTTTCTGTTCGCTTTTCTATAAGACCTATCCCACTGAAAAAGGGTTCTACTCTTAAAGGAAAGAATTTGCTCTTTACTTTAATAAGAGTTGACCCCTATTGACATGGGAGACTAAAATACTTTTGCAGGAGTCGTCTCTCCCGAAGGTGTTTCCATTCCATTAACCCTTTCAACCTCAAAAACCGGCACCGATACCTATGCAAACAGTGTGGGTCCAGATGAGATGGCTCATAATGAGCCATCTCATCAGGCTCATCGCTGGTCCCATCCTGTTCATCACAAAAACATGCCTATATAATTTTGACCCCCCTCGAACCCCAATTTTATATAGTAAACTGGGGTTTGCAGGGGTAAAACTTTTTTTCTTTATTTCTGCTCAAAAATATAGATTGTGGGTACTCCTTAGATGGGGCGGCTCTAACAAGTACCCACAATCTATATTTTGAGCAGAAATAAGAAAAGTATCACAATTTTTCATCTAAAAAATTTTGATTTTTCAGAGGTAAAGTTTACAGTATACATGTGTATTTGTAATCAGTGTTTTTTTTTACACAAATGGATGTGTCCGAGTTTAAAAATGGAACAGTTCAAGTCAGAAATTCGGGATTGTCAAGCCTGCCCAGGTAATGCGGTGCGAGTCGGACCGTCCATGCTTATAAACCCTATTGGTTTCATTGGGCGGTAGGGCTTGAGAAGTCATTTCATCTCAGTGTCATGTAAAAGTCCCACAAAATTGGCAGCAACGTCTCTAAAATGACCTATACAGTTTTGAAGGGGATGTTAAACCTCAAATCAAACAAACAGTTCGCCTGAAGGCCTCCCAAAACATATTTCCCATATATATACCATCACATGAACATGTCTGTGAAATGAAGACCCCCCTAAACCCTACATTATATAGAGAAAACTGGGGTTTACGGTGTATTCATTATTTTTCTTATTTCTGCTCCAAGACATAGGTTGTGGGTACTCATTGAGGCAGTGTTAACGAGCACACACAACCTATGTTATGAGCATTTATAAGAAAAATATCACGGATTTTCATCAGAAAAGTAGCCATTTTGGAGAGGTAAAAAATGCACTATGTCGCAGGGGTGAGCTATCATAATACCCTAAGTACTGAGGCACCTATAGTCCTAAAATTTAAAAAAGTACCTTTAAATACCTTATATTCTGGGTAAAAATAACTAGATGATTGACAAACAGTGGAGACCCAATGAGATGCCAAAGTAAAGATAAAGAAGCTTACTTAACGTTAGAAACAAATAATATACGTATGCACTATAGAGCTTTTATTGCGACAAACAAAGTATCCATTAACAAACACTTACTTGCCTTCATATCTTCCTAGGATTATCCCTGATAAGCTGGCCAGTTACTTTCCCCCAAAATGGCCAATTGGCTATCCAAAACAATATAATATAAGTGACACAAACACCCAAAGACAAACCTTAACAAAAATAAACCGCGACAGAAGAACCGCCTTGGAACGGTCAGTACGAGTTCCACTAGGGAGCTTAAATCGATTTTACATGGACACAATCCTCATCCTTACTTCCGTCATGATTTAGACAAATAATTTGTTCAGTCTGCCTGAAGGCCTCCTAACTCACCAGTGCAACATCTCCGTGAACAAAAAAAAATCAAACAACCACAGAGATGAAACAATGTGAGAACTCGACAGCAAGAAACTAAGGTAATGCTGAAGCAAAAGAAAACCAACAGTTATTCTCCGATGGGCCCGACCAGATACAGAGCATCAGGCACCAGCCAACATTACATTGACAAAACTTTGGCAAAAGACTACATTAGAGACCGATGGGCTGGACCAGAGTCAGAGCATCAGGCACCAACCAACATTACATAAAATTAATTTCTGTTCTAATTCTCAGTAAGCCTTTACGCTGGAACCATCTTAGAATCTGAGGCCTGACCCACCTGCGTGCAATTAAAGAGGGAAGCAAAGTTGCCAACCCTCATTGGGTTAACTACCATGCATGCAGTCTGTCGTATTACATTTTATGTTGTACCCATTTTTTTATATCGAAGAATGATATTACACACTCAAAGTCAAACCACAACAAAAACTAACTGTGACAGAAGAACCGCCTTGGAATGGTCAGTGAAACGAATTCCACTGGTAGAGGTGGGGGGGGGGGGCTTAAATTGATTTTACCCGACCGCAATCCTCGTCCTTCCGTCGCGTTTTAAACTAATAGTTTGTTCAGTCCGCATGAAGGCCTCCTAACTCATCAGTGCAACATCTCCAAGAACACAAAAACCAAACAACCACAGAGATGAAAAACGGTGAGGACTCCTTACCTAGAAACCACTGAAATGTTGGAGCAAAAGACTGATGACTACAAAAGACTGCAAAAGACTACATGAGAGACCGATGGGCTGGACCAGAGAGAGAGTATCAGGCACCAACCAACATTACATAAAATTAATTTCTATTCTAATTCTCAGTAAGCATTGACGCTGGAACCCTCATAGAATCTGAGGCCTGACCCACCTGCGTGCAATGAAAGAGGGAAGCAAAGTTGTGAACAGTGATTGGTTTAACTACCATGCATGGAGTCTGTCGTATAACATTTATGTTGTACCTAATCTTTTTATATTGATAATTGATTTTACGAATTTGGGTGCTGAAGTCATTGCAAGAAAATATTTTTCTTAATTTATATACCAAGTCCCCATAAAATTCTGGTTCCGATAGACCTTGATGCAGAAGAGAATGAAGTCCAACATTGAATTTTGAAATTAAATCAGAATGACGTCTATAAAATTTTGAAAAAAAAAAACTCTTTGAGTCTCTTTCTTAACAAAACAAGAACAGGTCAGCTGCAAGGGGTGCACAATTCGTACCCATCGGAATATCAACAATTTGTCTAAACAACTTAGTACCAAATCTTATTTACCGCCCCCACCATCGGTGCTTGGAGAAATAGATTAGACTGCGTGATGCTTCCACGCAGAGCTGATGCCCACCGCACATGAGTACTGGTAATCCGCTTAGAGCGTCTAAGCCTGCCCAGGAAAATTGCTGCGAGTCGGCCCATCCATGCTTATAAATCCTATTGGTTTCATTGGACCGCAGGGATTGAGATGTCATTTCATCTCAATGTTGGGTAAAAGTCCCACAAAATTGGAAGCCACGTCTCCAAAATGACCTAAATAATGTTGATGGGGATGTTAAACCTAAAACCAAACAAATAAAACCAAATCTTATGTAAATATTGTCAAGTTGAAAGGTGAGAGCTTAATGACCATAAAGTATAATTTTACTTTATGGTCATATCAGAAATAATGTGAATCTCATCTCTCATGTGACAATATTTACATAAGATTTGGTATTAAATTATTTAGACAAATTGTGGGTATTCCGATGGTTTCGAATTGCGCACCCCTTGTGGCTGATCTTTCTTGTTTTGTTGCTGCATTTTTCATTGGATCTTCATGAAACTTGGCCAGGTTGTGTGTCTAAATGAATTCTAGGTCAAGCTTGAATATGGGTCATCTGGTGTCAAAAGCTAGGGCACTAGGTCAAATAGTATGAAACCCTTGCGGATGCAATAGAGGCTGCATTTTCCATTGTTCTTCATAAAACTTGGCCAGAACGTGTGTCTAAAGGAATTCAAGGTCAAGTTCGAATAGGGTTATTTGGGGTCAAATACTAGGTAACTAGGTCAGGTCTTATGAAATCCTTGTTGAGGCAATTGAGGCTGCATTTTTCATTGGATCTCCATGAAACTTGCCAAAGATGTGTGTCTAGCTACAATCTATTTAGAGTTTGAATCTGGGTCACCTGGGTTTAAAATAGAAGTGAAGGCAATGATCAGGAATCGATACAATTAACCCACAGCTCCCATCAGAGACACCAAAGGGAAAGAAACATGAGCATGAAATAACTAGACCCTAATGGAAACAACAAAAGCAGAAAGCCAAAAGGACAGTCACTTTTCCACAAAATGGCCAATTGGCTATTCAAAACAAAAAAATATAAGCGACAAACACACTCAAAGACAAACCATAACAAAAATAAACCGCAACAAAAGAACCTCGTAAGAGGCCGCAATCCTCGCCCTTGCTTCAGTAATTTGTTCAGTCCGTATGAAGGCCTCCTAACACATCAGTGCAACATCTCCAAGAACACAAAAATCAAACAACCACAGAGATGAAACAACGGTGAGGACTCGACAGCAAGAAACCACTGAAATGCTGAGGCAAAAGAAAACCAACAGATAGACTCCGATGGGCCGAACCAGAGACAGAGCATAAAATTAAATTCTCTCTAATTTTCAATAAGCCTTTACACTGGAACTGTCATAGAATCTAAATCCTGATGCACTGGCATGCAATTAAAGAACTAGGTCACTGGGTTTGATTATATAGAAACCTTGCGAATGCCACACAGGCTGCATTTGTTCATTGGATCTTCATGAAACATGGTCAGGATGTGTTGCTAGATAAAATCTAGGTCAAGGTCGAATATCGGTCACTTTGGGTCCAAAACTAGGTCACTAGATCAAATAATATGAAAACCTTGTGGATGCTATAGAGGCTGCATTTTTCATTGCATCTTCATAAAACTTTGTCAGGATGTTTTTCTAGATTAATTGCAGGTCAAGTTGGAATATGGGTCATCTGGGGTCAAAACTCAATCACTAGATAATAGCATAATTAATCCTTTTGGATGCAATTGAAGCTGCAGTTTTCAAGGGATCAGTGTAAAATTTGGCCAAATAATTTATATAAAATTAAATTCAAGTTTGAATCAGGGTTATCTGGGATCAAAAACTAGGTCAAAATGGGTCATCTGGGATAAAAGACTAAATCCGTAGGTCAAATCATTTGAAAACCTTGTGGATGCAGTGGGGACTGCATTTTTCAATTGACCTTTGTGTTTTTGTTTGTTTGATTTGAGGTTTAACGTCCCCGTCAACACTGTAAAGGTCATTTTGGAGACGTTGCTTCCAATTTTGTGGGACTTTTACCCGACATTGAGATGAAATGACTTCTCAAGCCCTGTCGCCCAATGAAACCAATAGGATTTATTAGCATGGGGGGTCCGCCTCGCAGCGCGGTTCCTGGACAGGCTTAGATCCTCTAAGCGGTTTACCAGTACTAGTGTGCGGGCCAGATTCAGCTCTGCGTGGAAGCATCATGCAGCCCATTTCTTCAAGCCCCTATGGGCGGGGGCGGAATGGACCTTTGTATAAGTCCATCAGATGTTTGTCTGTATAATCTCTAGGTCAATGTTTCATCGTAGATCAAAAACTAGGTCACTAGGTCAAATCATATGAAAGCCTTGTGGATGCAATAGAGGCTGCATTGCTTACAAAGGATCTTCATGAAACTTTATCAGGATGTATACCTAGATAAATTCTAGGACAAGTGTGAATATGGGTAATCTAGGGTCAAAAACTAGGTCACTGGGTCCAAGCATATGAAATCGTTGCGGGTGCAATGGAGGTTGCAGTTCTCAAGGGATCTTTGTGAAATCTTGTCAGATTGTTTGTGTAGCTGACGTCTAAGTCAAGTTTGAATCTGGGTCATCTGTGATCGAAAACTGGGTCACTTCGTCAAACCATCATAAGAAAGCCTTTTTGTTGCAATAGATACTGCATTGTTCAGTGGATGTTTGTGAAAGTTGGCTAGATTTTTGTCTTTATGAAATCTAGGTCAGGTTTGAATTTGGGTCATCTGGGGTCAGAACCTAGATCTCAGGATCAAGAATATGAAAAACTTGTTGATGAAATGGAGGCTGGCTTTTTCAATCTTAGAGAAAGTTGGCCAGATTGTCTAGATGAAATCTAGATCCAGTTTGAATTTGGGTCATCTGGGGTCTAAAACTAAAACTAGGTCACCAGATCAAATCATAAGAAAACATTGCATATGTAATAGAGGCTGCATTTATAATTGCATTTCCTTCAAACTTTGAATATTTGTCTGTTGATGTCTATGTTGTGCCGGAATATGGGTCATCTTGGATATAAAAACTAGCTCAAATCATAGAGGTTGCATTTAGCATTTATGGTTGATTGGTTGATTTGAGGTTTTACGTCCCCGTCAACACTGTATATGTTATTTTGGAGACGTCGCTTCCAATTTTGTAGGACTTTTTCCCGACATTGAGATGAAATTATATCTCAAGCCCTGTCGCCCAATGAAACCAATAGTGTTCAAAGCATGGACGGACCAACTCGCACCGCCTTGCCTGGGCAGGCTTAGATCCTTTAAGCGGTTAACCAGTACTCGTGTGCGGTTGGATTTCAGCTCTACGTGGAAGCATCATGCAGCCCATCTATTTCTACAAGCCCCGATGGACGGGGCCGACATTTTGCATTGAATCTTCATGAAAATTGGGCTTGATGAATTCTAGGCCGGGTTTGACATTCAGACACGTGGACGTGTGTACAGCTCCTGCGTGCGGAGCGCAATGCTCATTGTTAGCGAGACTTGGCCATTGACAAAACCAAACCTCTAACGTCTGCAGCGGGATGAAAGGGCAATTGTCTATCAAGCCGCAAGATATTGTCACCATCAGGTCCAGTGAGTTACTGACGCGGCTTGGCATTGAGGATCTGAACCTCATCCTGAAGGAGAGAAGGTATGTTGGTATGGACATGTGGAGCGTTCCAAGGGTGCAGTCAAGACAGCCTTTCACATACAGCTGGATGGAAAACGTGGGCCTGGGAAGCCCAAGATGACTTGGAAGCAGCTGACAGAGAGGTCGAAGAGAATTGAAGCTGTCGGCTATTGACCCTCATCATAGATATACAGTAGAACTTCGATGGCTCGAACACCGATGGCTCGTTTACCATGGCTGGGTCGAACCCGTTTTTGAGTCCCTAGGGAATTCCTCTGCATAAGAAACAGTGGGTGATAATGAAGGAGATTTTAGTCTTTTATCTTGCGTATGTATGCTGTGTGTACTCATTAGAATCGCCTCGATGAGGCGATTCTAATGAGTACACACAGCATACATATTCATTATGGAGCACCGAAAAGATGTGTAAAAATATCTCGCTATGCCTCCTGACAGTCACCTCAGTGGCTCGAACTTCCCCTGTCTCGAACAGATTTTCATGGTCCCAAAGGTGTTCGAGCCATTGAAGTTCGACTGTACCTGGAAATCGATGGGAGATCTGCCATACGTGCAGCAAGCCAGCTATACCTGGAAGGGGGTCCACTTATGTGGATATTGCCCTTGAACCTGCACGTTAATCAAAACTTCGATGATGATGATGATGATGATGATTATGATGATGATGATGATGATGATGATGATGACGATTTGAATATGAGCTATCTGGGATCAAAAAGTAGACCACTAGGTCAAGTTAGAGATGAACATTGTATATGTAGCAGAAGCTGCTATTAAATTGTGATTTTGGTCAGTAAACTCAGGTGAACGTTACAAGGCCATCATGACGCTCTTGTTTTCTCCAGTTTTTTTTTTTTTCAGAATAAATATTTGGAGCGGGACATTCAATTCACATGAAATGTAATAGCCTTGTTTTCTCTGAAAAATAAGTAGTTTATGTCGTAGTACCAAAGCGCTAATCCAAAATCATTAATCCATAGTTTGTTTGTTTGTTTGATTTGAGGTTTAACGTCCCCGTCAACACTGTAAAGGTCATTTTGAAGACGTTGCTTCCAATTTTGTGGGACTTTTACCCGACACTGAGATGAAATGACATCTCAAGCCCTGTCGCCAAATGAAACCAATAGGGTTTATTCGCATGGACGGTCGGCCTCGCACCGCGGTTCCTGGACAGGCTTAGATCCTCTAAGCGGTTTACCAGTACTAGTGTGCGGGCCAGATTCAGCTCTGCGTGGAAGCATCATGCAGCCCATATATTTCTTCAAGCCCCTATGGGCGGGGGCGATTAATCCATAGTCAAATGGCAAATATCAATGTTCAGATCAACAGACATGGACTCCAGAAGAGTGTAATCAGGCGTCCGCGGATAGTAAGCATTACTTGGTAAGCAAGCTTCGCCCACCATGTCTAACGACCTGAACGAAGAAAAGGAGTAAATGCCGAGAAGGGTATGTCATGATTTTGGAAGTCTTTCTGTGACTTTCCATTGGCAAACACATCAGAAATAATTCTGGAAATGGCCACATTGTACGCACCAACAAGATTGTCATTACGGGCGTCCGTGGCTTAGTGGTTTAGAGCGCTGGCTCTTAATCAATAGGTCTCTCACTGCTTTGGTTCGAGCCTCGCTCGGGTCACATGTGAGACGCCAAGTTCTGCAACGGAAGGTCAGGTGTTTTTCTCCGGGTACTCCGGTTTTCGCCCACCTCTGATTAACGATCGGCTCGATATGAGTGAAATAATCTTGAAAGGGCCGTAAAACCAAAATCAAAAAACTAAATCGATTGTCATCTGCTTTTGAAGTCTCATTCGTACCTTTAACCCTTTTTGTACCAAATGGAATCTTCCACCTTATATATAGGAGTAGCCCATTTTAAAATTTAGCGGTGTCAGGTTGTGTTTTCTTGAAATTTGAGTTGGAAACTGACTGAACTTTTTGCTAACAGTGTAGGTCTAGATCAGACGCCGCATTATGCGGCGTCTGATTTGGGCCTGCACTGTTTGCCAACTACCCTTTTTCGGGATTCTGGTACTGAATGGGTTAAGCTTGAAACACAATCTAATAATAAGTTCAGTTATCTTTTGTAAGCTGATTACAAAAGCTGATTACAGGAATTTAACCATTTAGCTGGTAATTTACAACATTAGCTATGTGAGTTGATAATATTAGTCGGGAATTGAACATGCGGCACCGTATTCATCACAGATACGCCTGAGCCAAAAGCGTAAATCCAAACGAGATGTTTTGGAACCCTAAGACAAAGACCTTTACCCATTTTGTACTGAATGGAATCTTCCACCATACATAAAGCCGTAGTCTAATTTGGAAGTTAGGGGTGTCATATTTAATTGATTTTAGAGACTGATTTAAACAAAAGCTGTTGCATGACAGCATAGTATGCCTGTTTTCTCATTGTCTACCTAGGTTTTTTGCATTAAAATGAGAAAGGTTTAAAACAGCTCTTACACAAATTATTTATAGGATTTTTCTCCAAATACAAATACAAATATTTTCAATGCATGGCATTTCTCCATCAAATAGTATTCAAGATATTAGACAAAATCACTGAACCCTGTAATATAGGTCACAATGACCTACATATTATATATGTTTAAGCTCAGACATCGATTTACATGGAACTAATATCCCTGGTATGATATTTCTGCAACAACTAGTCTTCAAGATATATGGTAAAATCACTACGATAATAATAATACAGTAGAACTTCGATGGCTCGAACACCGATGGCTCGTATACCATGGCTGAGTCGAACCCGTTCTTGAGTCCCTAGGAATTTCCTCTTCATAAGAAATAATGCGGGGTAATTAAGGAGATTTTCGACTTTTATCTTGCCGATGTATGATGTGTGTACTCATTAGAATCGACTCGATGAGGCGATTCTAATGAGTACACACAGCATACATATTCATTATAGAACACCGAAAAGATGTCTAAAAGTATCTCGTTATGCCTCCTGACAGTAACCCTCAGTGGCTCGAACTACCCCAGTCTCGAACAGATTTTCGAGGTCCCAAAGATGTTCGAGCCATTGAAGTTCGACTGTATATTTAAGCTCAGACATCGATTTACATGGAACTAATATCCCAAGCATGATATTTCTGCAACAAATAGTCTTCAAGATATATGGTAAAATCACTACAATAATAATAATAATAATAATAATAATAATAATAATAATAATAATAGGCTTTATTTATAGAGTGTAATACATTTAGTACTATTACTATTCTTCCACGTGACACTCATTTTTGTTTCTTCCTCTTTTTTGGTATAAACCAGAACTAAGCAATGTGGATAATGTCTCTTGCTTACTACTACTACTACTACTACTACTACTACTAATAATAATAATAATACAGTCGAACTTCAATGGCTCGAACACCTTTGGGACCTCGAAAATCTGTTCGAGACAGGGGTAGTTCGAGCTACTGAGGGTTACTGTTAGGAGGCATAACGATATACTTTGGGACATCTTTTCGGTGTTCTAGAATAAAAATGTATGTAAATAAAAATGTATGCTGTGTGTACTCATTAGAATCGCCTCGTTGAGGCGATTCTAATGAGTACACACAGCATACATTTGCAAGATAAAAGGCTAAATTCTCCAAAATTATCACCCACTGTTTTTTATGTAAATGGATTTCCTAGGGGCTCAAGAACGGATTCGACTCAGCCATGGTAAACGAGCCATCGTTGTTCGAGCCATCGAAGTTCTACTGTAACAATAATCGACCTTATTTATAGAGGGTAACCCATTTAGTACTAGTACTAATCTCTTACGGCCCTAGTACGGCCCTCTTTTCCTGGATAGGAAACAGTACGAAGCAATGTGGATCAAGGAAACAACACTTGGCGCTTGCAGGGATCGAACCGGCTACCTCTTGATCTCAAATCCGATGCTTTACCACTGTACCACAGCGCTCCACAAAGGAAACAACACTTGGCGTTTGCGGGGATCAAACCGGCTCCTCGGTTTCAAATCCGATACTTTACCACTGCACTATTGCGCTCCACATGAAATATAGGTCTCACTGATCTATAGACATGTATATTGTGGTCAGTCATTTAGTCGTATGGAACTTATATTCCAGGGCCCAGGATTACAATGCGTACTTAAATTTTAAGTACCTCCTTAAACTAAGTATTTACTTAACAGGCGTTTAAAGTGAACTACAAAGAAATTCGTTCGTTTAAGTCGATACTTAACCAAAGAAAATACTTAAATATTTAAGGTAATCCAGGTAGGTACCTTAACTTTTAAGATTTGACCTTGACACATGAATGTATACATCAATAACGGCATACCTTAGGGCTTTTATTTGTTCGAGATGACCAGTGATGCTCAGTAGCTCAAACGGTAGAGTGTTTTCTAGATATGCGAGAGGTCCTGAGTTCGAGTCCCGCTCGGGCCATCAAAGTGTGCGACGAACAGAGCTGTGTAAAAACTTCCTTTTACATAATACTGTTTATCATATGACTTTATTGATAAGCAGTGGATAATGTCGTGTAATAAAAATCGTATGACCACATGTGTAATAACACTTTGGCGGGATTACGTAACGTCATGACGACGTCCATGTCAACCATGCATTTTCTGTGAAGAAAAGTGTCAAATTTGATGGCGATAAAATCTAATTTCAAGTGGCCATATGATAAACAGAATCTTACACTCGTGGTAACTTCATATGAATTTTATGAAACTCGCCAAAGGCTCGTTTCATAAATTTCATATGAAATGACCACTCGTGTAAGACGCTCTATGTAATACGGGGTAATACGGGTGACAGGGCAATAATTAATTGTTTGGTGCGGGAAGGTTATTATACGTGAGAGGGGATCCTAAATGACTTGGTTGTTTTTGTCAGTGTGTGTGTGTGTGTGTGTGTGTGTGTGTGTGTGTGTGTGTGTGTGTGTGTGTGTGCGGGGGGGGGGGGGGGTGGTGTCGGCGCCTATCACTTTTGTCTGTTAGTTAAAAACTGATTCAACGCTTATGCTCTGCTAGTTTTACCCATACACTGTTCACAACGTTCATATGCCGTCTTTATATTCATTGTCATGAAATAGTATGACGCCACGTGCATTTATGAAATGACTTGTTTTTCTGCTGTTCATGAAAGTATAAACGAACAGCGTCGCCTGCAAAGTAAATGAACTCTGATGGGGTTCAAATAAACTTTGCTAGCGACCCGCTGTCGTTCATACCTTCATGAACAGCCGAAAAAAATATTTCTTATATTTACATTCCTTTTTCCTCATCACTCGCGAAAAAATTCTTATAAAGCAAACTGTTAAAGCTGAAAAACATTTACACGCTGTTTTTTTTTCTACAAAGAGCGGAACAGCATTGTCGTCGTCAACGCCCAATGAGATAATAGAGAACCATGGTTTAGGGTGTAGACTTGCGGCACTTGACGTCATTGAAAATCATGTTCATGGGAGTATAAACAGGCGTATAGGTTTACAATAGGTTTTACACTTGAAATGCAAATATTAACTATTTTGGCGTGAACAAGTGTAAGGTATGTCAACGATGTACATTTGTTGGGCAAATGGTCAAGGTAAAGGCAATAAAATCCTATTTAAATCCAATTCGAAGGCCCGTTTCGTAACTTTTATATGAAAGGACCATTTGTGTAAGATCCTCGATATCAAAATTAATGAAATACAAAGAAGTTTTTTTTTTTTTTTTTTGATTGATTGATTACTTTAGGTTTGATTTTGGAAGTGTTGATTCCAATTTTGTCGGACTGTTACCCGACATTTAGATGAAATTACATCTCAAGCCCTGTCGCCCAATGAAACCAACAAGATTTATATGCATGCGCGGCCCGACTTGCACCACTTTGCTTTGGCAGGCTTAAACCTTCTAAGTGGTTACTGGAGGTCGCGTATGGTCGTTGTGTACTGGTTGGGTGAGGCGAAGGTGTGAGTGAGTGAGTGAGCGCTTTATGTCTCACCTCACTCATAAAAAGACGGGGAAATCCAAGATCGAATGTACAGTGATTTTATATTCATGTTTTTTTTTTTTTTTGTTGTCTTTTACTCCGACTGGGAGCTACGGTTTTCTCCGTGTTTGTCTGCATGATGTTTGATCGTGTCCTTAACCCTTGTCCTGCTGAACCCGGATATGCTTTTTCTTTGAAACAATGTAGATCCAGATCAGATGGCTTCTGAAGAAGCCATCTGATCAGGATCGACATTGTTTGTCATTCAGGTTGTGAATTTGTTGTAATAATTTGCATCAAGTAATCTGATTGGTTGATAATCGGTAGTGGGTGTGGCATATATGAATATTCAGCAGGACAAGGGTTAATGACTATATCAGCTATCAGTAATGATGACATCCGAAAACAATATCGTAGCTTGGGTAAAGTGTCGGAGTCTTCCCTGTTCTTCACCATAGCGCAGAATATGTTTATTTTCTTAATTATCGACACTACCAGATTGTTTTGAATATTATTCAATACGACTAACGGCATGAGAAGGGTTGGATCATGGACAGACTCCATAAAACTGATTCCGCCCCCGCCCCTCGGGGCTTGAAGAAACAGATTGGGCTGCATGGTGCTTCCTTACAGAGCTGAAACTGACCACACATAACGTAAACACGCCTATACAAATACATTATAAATTTAACCTCCAAAAAAAGGAATTTTTTAAGATGAAAAAAAAAAATGAAGATGAAAAATTGTGGGATTTTTTTTTATTTCTGCTCAAAATATAGACTTTTGCTACACGTTAGGCGGTTCTAACCGGTACCCTCATTCTATATTTTAGAGCGGAAATAAGTAAAAAAGGTCGACCCCCCCTCTAAACCCCAGTTTTACAAAATAAAAGTGGGGTTCAAGGGGGTCAAATTACATAAGCGTATTTTCCCGATGCCCTGGTACTTGTAAACAGCTTGTAAACAGCTTGGAAGGACTAAACCTGCCCAGGCAAAGTGGTGTGAGTCACAACGTCCACTGCATATAAGCCTTTTGGTTTCATTGGGCGACAGGGCTTGAGGTTTCATTTCAACTCCCGAGTCGGATAACGTCCGACAAAATTGGAAGCAACGTCTCCAAAATGACCTGCATAGTGTTGACAAGGACGTTAAACCTCAATTCAAATAAGACTCCATAAAACCGAGCTTTGCATATTCAAATATTGTTTGAGTTCTTGTTTCTGAAGGGACCCCATAGAAACAGCGTTTTGAATATGTCGTGGTGCTACTTTGTGACCAATGTTTGCCCGCACAATTTGCGATCGAGTACGATCCTTCAATTACACAGGTTTTATAGTATATAAAACATTTATCATGGTTTATGCAGTGAAATGGAAACTAAACCATCATATTTTACTATCGTCTCCATCCATTCAAGCAGAAGCAGAGATTTTTGACAGATCGCGGGAAAGTTGTGGGCCGCCTACATCAATGTGTAATTGAAATTTACGTGCTAATCTTCGTGAAAATTTCCGTCAAAATTACGACTTCATCCGAAGTTAAATACTTAGCTAAGTAAATGAAATAGGTGGCTTTCGAATGCACTTTTTAAGGAAATACTTTACTAAGATAAGAAGTCCTCCTTAAATCGTTTAGTCGACCTTAACTTAAGTAACGATTGTAATCCTGGGCCCAGGTCTGACATTTCTCCATCAAAAAGTCTTCGAGTTATTCGACAAAGTCTTTGAACTGTGAAATATAGTTTTACACTGTCAATCATCGGGTCACATGGAGATGAAGTTTCTCCATGAAATGGTATTCAAGAAAATAGCTGTGTTTCGGACCTGTACTTTTTATGTGTTTTTGTTTTGTACATGTTTTTTTGGTTAATAAAATTGTCATGTTGAGACTTGCACTGTATATCATAATTCATTTTAGATGCTCAAATATGTCATCTCTGTATTTTGGAAGATACTAAATGCCAAAAAGTAAAAAAAAATGTACTTAAAAAACGCGAAATTACTATTGGAAAATGCAAAGAAGACATTGGGTAGGGTCGGAAATTGAAAATGGTAGGGTCGGTGTTCTATTTTTTATTTTGTTCTTTTAATTGATAGAGTCGGGGGTCTGAAATAGGGTCGGTTGGGTTAGCGGAAACACGGCTAATTTTATTTTTGGGCTTAAAGCAAAATCCCTGAACCATGAAATAATGGTCATACATACAGGCTGATAGGTAATGATGAGTAGATGACCTGATCAGCTTTTGAATAAAAAAACTTCTTCTGTTACGGTCCTTTGAAAACTTGGGCATTTTAACTTTGAAAGCAAAATATCTCTTAAGCTATTCGAGATGATTGTCTAGAAACTTGTAAGACTGATAGGGTATGATGAGCAGATGAGCTGATAAACATTTGAAAAAAAAAATCCAAAATTTTCTTTTTGAGTTATGGCCCTTTGAACAATTCACCGTTTTCACCTTGAAAGCAAGGTCTCGCGAAAACTGTTTGAGATATCATATCACCAGCTTTGAAACTTGGCAGACTGATAGGAACTGATGAGTAGATGACCTGATTTACATTGGATTTTTTTTCTTCACTTATGGTCCTTTGAAAATTTGGGAAATTAAACATTGTAAGCAAAATGTCTCTAAAATCATTTGAGCTATTGTCTTGAAACTTGCAAGGTTGATAGGATGATGAGTAGATATAGAGGATCTTACATGAGTGTCCATGTATTATTGAATTTATTAAACGAGTTGAGGGGACAAAGCCTCGCATTTTATCCCTTTTCATCAACGAGTTTAATATATTCAGTATTACATTAGCACGAATGCAAGATTCTATTTCTCACATGACTTTGAAAACGCATTTATTAACGATAATTTTATAACTGTGTCACTATTCCGCCATATGTAAACGCGACGTTGTTAAGGACGTCTTACATGTAACGTTACGGGGCCTATCAAAATAGTTTGCATATTTAATCCACTCCGCTAGTGGATTGTCGAATTTATAACATGGCGTTATTACACTCTCAGGCGCAACGTCATATGATAAAACCTGATTCACGCATTGTCATGTAGAAGACGGACATGTTTAAAACCAGTGGCAGTGCGTCGTTTCTGATAACACTTTTTTAGTGTGTGTTTTTTTTTTTTTCAGTACTACGTCTTTGTGGTACTTTCCAGTGATGCCTTTTTCACCGGCACTTTTATTGCGATTCCTTCACCAGAGAATAAGATTGCATACAAAACCTTCTTTGTATTCAAAGAACGTTTGGCAATTATTGCGCGTTGGCTGTGTTCAGTGGCCCAGATCTTATTGCTAACCTTTCTGACGGGCTCAAAATAATGGACCTAGGTCTCATCACCTTTGACGACATTGGCAAACTGCTTTTTGTCATATTTTGGAAACATTTGAAGCCGCTGTTTGGCCACTTTAACCCGTTGCCTCTTTTGCTCGTCAGACAACAGATGTGGCACCCATCTAGAAGAAATCTTTCTGACTTTCAAATGCTTCTTCAAAATAAGGTGAACCGTTGATAGTGATATGCCTACCTTTTGTGCAATATCAGGAACTGTAAATCTGGCATCTTCTTCAATGATTTCCTGTATTTTGGAAACGATTTCTTTACGAGATGCAGATTTTGGCCTACCTGATTTCGGTGCATTGTTGATGGACTCTACACCAGACTCAAATTTCTTTTTCCACCGCCGAACTGTGTCATAAGACACATAAGAAGATCCAAAAGCAGTAGTAATTTCAGCCAGCAGCTTCTTCACAGAAGAACCAAGTTTTGAGCAAGCTTTGTTGCAAGCCCGTATTTCATCTTTTTAGTCGACGCTTCTACCAACCGTTTTTACTGCAATGGTCAATGACTGCGTGTATTCAAATGGCAAAATTTATGTCGTACACTTAGTCTAACATGTACATTTATACATCATTGTGTAGATATTGAATATCCCTATACAAGTATGTATTGGTTTTGATCGT
Source organism: Lucinisca nassula (assembly GCA_963580285.1). NCBI lineage: Eukaryota > Metazoa > Mollusca > Bivalvia > Lucinida > Lucinidae > Lucinisca > Lucinisca nassula. The sequence goes on from OY757022.1 coordinate 135,586,053, forward strand.
GCCCTACGTGGCTACAGTATATAATTGCAACACGCAACACTATGACCTTGTCCGGACATCATGCTGTGTGTTGCAAATATGCCCTACTCCTACGTGGACATCGAGCTTGATTCTTTTCGATCATCCCTCGTAATTGTCACTGCAGGCTAAACTGCATTTTTTTTTTCAAATATTTCTAAAGCTACACAGTTTTCTGTTTCAGCAAAAAATATTAGTATACCTGTCTTTGCCATATAAAATCATCATAATTAACATAGCGTATCATTAATTTTAACAGCTGGCTACATATGTTAAAACTACCTCTATATTAAACTGCACCACGACTTCTTTATGACTCTGTTCATTATAACATGATTTTGAATATAAGATGGTTCAATAACAGATCCACAAAGGATCTATTTTCTGTATAACATATACATGTTTATTTGGATATAACAGGGCTGTTTTAACCAAAATGATTTCTGCTCTGAAACAAACAGTAGTTTTATGAAGAGGTTGTGGGTTACATAATTTTTTTATGAAACATTTATGCCATCTATAATCGATAGGCAAAATGTCCTAGGTGCATTATGCCATTATTGAGCTATCTGGAAAAAATGTTTCCAAAAATAAAATACATTTAGCCGGTATTTTTCTACAAAACAATACAAATTAATGCATTTCATGCAAAAATGCGAACAATTATGATGACAGGTAAACGAGTTTGAGAGGGATTCCTAACTAGGTTTCGAACACTAGTTAGATCTATTTTTAGTTCGTGACAAAAATAGAATCCCCATATATGACGTTATGCGACGTTCATTTTTGGCCTTGTTTGCTTAGACCATGCCTGAATCGGAAAAAATATGACGCTGAATACCATGCCATAAGTAACCACACTCAGAGACGATACTGCCGCCATGTATGTGTAAAGTGACAGATTTATTTTTAGAACAGAAATTCCGAACACATGTTCAGAGCGAAGGGTAAACACGAATGAAAACGACCATTTTCACAAAGTTCTGAAGCTGTATTTGGCTCCAAAATGTACACATGACAAAGGAGTATGCATTGAAGATAAAAACCAGAAAAAAAAAATGAGACCCGGTAGCTCAATAATGCACCTTTATTAAGATAGGCCCACCGAGAAATACTACATCTGAAAATCTTGTCTGCTTACGTTGTCCACTGAATCTTCTTGCAAAGTGAAACAAATTTTGCAACACGGCAGTGTGGACTGAGATCAGACTGCTACTACAGGAGCAGTCTGATCACCGAGATCAGACTGCTCGTAGAGGAGCAGTCTGATCTGGGTCCACACTGTTTGCAAAAATACTTTTTAAGTAGCCCGCTACTTTTAAAGTAAACAGCAGACGGCAAAGCAGACCAAAAGTGTCGTGATTGACATTTTATGTGTTAGTTGCTTTTTTAATTATCTTTCATATTGATTTTCAGCTGTAATGTCTTTATTTAATGACCAGTATTATTGTAGAAAGGTATTAAGATTTTATCCTTCTATAGTAATTACTGGTGTTCTAAATTCTAGATGTTTTCGTTGTTGTTTTGGCTATTGGATTTCAATATTATGTAACATATGTTTCGGAATTGGGCAAAAACCGCAGTACCTGGAGAGAAAAGTGAGTGAGTGTTTGAGCTTTACGTCCCACCAACAGCTAAGGTCATACGGAGACGGGGCCTCGGTTTAAAGACTAATCTGAAAGTCTGGAGAAGCCCGGGATCGATCCTGCGATCCCTGGTTTAAAAGGCGAGTAGCATAACCACTGCACCACGGGGGCTTCTACCTGGAGAGAAAAAAACTGACCTTTGTTGCAGAATTTTCGCGTTTCAAATGTGACCCGAGAGAGTCTCAGTGAGATCAGTTGATTAACCCATTGTATGCTGTGGACTCTTCCATTGCTATATGTAACGTTGGACGAGTCCATTTGTTATATAAGGGGTGTCAGACCCATTTTTTTTTTCATTTATATTCTATTTTTGACAGAAAATTCTGTTAGCAAATAGTGCCGGCGGCGTCTGATCTGGGCCTGCACTGTTTGCCAAGGTACCCCTTTAGGGTTTCCCGCATACAATGGGTTATAACCCTAAATTGCATCTTAAATTGTCGTCTGTGTTTGTCGTATGCTGAATCTTCTTTGAAACTTTTCAAATATATTTTAACATACAGGCAAAAAGTGTGGACCCCGATCAGACTGCTCCTAGCGGAGCAATCTGATCGGGGTTCACACTGTATGCAAAATGTCTTTCAAAGTTACCAGCAGACAACAAAGCAGACAACAATTGTTTTTTTTTTTTTTTTGTTTTTTTTTTTTTTGTTTTGTTTGATTTGAGGTTTAACACTATGTTGACTTTTACCTGACATTGAGATGAAATGACATCTCAATCCCTGCTGCCCAATGAAACCAAAAGGGTTTATATGCATTGACGGGCCGACTCGCATCACGTATTTTCCTGAGCAAGCTTGGACCTTCTGAGCAGTCGTGTGCGGTAGACGACAATTGTTGTGATTGGCATGTTATTGGTTAAGAAACAGTGCTCTTACCCATTACGCATACAGGAGATGACGTCTACAACTATATAACTTTGTTGGCTCGAACACCAAACATGCTCTTAAGACCATAGAAAAAATCCTTATAACTTCTGATATCAAAACATTTTGGATAATTCAGGGATTTTCTTATCATGAAAACGTATTTGGTGTGTACTCATTAAAATTGCGATTCTAACAAATGTCCACAATATTTTTTTCTTGGACTAATTTTAATGGAAAAAGTCTTTTATTACCTTATACACTACTCCTTATTGCGGTTCTGTGATACATTTTTAGGGAACAAATACTGTCGTTATAGTGAGGAATCTCTCTGTATTTAGGACTGTATACATAGCATCGTCACCGTAACGATCCTTAGTATTGAGACTGACAGGCCTAAGCAAACAGTGCAAAGCCAGATCAGACTGCTCCTGAAGGAGCAGTCTGATCAAGGTCTGCACTGCTTGCCATTCTGTCCGCACGTGTTTGGACCTCTGGCGGGATCGTGAAACAGATTGCTTAAAATTTTAGGAGAATTACGAGGTGTTCAAATTTTTAAAGACTTTTACGGTATATTCAGTTGGACTTCAAGGCAAGTGTGTTTTACGTCCCACCAACAGCTAAGGTCATACGGAGACGGGACCTCGGTTTAAAGACTCATCCGAAAGTCTGGAGAAGCCCGGGATCGATCCTGCGACCCCTGGTTTACAAGGCGAGTAGCGTAACCACTGCACCATGGGGGCTTCTAAACTTCAAGGCAAGTTGTGGTCATTAAGGTTTAATTATAGAGCCAGGTCATGTGTCTTTTAGGCTTTCTTTAAGGGGAGTTGGAACACCTGGCAGATTTTTCCTCCATTTTCCGAAGGGAGACAATATTTGGGACTTCCTGTTCGCTTTTCTATAAGCCCTGTCCCACTGAAAAAGGGGTGTTCTCTTAAAGGAAAGAATTTGCTCCTCAGGAGCAAATTCTTTCCTTTAAGAGTTCACCCCTATTGGCATGAGAGACAAGAATTCTTTTGAAGGAGTTGCCTCCCCTGAAGGTGTATCCATTCCTTTTAAAATAAATGTATGTGTGTACTCATTAGAATTGCCAAGGGGATTCTAACAAATATTCACAACCCTGCCCATCAGGGGCTTGGAGAAATAGACTGGGCTGCATGGTGCTTCCAGGTAGAGCTGAAACCGGTCACACAATTTCATGAGTACTGGTAAACCGCTTAGAAGGTCTAAGTCAGGCTAGGCAAAGTGGTGCAAGTCGGATATTGGTGGCAGACTTGAGGTGTAATTTCATCTTAATGTCTGGTAAAAGTCCCACAAAACTGGAAGCAACGTCTCCAAAATTAACTAAATAGTGCTGATGCTTACATTAAACCTCACTCCAAACAGAACAAGTTTTATTGTTTTGTCGTTATAAGGAACGTTGGTATAAAGAGGGTTGACTGTATTGTACAAAAATCTTTTTTTTTAATTTATTCATGAAATAAAATACAGTTTAAACCAAACAAATCATCACGAAAACACATCCTATTTTGACCCTTTAAACCCCACTTTTATATTGTAAAACTGGGGTTTACAAGATTATTGATTATTTTTCTTATTTCTGCTCAAAAATATAGACTGTGGGTACTCGTTAGAACCGCCTCGACGAGGTGGTTCTAATGAGTACCCACAATCTATATATTGTGCAGAAATATAAAATAAAAATTAAAAAAATGTCTGAAAATTTTCATTTTTGGTGGTAAAATTTTCAATATATTTGAATAGGTGTGGTTTCATAATGTGTTAGACTGCTATTATCCGAGTTATGACAGAAGCCTCCGTGGTGTAGTGGTTACGCTACTCGCCTTGTAAACCTGGGGTCGCAGGATCGATCCCGGCCTTCTCCTGACTTTCGGATGAGTCTTTAAACCGAGGTACCGTCTACCTATGAACTTAGCTGTTGGTGGGACGTAAAACTCAAACACTCACTCTCCAAGACATGACAAGGGAAAAGGTGTCTTTGCGCATGTGCGCTCAGCAAAGGCTCGGGTCAATCTGACACAGACTGACTGACCACTTCATCACGTGAACAAGTCCGTGAAATGAGAACCCCCCTAAACCCCACTTTATATAGAGGGAACTGGGGTTTATGGGGGTAAACATTATTTTTCTTATTTTTGCTCCAAGACATAGGCTGTGGGTACTCGTTAGAACCGCCTCAATGAGGCGGTTCTAACGAGTACCCACGATCTATGTTTACGGCAGTATAAATAAGAAAAATATCAGGGATTTTCATCAGAAAAGTAGCCATTTTGGAGATGTGAAAAAATGCACTTTTGAGGCTGCATGAATAAGCTCAGGGCAACCCGACAGACATAAAAGAACACCATTTCGAAAACACGCCTATACAAATGTATTGGAAGATTTTACCAGCCAAAAGGAAAATTTCCAGATAAAAAAATCTGATATTTTTCTTATTTTTGCCCAAAACATAGATTGTGGGGACTCGATAGAACCGCCTGGACGAGGCGGTTCTATCGAGTACCCAAAGTCTATGTTATGAGCAGAAATAAGAAAAAAAATGTTTACCCCTGAAAACCCAAGTTTTACTATATAAAGGTGGGGTTTAATGCGGTCAAAATTATACAGGCGTGTTTTCGTGATGCAGAGAAGACTATGATCAGATGCATGAAGGTGCATAATGACCCAAGTCCTCCCTGGGCACATCTTTGTGAAGATACCTTTTGCTTGTCGAAGCCCATATGAAATCATTTTTAGACCCATTCTGCCCTCTCCCCACCTGAAAACACAACCTACACTTCCAATTCAAGGACAGTTTACTATGTTCCTAGATAGGCTTATCAACCTCCACAGCTCTTGTAAAACAATCATGCTCAGCTCAGTAGGACATTTTTTTTTTCCTGTTCATAAATTTTAAAATTTATGAGCAGGGCAAATAAAATTATTTGGCAATCTGTTTAGACTTTCGGGTTAGTCTTTAAACCGAGGTCCCCTCTCCGTATGACCTTAGCTGTTGATGGGTCGTAAAACTGAAACACACTCTCTCACTTTGGCAATCTGAACTGGAAAATTGTTCCATTTGTTTGCAGCTTTTATATTTATGAGCATAACAAATATCATGCTTAACTGAGTTGAGCATGAAATAAGGTTTGGAACCTTGGAAAAATTAATATATTTTCAGCATTAAGGAGAATGGGAACACCTTCAGGGGAGGCAACTCCTGCAAAATTACTTTTGTCTCCCATGTCAATAGGGGTCAACAGTTAAAGGAAAGAATTTGCTCCTAAGGAGCAAATTCTTTCCTGAAAGAGTATACCCCTTTTTCAGTAGAAAAGCAAACAGTTATCTCCCTTTGAAAATGGTGGACAAATCTCCCAGGTGTTCCCTTTCCCCTTAAGTAATAAATGACCTTCTAGAATCAGCTGAAGGTGGTGAACAGCTGCAAGTAGTGGCCACCAGTGTTACATGGCCACGCTAGGATTCATACTATTGACCAGTCACTATCAGAAATATTCATGGCAGCAGTCATTCACCAACCAACCCTGACACTTCTGAAATTTACACTGGAAAGTGGGAGTTGGAGGTGTACCTATTTTTAGCTACCGGCACAATATATATTGAACTTGTATATTCTCCATCTGTCCATTCCTTCATTTGTTCCTGCCACAAACATTTTAGCCAACCCTAACATTTAAGTCTTATTTGACCCCAACAGGCAACACATAGCCTTTAATGGAGTATTCATTTTTCTATTCTGCTGAACCCGCTGACACAGATTCTTTATCTAAAGCTACTGTAAATTTTTCTGCAACAAAATGTCATGAAAGATAAAGTTTAACTCCCCCAAAATACATCAATATCGAGATATAACACTGATTGTTATAACACGATTTTAGATATAACACAGTTTTGGATATATTTGAATAAGATTTGGGATATAAAGGGTCGCATCACGTGTACACATCCGTGAAATGACGACCCCCTAAACCCCACTTTATATAGAGAAAACTGGGGTTTACGGGGGTATACATTATTTTTCTTATTTCTGCTCCAAGACATAGGTTGTGGGTACTCGTTAGAACCGCCTCAATGAGGCGGTTCTAACGAGTACCCACAACCTATGTTTTGAGTACTTATAAGAAAAATATCACGGATTTTCATCCGAAAAGTAGCCATTTTTGGAGATATGTAAAATGCACTATGTCGCACGAGTGAGTAATCATAATGGAAGCTGGACTTTTATACGGAAAAATAACCATGAATTAAACTATAAAGATTATATAGAAAAATGACCCTTTAAAAATGGCCATAAATGATATTTTTTCTTAATAATCTATCTATTTTTGTTTGGATGTAACAGTGTTGTTTAAATAATGCGGTTTCCGCTTTCGAGCCCATCACTGTTGTTAGATATGGCCGGCCTCGGTAGCTCAGTCGGATGCGCGTCTGACTGGTGATCAGGATAACGCTGGTTCGATACCTGCCGGGGTCTGCAACATTCTTTCGCGGAGATTGATCATGAAATCTTTTCTACGGTCATTCTCTACCTTCCGCTGTTTCAAGAAGGGCAGTTGTCAGTTTCTGGCGAACGAATGTACACTGTACTGGTAAACCACTTATGTATAAGCTTGCCCAGGAAAAGTGTGGATATGTAAACTGACCGGCTCAAAAATGACATAACTAGTGTTGACTGGACCGTAAAACTCCAATACAAACAAACAAATATTCCAGAAGGACTCTCTGTCTACCATCTGACATCAACCGCAGATGACTGCCCTTAGATGACGACCTGGAGTAGTCAGCCGCCAGCTATAACCAGTGGTCATGCTTCCTTTACAAAATCTGTCACACATTATTCATATGTAATGATCTATTCAAACATGTCCATGCTGAGTTTTAGAGGCACTTTTCCTTCACTGATTCTGGTGTTTACTGCGACTTTGTTGAGCAGACTGTGCCGACAGAGTATTTGGGTTGGGCTTTGGGCTGTCATCCCCTGGGCGACAGCTTCCATTACTGTACTCTATACCAATACTTGTGGGCTCTATCACTGGAATAAATGAAGCACGCAGTGCATTTAAGATAATCTTTCAAATGGTATGTAAGATTCAAGAACAGACGGCAAACTGATATTTTTTCAGCAAAAAGTATCTATATTTTTCCAGCGGAAATTCATATGTAATCTCAAGCCTTAATTTCTCTGAAAAAAAAATCAAAACACACACCCAAAACCAAGATGTGTTTGTGTAATACTAACATGTCCCCGGGCCAAGATCATTTTTCTTTGAAGTATGTCACGGGACAAGGTCAAGTCACATAAAATTTTGTATGAGTCGGAAGCCCTTGCCACAAGGAACCAGCATGCCAAATATGGAGGCTCCACCTCAAACGGTCTGATTTTTTTCTTCTTCTTCTTCTTTAAAGCAGGTCACAGGTCAAGGGCACAGGCCAAAATGTTTGGTACGATTTTGAAGCCCTTGTCACACAACAAGATTTCCGCCGAAGGCTATGTCGCGCCTGTGGGGGCGCAAAGTCATCGAAGCATGATATGTAGGTCAAGGTCAAACATAGATGCTGGCACAAAAGATTTCATTCTCAAATGCAAGCTTGTACTAAGTATCATTAAAGAAGCTCTAATAATTCTGGAGAAATGAACTTAACCATTAGGGGGAACGCTAGGGTGGTCGCAATAATTTACAAAGTCAGTGAACCATGAAATTTAGGTCAAGGTCAAATATGGATACTTGCATTTAAGTTACCATCCCCAGATACAAGTCTGTACCAAGTATCATTAATAAAGCTCTTATAGTTCTTGAAAAATAAACTTGACCATTAGGGTGAACGCTAGGGTGGTCGCAATATTTTACAAAGTCAGTGAACGATGAAAAGTAGGTCAAGGTCAAATATGGATGCTTGCATTTAAGTTGCCATCCACAGATACAAGTTTGTAGGACATATCATTAATGAAGCTCTTATAGTTCTTCAGAAATAAACTTGACCATTAGGGCGAACGCTAGGGTAGTCGCAATATTTTACAAAGCCAGTGAACCATGAAATGTAAGTCAAGGTCATATTTGGATGCTTGCATGTAAGTTGCCATCCCCAGATACAAGTTTGTATCAAGTATCATTAATGAAGCTCTTATAGTTCTTGAGAAATAAACTTGACCATTAGGGTGAACGCTAGGGTGGTCGCAATATTTTACAAAGTCAGTGAACCATGAAATGTAGGTCAAGGTCAAATATGGAAGCTTGCATGTAAGTTGTCATCCCCAGATACAAGTTTGTACCAAGTATCATTAATGAAGCTCTGATAGTTCTTGAGAAATAAACTTGACCACTAGGGTGAACGCTAGGGTGGTCGCAAATGTTGACGCCTTGACAAACGGACGGACGAACGGACGGAAAACCGGGCGCCTATATCGCGCCATGCTAACAGCAGGCGCGACAAAAAACATACATGCCTAATATGAAGGCTTTATCTCAAATAGTTCAAAAGTTATGAGTTAAGTTATTTTTCCATTAAAGCAGATCACAGATCAAATGTTATATGTGAGTTGGAGGCCATTCTCACAAGGAACCTACATGCCAAATATTAAGACTCTATCTCGAACGGTTCAAAAGTTATGATCAATGTATTTTTTTTCTTTAAAGTAGGTCATTTTATCCCTAAAGTAGGTCACAGACCGATCACAGGTCAAGGTCATGGTCACAGGTCAAATGTTTGTTTGATTGAGAAGCCCTTTTCACAAGGAAACTACATACCAAATACGAAGGATCCATCTCAATGGTATGAAAGTTGGACCCAAGTTATTTTGTCTTTTAAGCTGGTCACAGGTCAATGTCATAGCTAAAAACTTTTGGTATGAGTTGGAAATCCTTGTCACAAAACAAAGATGCATGCCAAATATGAAAGCTCTATTTCAAACAGTTCAAAAGTTATGATTAACGTGTTTGTTTTGTGTGTGTGTGAGTGTTTTTGTTTGTTTTTTTTTTTGTGTTTTTTTTTTTTTCATTAAAGTAGGTCAAGGTCAACGTCACAGGTCAAAATGTTTTGTACGAGTTGGAAGTGGGTGGGGAAGGGGTTACAGGATTATAATTAGTTTCCTTTTGTTTGCTAACCATCAATTTATCAGCGCAGAAATAAGGACCAGTAGAATATAACACATTTATTCATCATTTCCAGCCATGCAAAGAGATGACAATGTGACACGGGTGTGATGTTCCAACGTAAAATATTTGGACACGCTTCAGACAATTTTTCAGGTGTACAAAGAATTGAACAAGACGTCACAAAACGTTTGTGACTTGCTGTTCAATTTTCCTGTACACCCCTCCAATTGAAATTTGTTCGATTTGAATGGAAAATTGGCTCAATGGAGAGGAAGGGAAGTGAAATATTACCATTAACCTTTTTTGTACCAAATGGAATCTACCTCCTTATATATAGCAGGACTTCATTTCAAAATTTAGGGGTGGCAGGTTGTGTTTTCATCGAAATTTATTTGGAAAATGGCTGCACGTTTAGCAAACAGAGTAGGCCCTGATCAGACGCCGCGTACTGCGGCGTCTGATCTGGGCCTGCACTGTTTGCCCTGGTACCGTTTTGGGGTTTCTGGTACTAAATGGGTTAACCTCGAAACTGCCGAGAAACACTACAACTTAAAATGTTATCTGTATATCGTCTGCTGAATCTTCTTGCAAACTTCTCAAACATATTTCTGCACACAGGCAAACAGTGTGGACCTATACCAGTCTGCTCCTGCTGGTTACTTTAAAAGACATTGTTGCAAATAGTGTGAACCCAGATCAGACTTCTCCTAGAGGAACGGTATAATCAGGGTCCACACTGGCTGCCTTTGTGCAAAAAGAAAATGTTTTAATTAAATTAATCTGAAAACGGCATAATCCTAAAAGGCCTTAACACTCAGCATGTTGGGTATTTTTTCAGCAGACGACATTTTGAAATAATTAGTTATAACTGTCAAGCCTGTTTAATATGAAAAAAAAAATGCACTGTAATATGCAGTACAATTTTCCTTGGCATTTTAAGCATAAATTGAATGATCGTGGATATTATACCCTTAACCCTTTTTGTACCAAATGGAATCTTCCTCCTTATATATAGCAGGAGTCCATTTCAAAATTTAGAGGTGTCAGGTTGTGTTTTCTTCAAAACTGATTTGGAAAATGCCTGAACTTTAAGCAACCAGTGAAGGCCCTGATCAGACGCCGCGTTCTGCGGCGTCTGATCTGGGCCTGCACTGTTTGCCAAGCCCTTTAGGGGTTTCTGGTACTGAATGAGTTAACTTCAAAGGAACTGGTTCCAAGTCTTAAGTCGTTTTGATAATATTTATGGTTTTTAATTTTCTTTCTAAAAGTACACAGAAGAAGATTAATTAAAACCCCACTCTTAAAGTACCACAGAAAACTTTAGAGCAAATGTTTTTGGTGTGTTTTTTTTTTTTTTTTAATTATTCTTTTTCTACGGAAATAAAGCCTCACATTATATGTGAATTGTCTAATGGGCAGACGATGGGCAGACGATACGAGTACACACGTAAAGTCAATTTTAGCCTTTGTAAATCTAATTTTGGAAAAACAATATTTGAAAATGACGTCTGCAAATGTCGTGACAAGGAAAACAAGGGTAAACAGTGAAATGATACCGTCTTATTACCATTGATTCTAATTTTCCTTCCAGCCTTTAATGTACAACAAGACGCCGAACAGCCCATCGCTATGGTAACCAAATCTTCCCATTTGTAGTGATTAGAGATTTCAATTCTCTCGTCTGAAAAATATACAGTTATTAACGATTTCTATTCTGTCATCTGAATAAAATATATCTATGAATAGAAGATAACTTTCTCACGATATCGAAAACGGTAAACCGTAAAAACCAAAAAAAAAAAAAAAAAAAAAAAAATCGTACACCTAGAGGACTTGTGCTGTAATTCTACTGAAATTTTTAACAAATTTGTGCCACGATCGAGCACATCACTTGAACAAGTCCGTGAAATGAACACCCTCTTAAACCCCACTCTAAATAGAGAAAACTGGGGTTTTATGGGGTATTCATTGTTTTTCCTATTTCTGCTCCACGACATAGGTTGTGGGTACTCGTTAGAACCGCCTCATTGAGGCGGTTCTAACGAGCACCCATAACCTATGTTTGCAGTATAAATAAGAAAAATATCAGGGATTTTCATCAGAAAAGTAGCCATTTTGGAGATGGTAAAAATACACTATGTCGCACGGATGTGTTACCGTAATGAAGTAGTCCAAAAAAAGCAGACGGAAAGCTAAGCAGTGCAGACCCAGATCAGACTGCTCCTGAAATGAATGAGCAGTCTGATCTGGGTTTGTACTGTTTACGTATATTAGGCCTATCTGTCCCAGTACTTAGGGTCATTAGTACTCATTACAGTAGATCCAGATCAGCTGACAAGCCTGGATGAGAAGCCACCTGATCAGGATCTATATTATTTTCCATTCTGCTTCCGAATTCATGGTAAGAATTAAACCCATGGCAACACAAATTCCTGAAAATCAGGGAGGAGTGTTGAATATTATATTATCATATGACGTCGCGTCCGTCTGAGAATGTTATAACGTCATGTAATAAATTCGATAATCCACTGGTGTATTAAATATGCAAATTAGTTAGATACGCCTCGTAACGTTACATGCACGACGTCCGTAACGGCGTCGCGTTTACTAATGGCGGAATATTGACATTTTTATAAAACCATCGTGAATAAAATGCGTTTAAAATGCCATATGATAAATAGAATCTTGCATGCGTGCTTATGTATTATTGAATTTATTAAACTCGTTGAAGGAAAGGGGTAAAATGCTCGGAAGAGCCTCGCATTTTATCGCTTTTGCTCAAATCGTTTAATAAATTCAATAATACATGAACACTCGTGTAAGATCCTCTAAATTCAGCATGGTAAGGTCACAAACATTACGATAATACATCCGTCTAGCACAGTACATTCATTCATATCTCCAAAATTGACAATTGTGATATTTTTCTTATTTATTTTCGAAATATTGATTGTGGGTGCTCGCTAGAACCACCTTATTGCATATACTGTAATCATGCTGCAAATTCAAACTGCTTTCATATACTGCTTTTCACTCCGCCTTCCCAATGATTATTACTGATTTCATGCGGCACTTGTCAATAAAACTGTGATGTCATAATGTGATGTCATCAGTAAGATTCACTCAAGGAGCATGTTCTGAATTCACTTTCTCTTCCGGAGGTCATGCACTTGCAAAGCAAAGAAACGGTTTAGCACTGTTTAAATCTATTAAAAAACTGTAAAATAGCCGAGCTAACGTTTTTTTCGGCTAGTTTACAGTTTTTATAGGTTGTTTGACCACATGAGCTTGAAGTTCTGTCCATAAGTAGTTCATAAGGTTCAAAATCAAAAGTGACACTAAGCCATGAAATTGCATCAGAGTCTTTATTTTTGAACATTTTCAATCCGATTTGATGGACTAAACTTCAAGCGCCTGTGGTTTGACGTCGTAACTTCAAGTTCCTGTGTTCAGATGCCACAGGATGTTGCGCCGATCTAGCTCTTCACTTTCTGCAAAAATACAGTCCAACTATATTAAGCAAGCACTTCAGGGATAACCAAAATGTGCTTGCTTAAGACCGGTGTTTGCATAATACAGGTGAAATTTAACACATTTGCCTTTCTTGGGAACTGAATGCCTGCTTGCTTAAGACAGGTTGCTTGCTTAATACAGGTGGCCACTAAGACAGGTTTTACTGTTCATCCATTTTCTAAATAAATTTCTAAACCAAAACTCAACGTGACGCCCCTAGGTTTGGAAAATGGCGTCATTTAAAATCGTTTATATAAGAAATCTAATACAATATACAAGACATCTTATATCTTAATATAATACGGGCATGGACAAAGTTGCCGAAGGCAACTTTGGCGTGCACGCCTATATGTAACGTGCGCGTGCATTTCCGTGCATTTCACCAGCCCATCTCTCTCAGCTGATCCGTCCCAAAATTACGAGATCCCGCGAATTGAAAACTGGCGAGAAACGCTTACATTTTTGGCCGGATTTTTTTCTCTTTCCGTAAATGTTCAAGATCTTTCTAAATTCCAAGAACTATAACGCATCCTTTTTAACAAATAAATGCGTTTTAAAAATATAAGTTCATTTTTCCGGCGTTTGTTCGAAAAATGCGTGACGGGTTCTAAATCATTGATCGACGTTTTTCAGGCGCTTATCAGAATTAATAAGGCATAAACGTTAAAGATTCCACAAAAATGAGAATCAGTCTTTTGTTTACCTTCTGTCTGCGCGTTACAGTTTTTGGCCTGTCAACAACAATTGTTTTGACAGTTCATTTGGAGCTTTTGCCGCTTTGTATGCTTATACTCTGATACTTTGATAGAGACATTGAAAGGCTAGTTTGTACAACCGGGTAAGTATTTGTAAAAAGCTGTTTCTGTCAAAAATTCTATATTTCCACGACTATGCTGCATTCTTCACAGATTTGGGTGCATTTGATTTTGTAAAACACACACACTGGTATTTCCTAATCCTGATTCAGACCATACATCATGACAAATTGCCTGGCAAGTTCATATGGTGTTAGATATCTATCTATCTATCTATCTATCTATCTATCTATCTATCTATCTATCTATCTATCTATCTATCTATCTATCTATCTATCCAAACGACAGTGCACTTTTTGCCATTCTATCTATCTACTGATACTGCGTCGGTCACATTTGACCATTACCGCAGGTGTAGATTACATACACTCCAGGTTTTGCAGGATGAAAGCCTACACAGTAATCATGTAATTACAGTAGGGATCTTTAACCTCCACAGGGGATGGTTCTCCCTGCACAGTTAACGTCCCGATCCCAAGGACGGTGCACTTTATGACATTCATCCCTGTAAATGATGCCAATGGAGCGTGTTCGGACACCGAAATTTTATCGCAGCTGCCGGGGATCGAACCCGGGACCTCTAGCATCAGAGGCAAGTGCACTAACCACTGAGCTATCACATTCACCCGGCAGATAATGCAAATGGAGCGTGTTTGCATCTGGAAATAATCACTGCCACCACGAATCAAACCGGGGGCCTCTAGAGCCAGAGGCAAGTGCACTACCTCTGATCTATCTATCCTGTGATCGGTCACATTTGACCATTACTCGCAGGTGTACATTTAGCACACACAAGGTTTGTAGGATGAAAGCCTACACAGTTATCCGAAAGACGGTGCACTTTTTGCCATTCACCCAGCAGATGATGCCAATGGAGCGTGTTCGTATCCAGAAATAATCACTGCCACCAGGAATAAAACCGGGGCCTCTAGCGTCAGAGGCAAGTGCACTAACCTATCTATCTATCTATCATTTGCACTGAGGAGTTCTGTACCTCACAACATGACATTATTTAAAGATCCCGACCATAGACTTACATCCAATAGATAGATAGATCCCTAACACCATATGAACTTGCCATCGGAATTCGATCAACAGTGATGGCCCTGATCAGATCTGCATTCTGCTACATCTGAATTGGGATTGCATGCACTGTTTGCCCATTTGATATTCTTTTTTGGGACATTCTGTACAGAAAGGGGCTAACATGACAGGTCGACTTAAACACTGTTAAACTGATGATGTTAGGCAAACTGCCTGAGTGGTTGGATATACATTGTATATTCTAAATAGTGTTCAATGCATCGTTAGACTATAAACAAATTGAAACAGGCCTCCGTGGTCTAGTGGATAAGAGCGCTGACTCTTAGTCATTAGGTCTTTCACCGCCGTAGGTTCAAGCCTCGCTCAGGCCACGTGTGAGACGCCAAGTTCTGCAACGGAAGGTCAGGTGGTTTTTCTCCGGGTACTCCGGTTTTCGCCAACCTCTGATTAACAATTGGCCCAATATGAGTGAAATTATCTTGAAAGGGCCGTAAAACCCAAACCAAAAAAAAAACAAAAACAAAAAATTAACATAATCAGCCGGGTTCATTCAAATTTCATGTCACAGCTAGAATACAGGATATAAGTATGGAGCACACTAGCTGATATAGGGAAAGTCTTTAGAAATCTTCTTCTCTGAAACTGCAAAGCCCAGGTCTTTCATATTTGGTTTGAAGCTTCAAGTTGTCAACCTCTACCAAGATTGTTTAAATTATAGCCCTGAGGCTAAAAATGCCCCCGCTCTGGGGCCCTTGGGTTTTACATACAATATATGGAAAATCTTGAAAAATCTTCTTCTCTAAAACACAAGGCCTAGGTCTTTGATATTTGGTTTGAAGCTGCATCTAGTGGACTTCTACCAATATTGTTCATATTATAGACCTGAGACCAAAAATGCCCCCGCCTCGGGGCCCTTTGGTTTTACATAGACTTATATAGGGAAAATCTTTAAAAATCTTCTTCTGTGAAACCAGAAGACGTAAGTTTTTGATATTTGGTTTGAAATTTCATCTAGTGGACCTCTACCAAGATTGTTCAAATTATAGCCCTTGGGCCAAAAATGCCCCCGCCCCGAGACCCTTTGGTTTTACATAGACTTTTATAGGAAAATCTTTAAAAATCTTCTTCTCTGAAACTGCAAGGCCCATGTCTTTGATATTGGGTATGGAGCTTCATCTACTGGACCTCTTCCAAGATTGTTCAAATTATAGCCCTCGGGGTACAAATGCCCCCGCCCCCGGGCCCTATGGTTTTACATAGATTTATATACTAGAGATACCGTATTCGCCCTAATTACCGCACATGCTCCTATAAGCGCAAACCAAAGCTATTTTTGAAAAGGAAATGCATAAGCAGACACTTTACAGTAACCTCTCCTTGAAGCTCTCAAGCAAATCTATAAAAAAAATTACCATTATTTCTTCAACAGTGAAGGTAATGCTTAAGTATCCTTTTCCATCCCATTAAATATCAGTATGCATCATATCGGAAGCTATTTTTTCGTTTCAACTGTGCGCTAATTAGGTAGATTTCTCTCCATGATTTTGTGACACGATTTGGAAAAAACTAAGGGCACAGTGTGGTAATTAGAGCGAATACTGTTATCTTTGAAAATCTTCTTCTCTGAAACAGCAAGGTCCAGGTCTTTGATATTTGGTTTGAAGCTTCATCTGGTGGACCTCTATCAAGATTGTTTAAATTATAGCCCTGAGGCCAAAAATGCCCCCGCCCCGGGGCCATTTGGTTTTACATAGGCCTATTATGGGTAAATTATAGCCCTGAGGCCACTTGTTACTCTTTGGATCAGGTGAGCGATCCAGGGCCATGATTGGCCCTTTTTTTTTTTTTTTTTTACATCAATACATTTTCAGCAGAGTTATAGCCCTTTAATGTTTACAAAATTGATTGCTCAAAGTGATATTTTGAATTGTACTCTGTTGGTGGTGGGGGTGGGGGGGGGGGTATATTAGTAACTTTAAGCCGAGCATTAAATAAGAGTTATAACTATAATACAGAGATTAAGATTCCCATGAGTTATCAACCAATCTCTTTAGTTGCTTCAGAATGTTGTTCAATCACTATCCACTTTATTAATTTTTGTACAAATGATTTTGTAGAGAATTTTAAATTGAAAATCCCTGACCATAGTGTTGATTGATTGTTGATTGATTGTTGAAATGGACATAGTAATAACCATGCCCGTGACTAGGCAGTGCCTAATTTCATATTATATCTGATTTATCATATGGCATCGTTGATAAGCAGTGGATAATGTCGTGTATTGAAAATCGTATGACAACACGTGTAATAACACT
This sequence comes from Lucinisca nassula, assembly GCA_963580285.1. Lineage (NCBI taxonomy): Eukaryota > Metazoa > Mollusca > Bivalvia > Lucinida > Lucinidae > Lucinisca > Lucinisca nassula. Next base: position 135,603,379 of record OY757022.1, read on the forward strand.
TTAGCGGGATTAAGTAACGTCATGACGACGTCCATGTCAACAATGCATTTTTTCAAATTCAAAGGCGATAAAATCCATTTTAAAGTGGTCATATGAAAAACAGAATTAATCTTACACTCGTTCTCATTTCATATGAAATTTATGAAACGAGCCTTCGGCGAGTTTCTTAAATTTCATATGAAATGACCACTCGTGCAAGATCCTCTATCTAAAATACAGAACAAAAATAGTAAAGCACATGCCCATAAAGATGGCTAAAGAGAGTGGCAACATGCAGTTTTTAAGGTTTGTGCGTTTTCATTACAACACACCCATGCGAAATAGTGCATTTTTCACATCTCCAAAATGGATACTTTTCTGATGAAAATCCGTGATATTTTTCTTTTTTTATACTGCAAACATAGGTTGTGGGTGCTCGTTAGAACCGCCTCACTGAGGCGGTTCTAACGAGTACCCACAACCTATGTCTTGATGCAGAAATAAGAAAAATAATGTATACCTCTGTAAGCACCAGTTTTCTGTATACAAAAATTGGGTTTAGGGGTGTTCATTTCATGGACTTGTTCACGCGATGATACGTGCTTTATGTTTTATGCATTTTTATCAAAATAAATTACTATTATAGTATTACAGTTTTGTAAAAATCGATGCTGAAATATATATATAAACAATGTAATAAGGCAATGCTGAAAGTAAAGCTGTGTCATAGCAGTTTATTTATCTTCCCTGATAATACAATGTATATATAACCTAGTTATCACAGTCACTCCAACACGGATGGTACTTGGCACATTTTTTCAGTAGTCACTCAAAAAGCATTTCACTACGTTTTTTTTTTTTTTTTTTTTGCTATATTTTGGACCATAACTTTTCAATCTCCGGGATAAGCACTGCAATTTAGCAGCTACCTTAAGGCCAATGTGATACACCATTAGCAACAAGCACCCAAAATCTATTTTCAAGGCATGCTTAAGACAATAACTAAACCCCTTGAAAATCATGGAACATGCAAATGAAAAATAAACAGACTTACCTTATTTCTCATGTTTCCGTTTGCTGACATTTCCACCTTCCATTGCAATGAAAACCTATAAACTGTCGTCAAAAAGGTAGAAAATCAATAAACCTTGTCGCAGAAAAGATTTGATAGCAGCAACAACAACAAGTTAAGGTAGATAATAACTGGTATTTCTTGCTAAAGGAAACAAAAACGGGTAGTTGGCAAACAGTTCAGGCCCAGATCAGACGCCGCAGAACGCGGCGTCTGATCAGGGCCTTCACTGTTTGCAAAAAGTTTCACCCATTTTCCAAATAAATTTGAAAGAAAACACAACTTGTCATCTCTTCATTTTGAATTGGACTCCTACTATATATTAGGAGGAAGATTCCATTTGGTACAAAAACGGTTAATCCCCCCCTTATCGTACTAAACAAATTAATTTAGCCACGCCCATTTCTGACTATCGACCAATCAAATTATTTGATATGAAGTATTCAATCAGTTCAGACACTGCACGACAAACAGTGTAAATCCTGATCAGATGGCTTCTTCAGAAGAAATCTGATCTGGATCTACACTGTTTCCAAAGGTAGGGGTTGTCAAATACAACAGGATAAGGGTTAACCAGATCTACAGTCGTTAATACATAATTCAGGGGATATAGCGATTAGCTTGGCGTCCGTCCGTAGACACAATTTTGTGATAGCCATAACTCCAATACACTTGTAAAATTGACAGTACTTGGTATAAATATACATGGGGTTGTGACTATGGGTGCCATAGCATTTAATTATCTTCCCTTTATATAGTGATCACAGTCGGCGTAACTACAACACCCTTTGCACTTGGTAAGAACCACAACTGGTGTCATGGTATGACAAATGTAAAGTACCACAATATTTTAATTATCTACCCTGGCATAACTCGACACTGTTTTGAAACATGCATTCTAATGAATAAATGTTTATAAAATATTGAATACGTATAATGGTGTCATGAAGTTTTCTGATCTTATATCTGTCTGATTCTTCCACCAGTTCCACTTTTGTAGAAATGCAGGTTTTATACCTGTTGCGTTCGTTCTATGTCTGCCATGGCCAAGTGGACAGAACTCCATATCTCCACGTTTTGGCAGGTTGTTTTGTTTGTTTGAGGTTTAAAGTCACCTTCAACACTGTAAAGGTCATTTTGGAGACGTTGCTTCCAATTTTGTGGGACTTTTACCCGACATTGAGATGAAATGACATCTCAAGCCCCGCCGCCCAATGAAACGAATAGGGTTTATAAGCATGGGCGATCCGACTGGCACCGCTTTGCATGGACAGGCATAGATCCTCTAAGCGGTTTATCAGTACTTGTGTGCGGGTCGGTTTCAGCTCCGTGTTGAAACATCATGCAGACCATCTTTTTCTTCAAGCCCCGATGGGCGGGGCTACCCGGTTATTTACTCAGAGATACTAATGACAGAATTTCGAAATCAAGGTCATGGTTATATGAGCCCCGCGAAGCGAATTTGTGTCTTCGAGCATTCCGTCATGACAAATTTTAACTGTGCATGCCCAGCCATTCAGAGGGGCCAGGGCTATGGCTTTCTGTCTGAAGGTTCCTCTTGATTCACTGCTTGTATGAGCGAGCAGCGAGGTTCTGGCGAGACTGCGCGGAAGCGCAGGCTCGCCTGAACCTTCGCTGCTCGCATAGGCGATAAGTACCAAAATCGCTTGACGGGGCCCATATATAGAAATAGCCGCACTATTTCTATCGATGTTACATACAGGTCAGAATGTTGCTGGACGCGTTTAGCAAATACTGTTTTCCTCAGCCGGCTGCTCAGGGTCTACACTGTTTGCTTCAAATACCTGTATTTAAGGTATAAGTCTCAGCTGTCAATTTTATGATAACCGGTGCTTCAGCTGAAGTGCACGACCCGCCGGATGCTTTTAGCTTTATGAGTGTTACCATATAAGTGTATGGCGGCCATTTTGGTCATGTGACCTGGCCCTAAAACGGTTCCCCCAATAAATGCGCCTTATCGTAAGGAGCAAAAAAATATCTTATACTTTAGTACTGTATTCTGAATCGTTTGCAGGATAAAATGCATTCTCACTTTTCCAATACAAAAGCATATGTGTCAAAGTTTGACCTAGGCACAAATAAGGTCAAGGTCAACCCAGGGTCACCATTTTAGCAATTTATGATGGGCCTACGTCCCAGATGCTATTTATCAAGTTTCTAGGAAATCTGCTTAGTGGTTCTGGAGAAGACTATTTTTGAAGAGTTTTTACCATATATGGCTTGGCGGCCATTTTGGTCATGTGACCTGGACCCCATGAGCAAATTTTGGTTTCCCCCATCCCATAGAGGCTCCATATGAAATTTGACTTCAATCGGCCTAACGGTTTCCGAGGAGAAGCAGTTCGAAAATTTTCACATTTTTCGCCTCGGCGAGGCTAAACTAAATGGAATGTAATATTTCGCAAGTTCATTGGTTAGATCTCATTGATATCTATCAGTATTCCAAGCGGTTAAGTCACTATCACCAATTTTCACAAACGGGTTACGGACGGACAGACAGAGAGACCATATATGGCTTGGCGGCCATTTTGGTCATGTGACCTGGACCCCATGAGCAAATTTTGGTTTCCCCCATCCCATAGAGGCTCCATATGAAATTTGACTTCAATCGGCCCAACGATTTCCGAGGAGAAGCAGTTCGAAAATTTTCACATTTTTCGCCTCGGCGAGGCTATACTAAATGGAATGTAATATTTCCAAGTTCATTGGTTAGATCTCATTGATATCTATCAGTACGCCAAAAATTGTTTAAATATTCCAAGCGGTTAAGTCACTATCACCAATTTTCACAAACGGGTTACGGACGGACAGACAGACTGACAGAATGACACGGTGATTTTAGGGCACTCTTAGAAAATCAACCGACTTCAGTCGGTCGCTTTTTCTGCGGGTCGTGCAATTTCTTTTCTTTAATCGAAAGGGTGCACGGGATATCATTTACTCTAGTCCTGTTATTATTGCGGTGAATATTCAGTGTTTGAAATAGGTGATGGATATGGCTATGTATGTTTGAAATAGATGACAGTATTCCTACATAGAATGTGCAATCTATGGTTTCAAATTATTCCTTTCGATTGCAATGTATGTTACTGCGTAATAATTAAGCAAAACAAAGATTATCCCTCACAACCTTAAAGCTCGGTACGGAGACTTATGCAAGCAGTGTAGATCCTGATGTGATGGCTCTGAGCCATCTTATCGAGAGATTTTCTTATCATTCAGCAGGACGCCCGTTTAAGTAGAATGGACGTGCCCAACTTCAGTGATGGAATAGTGATGGAATAGTTCTCTCAAGAAACTGAAGGGTGAGAGGTTTGAGGGTAACTAAATCAAAGCACTGGCAGCACTCACTGGCCGATTGTCTCTGAGTGCAGGCTGGGAAAACGGTCATGAACGGGGAATTGTACTGTTTCGGTATACCCTTCTTGTACATAATGCAAACAGTGAAGACCTTGATCAAACGTCACGTTCAGTGGCATCTGATCTGGGTCTACACTGTTTGCTAAATCCAACATATGATTCCAGTCCTTACATGTAAGCAACTCTCGATCTGGCCTCAGAGTGGAACAAATAACTCGGCGATTTTTGGGTCGACTGTCAATCGACCAAAGGTTACTAAGCAGAAAAACTATTCAGTGCTAAAGTCCCTGTGACCATTACTGACTAATGGGAATAACTTTTTATATATAAAATATAGCCGCAGCGAGGTCAGAGTGTGACGTAAGAGTGTTATATTGGTATCATAGGTTGGGCTTGACAGGCAGTATAGACCCAGACCAGACGCCACAGAACGCGGCGTCTACACTATTTGCTTAAAAAGCTGAAGTTTAGGATAAATTAAAACAGTTTAAATCACAGTCCAGGACTATTTCTTTGTACTACAGTCAGAAAAAAACACCAAGCCCCCGTCCATCGGGGCTTGAAGAAATAGATGGGCTGCATGATGTTTCCACGCAGAGCTGAAACCGACACGCGCACGAATACTGGTTAACCGCTTAGAGGATCTAAGCCTGCCCAGGCAAAGCGGTGCGAGTCGGCCTGTCCATGCTTATAAACCATATTGGTTTCATTGGGCGGTAGGGCTTGAGATGTGATTTCATCTCAATGACGGGTAAAAGTCCCACAAAATTGGAAGCAACGTCTCCAAAATGACCTTTACAATGTTGACGGGAACGTTAAACCTCAAATCAAACAAAACAGAGACAATCGCCGGTACTCTCAGTGCTTTGATTTTGTTGTATTCACAATGATCTGGAGCGCGACAGCTCAGTGGTTAGTGCTTTGATTTGTTTGTTTGATTTGAGGTTTAACGTCCCCGTCAACACTGTAAAGGTCATTTTGGAGACGTTGCTTCCAATTTTGTGGGACTTTTACCCGACATTGAGATGAAATGACATCTCAAGCCCTGTCGCCCAATGCAACCAATAGGGTTTATTAGCATGGACGGTCCACCTCGCACCGCGGTTCCTGGACAGACTGAGATCCTCTAAGCGGTTTACCAGTACTAGTGTGGGGGCCGGATTCAGCTCTGCGTAGAAGCATCATGCAGGCCATATATTTCTTCAAGCCCCTATGGGCGGGGGCGATCAGTGGTTAGTGCACTTTTCTCTAATGTTAGTGGCCCCGGTTCGATCCCCGGTGGCGGTGATTATTTCGATGTCCGAACACGCTCCATTTGCATCATATGCAGGGATGAATGTCAAAAAAGTGTACCGTCCTTCGGATTGGGACGTTAACTGGAGAAACCCTATGCAGTGCAGGTTAAAGACACTACGGTAAAAAATGATTACTACGAATGTTTTCATCCTACAAACCTAGTAGTGTGTACGTAATGTTAACCTGCGAGGTCAAATGTGACCGGTCGCAATATAAGCAGATAGATAGATATGTTAATTTACGAAGAAAATGTGACCAGCAGTGCAGATGACTAAATCCCTAAAAATATCTATAGGTTTTCTAACTTAAGAGCGGACCAAGTGCGATTGGTAGAAATGGCTAGTTTTAATATTTACTATGTTGAAAGGGCCGTTATTCAAAAAAGAGGTTAACCAGAGTTATGTTTATTCTGTTCTGCACGTTGTCTCATGGTGCTTTGCACTAGTGAGAAATTTCATGAAAATATCTCTAATGGTTATCAACTTACAGAGCGTACACGAGTACATGATAGAAATTTTAGAGCTGTGGTTCTTGCAGAACATAAGAACCTAAACATCACCTGACCTTCCATAGCAGAGCGTGGTGTCTCACATGATCCGATTGATGCATGAGCCCACAGAAGCGAGAGACCAAATGTTTAACACTCATTCCAAAACGGATGATTGTCAAACCTGAGTGCAGGGCCAGATTAAACACCACAGAATGCGGCGTCTGATCAGGGTCGTCAGTGTTAGCAATTTTCTGAATAAATCACTTGAACTAACTGAATCTAACATCCCTAAATTTTGAAATTGTGATGGGGCACAGTATTTCCTACAAGAGTTATGACCTTTTGAATATTGCAATATAGTGATTTTTATCCTTTACCGGTGTCCGCCCTGTAACTTCGAAACAATCTGAGTTGTTTTCATGAAGCTTTACCGAAATGCAAAGCACCATGAGTTGATGCGCAGAAGACAAGAACCATAACCCTGGCTTTTCTACTTTTGAAGTTACAGAACAGCACTGGAAAATGACAAAAGCAACAGTTAAAATGTTCAAAGGGTCATGGCTCCAAAACGTAGGAAATTCAGTTACGGTTCTTTAATTCTGCATCTCGTCTTAAGGTGCTTTACAATTTTGATCAGAATCAGAACTGTTTACTGGTGACACGTGCTTAGAAATCCTTCACCAGGATGAAAACTTATCAAACGGTTTTGAAGTTACATGACAGTCACAAGGAATCACTACAAACCACAGTCTCATTGTTTAAAGGGTCATAGCTCCGAAAGTAGTAAAGTCAGAGTTATTGTTCTTGTCATTTGCACATCGCCTGATGGCACTTCACAGTTCTGTAAGGTATCATATTAACGGGTACGTCTTTGTTTTTTAATGACCACTCATATAATTATAGATAACTTAATATAAAATTTCACACGTTCCTCAGAAAAAATACATATTTGGGAGAAAACGACCAATAAATATATCTAAGCAGCTTTTATAAGTACGGAAGCGTATACGTCTCATTAGATCACGACATATATACTATTTCCTGGGATAACGACATATTAAGTTGTGATCTAATGAGATGTATACGCTTCCGTACTTTTACAATTAGGAGAGGTCATATTCTTGGGAAGCACATGCTTTCCTAAAACAGAAGCACCCTTCATGGATGTTCTTTGTTTATAAGGCCGGTCTCGGTAGCTCAGTCGGATGCGCGCCTGACTGATGATCAGATGGACGCGGGCTCGATACCTGCAGGGGTCGGCAACATTCTTTCGTGGAGATTGATCATGAAATCTTTTCTACGGTCATTCTCTCCCTTCCGCTGATTCAAGAAGGGAAGTTGTCAGTTTCTGGCGAAAGAATGTGCACTGTACTAATTAACCGAAAAATGATCTAAATAGTGTTGACTGGGCCGTTAAATCCCAATACAAAACTGGTTAACCGCTTACGTATAAGCCTGCACAGGAAAAGTGTGGATAGGTAAATTGACCGGCTCAAAGATTACCAAAATAGTGGTGACTGGGTCGTTAAACTCCAATACACAACGCCGTTGATTAATGCAGACTAATATGGCGGACATTACCGGGCGACGAGCGGACACTATCAAACACAAACTCGTGAGCTATATATAGACTGGAAAACTGATCGTTTGGTCCCGCCTACTTATATCGTACAATTAACGAAATAACGGAAATAAGGGCGAGGGTTGTGGCCACACAATTGATCGATTTAAGCCCATTCCCCCCCCCCCCCCCCACCACCACCCCAACAGTTGACTTCGTTTCACTGATCGTTTCAAGGCGGTTCTTCTGTCGCGGTTTATTTATGTTATGGTTTGTCTTTGAGTGTGTGTATCGCTTATATTATTTTGTTTTGGATAGCCAATTGACCATTTTGTGGGAAAGTGACTGTCCTTTTGGCTTTCCGCTATTGATGTTTCATGTCTGTGTTTCTTTCCCTTTGGTGTCTCTGATGGGAACTGTGGGTTAATTGTATCGATTCCTGATCATTGCCTTCACTTCTATTAAGACTAAGGGAAATAGGGGGAGCTTCATTTTAATATACTAAGTTGTGATTTGATGAATTCTAAAGATTTATGATGGGTGTCAACAGGTCAAGTAACAATCCTGATTCTGAGTGACACAGAGTGAAATAATTGAAACTTGAGGAGCGCTTGTGCTTAGGACTTTCTATTCATTTCCAGTTATTTCCCCTATTGATCGTCGCTTTTCATACTTCATATACTCATATATTTCAACTTCCATTAAGCATTAAGCATTCCTCAGTAGCGCATATCAATTTCCGGTGTCCTTATGTAAGTCTCCCGTGCTTTTCACCTCACTGATTAACACCGCATGCGCACATACTTACCTTAGCCTCTGTCAGTCTTCCGTTGTTCCGGACAGGGGTAGCTCTACCGACCACCTGCAGGACACATTTTATATAGTCTTCCTTATTACTAAAGATATGTAGCGTAAAAATGTGTTATGTGAGTTTATTAACCTTCTATCCTGTAATATTCCGAGGGAGCAATAGCTTTTCGATGCACCGCTCTGGTAGTGTGATCGTCGGGCCTTGTTCCCGTCATTTTACATGACTCTGACAGGAGACTTGCAGGAGTCGCCGGAGCTTCTGGCAGTGTATATAAGAGCGCAGTTTATGATTGTTGGGTAGAGTATGTTTCGGTTATGAGGATTAAATACAGGAATAAAGTTTAGTGCTAGTTCAATGGGATTGTTCATCTATATCTAAGGAATTCACACGAATCCTGAATTATTTTGTGGCGTTAGTCGAGAAAACGCTACATTGGTGGCAGCCGTGGGATAAGTGAAAAAGTTGAGACAAGATGGATTTTTCAAATGGTAGAAGTGAAACGGTTACTTCTCCAACGGAGCAGCACTACAGAAGCCTTAATGGAAGTGCTGCACCATTCCCGGAGCAACAGTTACGTTTAAGATGGAGTACTCCTGTAAACGATTCATACGAGCAGAGAAGAGGAAATGTAAGTCAGAACTTTCTATTTTCTCCAGAATACGAGAGGTATTCTCCTGCATTCCCACATTCTGCATATAGTGCTATTGGTAACTCCACTCCTTATTCTCCAAGCTTCGGTAGCAGGGTTTTGTGTAAAACTCCAGTTCAACGTGAAGATACAGAAAACTTCAAGATTGTGGAAGAAATAGGCAGTGATTCGCGCTTGTCTGAAATGTCATGTGTCAGGAAAATGTGGCGGTTAATCAAATTATTTTCATTTGGGATGACTGAAACACTCCGTTCTGTGTTGTGTTACTGTTGCGTTGGGAAGTTCACATCTGTGAATAATTTCAATATGAGTCACGGTATTATGATTTACATTGTTGTAGCATTAACCGCAATTTTTCAATGATGATCACAGTATTATTTGTGAATCTCAGTTCAAACTCATTTGACCTGAAAGTACGTGATTCATCAATTTGGCAACGAAGACATTCGGCACAAAATTATGCAAGAGATACCCCTAGTCAGTCATTGACACAGTTTAATGAAAAGACCTTTTATACTCCGACAAAAGAAAGGAGCTTTCAAGCTACTCCGGCAGTGGTCGGGGTGTGACATTAGCCCTTCAAAAGTCCGGAGTATTGAAGAATCCAACGTGATGGGGCAGCCTGCCACTGCACGGACTAATTTAGCTGTTCCGGTAGTTACACGATCTAGTGTTGATGAACCGTCAACTAATAAAATGATGATTTGAACAATGTTGCAAATGAGACAAATGCAGACCGGAGATTCAGGCCGACTCCTACTGTAGTCCAGAATGATTTGGGAACTTCTTATAAACTTCAAACACTTGGTATGAATGATAATGCTTTTGGAACACAGAACTTGCCTGAAACTGTCATAAAAGAGGTAAATTATCCGAATAAGAATACAGGTTCGATGAAAGAAGGCACTTTGTTGAACTCAAACAGAGGAAACGAGTTTTCAAATATCGAAACAGGTGGATCTGCAGCCAGAAGAACGTTAAGTGGAAGCGGTACTGATGTGTGGCTTGAGTTTGTTCGATACTTTGAAAATCTAATGGCTTTGAACAACTGGTCACAGGCGAAGTCTAAAAGAATATTTCTGTGTCTTTTGAGAGGTCAAGCCTTTGCCTATGGGTTACCTTTGGATGTACAAAGCAACTGGACATTTCTCAAAACGCATATGGAAGAACGGCTAGGACTTCTAGCTATGAGAGACAGCTACATAGCCGAGGCTAAGTTTCGGAGGAAGAAAAATGATGAAAATTTTAGAGACTTCGGACAAACTGTTGAAAGTCTTTTCAGACCTGCGTATCCCGAGAACCTACACGTAGTCAGAGAACTTGAAAACTGTAGCGATTCCGCAGATTTCCGAATGGCAGTTAAGAGAACCAAGCCACAGACACTACAAGAAACGGTCAAGAATGCTATCCAAGAAGAATGTATTCGCCTTGGAGAAAGTGAAAAGAAGAGTACTAGCAAAGTAGAAGTATAACAAAGATCAGGAATCGATACAATTAACTTACTCCACCCATCAGAGACACCAAAGGGAAAGAAACACAAACATTAAGCGACCATTCCATAATGGAAACCTAAACAAAGGAAGGCCATAAGGACAGTTACTTTCCCACAAAATGGCCAAATGGCCATCAAAAATAAAAAGACACAAGTGATACTCACAGTAAGTAACAAACAACAATACAAATAAACCTCAACAGAAGAATCGTCTTGAAACGGTCAGTGGAAAGAATTTCACTGGGGGGGGGGGGGGGGGGCTTAAATCGATTTTGCATGGCCATAATCCTCGCCCTTACCTCTGTCACGGTATACACTAATTTTGTTTAGTCCGCATGAAGGCTTCCTAACTCATCAGTGTAACATCTCCGAGAACATACAAATCAAAAAACTACAGAGATGAAACAAGGTTGAGGACTCGACAGCATACAACAACAGAATTGCTGGAGCAAAAGAAAACCAACAGGTAGACTCCGAGGGGCCAGACTAAAGACGGAGCATCAGGTGCCAACCAAGATAAAGAATACTAAAATAAAATAAAATTCCATTTATGTTTTTACGCTGGAACCGTCATATAATCTCAAGCCCGACCCACCGGTGTGCAATCAAAGAGGGAAGCAAAGTTGCCAACCGTGATTGGGTTAACCACAATGCATGCCGTCTGTTTTATAACATTTATCTTGTACCCAATCTTTATATATCGACGAACGATTTTACGAAATCTACTAAAATCATTACAGGCATGTATTTTTCTAAATTCTGGTTCCGATAGGCCTTGTTGCAGAAGTGTTTTAAGTCCAACATTGAATTTTGAAACCAAATCAGAATGACGTCTATAAAACTTCGAAAAGGCTTTACGTTGTTTATGATACCGATACCCCTGATTAAGAAGTTTAGCGGTTAATAATTTATTACGAGTGTTGAAGTCGAATACATGACTAGACAATCTAGCGATTCGAATCAACTGCGAAATATAAACCCCGTACGATGTCGCACGAGGAACATCACCGTCCAAAAAAGGAAAATTTACAATCTCGAAATCAAAAACATCACGTTTATCATAAATTTTGCAAGAAACAAATCCATCTACAATAGATAAATGTAAATCCAAAAAGGGGGCCTCGGTATCAGAGAAATTTGCCTTGTTTTACTGAAGTTCTATGGGGATAAATCTGACTTATCAAACCATCAAAGTAAGTATAATCAATATTTAATAAATTATCTAAATATCTAGAAGTAGAACTAAAAGCTTCAATAATTTCAGATCGGTTATCAATGGAAAGCGACAACATGAAATCTCTTTCATAACAATACAAGAACAGATCAGCCACAAGAGGTGCGCAATTCGTACCCATCGGAATACCCACAATTTGTCTAAAAAACTTAGTACCGAATCTAATATAAATACATGTATTGTCAAGTAGAAAGGTGAGGGCATCATACACTTGCTGACATGACCAAGTGTATAGCTCTTATGCTCTTTAGATAAATATTAAAATATTGACAATACTTACTTTGATGGTTTAAACAGTCAGATTTATCCCCTATCAAAGAAGCTCCAAGACGGATTCCTTTATTCAAACGTGGTGTACTTGATGAAGAAATTAAGAAATTGGAAGGAAAGGGTTTCAGAACTTATTTGATCGAGAAATCAATGAGCCCGTGGTCTGCACAGACCGTTTTGGTCAGGAAGAAAGATAGAAGCTGGAGAATGTGCGTTGATTACAGGACGCTTAACGAAAAGACTATCAAGGATGCCTATCCAATACCACGTATTAACGACAATCTTTATGCTATTTCCGGATCTGACTGATTTACAAGGCTTGGTTGTGACATGGCATATCATCAGGTTCCTCTTGCTGAAGTTGATAAAGAGAAGACAGCTTTTGCGACCCCGAGAGGCGGATTGTACCATTATGTTACAATGCCAATTGGACTATACAATACCCCCTGGACCTTCAAGCGTCTTATGGAACGGGCACTTACAGGACTTCAATGGTACATTGCTGTTCTATACCATGGTGATACCATTGTATTTAGCAAGACATTTGACTGTCATATTGATCACCTCACAAGTGTATTTGCAAGACTAACAGAAACTGGACTGAAACTTAAAGCCAAAAAGTTTGTGTTCTTCCAGCATGAGACCTCGTTTCTTGGCCACATGGTTTCAAAAGAAGGGTTAAAACCTGATCCGGCAACGATTCAAGCTGTGTCTCATATGCAAAGACCATCATGTGTAACAGAACTAAGAAGTTTTTTAGGTCTTACGTCTTACTATAGAAAGTTCGTGAAAGACTATGCACATGTAGCCAAACCTCTTTACAATTTGACCAAACCTACCACTCAGTGGCTTTGGACAGACCTTTGTGAACGTGCTTTTATCCTGCTTAAGGAAAAGTTAACTACAGCTCCCATTCTCGCGTACCCGGAAGTGGATGGTGAAGAATTTATTCTTGATACTGATGCTAGCTCGTTTGCTATAGGAGCTATTTTGTCACAGACGCAGAAAGGGAAAGAACGAGTCATTGCTTATGCAATCAGAACACTTGAAAAACCCGAACAGAACTACTGTCTGACAAGAAAGGAAATGCTAGCGGTAGTGTATTTCACACTTTGTTAGGACGTTCTTCTTATGCACAGATCATGGATCCTTGCGGTGGTTACACCGATTTAAGGAACCAGAAGGCCAAGTGCAAAGATGGTTGTAACAACTCAGCCAGTCTGATTTTGAAATTATTCATAGACCAGGATCAAAACACGGAAATGCCGACGCAATGTCTCGATTAGTGAAAGGAAATGTAATTATATATAGACAATGCGAGATGCCATGGCCAGATAATGTAAATGTTTTATTTGCTAGTCATTCAAAGGAATAGGATTTTGAATAGATATGGACGTTCTTGAAAACAGTGACAATGAAAATTCTAATGATTGCGATGCAAGAGAAACAGGTCCGACAGTTAAAGAACGTCAAAAGAAGAAACCTTGCAGAAAAGTCAACAAACCGGCTACTGCCCAAAACAGAGAACATGCTGAAAAGGATCTTGATCCGGAGAAGCTAAGGAAGGCCCAAAGTGAAGATGAAAGCCTTTCTTTTATTATAAACCTGAAACAGAATGGTCAAGAAAAGCCAAACTGGAATGAAATTTCCGACAAAAGTCCAGAACTAAAATAAGATTATTTCACGAAGCTGACTGAGTTATACCCACTTCCAAATATTACAGCTAGAACAGTTGCAGATTATCTCTTCAGGGGATGGATAAAGCGCTACGGATGTCCAAGAGAGATACATTCAGACCAAGGTAGACAGTTCGAAAGTGCTCTTTTCAGAGAAGTATGTGCCCTATTGCAGATAGGGAAAACCCGGACAATATGTTCTATAAAAGGGTTATCCTTTGGCAGCAAGGAATACACCACAGAACTGAACAAATATGGAGAGTGCATGTTTTCTGGGCCAGACTAGCTAGTTTCGGCCATTTAGGCCTCATCAGTGACCACTTCACCCAAGACCAGATGGTATGGTGGAAAGGACTAACAGATCTGTGTACAGCATCCTATCAACGTACGGAACAGAGAATCAGCGAGACTGGGACAAGCACCTTGATTTTATTGTTATGGCATACAATAGTACAGTGCATGAAAGTACTGGAATGTCACCTTACCGACTAGTGTTTGGAGAAAAGATGACAGTTCCTATTGATCTTTTATCCGATCCTGTTCCAGCCGAAGACATTTCCAGTTAATCAAGATATGCGATGGAATGTAAGGAACACTCTAAAAATATCTGCAGAAAGGCAGAAGGAACAGTATAATTGTAGAGTCAATGAATTTACTTACAGTGCATGATAGTACTGGAATGTCACCTTACCGACTAGTGTTTGGAGAAAAGATGACAGTTCCTATTGATCTGTTAACCGATCCTGTTCCAGGCGAAGACATTTCCAGTGCATCAGAATATGTGATGGAATGTAAGGAACATTCTCAAAATATCTGCAGAAAGGCAGAAGGAACAGTATAATTGTATAGTCAATGAATTTACTTACAAACCCGGTGACTTAGCCTGGAGGAATCAGAAGAAGGTAACACCTGGAATCAAGTGTAAGATTTCTCGTCATTGGACGGGTCCATGGATTATTACAGAGTAGATTTGTGACGTACTTTTTAAACTTCAGCATGCTCAAAGTTCACCTTCCAGTTGTTGTACACGGAGACAATATTAAACCATATGTAGGACCGGAAACATTTGGTTGGTTTCAAGTACCTACTCAAAGTGTTAGATTCGTGTCTTTACCTGATTTGGAAAACTTTGGCATGAATATGTCAGAACCGTTATCTGTTTTAAAGTTTCTGGATTGAGAATGAAAGAAAGTTCAGTTGAGTCCAGCAAAGATGCTCATCTGTCTCCCAACATTTTGTTTGGTAGACAAACTAAACCAGAGCAGTGCAAGAGAGCCGTCTTATTGTGTAAGTGATGGCAGGTCTCCATTTTGTACATTATGTGAGGACAGTGAATTGTTCGAACACAATGAGAGGCCCCAAAACGTTGTTGGTTATCAGGGTGTGCCGTAGGAACTGAAAGTTAAAACTTTTAAAACTTTTCGTAAAGACTGCCCCATGTATCAGAAAGAATTGCAACAGGGCCGTAAGGGTCTCTTAAAGGAGCAAGAGGAAGCCAGATTATTACCGGTACAGAGCTCACTCAAGCACTATCAGTTGAGGGGGCAATGTTCACCGGAGCATGACCAGTTATATTCATGGGGGCATAATTGCTCTACGGATCAGTATTCACCGGAGCTTCACACGTGCTAGAACTCAGTCAAGTATATTTTTCTCAAGCGACGGACGTGTGTTTAGATCAGAGAAGATGGAAAAACCTTTCATATGTGACATTTGTGGATATGGTTTCAGCAACAAGAGGAATTTAAAGAGACATAAGAAGGAGGGGCATTCAGCTACTATGGTTTATTTTGTGTGTACTGAGGAGGCCTGTTCAGCTACTTTTCTTCGACGGGGTTACCTGCGCGACAAGCTCAAGAACCGGCATCGTCTTCAGCCTGCAACAATTGAAGCCGTAGTTGCAGGAGCAGCTGAGAAGTACTGTCCCGCCGAAAGCTACAGACACAGACGCAAGACTGTAGTTTCTCCGACAGTGCGTGCGGAGCGAACAACAATGTTGGAGCAAGAACAACCAGACTGCATTCAACCTGGAGCGTTCGACGATGTTGATGATTTGCTGAGTCTTCATCCAGGGGGAGGGGAAAGTCTTAGTGCAGCGGGCGTCACACAGTGTAGGGATGCCCAGCCGGAGCAAGCATATTCCGATATAAGTAGTGAAAATTGGGACAAATATTCTGAATATTTTAGCGGATGCCTATGACACCGTGAACAACAGCAGCAGTTCTTCTCGTATGGATGGCAGATCTTCACCTCATGCGGACTTGACTCCTGACACTACTCCTGATTCTTCAAGGACATCACAGGAGTCTCAGCCGGAGCCCAGTGTTACGTCGGAACATGTGAACGACAACAGGAGTCCTCCTGGGATGGATGGTGGATCTTCACCTCACGTCACGGTTCAAGGGGTGAATCTGGCACTTGTGAAGACAACAACGACCTACCCAGACGGAAGAGTGTAGGAACAACGTGTGGCGTCTGTGGGTTATATGGAATCTGTAAGACCAGGGGACATCGACCCACAGGCTCTCTTTAACTATTTACAGGGAGAAGTCATCCAATACATGAATGGGAATTATTTCCAAAAATAACTGTTACTGAGTATTCTTAGAATTATGTGGATTTAATTTGCAGTGGAAATTCACCAGTGACTGCTTAACTTAAAATGTGAAAATTCTGTTGGATTATTTTAAAGTTTATTCGCAAGTTAGAGGAATTATTGTGGGTAATCTATTTTTATAATAACCTGAGTGTGACATTTATTTAAAGACTAACTTCATCAGATGGGATTTAATTTGATGTCGTCATTGAGTTCCATTCTAATTGTTTTGATCTCAGTTGTATTATTGTTTTAATTTGCTGTCTTTGTCCAACATCTCTTCCGCATGGTCCTTCCCCGACACCTGAACGGTGGAAGTTTAGTCTCGGGGGAGGGTTATGCAGCGAAACAATGTGTTCATGTGAGTTTATTCACCTTGTATCCTGTTCATATTCCATATTCCGAGGAAGCAATAGCTTTTCGATGCACCGCTCCGGTAGTGTGATCGTCGAGCCTTGCTCCCGTCATTTGACAGGACTCTGACAGGAGACTTGCAGGAGTCGCCGGAGCGTCTGTCATGGTATATAATGTGTGTGTGTGTGTGTGTGTGTGTGTGTGTGTGTGTGTGTGTGTGTGTGTGTTTAACGTCGCTTTCAACAATTTTTCAGTCATATCACGACGGTGTCTGGTTGCGACAGGGAGCTCAATGCTCACCTTTATAGTGCTGCCTCACTGAAGTTTCATGTCCCAGACACATTACATGATACCACACCCAGTCACATTATCCTGACAATGAGTCGACCA
Source organism: Lucinisca nassula (assembly GCA_963580285.1). Classification (NCBI taxonomy): domain Eukaryota; kingdom Metazoa; phylum Mollusca; class Bivalvia; order Lucinida; family Lucinidae; genus Lucinisca; species Lucinisca nassula. The sequence goes on from OY757022.1 coordinate 135,620,630, forward strand.
GTCCTAGCTCTACCCCGTAAATCTGAGTGCCAAGCGAGGAGCAGCTAGTACCATTTTAACGACTTTGGTATGTCGCGGCCCGGGATCGAACCCGTGACCCCCGTTCCCCGGAGCGGACACTCTACCAACTGAGCTATCGGGGCCGGTATCAGGGTATATAAAGGCGCAGTTTATGATTGTTGGGTAGAGTATGTTTCGGTTACGAGGATTAAATACAGGAATAAAGTTTAGTGCTAGTTCATTTGGAGTGTTCATCTATATCTAAGGAATTCACACGAATCCTGAATTATTTTGTTGCGTTAGCCGAGAAAACACTATAGATATTTATATATATTTATCAGATAAACGAGGTCTAGACGGAAGCTAGGTTCTTAAATGTAAAAAAAAAACAAAAAAAAAAAAAACATGAAAACATCAGCTATTAACACCGGACCCCCTCGAGATAGCGGGAGAAGATCATAACAACATCATGCGACCCATCACCATAACATTGAAACAACATCATGTGGCCACAATCACCTTAATTAAAATCTTCCCGTGACATGAGTTTATCACAGCCAATCCACTGACAACGTCAGTTTACTGATACTAATTTGTCACCTTCCTTGAACAATGGTGACACATTAGCAGATGTCCAATCAGTGGGGATAATACCTTTGTAGAGGGATCTTGGGGGTGGGGGCGAGTTCCGATCTCAGTTCTTTCAAGACTACAGTTTAATCCTATCAGGGCCTGCTGCCTTTCTGGGGTTGAGATTCTTTAACAGGTTCAAAATTCCAGCTTCCGATTTTGATTTCCGGCATAACAAAGTAAGGACAGCCCCACCCACCCATGCCCAATGTCATAACCAAACAATTTAGTTTTAAGTGAAAACTGAGGCAATAGTAAATGTGTCAACTTGTTTCTTGTATCGTTGTAACTTCCTCCTTCATAGGAGCACCTCGAATACCATCATCGAGTATGGACCAACACCCCAAAACTGGAAAATCTATTTACATATATCAACCCGGGGAGATGCATCAGTTTGTTTGATTTGAGGTTTAACGTCCCCGCCAACACTGTAAAGGTCATTTTGGAGACGTTGCTTCCAATTTTGTGGGACTTTTACCCGACATTGAGATGAAATGACATCTCAAGCCCTGTCGCCCAATGAAATCAATAAGGTTTATTAGCATGGACGGTCCGCCTCGCACCGCGGTTCCTGGACAGGCTTAGATCCTCTAAGCGGTTTACCAGTACTAGTGTGCGGGCCGAATTCAGCTATGCGTGGAAGCATCATGCAGCCCATATATTTCTTCAAGCCCCTATGGGCGGGGACCTAACTCAAGCTACTCGGGAAATGTTATTACTTTTGCCTCTTTTCTTTTTCTTCACAGGTTTAGTGCAAAGTTCAAGTTTCTGATAGCGTGCCACATGTAAGGAATACACCAGTCTGTTGGCTTTATACTGCAGAGTCTTTATATCTTCTATACCAATTGAACTGAACACATTCAGCAGGATACTACAGTCCACCACAGTGTTCATCAGCTCGATCCCGGATTCCTGGATCCCCTCATTTTGACAGAGCTTCACTACGTCGTGAGTTATATCTCGTACAAGTGGATGGCGTGCGTCGTTCAAGGCCTTGCACTCCAATAAGAAGTGCTGTACTGTTTCATCAGACTCACCGCACAGCAAACATTCCGAGCCACTGGCATAATTGCTAAACGCTGCTCTGCTGGTCTGGAGGATGTATGTTCCAGTTGCTACCTTCAGTCTAATCCTCAACCTGTATGCGTCTCTTGCCTCTCCAGAAACCGCTTGTAATATCGGATGGCATTTGCCGGGGACAAAACCATCCAAATTCAAGAACCGAAGTGAACAGTAGAGTCTTGCTTGTTCAATTATCTTGATTTTCCAATAGGTATCAACCGCGTTACGGACTTGGTGTTTCCAGGGAAATTTCGGACGTGGTTTATTCAGTAATTCCAATGCAGATGGAAGACTATATTTCAATAAGATGTTTTAAATGTCAATATACCAGCTGTTACTGCTGTTAGTCTTGACACTCAGCTGCCTATATGATAATCTCTTCTCAACTGTTTCAGCTGCAGACCGACATATTCCACCATACATAATGAGAGCCCATTTGTGCATGGTTGCTTCTACCGGAAGTATGCCCGAAAGTATGTAGATTGCTGGGGACTCTTTGGCAATGTTAACAATTGCTTGATACAGGTTCTAAGGAAGACTTGTAGGGTCTCTATATTTTCCCTCATGGAATGGAAATCTCTAGCCCGTACATTAGCACTGGTAATACATAGATATGGAAGACATGTATTGCCGACATCGGATCAAGGCCATTCGCCCCATGGAGGCCAGTCGGCATAAGACTGTACATAGCCCGTCTTGATTTTTTGACATTATTATCAAACACAGCTGGATCTTGGAGGTACTGAGATCGGAGCATTCCTATATGAGTAGTGTTCTCCACTACAGGCATACTATCATCGCCAAGCTTCCATGTGTACTCGGTATTGTCCTTAGGGATTTTGGACTTGCTGGGGTGAGCCGTTACCACTACGCTTTTAGTTGGCTGGAATAAGTACATCTCCATCTGGCTATAGTCCCGTCTCATATTGACCATCACCTGCAGTCCACTCTCTGTTTCACACATCATAGTCATATCGTCAGCCACAGTAGGAGCTCCACATCTCATATTCCCTATGGTTCCACCGATGCCAGCATCACATATCCGCTCAAACAGTGGGTTATTGTACACCTTGTAAAAGTCAGTGCTGAGTATTCCGCGGACACCCTGCTCAATGTTGAACATACTGGATAAGGACCCTTTCCACTTCACACAGCTGGTTGCATTTTGGTGCATCTGATATATAAGATTCCAGCACTGACCATCTATTCCCATGGTGAATAGTTTCCTTAATAAGCTGTCATGACAACATCGAACGATGCCTTGGCATCGAGAATAGCCACATATGCCGTCTTCCTGAGATCCTTGCACTCTCTGAGGTACTCTTCTACGATTAGTGCGCCATTCAGAGGCGAAGTAGAAGCAGTAAAGCCATGTTGTAGTGGGTGCTGGTTCTTTAGTATAACAGGCTGTATTTTACTCTTGAGTATCACCACAACAATTTTCATTAAAACAGGGGTCACTTTTATTCCTCTATAATTTCTAGCATCCTTATTGGAACCTTTGTTTTTATACACCGGAGCCACTAGACTTGCTTTTAAAATGTGTGGGATACATTCGAGATCAAAAATCTTTTTGGATAATTTCACGGATAACATCCAACACCTCTTCACCCCCATTTAGTAAATGTTCTACTGTAAATCCAAAAATATCTGGCGCTTTACCCTTGTTGAGAGATTTCACAGCACACTCAGTCTTCTCTTGAGATTTGTAATTGCTGATAGTTCTGGTTCTGGCATATGTCAATAATATCTTTTAAGTCATTTTGCACTACTTCAATGTATTCCTTATCAAAGGAATCATTTACAGTTCTTTTCGCCAAAGAGCTAAAATATTCCTTCCAGCCTTCTAGAATTTCTCCATCTGTTTTAAAGACCTCATCACCCACATTGAGCTCAGATACAAAGGTAGCTAGATTTCCTCTTTGTCTCCTCAACAATTTGTGAAATGTTTTTCTTTCTCGCTCCCGACTATCTAGAATCTGTTGCCTATACGCATCCCTTCTCAGGGTCAATGCTATTCTACATTCCTTTCTGAGAGAGACTTTAGCCTGCTTCATTGCTATATGAAGGTTATTGTCTTTCTCCTTGGATCGTCCGGCCTTTTTCCACTCCCTGAAAGCATTTTTGTTTCTGGCTCCAGCCGCTTTAATTTTCTCTGATGCTACTTGCAACACAGGTGCACCCCTTTTCCCCTTTTTAGGAGGTGCAACTGCTTCAGCTGCTGACCAAACTCCCCAACAGTGGTGACCCCTCGGTCTTAGTCGGACCTTCAGAATACACCATTGCCGCAATGCGTCAATTGACCTCGGGTCATGCAGTAATAATGAGGCTGAGTAGGGATTTTCCACCAGTAATGAGGCACTTGACAACGAAGCAGGTGCTACTGTAAACAAAGATGGCGACCTGCAGCAGGCGCACAGGACATGGAACATGTATCGCAATTGTTTAACGTCGAATTTTATATGAAATAGGTGACATCTTAATTGCTACCGACCAACATCATAGCTGCCATTTGATAACCTTTGTCAGACTGTAGAAGAAAAGAAATAAAGACGACAAAAGCTGCATCCAAGTTGTAAAAATGTCAGAAAAAGCATGTTAAACTTGAGTGTGACACTTGTCAATAAAAAAGTGATAAGTTTCGAACATTGGAGTCTGGCTGTTGTTTATATAGATCTAGTACTAAAATGGAGAAAGAGATGACTTGAGAAGAAGAGAAGAAACGACTAACTGACCCCAAAAAAAGATTTTCCATTTAAGTCTAAGATACTAGAAAGAATGTTGCGCCATCAAAATTAATGGGCTTTTCCCCCATTCTTGTTTTGATTTGCTGACTTGGTAGTGATCGCATTTCTTGGAACACAAAACAGATGGTCAATAATTCATAATGCTCATAAATATTGAAATACAAATGGAAGGCAATTTTCCTGTTCAGAGCACTTTGTCCTGCTCATATAAATTTTAAAATGCTAACATTTATATGCAAGACAAATTTAATACTAAAAAGAATTGAGCATACTACTGTCTTTTTGAGAATCAGACTTGTTGATATGGCATATATTGTAAGTTTGACACTTATTGGATATGGACCACAGAGACTTGGGCTTTTGAGTATGATGCTAATTATTGCAGGATGTGGGTCTAGACAGCACCATTAACTTTCATGTGAGGATACTGAATACAAGGGCTATTTTCAAAATGAAATATATTGTTCAAAGTGGTGTTCCGTTTGCATTTTGCTTTTGCAGTGATAGCAACAACAACAAAAATGATTCACACTACATTTTAGCTCACCTGATCGAAGGTCATGCTGAGCTTTTGTGACTGCGAGTTGTCCGGCGTCGTCGTTCATCGTGCGTCGTTCGTTGTGCGTCGTGCGTGCGTAAACTTTTCTTGTTAACACTCTAGAGGCCACAATTTTGATCCAAACATCCTCAATCTTGGTCCGAATGATCATCATGACAATATGTCGGTCAAGTTTGAATATGGGTTATGTCGGCTCAAAATGTAGGTCACCAGGTCAAATCAAAGGAAAACCTTGTTAACACTCTAGAGGCCCCAGTTTTGGTCCAATCATCCTCAAACTTGCTCAGAATGATCATCCCAAGAATACCTAGGTCAAGTTAGAATATGGGTCATGTAGGGTTAAAAAGTAGGTCAGTAGGTCAAATCATATAGAAACCTTGTTAACACTCTAGAGGTTCCGGGGAACGGGAGGTCACGGGTTCGATCCCGGGCCGCGACATACCAAAGTCGTTAAAAATGGTACTAGCTGCTCCTCGCTTGGCACTCAGATTTACGGGGTAGAGCTAGGACTGGTCGACCCAGTTTCAGGATAATGTGACTGGGTGTGGTATCATGTAATGTGTCTGGGACATGATACTTCAGTGAGGCAGCACTATAAAAGTGAGCATTGAGCTCCCTGTCGCAACCAGACACCGTCGTGATATGACTGAAAAATTGTTGAAAGCGGCGTTAAACCCGAATTCACACACACACACACACACACACACACACACACACACACACACACACACACACACACACACACACACACACACACACTCTAGAGGCCACAGTTTTAGTCTAATCTTCCTCAAACTTAGTCAGAATGTTCACCCTGACAATATCTCTGTCAAGTATGAATATGGGTCGTTTCATATCAAAAAGTAGGTCAGTAGGTCAGATCATAGAAAAACCTTCTTAACACTCTAGAGCCACAGTTTTGGTCCAGTCATCGTCAAACTTGCACAGAATGATCATCTTGACAATATCTCGGTCAAGTTCGAATATGGGTCATTTCGGGTCAAAAAGTAGGTCAGTAGGTCAAACCACAGAAAAACCTTGTTAGCACTCTAGAGGCAACAGTTTTAGTCCAATCATCCTCAAACTTGCTCAGACTGATCATCCTGACAATATCTCGGTCAAGTTCGATTATGGGTCATGTCGGCCAAAAAATAGGTCAGTAGGTCAAATCATAGAAAAACCTTGTTAACACTCTAGAGGCCACAGTTTTGGTACAATCATCCTCAAACTTGCTAAAAATGATCATCCTGACAATATCTCGTTCAAGTTCGAATATCTGTCATGTCGGGTCAAAAAGTAGGCCAGTAGGTCAAATCATAGAAAAACCTTGTTAACACTCTAGAGGCAACAGATTTGGTCAAATCATCATCAAACTTGTTCAGAATGATCATCTCTACAATATCTAGGTCAAATTCGAATATGGGTCATGTGGGGTCAAAAGTAGGTCAAATCATAGAAAAACCTTGTTTACACTCTAGAGACTGCAATTTTAGTCCAATTATCATCAAACTTGCTCAGAATGATCATCTAGACAATATCTAGGTCATGTGGGGTCAAAAAGTATTTCATTGTGTTAAATCGTAGAAAAACCTTGTTAACACTCTAGAGGCCACAGTTTTAGTCCAATCATCATCAAACTTGCTCAGAATTGTCCTCTTTTTGTAATACCTTGGTCAGGAGGGGTATTTTATTTGACAGAAAATGCTGTTAGCAAACAGTGCAGACCCTGATCAGATGCCACATTCTGCGACGTCTGATCTGGGCCTATGCTGTTTGCCAGGCTACCCCTTCAGGGTTTCTCGCATTTTAGGGGTTATTATAACTTTAAACAAAAGGTTTTTTTTATAACTTTAAACAAATATTCTGTATGATAATACAGTATGTCAAGCAATTCAGACTTTCAGGGTGTTTGGATCATGGTCAAAGTTCTTTTGGCTATTTTTAGAAAAAACATTGTCATCACTCGACCTACATTTTTTTCATAATTTCCCCCATCATAAGCATGCTACAGATTAGAAATGATTGAAATCAACCTTCAGGCTGCAGAAATATAAATGCTGTCAGACATGAAGGGGCGGACCTTTCATCTCAATGTCGGGTAAAAGTCCCACAAAATTGGAAGCAACGTCTCCAAAATTACCTAAATAGTATAAACCTCAAATAAAACAAACAAAATTAGTCAAATCATACTTGAGACTGCATTTTTGTTCAAGCTTCATGAAACTTGCCAAGAATGTTTGCCTTTATAAAATCTTGAATATGTTTGAATATGGGTCATGTGGGATCAAAAACAAGGTGATGAATAGACTCAAGTGAGCGATACAGGACCATCATGGTCCTCTTGTTTGTAAGTACTTATAGCAATTGAAGCACATGAGTCTATGTGGAGTATGTTCAGCTGTCTCTTAGTATGTGATTGTAAGATAGGAGAATTTTTAGTTCTGTGGTGTTGGGCCTAAATAGCAGTAACAGCCCAGAATCTTAATGCAGCACTGGGACTAGATCTACAGTAAAACATACATGTATAGAAGCTCGTTCACACAAGGGCAAAGAAACCAAAAGTATAGTGCATGATATTTTTGACATATTATCTGCTACATACATGATATTTTGCGAAAACAATCTGGCTGAAAATGAATGAATGGCAGTTTACATTACTAATGACACATTAATTATCCCCAGAATCCACAACTTCTGCAATGTGATGAAACATCGCTAAGTCGAGAGCATTGCGGCGGTGGTGTATTCTGAGGGTCCATCAAGACCGAGGGGTCGCCACTGATGGGGAGTTTGGCTGCTGACTTGATCGCCGGGTACCGACGCTTTGTTCTGTGCTTTATCACCTCCCTAATTCGGTGCGTAAATTTACCGGAACGGACCGGGCCAAATTACCGGAACGGACCTATTTTCCCCTATTTTATGCATTTTTTTTATTATTTTTTATTTATTTTTTCCTGCTTATTGACTTTATCATTGTGCAACATTAAGAAACTTAAACATTGTTACAATGTAGTATGGCCATGGTGATACAGTAGATTCTTATAGATTTATCATGATAACAATAAATTAATGTAGCAATATTAAATATTATTCTTTTATTTTACTTATGTCCCTTTTTTCAATTCTATCCTATCTTTTCTTTTAAATTGGCGTGCTTTAATTCGACCCTTTTTACTTCCTTCAAACCTAATTAAAAGACAGATACTTCGTTTTTTACACCTATGATAATTAGATTATCCACACCTGAGATAAGTAGATTAATGAAGCTCACTTTCACGTTTATCGGTTTGTATCACAACGATTATCACTTTAACGATATACTTCTTCTTCTTCTTCTTCCGGTTTCGCCTTAACCCCGGTAGGGGACACAGACGGTGTATATCTCATACACTCCAGTGTTGCAGGATGAAAGCCTACACAGTAATCATGTAATTACGGTAGGGTTCTTTAACCTGCACAGGGGATGGTTCTCCCTGCACAGGGGGCCTCCAGTTAACGTCCCGATCCGAAGGACGGTGCACTTTTATGACAATCATCCCTGCAAATGATGCCAGTGGAGCGTGTTCGGACACTTTAATCTCTTTGAACTGGCGGAAGTTAAAAATGTGTGCATTGATAGTTGTTATATCATTATTAACTTTTCATTATCGTGAGTTTAACAGCTACCATTTAGAATATTACCAAATATTGTGATTTGATCCGTTTTTTCTATAAACAAGTCCATGAAATGTATACCAATGTAAACCCCATTGGGTTAATGTAGACCTAAGGGCTGGGCAGGTTGAACCAATCTACAAATCTACCAGATTTTACTGTAAAATCTTGCACTTGCGAAGGAAATTTGCGATTTCTTCTTATTGTTCCATAACACAGATTGTGGGTACCGATTTGTCCCGGTTTACCCTATAATACCTATCATTATAGCATTGGCATGACTTAATTGTATAAGCCGACAGATTTCATGTATAAAAAGAATGGCTACCCTTGTTTGTTTGTTTGTTTATTTGTCCGACTGAGGTTCAACGTACCCGTCAACACTGTATAAAGTAGAAGTAAAACAAAGATCAGGAATTGATACAATTAACTACCTCCATCCATAAAAGACACCAAAGGGAAAGAAATACAAACATTAAGCGACCAGACCATAATGGAAACCTAAACAAAGGAAGGCCATATGGACAGTAACTCAGTAACAGTAAGTCATTTTGGAGACGCTGCTTCCAATTTTGTGGGGCATTGTGATGAAATGACATCGCAAGCCCTTTTGCCCAATGAAACCAAACGGCTTATATGCACTGAACAGTCTGACTCACGCCATTTTTGCCTGGGCAGGCTTAGTCCTTCTAGTTTACCAGTATTCATGTGTTGTCAATTTCAGCTTTGCGTGGTAGCACCATACTGCCCAATCTATTTCTCCCAGTCCCGATGGGCGGGGACTTGTAAACCCAACTTTTCCCATTTTAAGTCTGACTCACACATGTTGTCAATTTCAGCTATGCGTGGAAGCACCATACTGCCCAATCTATTTCTCCAAGTCCCGATGGGCGGGGACTTGTAAACCCAACTTTTCCCATTTTAAGTCTGACTCACACGTGTTGTCAAGTTCAGCTATGCGTGGAAGCACCACACAGCCCAATCTATTTCTCCAAGTCCCGATAGGCGGGGACTTGTAAACCCCACCTTTCCCATTATAAAGTGGGATTTACAAGGGTGTTCGTTGCATGGACTTTTCCAGTCATGTTTCTCATCCCCGATGGGCGGGGACTTGTAAACCCAACTTTTCCCATTTTAAGTCTGACTCACACGTGTTGTCAAGTTCAGCTATGCGTGGAAGCACCACACAGCCCAATCTATTTCTCCAAGTCCCGATAGGCGGGGACTTGTAAACCCCACCTTTCCCATTATAAAGTGGGATTTACAAGGGTGTTCGTTGCATGGACTTTTCCAGTCATGTTTCTCATACCAACACAAGTGGGCTTAGAAATGTTATATGTATTTCCATGTTATTTTTTTCTGTTTCAGGTCCCTGATAATGTGCGTTTCTTCGCCAAGGGTGGAATGAAAGCATGTCATTACGATGAGTGATTACAGAATCCACTAGCTAAGTTTGCAGTATAAATAAGAAAAATATCACAGATTTTAATGTAAATGTTGTTTACAAATTCTCCATCCCCAGTAAGCCGAGTTAAGGGGATGCCCCCGATTGGCAAAGCTGATCATGACATAGTCCTTGTTGAGTATGACATAAAAGCTAAACGAATCAGGCAAGTCCCGCGTAAAGTTTTTCTCTACAAACGTGCGGATATGGATGGTCTGCGAGACCATATGGTGCGATTTAAGGATTCTTTCCTTTCCTCTGACCTCTCACACATGTCAGTTAATGACCTGTGGGTCAGTTTTAAGTCCGAATTAACCACGGCAATGGAAAGGTTTATACCAACTAAAATGACCAAAACAAAATATAGGGCACCATGGATCGATAACACGATCAAGCATCTCATCAGAAGACGGAATAGAATGTATTTTCGTGCTCGCAAGTCTAGCAGCCCTGACGTTAAGAACCATTACAAACGGTTCAGAGCACATGTGCAAAAGGTTATAAGAGATGCATATTGGAAGCATGTTTCCAGCATCTTTACCTTTGAAGATGACAATATAGATCCCGATAGTCCCCAAAAGAATGGTAAAGTTAAAAAGTTTTGGTCATTCGTAAAGTCCCTGAAAAAGGATGCGTTTGGGATCACTTCGCTAAGGGAAAATGGAATTCTAAAAACAGATGCGCGCGATAAGGCTAGTATTTGCAATAAACAGTTTCAATCAGCATTTACGCGTGAAACTGATGGTGAGCTACCATCTAAAGGTGCAAGTCCGTTCCCCTCTATGGGGGACATAACAGTTGACCCCAATGGGGTCGCTAAACTGTTAGGTAAGCTCAAGATACATAAGGCATCTGGGCCCGATGACCTGAATGCCAGGGTACTTAAGGAATGTAGTGCTGAAATATCTCCTGTGTTGGCCTTTATCTTCAATCAATCACTTGCCCAGGGCACTGTACCAGATGACTGGCGACAAGCAAATGTAACCCCGGTCTATAAAAAAAGGGGAAAAATATGATGCAGCAAATTATAGACCAGTGTCGCTAACGTGCATCTGTTGCAAAACCTTGGAGCATATATTAGTAAGCAACATCAACAAGCACTTAGCCTTTGAGAGCATTCTTGCTGACTGTCAACATGGTTTCCGGAGTCAAAGGTCTTGCGAAACGCAGCTTGTTCATTTTTACCATGACATTGTGAGCAATCTAGATGGGGCCATAAATCGTGGCCACAAACAGACTGACTTGATCATCATGGACTTTGCTAAGGCCTTTGACAAGGCCTTTGACAAGGTACCTCACAGAAGGCTATTACATAAACTGGAGTACTATGGGATAAGAGGATCCACGCATAGGTGGATTAGCTCATGGCTCTCTGGGCGCTCACAACAAGTTGTACTTGATGGCCAAGCGTCTGATCCAGTCCCTGTTTTATCTGATGTCCCCCAAGGTTCGGTCCTTGGACCGGTCCTTTTCTTGGTTTTCATTAATGATCTCCCCGATAATATCAGGTCATCGGTCCGTTTGTTTGCTGATGATTGTGTCCTGTATAGGAACATATATTCTCCTTCTGACTGTCTTATTTTACAAGATGACCTGGATCAACTTGCACAGTGGGAGGCCGATTGGCAAATGAAGTTCAATGTGGCCAAATGTCACTCAATGAGAGTGTCACGACACCCTCCGGACAAGCAAATTAAGTTTGACTATACTCTTCACCAGCAAGTTTTGGAGCATGTTCAATCCGCCAAATATCTTGGTATCACCATCACTGACGATCTTGATTGGGGTCAACATATCTAAGAGATTACATCTAAAGCAACTAGGACTTTGGGATTCCTTAGACGGAACTTGGCTTTTGCACCTAGGCAGACAAAGGATGTTGCATATAAAACATTGGTTCGCCCTCAACTCGAATATGCATCACCCATTTGGCACCCCTATGTTAAAACTCAGACTCAGCAGGTGGAGAAGGTGCAGAGGACAGCTGCTCGATGGACCTGTAGGCGATGGCGAAATAGAAGTAGCGTCGGTGACATGCTTAATGAGCTAGAGTGGCCGTCCCAGGAGGCCCGTCGTGAGCAGTCCTCTTTAACCTTCTTCTACAAGAAACACTCTGATTCAGTGTCTATTGATAAAGATAGGTACTTGACACCTGCTAAACTGTCGACCCAAACAAGGGCATCAAAATTAAACGACTCACAATATCGTAGATACCAGTCCTATAGTGATGCCCTGAAGAACTCGTTTTTTTCCTAGAACTATTCCCCAATGGAATAGTCTTCCCTCCTCTGCGGTGAATGCCAAGTCCGCAGAAGAGTTCAAAGCCCGCACAGTGTAAGATTGGGTCTCAGAGGTATGCGTTTTAGGATACCTCTGTTATGCAGATTGTAAATAGTTTTAAGGACGCATCCAGTGCCTCTCTTCTTTTTTTTTTTTTTTCAGCTAAATTCTAAATTTAGCCACCCAATCAACTGAGGTAATGGCCAGATATGACCGACTCAGTATAAGAAGATAGATAGATAGATAAGAAACGCAACGAAGACGCTGATCAGTCAGCACAGGCTGAGTCTTTGTCGCAGGTGTAAATTGTTGTAAATTGGGTATATATTATATACTAATTTTCTGTGTTCAAAAACATAGATTTTGAGTAATTGTTGTAAGAGTCTTGTCGAGGCCGTTCTAATGAGTAACATGGCCGCCGCCCATCGGGGCTTGAAGAAATAGATGGGCTGCATGATGCTTCCACGCAGAACAGAAATACGATTCTCCGGCTCAATGAAGACGCTGATGAGGATCTAAGCCTGCTCAGGCGGTGCTGTGCTCCGGCTCAATTTTCTTCTTATATGTGAATGAGTTGAGGTTAACGTCCCCGTCAACACTGTAGGTCTCTCTGGAGATGTTGCTTCCAATTTTGTGGGACTTTAACCTACACTGAGATGAAATGTCTGACTCACACCACTTTACCAGGGCAGCCTTAGTCCTAGCGATTTACCAGTAATCATGAGTGGGTTTCTTGACTCGCACCAAAATCAGAATTGTTACTGGTGACACGTCAAATGACATTCATACACCAGGACTGGGTAGGCCTCTAAGAGGATTGACACTTATTTTCTTTTGAATTTCGTTATTTCTTTTATGGTCCTTTCACGATTATTTCATTTAGATCGAGTCAATCATTAATCAGAGGACGAAAACCGGAGTACCTGGAGGAAAAACACCTGGCCTTCCGTTGCAGATCTTAGCGTCGAGCCATGCTCGAACCACATATGCGGGATACCTTATTATTATGAGTCTTGATTTTTAATTATTTCTGCTCCAAACAACACTAGAGAAAGTGATTATGGTGGGCCTGACGCACAGGGTGATATTATTGTGCACTGACCCATATTCTATCTATCTATCTATCTATCTATCTATCTATCTATCTATCTATCTATCTATCTATCTATCTATCTATCTATCTATCTATCTATCTATCTATCTATCTATCTATCTATCTATCTATCTATCTACTGATAAAGCGTCGGTCACATTCCACATTTATTTGACAAAATTATTTATGAAGAAGAGCATACGCACAATGTTGTAAAAGATTAAAATAGTGTGTATTTTATACAAATATACTAAAAATAAGGCGGAAACCGGGGGGAAAATTGGTCCATTCCGGTAATTAGGTGCGTTCCGGTCCGTTCCGGTAAATTTACTCACCCTCCCTAATTGGTTAGTGCTACCTTAATTGAGAGCTCTGTAAACAGGAAGTGATGTTTTCCTGGAAGTGATTGCCATTTTTTCTGTGAAATCATATGTTTTCATGCATAAATCGACAAAGAAACAATTTGTAACATATTGCCAAATATTTTGGTAAGTGTCAGTTGAATTTTGTGGTTTGCCAGCGAAAATATTCAAAACAAGTGCTGTTTTTCAGTGTATGAAAGTGGGTGGGGAATGGAATATTATTTGTTTTGAGTTTAGGTTTTACGTCCTCGTCAACTCTATAGGAGCTTTTTTCGTGACGTACTTCCGGTTCTAAAAATAGAACGGGAAAAGCCCTGGGCGTCATCTGTCGTATTGCTTCAAAGGCAGTGGGACAGATAAAGTGTTAATTACAGCGTATACAGTGGAATTATTTTAAACTTTTGGCGAATTCTAATGTAAGATAATTGGAGAAACATTGATATGCTGCCAGCTGTGAAATTTTGCATTGAGAAAATGATATATTGTACATACGACCCAGCAGGGTCCTCTCTCTCTCAATCTCTCTCTCTCTCTCTCTCTCTCTCTCGTAGCGCACCAACAAAACCTGGAGTGTATGTAATAAACACCTGTGGTAATGGTCAAATGTGACCGACGCAGTATCAAACAATAGATAGATAGATAGATAGATAGAACAATTAGCGAGCGCAGGCAAATGTAAACTACAGTTTGTCGTTAAATGACACTACGTCAACCAACATGTAGCGTGTCAACAATGTCGTGTCTACATCAAACCAGCATCAAAGTGATGCATTGAATTTGACATTGTAATGGCGATGAAATGTCAGAACGTTGGGTTGGCGATAATACGGCGTTGCTTAATAAAATGTCATTTGCCCAGTGCTCAGACCCATCAAGACCCAGTGGGATTGGAACATTAAATTCAAAACAAACATAGAACACCCTTTCAGTGCATGAGAATGAAACTCTCCTTCGCAAAAGCAAGATTTTACAATAAAGTCTGGTAGATTTGTAGATTGGTTCAACCTGCCCAGCCCATAGGTCGACATTAACCCATTTGGTACCGGAAACCCCAAAAGGGGTAAATGACAAACAGTGCAGGCCCAGATCAGACACAGCAGAATGTGGCATCTGATCGGGGCCTACACTGTTTGCAAAAAGTTCAGCGACCATTTTCCAAATAAATTTTGAAGAAAACACAACCTGACACCCCTAAATTTTGAAAAGACTCCTATATATATAAGGAGGAAGATTCCATTTGGTACAACAAGGGTTAAGGGCTTCTTGGATACAGGGATCAGTCAAACCTCTCTCTCATCCCAACGTCACGTGACATTGAAGTGAGTTGGAGTGCTTGTTGACGGCATGACGTCGAGCCAACGTTGACTTGACGCCCGTCTGTCAGTCCACTCGTTTTAATTTTTTATCGCTGACCGTATATTTATTTGTCTGTCTAACTGTCAGTTCTTCAGTCAAACCTCTCTCTCATGCCAACGGTCATGTGACATTGAAGTGAGTTGGAGTGGGTGTGTTGACGGCATGACGTCGAACCAACATTGACTCAACACCCCACCGTCAGACCACTCATTAATTTATTTCGACTGTCAGTATGGACATCGTTTTTTCAATTGCACATGTAGACAGATCGTTGGACAGATTTCTCGATAGATAGAATGATAGATAGATGGATGGATGGATGAACAGATAGATTTAGATAGATAGATAGATAGATGATGGATGAATAGATAGATAGATAGACAGACAGACAGATAGATAGATAAACTTGGACAGCGAATAAAACGAAAGTTACGTAAAATATCATTCTTTCCTTTTCGAGGCATAATTTCAATGAAAACGGACCATGTATTCTTTCTCTCAAAATGTCTGAATATTGTTAGCATTTTAAGTTCCGCCAATACATTTGAATAGCGATGGCCGTTTCAGTTGACGGCCATTACTCTGCGCATGCATGCGCAAGAATGATGTCATAAACGGAATTTCTAAAACCTCCTATAGACAAATCTATCCATCTATCTATCTTCTTATAGACACATCCAAAGTCTACGTCACACGAGGTGAAAGGTCATTAGCCTCGTTTTATCTGGTGGGCAAAAAACTTCCGGTTCCTTACTCTACCGTTGATGTACATGTAGCACAAATTATTTTCTGTAAAAACTATTGTTAAATCGTCTTTCTATCAAAACTGTTTGCCACTAACCATTTTTGACATTAAACTGCTTCTTTTTCGTGTAAAATTGGATAGAAAATATACATACTTTAATCTTATTTCCATTCGTTAAATTAAGCGCAGTTTTGCGCACCTACTACGTTTTGACATGATGATGGGTAGTTTTACAACGCTTTTTAGGCAACAAAATGTGGTATAAAATGTCAGAATAGTCTGGTTCTATATCATTTATTATTTCAAAAAACACAAACTTGCAAGGAACAGTTAATTTTTTGGAGAAGAAATGTGTTTTATCACACGATAAATATTCGAAATTCTCATTGACACTGTACGGCAACAGTCATGTTTTGCCAACCAGATAAAAGAGGACCTCCACCAGGGAGGTAATTGGCGCATGCGCAGTGAAATGTAAACAAGGTCACATGTCAAAACATTGCATCCGTCTATACTGAGTCAGTCATATTTGGCCATTACCTCCGTTGATTGGGTCGTTAAATTTAGAGTTTAGCTGAAAAAAAAAGAGGCACTGGATGTGCCCTTAAAACTATTTACAATCTACATAAACAAACACTACATCATCGCTCAATAATACACGTTGCCGGAATGTATGGGTGGTGGGCAAAAACCGTCTTTGGTCGTTTATTGCCATTGTAAATGCGATGTTATTTTCTGTATTAGAAGCCTACGTGGTGTAGTGGTTACGCTACTTGCTTTATAAACCAGGGATCGCAGGATCGATCCCGGGCTTCTCCAGACTTTCGGATGAGTCTTTAAACCGAGGTCCCGTCTCAGTATGACCTTAGCTGTTGGTGGGACGTAAAACTCAAACACTCACACACGATGTTATTTTCTGTAAACTTGTATTTTGTTTGGACTAGAAATGACAAAATTGACCTTTAAACGGTTATAATAGACATTTCTTAGCAAGTAATTATTGGTTTCTAGAAGATTTGAAGATGCTTTTGAAAATAATTACCTGTTAAACTTATGCAGGTTATGAGGCAGGACAGTCTTAATTATTTGTAATAAATAATGCGCAAAACGCATGACTAAATGTGGAAGATGCATGATTGAACTCTAAAATATATTTATCTACTCATTTAAAGTGAAATTCCATCGATTTTCTTTGACAGTCCACTAAATATGCCTGTAATATTACACCTATTTACATTGTGTTTATTCACCATATTTGCATTGTTTGCTGGCTCCCAGCTTGCACATTGTCAATATTGGAAAAACATGTAACCAGACCCCCCTGGCCTTTTAAGGTCAGTGGGGTCTGGTTACCTATTTTTCCAACACTGATAACCTTCAGACTAGGAACCAGCAGATAATGCAAATAAGGTAAATATGGAACCAGCGGCTTTTTGCTGACCACGAAAGATCGTCATCTGAAGGAAAAGTAATTTTGCGCATGCGCAATGACATATGTAACAGTCACGTGTCAAAACATCTATCCATCTATTGAAATCAAATGGAGAGGTTGCCACCGATTTTGTGTGGGACTTTTACCCTAAATGACAACTCTAGCCCTAACACCTGGATAATATGCAAGTACGGTCCAACTGGCACTTTGCCTGGGCAAGCTTAGACCTTCTAAGTGGTTTACCAATACTCGGGTTCGGTCGGTTTCAACTCTGTCTGATAGCACAATGCAGCCCGTTCTATGAGTGCCAATGGGCGGGGACAGAATCATAATTTCTATCGGTGACAAAGCTTTAGCTCTAGTTATTTCTACTTTGCGTCTACTAGGACGCACAGGCAAGAAAATTTGCCTATTTGACACATTATTTCTCATCTTTGAGTCATTTGGTGAAAAATGGTGGCTAAAATAAGCGAATGCTGCCTCTTGTTAATTGCCTACACAAGCCGTTTCCCGACATGTGTAATTCGCACCACTGATAATAAGCATCTTTGATTGTTCAATAATGGTGGTTGATTATTTTTGACACGTGTCAATACTAACCAACTTATTATATATTCACTGCCTTGGACGATAATCACCCAATGATGAATGAATGAAAAATAGTATTTCTGTCGCACCTGACGTAATGGAAAATAACCTGTAACGGTTTGGTTATATGTATTTCAAATGGGACTGTTTTCTCATTCCTTATTGCTGCACAGACTTATCTACGAGCAATATACTGTCTTACGATGACATCTTTGTCCGTCGTGTTCAGACTAGCAGACTAGCAATGCCAGGGTTCGACATTAACCCTGGACCGATGGACATTGTCTAGTGAAAATCTGGTCAGGTCTAGTAAGGTCAGTGGCTGGCTGGTCCGAATGGTCCAGTTGAAAATCTGCTGGCACATTAACCCTTGTCCTGCTGAATATTCATATATGCCACACCCACGACCGATTATCAACCAATCAGATTACTTGATGCAAATTATTGCAACAAATTCATAAACTGAATGACAAACAATGAAGATCCTGATCAGATGGCTTCTTCAGAAGCCATCTGATCTGGATCTACATTGTTTGAAAGATTAGGCATATCCGGGATCAGCAGGACAAGGGTTAAAATCCATATTTTTAACCCATTTACCATAAAACGTTTGTTTTCAGTTTGTTGCTCGAATTTTACTGTGTGAATAAATAAAAATAGAAATAATCTGATGACTGTATAAAAACTAACATATCACTTTAGTATGATTTTTATCATTTCGTCGGTCCAGTTGAACTTAGATCAGGTCCAGTGATTCCCAAGAGTTGCAGGACCACCTTGTCTGGTTATTTAAAAAGTTAATGTTGAACCTTAAATGCATGTATACCGCGGTACATGCAACCAAGACTTTTAACGCAAGATAACTTTCATTTCTCCTGTTCTTTGGAGTTCCAATTAGCAGGATTACACTGTTACATGTATACTTTGGTTATAATGCATTTATCTAGAGTAAATCTGAGATGGGCTGCATGCGATGCATGCTAAGTTACCGCTATTCATCTCAAGTAGCCGATAATATTAGCACCCTATTGGCTACTTAGATGTTATGTCTGCATCTTTGAGGACTGGCAGCACATCATAAAATATTAAAAGTTACTTTGCCTCCTGCGGACGCAGACAGTATATATTTAGCGTCCGGGCACTAGTGAAATCGCATCCCAGATACATTTTTTTTGTGCTAACGCAAACGCTGGGTGAACATGACCAATGACTAGGGGTGAAACAATTCATTGAAATCGTATTGTATCGTGATACTTTTGCTGACGATACGCATATCGTATCGTGGGGTTAATACCGGCCCCGATAGCTCAGTTGGTAGAGTGTCCGCTCCGGGGAACGGGAGGCCACGGGTTCGATCCCGGGCCGCGACATACCAAAGTCGTTAAAAATGGTACTAGCTGCGCCTCACTTCGCACACAGATTTACGGGGAAGAGCTAGGACTGGTCGACCCAATGTCAGGATAATGTGACTGGGTGTTGTATCATGTAATTTGTCTGGGACATGATACTTCAGTGAGGCAGCACTATAAAAGTGAGCATTGAGCTCCCTGTCGCAACCCAACACCGTCATGATATGACTGAAAAATTGTTGAAAGCGATGTTAAACCCGAATTCACACACACACATCGTGGGGTTAATATTGCGATACCTGATGATACGCTAATAAGTACATTTTCCAAAGAAAGTAACAGCTTTAACATACTTAAAGACCATTTTCATAACAAATTACAAAGATCTCAATTGTTTCTGAGATACATTGATCACTTCTGTGACAAATATGGGCATGTTAAAGAGGCTTTGTTACACAAGCTTAAACTCTGAGATGGTTTTGAGCCAATTTGAAAACTTTCGAGCTGTGATATAAGCAAGAAAGTAGTATCGTGATATGAATTGTATCATGAGGCAAGTATCGCGATACGTATCGTAGTCTGGGGTGACTGTATCGTTACAGCCCTACCAATGACATTCATTTACAAGGAAGTATGTGACATTGGAAATTATTCTCTAGCTCTCACCAGTGTAGAGGTAAACTTAGCTAATGTGACTTAGACTTAGTGCTTCCCCCAGCTCCAAAAAAGGCAGGGCTGGAAAATTCCACTTGTCTGCTCCCCATGACAAGAAAAAAGTTTGAGGGATGAGTAAAGATTTTGTCTAGTTCCAATGTCATTAACAAAAATCTTCCTGCCCTTGGTCATGCAGGACAAGTGAACTTTTAAACAATTTTCAAGCCCTGAAAGGGCATGGTGCTGGTCAGGAAACAGGGCACTTTCAGTATGCAGAAATCTGTTTAAAAAAAAAAACAATCAGAAAAAAGGGCACTTAAAATGCGCACAGCAAAATGCCAGAGCTGGCAAATTCTTAAAAATTTCACTCGTCCTGCAAGACTATGGGCATGTAGATTTTCGAAAATTCATATGGAAATGACAAAATTTTTACTCGTCCTCCAAAATTTTTATTCGTGAATGTGATTGGATGAGAGGAACTTTCCAGCCCTGAAGGTACAGTTCCAGAAAATGTGCCTGTGCTGCAAGAGCACATCTCTCAACTTGAAATAAAAAACAGCCTTTCTCTTACCAGTTGTCTTTAGTGCTAAATTATACTACCTGTTTTTCATGCTAACATCCACTACTGGTGACAAGAAGTTTAACCCTTATCTTGCTGAATATTCATTTAAGCCACACCCATTCCTGTCTATCAACCAATCAAATTACTTGATGTAATTTATTGCTACAAATTCATAAACTAAATGCCAAACAGTGTAGATCCTGATCAGATGGCTTCTTCAGAAGCCATCTGATCTGGATCTACACTGTTTGCAAAGATAGGGGTTGTCGTGAACAGCAAGATAAGGGTTAAGTTTTGTAATCAAGCAGAGCACTAAGAGTAAGATCTCTATATACATAAAAGATAATTTTGGTACATGTCACAGCTCCCATTTTCTAATACACATCAACACTCCAAAATGACCTAAATGGTGTTGACTGGGACATTAAACCTCAATAAAAACAAAACCAAACTATTGTGAAGGGCCTTAAATACCATAAAATGCCTAAAAAATTTAGACGCCTTAAGAACTTGCTGTAATTCTTCTAAAATTTCAACAAATTTGTTTCACAATCCAGCACCAACAGTCCCAAAAGGTGCAGAGGGAATGACAAACAGTGTAGACCCTGATCAGACTGCTCCTTCAGGAGCAGTCTGATCTGGGTCTTCACTGTTTGCTTAGGCCTGTCTGTCCCAATACTTAGGACAATTGAGCCAGCACATGACAAAACCTACAATAAGATGTGCGCCCAACGAAGACTCAGATCAGCCTGCACATCTGCACAGTCTGATCAGAGTCTTCGTTGTGCAGTCTTAGGATAGCTAAGGGCCCAATGCTCCTCCATGCAGCAAGAGAAGTCTCTGGTTAGACTATATGGTTGCACAGGCTGATCTGAGTCTTCGATGGGCGCACATGTCTTATAGGTTTTTGTCGTGCACTGGCTTAAGATAAATAGCACCCTTCTTGCTAAGTTCTTAGATCCATTAGGAAAACTCATAAACTTTACACAATCAATGCCCAGGATGGGATAACAAGGTTCCATTAAGAATTGATGAAGATAATTCACAAAGTAAATTACGGATTCCTTGACTTTTGTCTGTCGGCTGCCAGAATTGACTGGTCTTTTTACAGTCCTGGGATCTATAATTTACCAGAAGATGGATGATATAATGCTTCTAGTGGTGGGAGAAGGTTTATTGTTCATCATAATTATGACTAAGGCTGGCTTCATTAACCCTTTTTGTACCTAATGGAATCTTCCTCCCTATAAATACCGGCCCCGATAGCTCAATTGGTAGAGTGTCCGCTCCGGGGAACGGGAGGTCATCGTTTCGATCCCGTGCCGCGACATACCGAATCGTTAACAATGGTACTAGCTGCTCCTCACTTGGCACTCAGATTTACAGGGTAGAGCTAGGACTGGTCGACCCAGTGTCAGGATAATGTGACTGGGTGTGGTATCATGTAAGTGTCTGGGACATGATACTTCAGTGAGGCAGCACTATAAAAGTGAGCATTGAGCTCCCTGTCGCAACCAGATGCCGTCGTGATATGACTGAAGCGACATTAAACCGGAATTCACACACACTCCTCCCTATACATGTATATATATCAGGAGTCCATTAATTTTTAAAATTAAGGAGTGTCAGTTTGTGTTTTCTTCAAAATTAAATAGGAAAATGGCTGCAGTTTTTGCAAACAGTGTAGGCCCTGATCAGACTCCGCATTCTGCAGCATTTGATCTAGGCCTGCACTGTTTGCTAAATACCCATAGACTTGGAAAAGGGCATGGTGCTGATTCGAAAAAGGGCTCTTTTAATGCATGAAAGCATTAAAAAGGGGACTTCATTACCATCATGTCTTAAAGAGAGCCTAAATAAAGGCTTTGCATGCTTTATAACCAATACTTAAAACATACTTTATCATATGACGTCGCGTCTGAGAGTGTAATAACGCCATGTAATATTTTTGATAATCCACTAGTGGATTAAATATGCAAATTAGCTAGATACGTCTCATAACGTTACATGTACGACGTCCTTAACGACGTCGCGTTTACTAATGGTGGAATATTGATATTTTTGTAAACAATCGAGAATAAAATGCGTTTTAAATGTCATATGATAAATAGAATCTTGCATTCGTGCTCATGTATTATGGAATTTATTAAACTCGTTGAGGAAAAAGGATAAAATGCTCGGCAAAGCCTCACATTTTATCCTTTTTCCTCAACTCGTTTAATAAATTAAATAATGCATGAACACTCATGTAAGATCCTCTATGTAATCTGCTATGATGATCAAAAGGCTTCTTTCATGCAGAGGAACTTGTTTTCTCCATTAAAATGCTTTTAGACCAACAAAGGACATCAGGGTGGGTGAGCAGGGCAGCAGGGTGGACCAGAAGGGCAGCAGAGTGCAACATCCTGTTATAACTCTTTGGCAGAGATGCTGCATTCTGTGGTACCTCATCAGGATAAAACTAACTCTTACTAAAAGTGTATATACATGTTCTTATGAACTTAAATATGTCATTCATCTTGTCCTGTGGAATAAATTGATTTAGACACACCCATTTTTGACTTTCACCCAATCAGATTGCTTGATGTAATTTATTCATACAAAATAAATTTCAAACATTGTAGATACTGATCAGATGGATTGAGAAGTCATTAGATGGCTTCTGTATGTACACTGTCTGCAAAAGATATTCCATATGCTGGCCAAGCAGGACAAGGGTTAAATCTGTTTTGAGAAATTATGCGACTATCAAGACTGGGGCTTCCTAATTTCCTCCGGGGCAGAAACTGTCCTTATTTGGATCTTTAATCATGTGACCAGTATGGCCTTTAGAAAGCCAAAAATGGACTCTTGGAGCTATTAAATTGTGTCTGTTAAGTGATTGATGGCTGACCATAACCCTATAAAATGGAACACATAAAAGATTGTAGGTTTTAATTAGTGTCTTGATGGGCTTAGACTAGGTAGAAATGTCTATAGTGGAAGACTTCATTGATTGGAACTGAGGTGCTTCATGAGAAAATGTGATAAATTTATATTGTAACCTGGACAGGCAGCAAAGACTCTGATCAGACTGCGCATTGGCGCAGTCTGATCAGAGGCTTTGCTGCCTGTATGAAACTTCAATGTTCTCAGTCTAGCAGCAATGTCTGTCTCTGTCTGTCTGTCTGTCTGTCTGTATTACTAAGATGTTCAGGTGTTATCACTGGACAGAAGATTGCTAAAAACATGTATTCTCATGTTGTGGCTAAATTAGTCTAGACTGGCATGTGTTGAAGTCATAAGGAAGTAGGTAAATGTGTCTTTATTATGTTAAACCAAACCAGTAGTTCTGATGTTCAGGAAAAGATGAAAAGTTAAAAGTCCAGACTAACCTGAAGTTCTTTGAAGCACGGTCTAACACAATTATTCACTCAAACACTGAATCACAGCCTAAAATAAACTACATTGTATCACACAAACCTTCATTGCTCAAAGCACCTTCACTGAAGCTCAGTCAAACTGAAACTCAGTCCAACAGAAACCTTCACTGAAGCACAGACTTGCACAAAGCTTCTAAGCACAGTCTCACACAAATGTTTACTGATGCACAGTTTCCCACAAACCTTCACTGAAGCACAGTTTCCCACAAACCTTCACTGAAGCACAGTCTTGCACAAACCTTTACTGAAGTAAACACACAAACCATCATTCCAACGCAGCCTAAAACAAACCTTCATTGAAGCACTGTCCCACACAATCATTCCCTGAAGCTCAGTCTCACACAAGCCTTCAGTGAAGCACAGTGTTACACAAAATTTCATTGAAGCTAATTCTCACACAAGCCGTCTCTAAAGCTACGTCTTACACAAACCTTCATTGAAGCACAGTCTCACACAAACCTTCATTGAAGCAAAGTCTCACATAAACCTTTACTGAAGCAAAAACTTAGACAAATCTTCATTGCCACATAGCCTAAAACAAACCTTCATTGAAGCACTGTCTCACACAAACCTTCTCTAAAGCTTGGTCTTACACAAACCTTCATTGAAGCACAGTCTCACACAAACCTTTACTGAAGCAAACACTTAGACAAATCTTCATTGACACATAGCCTAAAACAAACCTTAATTGTAGCACAATCGCACACAAACATCCACTGCATCTCTGTCTAACACAAATCTTCATTAAAGTACAGCCGAACAGATCTTCATTGAACCTAACCTTCACCGAAGCACAGTCTTACCTAAACATTCACTGAAGCTTAGTCTAACACAAACATTCACTGAAGCAAGTCTCACATGCTCAGTCTAACAAAAACCTTGCTGAGCACAGTCTCACACCAACCCCTTTACTGAACCACAGTCTCACACAAACCTTTACTGAAGCAGTATTGCACAAACCTTTACTGAACCACAGTCTCACACAAACCTTTACTGAAGCGCAGTCTCGCACAAACCTTTACTGAAGCACAGTCTCACAAAAACCTTTACTGAAGCACAGTCTCGCACAAACCTTTACTAAAGCACAGTCTCACACAAACCTTTACTGAAGCACAGTCTCGCACAAACCTTTGCTGAGGACAGTCTCACACATACCTTCACTGAAGCACAGTCTGGCACAAACCTTTACTGAAGCACAGTCTGGCATAAACCTTTAATGAAGCACAGTCTTGCACAAACCTTTGCTGAAGCACAGTCCCTCACAAACCTTTACTAGAGCACAGTCCTCCACAAACCTTTACTGAAGCACAGTCTCGCACAAACCTTTACTGAAGCACAGTCTCACACATACCTTCACTGAAGCACAGTCTTGCACAAACCTTTACTGAAGCACAGTCTCACACAAACCTTTACTGAAGCACAGTCTCGCACAAACCTTTGCTGAGCACAGTCTAACACATTGCTTCACTGAAGCACAGTCTTGCACAAACCTTTACTGAAGCACAGTGTCGCAAAAACCTTTACTGAAGCACAGTCTCGCACAAACCTTTGCTGAGCACAGTCTCACACAAACCTTCACTGAAGCACAGTCTCACACATACCTTCACTGAAGCACAGTCTCACACATACCTTTACTGAAGCACAGTCTTGCACAAACCTTTACTGAAGCACAGTCTCGCACAAACCTTTACTGAAGCACAGTCTCGCACAAACCTTTGCTGAGCAAAGTCTCACACATACCTTTACTGAAGCACAGTCTCACACATACCTTCACTGAAGCACAGTCTCACACATGGCTTTACTGAAGCACAGTCTTGCACAAACCTTTACTGAAGCAGAGTCTCGCACAAACCTTTACTGAAGCACAGTCTGACACAAACCTTCTACTGAAGCACAGTCTCACACAAACCTTTACTGAAGCACAGTCTCACACATACCTTTACTGAAGCACAGTCTTGCACAAACCTTTACCGAAGCAGTCTTGCACAAACCTTTACTGAAGCACAGTCTGGCACAAACCTTTACTGAAACACAGTCTCGCACAAACATTTACTGAAGCACCATCTCGCACAAACCTTTACTGAAGCACAATCTCACACAAACCTTTACTGAAGCACAGTCTCGCACAAACCTTTACTGAAGCACAGTCTCACACAAACCTTTACTGAAGCACAGTCTCGCACAAATATTTACTGAAGCACAGTCTAGCACAAATCTTTACTGAAGCACAGTCTCACACATACCTTTACTGAAGCACAGTCTTGCACAAACCTTTACTGAAGCACAGTCTCGCACAAACCTTTACTGAAGCACAGTCTCGCACAAACCTTTGCTGAGCAAAGTCTCACACATACCTTTACTGAAGCACAGTCTCACACATACCTTCACTGAAGCACAGTCTCACACATAGCTTTACTGAAGCACAGTCTTGCACAAACCTTTACTGAAGCAGAGTCTCGCACAAACCTTTACTGAAGCACAGTCTGACACAAACCTTCTACTGAAGCACAGTCTCACACAAACCTTTACTGAAGCACAGTCTCACACATACCTTTACTGAAGCACAGTCTTGCACAAACCTTTACCGAAGCAGTCTTGCACAAACCTTTACTGAAGCACAGTCTGGCACAAACCTTTACTGAAACACAGTCTCGCACAAACATTTACTGAAGCACCATCTCGCACAAACCTTTACTGAAGCACAGTCTCACACAAACCTTTACTGAAGCACAGTCTCGCACAAACCTTTACTGAAGCACAGTCTCACACAAACCTTTACTGAAGCACAGTCTCGCACAAATATTTACTGAAGCACAGTCTAGCACAAATCTTTACTGAAGCACAGTCTCACACAAACCGTCACTCAAGCACAGTCTAACAAATAATCACTGTTTGAATGTTCTAGACAAAGCTCTGTATCTTAGCTTCAGAATTATATGCCCCCACTACAAGGCATAGCCCTAGATTAGAGTGGGTATCCACATATTATTTTTCTTATTTCTGCACGAAAATATATATATTGTGATTACTCATTATGTTTTTAATTCACAAATAAGGCCATCCTTAAAAAATTCTTGGTTTGCTGTGCTCCTACCTACCCACACAGATTGCCCCTACCCAAAAACTTTTATGACCATTCTGAGGAATAGATTTTTTTTTTTTTTGAAATCCTAATTAAACTCAAATTTAACACACAAAGCCAAATTTCAAGAAGATGACATTCTTGTTTTTTTTTTGTTTTGTTTTTTTGCCGTTTATTTTTTTTTTTCAGAGAAAATCATGCTTGGCATTTCATTTGAATGGTCTGCCTAGCAGACCATTCTAGGCAGACCATTCAAATGAAATTTCAAGCCTGATTTTCTCTGAAAAAAAAAATCAGAAAGTAAGTATTGGAAATGATGTTTCTAGTTGTTGTATGGTGCTTTAAGGGTCAAATATCTTTTCAGATCTAAAAAAAAAATAGACCTACCTTCCTACCCACCTCACATATGATGGGTAGGAGCCCAGCAAACAAAAACATTTTTAAGAATGGCCTAAGAAAAAATTTCGGTACTTTTCAGATGAATAAAGTGCCTTATCTGAGCTGTGTTAACAAGGGTAGTAGTCTTTATGATACTAATGCTTGAACCGAATGGGTACATGCAAGAGTCCTGTCCATTTCAAAATTTAGGGTTGTCTGACAATTTCATATTTTATTTTTAGAAAATGGCTGAACCTTTTGTAAACAGTGAAGGCCCAGATGAGCCACTGCTGACTACATTTTGTAGCATGTCGGATCTGGGTCTTTGCTGAACATCCATGTTTTGTGATTCCTCCTTTAACCCTTATCTTGCTGTTCACGACAACCCCTATATTTGCAAACAGTGTAGATCCAGATCAGATGGCTTCTGAAGAAGCCATCTGATCAGGATCTACACTGTTTGGCATTCAGTTTATGAATTTGTAGCAATAAATTACATCAAGTAATTTGATTGGTTGATAGACAGAAATGGGTGTGGCTTTAATGACTATTCAGCAAGATAACGGTTAAACAATTTGGAGTAAATACACAAGTTTTATGATATACTCTGTGGTATATGTCTGTTGATTAGGTGGTAAATAACAAATATTGCCTGCAAGAGAGTCTGGGGACTGCTTAATACTGGCTATATTGACCATATATAATGTTTATAGATTTCCATGAACTATATTCACTACAACCCTTTTATGATACTATTGTTGGAGTCGAAAGCGCAAACAGCTGTGGTTTATCCAAACAAAATTTGTATAGATTATAATATAGAAGGATGGCCATTTATCATTTATGGGAACCATCTTTGAATTATAACCATGTTAAATCCAATCTTGTTCAAGTTAGAATATGGCTCATTTCGGCCGAAAACTAGGTCAATTAAGTTTTTATAAAAATTCACCGACTAACCGCGACACTTTGCTTCAGCATCAGAATGTTATCTTGATGATGTCTAGATCAAGTTCGAATGCAGATGCAAAAGCGACATTTACCGTACTTCATGCTTCCAGAAAAAATACCAGAGCATCAGACATTACACTTGCTAGAATAGTTGACAACTTGCCACTAACTGGCTGGGCCCAGTTGACAACTTGCCACTAACAGGCTGGGCCCAGTTGACAACTTGCCACTAACTGGCTGGGCCCAGTTGTTCAAAGCAGCAATAGCTTAACAAGCTCATTAGTGGTCAAAACATTAACTTAACTCTTTTTTGTACCAAATGGAATCTTCCACCTTATATATGGCAGGAGTCCATTTTGAAATTTATGGGTGTCAGGTTGTGTTTTCTTCAAAATTTATTTGCGAAATTGCTTAACTCTTTGCAAACAGTGTAGGCTCTGATCAGACGATCTGGGCCTACACTGTTTGCCAGGGTACTCATTCAGGGGTTTCTGGTACAAAATGGGTTAACAAGTATTTGTGGTCAAAACATGAACTGTTCTGTACAACAAAATACCTAAAACAGTGGTATTTGTGCTGGAAAAAAGTTGCAAAGCTGCTCACATTTTCCATAGCAAAAATACTAGTATATTTGCCATATTAGATGATAAAATTTCAATGATATGTTTAGTAATGATGTCATTAGTTTTGTACAACTGGGCCCTGACGTTAAGCTAGAAGCCTCCGTGGTGTAGTGGTTATGCTACTCGCCTTGTAAACCAGGGGTCGCAGGATTGATCCCGGGCTTCTCCAGCCTTTTAGATGAGTCTTTCAACCCTTAGGTCCCACCTCCATATGACCTTAGTTGTTGGTGAGATGTAAAATTCAAACACTCACTCCTCGGCCCCCGCACATTGGGGCTTGAAGAAATGTATGGGCTGCATGATGCTTCCACGCAGAGCTGAAACCGTTCCGCACATGAGTACTGGTAAACCTCTTAGAGCATCTAAGCTTGCCCAGGCAAAGCGGTGCGAGTCGGCCCGTCCATGCTAATAAACACTATTGGTTTCATTGGGCGGCAGGGCTTGAGATGTCATTTCATCCCAAGGTCGGGTAAAAGTTCCACAAAATTGGAAGCAACATCTCCAAAATGACCTTTATGGTCTTGATGGGGACGTTAAACCTCAAATCAAACAAACAAACACACTCACTCCTGACGTTAAGCTAACGGTACTTTGAACAACTCATCACTGTCAACATCTTCCAGCCTACTGAGTCATTAACTCTTATCATGCTGTTCACGACAACCCCTATCTTTGGAAACAGTGCAGATCCAGATCAGACACTGACATAGTATAATTCCTGGGAGACCTAGAGTCTGAAATGAGCTATATGTCACAGGACAACAGGCCATTATTCCATCTGATTTGGCTTAGAGAATACTAGTTTCACACCAATAGCACCAAACAAATTTTGTGTGCGTTTGTGTTTTGTTTGTTTGATTTGAGGTTTAACGTCCCCGTCAACACTGTAAAGGTCATTTTGGAGACATTCCTTCCAATTTTGTGGGACTTTTACCCGACAGTGAGATGAAATGACATCTCAAACCCTGTCGCCCAATGAAACCAATAGGGTTAATTAGCATGGACGGTCCGCCTCGCACCCCAGTTCCTGGACAGGCTTAGATCCTCTAAGCGGTTTACTAGTGTGCAGGCTAGATTCAGCTCTGCATGGAAGCATCATGCAGCCCATATATTTCTTCAAGCCCCTATGGGCGGGGGCTGGCGTTTGAGTTTTATGTCCCACAAACAACTAAGGTCATACTGAGAGGAGACCTTAGTTTAAAGACTCTTCCAAAAGTCTGGAGAAGCAAGGAATTGAACCCATGACTCCTGGTTTACAAGGCAAGAAGAAACAAATTGTGTCGTTGACAGTGTTCAGAAGTTTTTCCTAATTTTGCAGAGTAAATCAGACTCGAATAATCTAAAAACTAAGAAAAAAAATATATCTGAAAATGAATGTTGACCTTTACAGTGTTGACGGGGACGTTAAACCTCAAATCAAACAAACAAAAAACATCTGAAAATGAAGTCTCCTACAGTCTTGATGTTAATGATATTGAACAACATGCAATTAATTTCACCATTAGGGATAATTTCATGGGAGAATGGTTATTTTCAGAAAAGGAATCTTCTATAATTTTTTATGCAGACAGAAACTTCAATTTCCTCGAGGTTTTGCCGAGTTTTCTTGAGCAGATTTAACCGTTTTGAGCCAGTGCGTGACAAAACTGACAGTAATATATCATGATGTGTGAGTAGGACAGATGCAAATCAGCCTGCACTTGTACCTGGTATGACAGTAACTGTTATTTTCCCTCATCATTCTTTGGATACTGTATTTACTCTTTCCCCCACCCCAACACACACACACATACCAACAGCCCCCAACCCCCCATATGGCACATCGAGGCTTGAAGAAATGTATGGGCTGCACGATGCTTCCATGCAGAGCTGAAACCGACCACACACGAGTACTGGGATCTTAGCCTGCCCCGGCAAAGCGGTGCGAGTCTGCCCGTCAGTGCTTATAAACCCTATTTGTTTCATTGGGGGACAGGGCTTGAGATGACATTTATTCTCAATGTTGGGTAAAAGTCCCACAAAATTGGAAGCAATGTCTCCAAAATGACCTATACAGTGTTGACTCAAATCAAACAAAACAAAAAAAAAAACAAAAAACAAACAAACAAACAAGGGTCATGACATTTTGATCACCGAGGATTCTGATATTAGGCTAATGAGTCTTATTGGAGTTTTTTTTTCTGTGCTGGGTCATTTTAGCTGGGAAACCATAAAATGGGACACTGAGTGTAAAATAGGGCAAGCTAAGTTCTGTATGTGTGTGTGTTTGAGTTTTACGTCCCACCAACAGCTAAGGTCATACGGAGATGGGACCTCGGTTTAAAAACTCATCTTATTGTCTGGAGAAGCCCGGGATTAAACATACGACCCCTGTTTTACAAGGCCAGTAGCATAACCACTACACCAAGTTGGTGGGGGGGGGGGGGGGGGGGGGTGGGGGTTGTGGCTTCTACAGTTCTGTATGTAACTACAGTATTCTACCATACATTTATTACTAATGATCAAAGTTTTCATTATGTGTTTACTGAATTTTGTCATTAGTTTAAAACAACTGGGAGCTAGACTGACGGTAGCTCAGTCGGATGCGCGTCTGACTTGTGATCAGAAGGACGCGGGCTCGATTCTTGGCAGGTTCGGCAACATCTTTTGTGGAGATTGATCATGAAATCTTTTATAGGGTCATCTCTTCGTTCCGCTGATTCAAGAAGGGCAGTTGTCAGTTTCTGGCGAAAAAATGTGCACTGTACTGGTTAACCACTTACGTATAAGCCTGCCCAGGAAAAGTGTGGATAGGTAAACTGACCGGCTCACAAATGACCTAAAATAGTGTTGACCAGGCCATTAAACTCCAATACAAACAAACAAGAACAACTGGGCCCAGAACTGAAATTTCTGCAGCCTGATCCAACTGTCTGATTGCACATGCCATTTTATACTGTTTCTCTAGATCCCGGCTCACATTGATCTCTCAGATTGTATAGAACAATACAGATCAATTTGTGCATTTTGCTGGATCCCGGCTCACATGATTTCCCAGAGTGAAGAACAATACTGATCAATTTGTGGATAGCAGGAACTCATTATCTCTGTAACCACATACTTCCGGAGCTAAAATTGCATTGGAAGCCAGTGATTTTCTTGTTCCCTGGATTTAGACCCATTTTAATCCACACTTTATATAAAGCACCATAAGGATCCATTTGAAAGTTGGGATGTTAACCCTTATCTTGCTGTTCAAGACAACCCCTATCTTTGGAAACAGTGTAGATCCAGATCAGATGGCTTCTGAAGAAGCCATCTGATCAGGATCTACACTGTTTGGCATTCAGTTTACGAATTTGTAGCAATAAATTACATCAAGCAATCTGATTGGTTGATATAACGAAATGGGTGTGGCTAAGCCTTAGATGAATATTCAGCAAGTTAGGGATGTCAAGTTGACTTGCAATGTTGTTCCAGAAATCCAGCTAGAAATACCATCAAACTCCTAAATATTCGGACATCTTGAAAACTTGTTGTAATATTCTCCAAAACTTTTACCAAATTTGTTTCACGATCCTGCAGGGAGTTCAAAAGGTGCAGACGGAATGACAAACAATGTAGACCCTGATCAGACTGCTCCTGAAGGAGCAGTCTGATCTGGGTCTGCACTGTTTGCTTAGGCCTACTGTACTATTTGCCAGTGTCCTGTAGCAGCAGTTTGAAAGGTCCCTTTTTCAGAGAGGCAAAATTTGAGGTAAGGTAAATGGAAAATCACAGATGTTGTCTTCCCTTATAAAAATGTCGGAGCTTATCCTGCTGAATAAATTAATTAAGCCACACCCATTGCTGACTAGCCACCAATCAAATAACTTAATAATTATATTGTGTTTGTTCAATTCACAAACTGCATGGCTAACAGTGTAGATCCATATAAGATGGCTTCTTGTAGATCCTGATCAGGAACCATCTGATCTGGATCTACACTGTTTGCTAAGGTAGGGTATGGGTTGTCATGTTCAGGGAGATAAAGGTTATAATTTGATTGCCTCAAGTCAATTTTTGCCTGAAAGGTCAGTTCCATTACTTATTAACTAGTCTGAGGCTGTTACAGTGGTTAATGTAATGGCCCATAAAAACTGCTCTTTGTGACACTGTGTAATAGCTTGAGATGAGGTTTTAACCCATTGCATGCGGGGAAACCCTTAAAGGGGTACCTTGGCAAACAGTACAGTCCCAGATCAGACGCTGCAAAAAATTCAAAAATAGAATAAAAACGTAAATAGGCCTGACATCCTTATATGACAATTGGACTTGTTCAACATAAAACCGTGAGACGCCAAGTTCAGCAACAGAAGGTCAGGAGGTTATTCTCTTGGTAATCTGGTTTTCGCCCACCTCTGATTAAAGATCGGCTCAATATGAGTGAAACAATCTTGAAAGGGCCTTAAAACCAAAACCAAAAAAAAAAAAAAAATCAACATAAAACCTTGCCCCCGCCCATTGGGGCTTGAAGATGCTTTCATGCAGTGCTGAAACCGACCGCACACGAGTACTGGTAAACTACTTAGAGGATCTAAGCCTGCCCAGGCAAAGTGGTACAAGTCGGACCATCCAAGCTAAAAACCCTATTGGTTTCATTGGGTGACAAGGCGTGAGATGCCATTTCATCCTAATGTCGGGTAAAAGTCCCACAAAATTGGAAGCAATGTCTCCAAAATGACCTATCCAGTTAAACCTCAAATCAAACAAACAAACAAATCAACATATAGAATGGAAAAGTCCACCAGTATACAATGGGTTAATGGTGGACTGCTTAGTGTATATTAAGCACATAAAATTTCTTCACATGAAAATTCAGGTGGTAGTAACCGTTGTTCTACCGAATAAATTCATTCTGCCACACCCATTTTTAGCTTGCCTTGGAGAAGTCATGGAAGAACTATTGTTGGCGTTGGCATTGCCGAATGATGCCGGACAGTGATCCCGAGGGACAGATTTCTCTATCCACCCCTCTCACTCATGTAGGATTCTTTTTCTTGCATACCATCCATTTCTGAGCACGGATTTTAATGCAACAGTCACTTTGGTTGGCAATGTTTGCCATATTGTGATGACACTAGAGTAACTAATGTTTAGTGTTGTCACGTAACGTGCTGTGACATCAGCCTTAACGAGTGCGCATATGAGGTCGTATTCAACCAGTGCATTTATCAAACACATGAGAATATTTGATTTTGGGTAAGAACACCAGGGTTAGAACAGATTTTCTATGCCAAGCTAAAACTATGGATTTCCTTATCTGGTGTGCAAGAACCATTTTTATGCCCCTGCCATTTGAATTCCACCATATAGCATTGCCACTGTCAGTCTGTCCGTTCGTCCGTTCATCCATCCATCTGAAACTAACTTTCTTATTTCTGGATGGATTTTGAAATTAATTTGCAGAAATGTTAACCATCATGAGATGATGTTTCACCTGCAAAACTCAGGACCGTACCTCCAAGGTGAAGGTCGTACTTAGAGGTCAAAGGTCTAAAAAGGATCTGAAACTTAGTCACGTTCAATAACTTTCTTATTTCTAGATGGATTTTAAAATTACTTAGCTGAAATGTTAACCATCATGAGTTGATGTGTGTCACAAAAAGTCCAGATCCGTACCTCCAAGGTCAAGGTCCTACTTAGAGGTCAAAGGTCAAAACAAGGGTCAGAAACTTGGACACGTTCAATAACTTCCTTATTTCTGAATGGATTTTGAAATTACTCGGCAGAAATATTAACCATCATGTCTATCTGTCTCGCCCGAAAACCCAGGTTCGTAACACAAAGGTCAAGGTCATACTTAGAGGTCAAAGGTAAAGAAAGGGTCTAGAACTAAAAACTTAACCATTGTCAATAGCTTTCTAATTTCTTGATGAATTTTGAATTTACACTGTAGAAATGTTAACCATCATGAGACAATCTATATTGCACAAAACCCAGGTTGGTACCTCTAAGGTCAAGGTCCTATTTAGGGATCAAAGGTAAAGAAAAGTGTCTTTTTCTTGTGTCCTGTTACTAGCTCACCTGAGCCGAAGGCTCATAGGTTAGCTTATAGTATGGTAAGGGTCCTTAATGTCTGTCACTTGTCTGTCTGTCAACATTTTCAAACATTTCCTCCGTAACCACTGGGCCTATTGTTTGCAAAATTAATGACAGACGCAGGTTTTCTCTTGATGTTGATCTTAAATGATATCTTGCAGAGTTTTGTAACTGTAGATCAATCCCGGCGTCAGGCCTTTAGTGAGCCAATCGTAACGATTTGCAATTGTTTACATTGATTTCTACAGTATTATTAAATTGATCAGAAACCTTTCTTAAGTCTATATTTAAGTTATCTACTATCCAATCTTCTTGGACGGGCCTCCGTGGCCTAGTGGTTAAGAGCACTGACTCTTGATCATTAGGTCTCTCACGGTGTCGTTCGAGCCTCGCTTGGATCACATGTGAGATGCCAAGTTCTGCAACGGAAGGTCAGGTGGTTTTTCTCCGGGTACTCCGGTTTTCGCCCACCTGATTAATGATCAGCTTGATATGATTGGAATAATATTGAAAGGGCCGTAAAACCTAAACCAAAAAAAAAAAAATCTTCTTGGCTACCGGTATACTGTTTCCTGGTCCAGGTTGATCAAAGCTGCTGTTCTAGCAAGTATGATGTGTTGTAGGGTGGTTTTTGCTGATAAAGTGTGAGCAACTCCAAAATATCCCTTAAGATGCCGAGAAAAACTACATTTGAAAATGTCGTCTGCTCATGTCGTCTGCTAAATTTTGTTGCAAACATTATAAAAAATATTTTTGCATACAGGCAAACATTGTGGACCCAAATCAGACTGCTCCTGATTTAGGTCCACACTGTTTGCAAAAATGACTTTTAAAGGAACCAGCAGACGACAAAGCAGACAACAATTGTAGTGATTGACATTTTATGGGATATAAGGGTTTTGCCATACTGACTGATCGAAGTTTTAACCTCTTGACTGCTAATCAGGACTAGTAGACGGCATTTTCAAAGTGCTTTTTTCATATATTTCAGTGATTTTGGTTGATTTGAGGTTTAACGTCCCTGTCAACACTGTAAAGGTCATTTTGAAGACGTTGCTTCCAATTTTGTGGGTCTTTTACCCCACATAGAGATGAAATGACATCTCAAGCCCTGTCGCCCAATGAAACCAATAGGGTTTATTAGCATGGAAGGTCTGTCTCGCACGGTGGTTCCTGGACTGGCTTAGATCCTCTAAGTGGTTTACCAGTACTAGTGTGCGGGCCGGATTCAGCTCTCCCTGGATGCATCATGCAGCCCATATATTTCTTCAAGCCCCTATGGGCGGGGGCCGGATATATTTCAGTGAAAATAAGGTTTGTCATTACATGTGAAATGTTTTCCCAGCAGACAATTCACATGTTATGCCAAGCCGTTATTTGCTATGAAAAAAATTGTAAAAAAAAACAGGGCCTCATTAATGAAGCAGTTACTTACTAATGACTCTGTGATCTTTAAACATGTTAAACATCTAGGTCCAGTTTTTGAAAATTAATGATATAATTAGTAAACATATCGTTAAAAACTTCACTTGCATTGGTGATTTGTTGATGAAAATAAAAAATGTGAGTTTTTGCTTTTTCAAATGCATAAGCTTAACAATTTGGTTAGTAACAACTTACTAACAAGCTTGTTAACCCATTGCATGCGGGGGAAACCCCTAAATGAGTACCTTGGCAAGCAGTGCAGGCCCAGATCAGATGCCACAGAATGTGGCATCTGATCAGGGCTTGCACTATTTGCTAACAGAATTTTCTATCCAAAATAGAATAAAAATAAAAAAAAATAGGCCTGACACCCCTTATATGACAAATGGACTTGTCCAACATTTTGCAGTGGAAGAGTCCATCAGTATACAATGGGTTAAGCTAACAATGTTTTGGAAAACTGGACTTGGGCTCTGGTGTTGGGATTTGCCAGATATCATGATTGACACACCCGGATGTCACAGAATGAAATAACAGTCAGAGCCTAAAGTGTTTGAATAACCTTAAATCACCATGGAAATTTGGAGAGCAGATGATAATTTCATTTTTTTTACATTATTTTTCAGTATTTGAACATTGACGATTTTCATGTTGGTGAGCAACAACAACTTTCCTTGGTAAGTTTCATATTCATGAGCATTGGTAAATTACGAAATTATGAGAAGCCTCCGTGGTGCAGTGATTACACTACTCGCCTTGTAAACCAGGGGTCGCAGGATCGATCCCGGGCTTCTCCAGAGTTTCGGATGAGTCTTTAAACCGAGGTCCCGTCTCCATAGGACCCTGGCTGTTGGTGATATCTAAAACTCAAACACTCGCTCACTCACTCACGAAATTATGAACAACGATAAGTTTCATATTCATGAGCATTGATGAGTTGCATATTCATGAGCATTGATGAGTTGCATATTCATGAGCATTGGTAGGTTGCATGTCAGTTTCATAATTTTGAGTATTAGTAAGTTTCATATACATAAAAGGTAAAGATAAAGAAGCTTTGTTCAACGTCGCATATCAGAAACAATTAGCATAAGTTCTGTAGATTATGGGGAATATGGTATTTAATAATATTTGATAACTATGACTAACTCTTGATCTTTTGATACCCTTTGACTAACTCATGCTCTTTTGATTCCTTAGACAAACTCATGATCTTTTGATTCCTTTGACTAACTCTTGATACCTTTGACTAACTCATGATCTTTTGATACCTTTGACTAACTCATGATCTTTTGATACCTTTGACTAACTCATGATCTTTTGATACCTTTGACTAACTCATGATCTTTTGATACCTTTGACTAACTCTTGATCTTTTGATACCTTTGACTATCTCATGATCTTTTGATACCTTTGACTAACTCTTGATCTTTTGATACCTTTGACTAACTCATGATCTTTTGATACCTTTGACTAACTCATGATCTTTTGATACCTTTGACTAAATCTTGATCTTTTGATACCTTTGACTATCTCATGATCTTTTGATACCTTTGACTAACTCTTGATCTTTTGATACCTTTGACTAACTTGTGATCTTTTGATATATTTGACTAACTCTTGATCTTTTGATATATTTGACTATTTCTTGATCTTTTGATACCTTTGACTAACTCTTGATCTTTTGATACCTTTGACTAAATCTTGATCTTTTGATACCTTTGACTAACTCATGATCTTTTGATATATTTGACTTACTCATGATCTTTTGATACCCTCTGACTAACTCTTGATCTTTTGATACCTTTGACTAACTCATGATCTTTTGATACCCTCTGACTAACTCTTGATCTTTTGATACCTTTGACTAACTCTTGATCTTTTGATACCTTTGACTATCTCATGATCTTTTGATACCTTTGACTATCTCATGATCTTTTGATACCTTTGACTATCTCATGATCTTTTGATACCTTTGACTAAGTCATGATCTTTTGATACCTTTGACTATCTTATGATCTTTTGATATATTTGATTAACTCTTGATCTTTTGATACCTTTGACTAACTCATGATCTTTTGATATATTTGACTAACTCTTGATCTTTTGATACCTTTGACTAACTCTTGATCTTTTGATACCTTTGACTAACTCTTGATCTTTTGATACCTTTGACTAACTCATGATCTTTTGATATATTTGACTAACTCATGATCGTTTGATACCCTCTGACTAACTCTTGATCTTTTGATACCTTTGACTAACTCATGATCGTTTGATACCCTCTGACTAACTCTTGATCTTTTGATACCTTTGACTAACTCATGATCTTTTGATACCCTCTGACTAACTCTTGATCTTTTGATACCTTTGACTAACTCTTGATCTTTTGATACCTTTGACTATCTCATGATCTTTTGATACCTTTGACTATCTCATGATCTTTTGATACCTTTGACTAACTCATGATCTTTTGATACCTTTGACTATCTTATGATCTTTTGATATATTTGATTAACTCTTGATCTTTTGATATCTTTGACTAACTCTTGATCTTTTGATATATTTGACTAACTCTTGATCTTTTGATACCTTTGACTAACTCATGATCTTTTGATACCTTTGACTTACTCTTGATCTTTTGATACCTTTGACTATCTCATGATCTTTTGATACCTTTGACTAACTCTTGATCTTTTGATACCTTTGACTAACTCGTGATCTTTTGATACCTTTGACTAACTCTTGATCTTTTGATACCTTTGACTAACTCGTGATCTTTTGATACCTTTGACTAACTCTTGATCTTTTGATACCTTTGACTAACTCTTGATCTTTTGATACCTTTGACTAACTCTTGATCTTTTGATACCTTTGACTAACTCTTGATCTTTTGATATATTTGACTAACTCTTGATCTTTTGATATATTTGACTATTTCTTGATCTTTTGATACCTTTGACTAACTCTTGATCTTTTGATACCTTTGACTAAATCTTGATCTATTGATACCTTTGACTAACTCTTGATCTTTTGATACCTTTGACTATCTCATGATCTTTTGATACATTTGACTAACTCATGATCTTTTGATACCTTTGACTATCTCATGATCTTTTGAGACCTTTGACTAACTCCTGATCTTTTGATACCTTTGACTAACTCACGATCTGCCCATCCTCATATTATGTCTGTTGTTAAAAATGTTTTAAATGTCCAAAGGAAAATATTCTGTCCAGCCATTCACCCAGTCTCATTGTCTGGGTGAGAAAGTGCCTGAGAATGAAATGGACATGGTCATTTTTCTTTGCTTCCAAATGTGACCATCTATATGGAAATTACATTAGTTGAAAGAACAATTAAATTGAGCATATATTGAAAGCTAGACGGTGAACCTAATTGATTTGAAAGCAGCATAGCAAGGAGACCAATCAATAGTATGAAGTGTGGGTCTGTGTATCGGAGAAACCAATATAAATAGGCATGAGCTTGGAGGTGATAATAATAGTAATGGTAGACACTACGGTGATATCACCCATATATGGATTATTTTTATGAATGAAAGGTATTTATTTCAATGTTGAAAGTAATTTCCACATCTAAAGCCTTCATTTTTTTTTGGTTTGTAATACAGTACAGACTCTGAGTTATGGTTATGTAGATATGAATTCATTCTTCAAACACATCAGACAATTCTAGATCAGACAGTAAATTTGTTCTTCTTAATTTTCAGAAAAAAAATGCTTAATATTTCATGTCAATCATCTGCCCACAGGATTGTAATGTCAAGCCTTTTTTCCTGAAAAAAAAAGAAAGAAACAAATGAGAGAAAGAATGACATTTGTGATTCATCTGAGCTGATGATCCATACATAGCACCAATCCTTATTTTCTCAGAAAAAAAGAGTGAGTGTTTCAGTTTTACATCCCACCAACAGCTAAGGGCATACGGAGATGGGACTTTGGTTTAAAGACTCATCCAAAAGTCTGGAGAAGCTGGGATCGATCCTGCGACCCCAGGTTTACAAGGCAAGTAGCGTAACCACTAAACCATGTAGGCTTCTCAGAAAAGTAAGAAAAGAATACTTTGAAAATACAGTCTG
This sequence comes from Lucinisca nassula, assembly GCA_963580285.1. Taxonomy (NCBI): domain Eukaryota; kingdom Metazoa; phylum Mollusca; class Bivalvia; order Lucinida; family Lucinidae; genus Lucinisca; species Lucinisca nassula. Next base: position 135,661,190 of record OY757022.1, read on the forward strand.
CTAGTCATAAGTTAATTTAACCCTTAAGACACCAAGAAAAACATCTGAAAATATCGTCTGCTTATGTCATCTGCTGAATCTTTTTGCAACCTTTTTAAAAATATTTTTGCACATAGGCAAACAGTGTGGTCCCAGATCAGACTGCTCCTAGAGGAGCAGTCTGATCTGGGTCCACACTGTTTGCAAAAATGACTTTAAAAGTAACCAACAGACTGCAAAACAGGTGATTTTGTTTGATTTGATGTTTAACGTCCCCGTCAACACTGTAAAGGTCATTTTGGAGACGTTGCTTCCAATTTTGTGGGACTTTTACCCGACATTGAGATGAAATGACATCTCAAGCCCTGCTGCCCAATGAAACCAATAGGGTTTATTAGCATGGACGGTCCGCCTCGCAACGCGGTTCCTAGACAGGCTTAGATCCTCTAAGCGGTTTACCAGTACTAGTGTGCGGGCCGGATTCAGCTCTGCATGGAAGCATCATGCAGCCCATATATTTCTTCATGCCCCTATTGGCGGGGGCTGCAAAACAGGTGACAATTGTTGTGATTGACATGTTATGGGTTAACCCTTGTCCTGCTGTACACGAAAACCCCAACCTTTGCAAACAGTGTAGATCCAGATCAGATGGCTTCTTCAGCCTGATCAGGATTTACACTGTTTGACATTTCCGTTTGTGAATTTGTAGGAATAAATTACATCAACTAATCTGATTGGTTGAAAATCAGAAATGAATAGGGGTGTAACGATGCATCGATAGTTCGATGCATCGCGATAGGGACTGCCTCGATAGCAATGCATCGATAGTACTTTGGACTATCGATAGCTATCGCCGATAGTTCACTCAACTATCGATAGTTTCGATTGTTTTTGTATTTTTCTTGAATATACTTTGAAAATATACCTGTTCTGTTGTGTAATTACGCAAGTATTTTTGCTTAGGAAATCCAATCAGCTGTAATCAGGACAGACTGATAAGCCTTCACATATGTGCATGATGATCTGAGTCTTCGCTGGTTGCACATGTGTATCATAGTTTTTGCCGTGTGGTGAATTTCTCGCGGCGATGAATTTCCCGCCGTCATTTTTGCACGTGCAGTTGAGGCAGTCAGAAATTTTCCCGCGTTTTTCAATAACAAAACGTCAATGATAGTTTGATCACGCGTTTGTTGCATGCAACTTTTTGAAAACATGACAGTGAAACCTGTGCGACATGTGAAGGCTCAGATCAGCCTGCGCAGTCATATATAAATGTTTGCTGTTTGTACTATCCTTGCGTAGTATAACTTCTGGGACAAACGCCATTTCCCTGTTCAGTTTCGAAGACATTTGCAAGATGAACAAGCTGATCTTTTGTATGAAGAAATGTTTGTTTTTGCTGTATGCTGACTTATTCATATAGGTAAACAAATGCGTAATAAATGACGGTATAATGCAGTTTAACTTGTTGTATATGTGACTCTTTTTGCGCATAAGGACCAGACTATTAAACCGCACTTTTGTGGTCTCATTAGAAATGCATTTCTCGAAAAATGCACAGAATGTGCATGCGAGTACATGATAGACTCAAATAAGTCGGCAAGTATGCACAAATGCATCAATGATGATGCCATCAGTCGGCTGGCCTGACCGATTGGGATTGAATTCTTGGGGGAATATTTAAGCAGACAAAGTTTTATTTTCCTGTCGTCATTCTGTAGGGGGGAAAAACGTGCAGCGCGAGGCCTTAGGTCTCCGTCTATCAAGTACTTTCTTAAGGTGATTCTGGACGTTTTGATGGTGGACACTGGACAACCTGGGACAAATTGGCGTTTTTATTTTTCGTGGGTCTTTCTGATTCTATTTTTGGTTGTCTTTGTATTATTATAGAGGGATATTCCAGAAAAAATAATATGTCGAAACGGCCAAATTTCATTACATGAAAACTTTGTTTTATTATTGCTGCTTGTCTTAGCTGTCTTTTGTGCAAGGACTAAATGTCCATAGAGTCAAAGAGCCTAGGTCAAGCCCTGTACATATTGCTAAATGAAAAAAAAACGACTTGATAATTGCTTTACTTCTATTTTGATAGTCTAGCTTTTGATGCTAACTTCAAATAAAAAATATGTAAGTTCAAGTTTTAATGCAGTTTGTTAGATTCATGTCGCCCTTAAAGAGGTGCTAAAATAGCGTGCTGTGATTACGTAATACTATGTAATAATCGGGTTACCTAATTAACTGAATCCACAGATTAATTTAACACAGGCGGCAAACATGAAAGAATCGAAGAACGATCAGCATGTGTCAGTTTTCACAAGCAGAAAATCTCAAACACTGCAAAGGTATTAAAGCTATGATAACCATCACTTACAGGCATATATACTGGAAGCAGCAAACTATTTTTAGGCGGTGGTGGGGATATATATATAAAGAGCCGTCTCCCCATGATGTTTTTTTTCTGGAATAGCCCCGAGGGAATGAATGCTGATATTGAAACACACAATTAACATACAATTTTAGGCCATTGGAATTTTCCTAACTCGTTCTGTCACTCTTAGCCATTTTATGTGAGTGATATAACATCTATGAATCTTTTATAAGTGTTCCCGATAGTATCACGATAGTATCGTGATAGTATGCCACGATAGTGATAGTATCGTGATAGTAGTTTCCACGATAGCAATACTATCACGATAGTCAAAATTGGCATCGATAGTCAGCCCTAGAAATGAATATGTTTAATTTATTCAGCAGGATAAGCTGGAGAGCTTGTTTTTTAAATAAAATGTATCAACCTATGTTATAACATGGTTCTAGAATGTACACCTCAGCAAAAGAGTGATGAGGGTTTTGAGAGAGTCACATTTTTTTTTTGCTTTAAACATAGACTGTGAGTGCATTATTAACCTTCTAACCCATAAAATGCCAGTCACGACAATTGTCGGCTGCTTTGTCATCTGCTGGTTACTTTAAAAGTCATTTTTGCAAACAGTGAGATGAAATGACATCTCACTTCCTGCCACCCAATGAAACCAATAGGGTTTATAAGCATGGACGAGCCGACTCGCAGCAATTTTCTTGGGTAGACTTAGGCCTAAGCCGATTTCCAGTACTCATGTGCGGTCGGTATCAGCCCTGCGTGGAAGCATCGTTTTTTTATTTGTTTGATTTGAGGTTTAACGTCCCCGTCAACACTATAAGGGTCATTTTGGAGACTTTGCTTCCAATTTTGTGGGACTTTTACCCGACGTTGAGATAAAATGACATCTCGAGCCCTGTCGCCCAATGAAACCAATAGGGTTTATAAGCATGGACGGTCCGACTCGAACCACTTTGCCTGGGCAGGCTTAGATCCTCTAAGCGGTTTACTAGTACTCGTGTGCGGGTCGGACTTAGCTCTGCGTAGAAGCATCGTGCAGCCCATATATTTCTTCAAGCCCCGATGGGCGGGGGCGGCCATCTACCCGTCTAAGTGCAGCAGTTATGCTTCATGGAATAAGATGATTGTCGGGTATCCACATCACTTACAGAAGCTCTGTGACATCTTGAAATCAGGTGAACAATTCAGGGCCACCTTGGCTCTCTTGTTCAGACTACCACAACCCTTTCGTATCAAATTGTGTCATCTGCATATACAATCGTATTTTGTATATACAGTTGAACTTCGATGGCTCGAACCACTTTGGGACCATGAAAATTTGTTCGAGACAGCGGTAGTTCGAACCACAGAGGGATACTATTAGTGCCATAGCAGGAGGCATAATGGAGATAATTGTGGATATCTTTCGGTGTTCTGTATTATAAAAGTATGTTGTGTGTACTCATTAGAATCGCCTCATCGAGGCGATTCTAATGAGTACACACAGCATACATTTGCAAGATAAATGAAGAAAATCTTCTTAAATTACCCCTATATCGTATTTGGAGGAACTCCCTGCAGACTCAAGAACGGGTTCGACTCATCCATGGTAAACGAGCCATCAGAGTTCGAGCCATCGAAGTTTTACTGTAAAGTTATATGATCTTTTTTATGGTTGTATGCCAAAACAAATTAGCAATATGAATTAAACTTTTCTAGCGCCACATGTTAGCTGCCAAGGTCTGCAATGGAAGGTCAGATTTTTCTCCAGGTACTCCGGTTTGCTGAAAATAAGTAAAATAATCTTGAAAGGGTCCTAAAACAAAACAAAAAACAAGATGTGTTTGTGAAACACTGATGCCACCGGACTGTGCATATAAAATATTATGGCCAATGTTAAAGTTTTTAAAACATAGGTCAAACATCAAGGTCAAGGTCACGAGGAAAAAAAATTATGGTACGACTGGAAAGGTCTTGTGACAAGGAATGCACATGTGAAATATGAAAGCCCTATCACTTACCAAAAGTTATGCCCAATGTTAAGGTTTCTGTGGACAGACAAACAGACAGACCAAAAACTATATGCCCCTGAATTTTTGATTCTGGGGGCATAAAAATCTAGGTGAGGCTAAAAAGTTTTAGAATGGCCTTGAAATCTTGTATGAAATGTAAGTTGACAGGTATGCATCAGTCTAAGTCATGTCATGGTGCAGCGAGTACGCAATATGCGTACAGTGTCATGTGCAGATATATTTAACATCATAAATTTTAATTATTATATGCATGTAAACCATCCATATCGCAACCATGTTAACTCTTTTTTTTTTTAGCTCACCTGTCACGTAGTGACAAGGTGAGCTTTTGGGATCACTTTTTGTCCGTCGTCCGTCGTGCGTCCGTGCGTCCGTGCGTGCGTGAGTGCGTCCGTAAACTTTTTCTTCAAACGACATCTCCTCCTAAACCACTGATCGGATTTTGACCAAACTTCACAGGAATGATCCTTAGGTGGTCCCATTTCAAAGTTGTTCAAATGGTTCCGCTCCGTTGCACATATAGGTCACAGTAGCCAAAAATAGATTTTTTTCACCGAAAACTTAAAAAATCTTCTTCTCTGAAACGGCAAGGCCCAGGTCTTTGATATTTGGTATGAAGCTTCATCTAGTGGACCCCTACCAAGATTTTTCAAATTATAGTGCTGGGGCCAAAAATGCCCCCGCCCCGGGGCCCTTTGGTTTTACATAGGCTTATATAGGGAAAATTTTTAAAAATCTTCTTCTCTGAAACCGAAAGGCCCAGGTCTTTGATATTTGGTATGAAGCTTCATCTAGTGGACCCCTACCAAGATTGTTCAAATTATAGTGCTGGAGCTAAAAATGCCCCCGCACGGGGGCCCTTTGGTTTTACATGGGCTTATATAGGGAAAATCTTTAAAAATCTTCTTCTCTGAAACCGCAAGGCCCAGGTCTTTGATATTTGGTATGAAGCTTTATCCAGTGGACCCCTACCAAGATTGTTCAAATTATAGTGCTGGGGCCAAAAATGCCCCCGCACCAGGGCCCTTTTGTTTTACATAGGCTTATATAGGGAAAATCTTTAAAAATCTTCTTCTCTGAAACTGCAAGGCCCAGGTCTTTGATATTTGGTATGAAGCTTCATCTTGTTGACCTCTACCAAGATTGTTCAAATTATAGTGCTGGGGCCAAAAATGCCCCCGCACTTGGGCCCTTTGGTTTTACATAGACTTATATAGGGAAAATCTTTAAAAATCATCTTCTCTGAAACACAAGGCTTATAGGTCTTCGATATTTGTTATGAAGCTTCAGCTAGTAGACCTCTACCAAGATTGTTCAAATTATAGCCCCGGGGCCAAAAATGCCCCCGCTCCGGGGCCCTTTGGTTTAACATAGACTTATATAGGGAAAATCTTGTTTTACAAAGAGTTCCATATGCAGGGTAAACCTTTAAAATCTTCTTCTCTGAAACCACAAAGCCCAGGTCTTTCATATTCGATATGAAGCTTCATCTTGTGGACCTCTACCAAGATTGTTCAAATTATAGCCCTGGGGCCAAAATTGACCCTGCCCGGGGCCCACTTGTTTTACATTGGATCAGGTGAGCGAACCAGGGCCCTCTGGGCCCTCTTGTTTTTTTTTGGGGTTTGGGTTTTACGGCCCTTTCAAGATTATTTCACTCATATCGAGCCGATCGTTAATCATAGGTGGGCGAAAACCGGAGTACACGGAGAAAAACCACCTGACCTTCCGTTGCAGAACTTGGCGTCTCACACGTGACCCGAGCGAGGCTCGAACCCACGGCGGTGAGAGACCTAATGACTAAGAGTCAGCGCTCTTATCCATTAGGCCACGGAGGCCCGTATGTTAACTCTTATCTTGCTGTTAACGACAACCCCTATCTTTACAAACAGTACAGATCCAGATCAGATGGCTTCTGATGGCTTCTGAAGAAGCCATCTGATCTGAATCTACACTGTTTGACATTCAATTTATGAATTTGTAGCAATAAATTACATCAAGTGATTTGATTGGTTGATAGACAGAAATGGTTGTGGCTTAAATGAATATTCAGCAAGATAAGGGTTAAAATTGTTGAAGAATTACAGCAGGGCAGGTTTATACATGCATGTCAGCTGGCACATTCTTTTACCGGAAACTGACAACTGTCCTTCCTGAATCGGCAGATTAGGGTGAGAATGACCTTAATCACCATATTTGCATTATTTGCTGGCTTCCAGCTTGCACATTAATTGTCAATATTGGAAAAACAGGTAACCAGACCTTTTAAGGTCAGGGGGGTCTGGTTACCTGTTTTTCCAACGCTGATAACCTTCAGACTAGGAACCAGCAGATAATGCAAATAAGGTTAATAAATGGTTTCATTGTCAGTCTCAAACAAAAGACTGGCACTGATTTTATTGGATTGAATCCAGGACCTCCTGATCACGGGTCAGATACAGTAGACCATGTAGACTGCATTCTAACTGAGTGGTGGCACCTGCCAATGGGGGCTTGGAGTGCATTCTAACTGAGTGGTGGCACCTGCCAGTGGGGGCTTGGAGTGCATTCTAACTGAGTGGTGGCACCTGCCAATGGGGGCTTGGAGTGCATTCAAACTGAGTGGTGGCACCTGCCAATGGGGGCTTGGAGTGCATTCTAACTGAGTGGTGGCACCTGCCAATGGGGGCTTGAAGTGCATTCTAACTGAGTGGTGGCACCTGCCAATGGGGGCTTGGAGAAATAGATTGGGCTGCACAATGCTTACATGCAGAGCTGAAACCTGCCACACATGAGCAGTGCACACTGCTTAGAAGGTTTAATATGTTCTATAAAAGGGTTATCCTTTGGAAGCAAGGAATACACCACAGAACTGAAAAATATGGAATGTACATGTTTTCTGGGCCAGACTAGCTAGTTTCGGCCAATTAGGCCTCATCAGTGACCCTCAGATATTTTCAAAATTCCAAAATGGAATCAATGATCCCAAAGGACAAGAAAATATAATCTACACTATGATGTAGGGCAGGGAGACGTTTTACCGCCGCCACACAGTCCCACACACTAGCTGTAGTGAAGTTACATATGTTCTATAAGCCTGTCTATGCAAAGTGGTGCCAATTGGACTATCCATGCATGTAAACCTTATTGGTTTTACTGTGCGGCAGGTATTGAGATGTCATTTTGTCTCAGTGTCGAGCAAAAATCCCACAAAATTGGAAGCAGCCTCTCCAAAATAACCTAAATAGTGTTTACAGGGATGTTTAACCCATTTCAGACTGGAAACCTCTAAACGGGTACCATGTCAAACAGTGCAGGCCCAGATCATATGCCGTAGAATGTGGCGTCTGATCAGGGCCTACACTGTTTGCGAAAAGTTAAGCCATTTTCCAAATAGTTTTTGAAGAAAACACAACCTGACACCCCTAAATTTTGAAATGGACTCCTACTATATTTAAGAATCAAGCAAATCTAACTGAATGGGTGATTTGAGTCTACTCTAGGGGGGGGGGGGGGATATAGTATTTGCCCTGGCTGTCTGTTTGTTTGTTTGTCTGTCTGACTGTCTGTCTGTCTGTGTCTGTTTGTTTGTTTGTCTGTCTGTCTGTCCATCACAAAAACTTTAACCTTGATCATAACTTCAAAAGTATTTGACCTAGCCCCATGAAACTTCACACACTTATTCACCATCACAAGGGCTACATTCTGACCAAGGGCCATATCTCGTCATTTTTGGCTGAATTATCTCCCCTTGAAATTTTGCAAAACTCAGAAATTGGCTCCCACGGGGGGCATTGGTCACCTATAGTGACAGCTCTTATTTTCTTATAAATTCATCAATTGAATGGCAAACAGTGAAGATGCTTTACAGATGGCTTCTCCAGAAGATATCTGATATGGATCTGTCCGGAAACCTTCTGATTTAAATTGTATGAGCCACAGTGGCCTACTGACTCTTAATCATTAGGTCTCTCACTGCTGTGGGTTTGAGCCTGGCTAGGGTCATATGTGAGATGCCAAGTTTTGCAATGGAAGGTCAGGGTCATGCGTTTATTACCCATCTCTGATTAACCCATTTCAGACTGGAAACCCCTAAACGGGTACCGTGGCAAACAGTGCAGGCGGCAGAACGCAGCATCTGATCAGGGCCTACACTGTTTGCAAAATGTTAAGCCATTTTCAAAATAAAGTTTGAAGAAAACACAACCTGACACCCCTAAATTTTGAAATGGACTCCTGCTATATATAAGGAGGAATATTCCGTTTGGTTCAAAAAGGGTTAAACCAAAGTTATAATAATAAAAAAATCAGGGTTAAGAGGAATGGGAACACCTGGCAGCTTTTTCTCATCGGGAGCCAATTTCTTTCCTTTAAGAGTTAGCTGTTATTGGCATTTGAGACAAAAATTCTTTTGCAAGTGTTGTCTGCCCTGAAGGTGTATACATTCACCTTAAATTGGAATCTTCACTATTTTGAAAGGTAGATCATATGGTGGCTAACAAAGGGGGTCTCATAATCAGAATGAAAACACCTCTGATTTTGCCAAATTGTTTGTTTGATTTGTGGTTTAACATCCCCGTCAACATAATATAGGTTATTTTGGAGACGTTGCATCCAAATTTGTGGGACTTTTACCGACATATAGATGAAATGACATTTCAAGTCCTGTCTCCCAATGAAACCAATAGGGTTTATAAGCATAGACGGTCCGACTGATACCGATTTGCCTGGGCAGGCTTAGATCCTCTAAGCGGTTTACCAGTACTGGGTTTCAGCTCTGCGTGGAAGCATCATGCAGCCCATCTATTCCTTCAAGCCCTGACGGGCGGAGGCCATCAGATTTTGCCAAGTATTCCAACAGAAGTAGCTAGTCAAACTTCAATGGCTCAAATACTTTAAGTGGAATGGGAACCCCTGGCAGATTTTTCTGCCATTTTTCAAAGGGAGACAACTTTCAGGACTTCATGTTCACTTTTGAATAAGCCCTGTCCCAGGTACTTTTGGAGGAGTGCATTTTCAAGATACTTTATGGTAGGCAAATACTGTTCATACTCCATGATTGTGCAGACTGAGATCTTATAGCTGCACTATTCTTAACAGTTCAGCATTGTGTAAAGGGGTTACCAGTAGAATTGATCTTGACAGGTTTGGCAAACAGTATAGACCCAGATCAGACACCATAGAAAACAGTCTATTTGAGCTTACATTGACAGTAAGAAAGAAAGGAATTTCTTAAAGTGTATTGTGTCAGTCTACATATAAGTACATACTTTATTAAAGTGTTTTGTGTCATATAAAACTATAAAAAAATTCACAAGATAATATTGACACCCAGCCGAAGTAGACTTAAAGTATTAAAAATACTTCAACATTTTAAAATTAAAAAAATAGTGATAAAAAAGTGCTCCTCACACTGCTGATACTACTCAGGTACAATTATTACACAATGAGGATAACATCTCATAGACCTAGACAATAGCCCCCGCCCATCGGAGCTTGAAGAAATAGATTGGCTGCATGATGCTTCCATGCAGAGCTGAAACCAACCTGCACACGAGTACTGGTAAAATGCTTAGAGGATCTAAATATGTTCTAGAAAGTGTTATCCTTTGGAAGCAAGGAATACACCACAGAACTGGAAAATATGGAGTGTATATGCTTTCTAGCTAGTTTCGGCCAATTAGGCCTCATCAGTGACCGTCAAATATTTTCAAAATTCCGCAATGGAATCAATGATCCCAAAGGACAAGAAAATATAATCTAGACTATGATGTATGGCAGGGAGACTTTTTACAGCCGCCACACATTCCCAGACATGCTTAAAAACCCTATTGGTTTCCTTGGGCAGCAGAGCTTGAGATGTCATTTCATCTCAATGTCTGGTAAAAGTCCCACAAAATTGGAAGCAACATCTCCAAAATGACCTTTACAGTGTTGACAGGGATGTTAAGCTTCAAATCAAACGAGCAAACAAACAAGATGATATAATAAAAATCCCTCTGAATTAGAAATAAAAACAATTTCCCTAAATTATCTCGAATATTGTAATATAATTATCATATGACGTCGTTGATAAGCAGTGGATAACGTCATGTAATAAAAATTGTATGGCCACACATGTAATAACACTTTGGCAGGATTAAGTAACGCCATGACGATGTCCATGTCGTCCATGCATTTTTATGGAAAAACTTGTCAAATTTAAAGGTGGTAAAATCCAATTTAAAGTGGTCATATGATAAACAGAATCTTACACGAGTGGTCATTTCATATGAAATTTATGAAACTCGCCAAAGGCTCATTTCATAAATTTCTTATGAAACGACCACACGTGTAAGATCCTCTGTATCTAGAACTATTGGGAAATTGTCCTAGGGGACCTGAGAAAGAGATTGACTCAGTCATGTTAATCAAGTCGTTGGTGTTTGATTCAGTGAAGTTACAATGTATTATGTGACCGACTGGTTTGGTTTCTAGTCCACAGACATCCTCTAAATGCACCCGCATCAATTGGGCTGCATGGTGCTTCAGCCAAGAGCTGAAACTGACCCAACTTGAGTACTCCATGGTAAATTGCTTAGGTCTAAGCCTGTTCCGGAAAAGTTATGAGAGACAGTTCCTTAAACTGCAGCGATTTTCTTATGGGGGTCTGCCTTGAGATGTCATTTCATCTTATAAAACGAAAGTTTGATGCCTCAAACTTGGTATGCAATGCAAAAATGATGATTTATATCGTGGTAAAGACAATGGGCTTTGTCCGTGTTTTTGTTAATCTGTTCTGGATCAAGGCCAACAACTAAGTATGCAATGCTGTAAAGATTACATAGAGGATCTTACATGAGTGTTCATGTATTATTGAATTTATTAAACGAGTTGAGGAAAAGGGATAAAATGCGAGGCTTTGCCGAGCATTTTATCCCTTTCCCTCAACGAGTTTAATAAATTCAATAATACCTGAGCACGAATGCAAGATTCTATTTATCATACGACATTTATAACGCATTTTATTCAGGATTGTTTACAAAAATTTCAATATTCCGCCGTTAGTAAACGGGACGTCGTTAATGACGTCGTACATGTAACGTTATGGGACGTATCTAGCTAATTTGCATATTTAATCCACTAGTGGATTATCGAAAATATTACATAGCGTTATTACACTCTCAGACGCGACGTCATATGATAAATGTACTAATATCATGCAAGACACAATGGACTTTCTGACTGGTGATCAAGAGGTTGTGCATTTCTGTATAAATGCGCTAAAATGGGGATATAGTCAGATCTTCTGACAGTTCTAGTTTCTTTAATTACTGATCCAAGACATGGGATTTGGGTTTGGAGTAAAATTAAGAAAAATATCACAAATTTTCCTCAGATAAGTAATGAAAGAATGCACTATGCCACACGGGTGTGTTATCGTAATGTTGTGTGTCTCACTCAGGTCCTCTTAATACCGGCCCTGATAGCTCAGTTGGTAGAGTGTCCGCTCCGGGGAACGGGAGGTCACGGGTTCGATCCCGGGCCGCGACATACCAAAGTCGTTAAGAATGGTACTAGCTGCTCCTCGCTTGGCACTAAGATTTACGGGGTAGAGCTAGGACTAGTCGACCCAGTGTCAGGATAATGTGACTGGGTGTGGTATCATGTTATGTGTCTGGGACATGATACTTCAGTGAGGCAGCTCTATAAAAGTGAGCATTGAGCTCCCTGTCGCAACCAGACACCGTCGTGATATGACTGAAAAATTGTTGAAAGCGACGTTAAACCTAAATTCACACACACACACACAGGTCCTCGTAAAGGCTAAAACATTCCAAGAAAAATAGTAAACTAATTATTGGAATTATGTTTTATTTGTAGTGAATCTGTATACACATTTGGAGTTATTTTATCAATTATGTTTCTATTCTTTCCTAATCATTTGGAGAAAAAATATTAATTAATTATTGGAAATATTTGGGCCTAATAAAGTTTAATTTGGAGTGAAGTGCTGGGAATTTATTTAAATTCTCTTTAATATTTCTTCACAGCTCTTAAGATCTGAGAAGCTCAGGCTGCCAACAAATACGTCCGGTCACATGATCTTGCAATTATTTCTGTCAATTTCCGCCCAAAGTCAGCTCAGAAACAAAAACAGATTTATACTTGGTGATATTTGACCAAAATTTCATAAAAAATCTTAACCCTTGTTCTGCTGAGCCCAGATATATCGTATCTTTCAAACAATGTAGATCCAGATCAGATAGCTTCTGAAGAAGCCATCTGATCAGGATCTTCATTGTTTGTCATTCCGTTTATGAATTTGTTGCAATGATTTGCATCAAGTAATCTGATTGGTTGATAAGCAGTGGTGGGTGTGGCATATATAAATATTCAGCAGGTCAAGGGTTATTGCTGAAGCAGAAAAAGTTGTTGGATGTTAAAATACTTCAAATTGGATTGAATTTTCTTCCTTTGCATAAAGGCTTATTTCCCTTGTCGGCACACAAAACAATAACATATTTTTTGTATGCTTTGTCAGAAGGACAGACGTCGGCCTGAGCTAACAGTGTAGTCGAAGATGAGACCATAGAATGTGACATCTCATCAGATTCTACACTGCTTGTCAATCATCCAGGTATTTTACTTAAAGACATAAAATTGTGTAATAAAATTTTAGAATGGTATGGTAATTTGAATATTTAGGGTAATTTGTGTGTATGTGTTTGAGTTTTACGTCCCACCAACAGCTAATGTCATATGGAGACAGGATCTTGGTTTAAAGACTCATCTGAAAGTCTGGAGAAGCCCGGAATTGATCCTGCGAACCCTGGTTTACATTAGGCGAGTAGCGTAACCACTGCACCACGGAGGCTTCTAAATATTTAGGGTAAATAACGCACTTGTTCTACAGGAACGAAGGATTTTCTTTTCTCTCCAAAATGGTTATTTTTCTGACAAAAATTGTTATTGAGGCTACCAATGTTATTGAGGCGGTTCTAATAAGTACACCACAACCTCATTATAACACGGTTCATTATAAAACGGTTTTGGATATAACACGGTTTCAAGCTGGATCCCAAAAATGTATAGATTATATAGAAAAATGACCATAAATGGTCATTTTTCTATATAATCTATACATTTTTGTTTGGATATAACACGGTTGTTTAACTAACACGGTTTCTGCTTTGGACCCCAACAATAGTGTTATAAAGAGGTTGAGGTGTATTCACAACCTCTGTCTTGAAGCAGAAATTTCTAGTACCATAATTATCTCTGACATGTCTCGGCCCCCGCCCATTGGGGCTTGAAGAAATATATGGGCTGCATGATGCTTCCAGAGCTGAATTCGACCCACACACGAGGACTGGTAAACCACTTAGAGGATCTAAGCCTGCCCAGGCAAAGCGGTATGATTAGTTTCATTGGACGACAGGGCTTGAGATGTCATTTCATCTCAATGTCGGGTAAAAGTCCCACAAAATTGGAAGCAACGTCTCCAAAATGACCTTTACACTGTTGATGGGGATGTTAAACCTCAAATCAAACAAACAAATCTCTGACATGTCTATGGTAAATGCGCATATTTTAATCAACTGTCACCAATTTAGAGCACACAGTTTTGAAAAAAAAATCTAAGTGAGCAATCACCCCAACAGTTTTCAGCAACTTATTACTTTTATTTTTTGACAACATATCAGCTGTTACTTTATTTGCTGCTTTGAGACTGTTGAAGAAATCTACATTTTATGCTGGAATCAAACATGTCTGAAGTCAGCATATGAAGCAAATGTCACTTGATTGGACAAACTTTCTAAGGCTTGTTTAATGATTAACCCTTATCTTGATGAATATTCATTTAAGCCACACCCATTTCTGTCTATCAACCAATCAAATTACTTGATGTAATTTATTGCTACAAATTCATAATATGAATGCCAAACAGTGTGGATCCTGATCAGATGGCTTCTTCAGAAGCCATCTGATCTGGATCTACACTGTTTGCAAAGATAGGGGTTGATAAGAGTTAAATTTTTTACTACAATAACACATCCGTGCGAGATAGTACATTTTTAACGTCTCCAAAACGGCTACTTTTCTGTTGAAAATCTGTGATATTTTTCATGTTATATCCCGGGCATATGCAGTATGGGGGTATACTGTTTTCACATTGTCTGTCCATCTGTGTGTCTGTCCATCATTTCCTTTCAATATCTTGAAAACAAATGGATGGATTTTGATCAAATTTTGCATATGAATTGATGTTCACTTTGAGCAGATATTGACAAATATAATTCATATTGACAACCTCTAGCTTTGGATTGTTTTTTTTTTGCATTGATTTTTAAAATAGTTATGGCCCTTGCTTGATGCCAGAAAGTCATTTCTGCTTAATATCTTTAGAAAAATATGATTAATTTTGATCGTATAATAGTATGTGAATTTATGTTAGCAGGACCTAGTTTAGGTTTGTACGCAGCATTTTGTGTCTTTGTTCAGCATAGATATGGCCTTGATTCATGTCAATTTATCTTCAGCACCCCTGTTTATCTGGAACTATGCTGGCTATCTGTAACAGGATCAGTTTGCATTGATTTCTCATGTGAGTAATTTGATTGGCTATTATATTCGAAATTTTTGTCTGGCTGTATGTTATCAGACCATTATGCATTGATTTCATATACTCATATAGGCAATAACTTAATGGACTGTTAAGAGACCAGTATCAAATTACTAGACAGAATCTCAACCCTTAATCCATTTAGTACAGGAAACCCCAAAATGGGTGCAAGGGCAAGCAGTGCTGGCCCAGATCAGACGTCGAAGAACACGGCATCTGATCAGGACCTACACTGTTTCCAAGTAAATTTTGAAGAAAAACAAAAGCTGTCCCCCCTAAATTTGGAAATGGAATGCTATTAGCTCACCTGAGCACGAAGTGCTCATGGTGAGGTATTGTGATCAGTGAATGTCCGTCGTGCGTCATCAACAATTTGATTAAATGTGAACTTCTCCTAAACCCTTGGGCCAATTTGATTCAAACTTCACAGGAATGTTGCCTGGGTGGTGGACCCTACCAAAATAGCTAAAATCGTTCTGCTCCGATGAACAAGATGGCTAAATATTGAAAAATCTTTAAACACCAACTCTTTTAGAAGCCTCCGTGGTGCAGTGGTTACGCTACTCGCCTTGTATACCAGGGATCGCAGGATCGATCGCGGGCTTCTCCAGACTTTCGGATGAGTCTTTAAACTGAGGACCTGTCTCAGTATGACCTTAACTGTTGGTGGGACGTAATACTAAAACTCACTCACTCACTTAAACACCAACTCCTACCGTACCCTTGGGCCAATTTCATTTAAGCTTCACAGAAACGTTGCTTAGGTGACCCTTTACCAAAATAGCTAAAACGGTTCCGCTCCAGTGAGTGAAGTAGCCGCCAGAGCTAAAAATAGAAAAACATCGTAAATTTTCTTCAAATGTGCATGCCTCCTAAAACCTTGGGCCAATTTGATTCAAACTTCACAGAAATGTTGCCTAGGTGACTCCCTACCAAAATAGCTAAAAGTGTTCCCCTCTTACGAACAAGATGGCCACCAGAGCAAAAAGCAGAAAAAATCTTTAAAAGACAACTCCTCCTGTACCCTTGGGCCAATTTCATTCAAACTTCATAGGAATGTTGCTTAGGTGACCCTCTACCAAAATAGCTAAAATGGTTCTGCTCCAATGAAAAAAATGGCTGCCAGAGTGAAAAATAGAAAAAGGTGGTAAATTTGCTGCAAATGTGAAGTCCTCCTAAACCCTTGGGCCAATTTGATGTAAACTTCACAGGAATGTTTCCTGGGTGACTCCCTACCAAAATAGCTAAAATTGTTCTGATGGCCTCCAGAGCTAAAAATAGAAAAAATCTTGAAATGGCAACTTCTGTACACATGGGCCAATTTCATTCAGACTTCATGGGAATGTTGCTTAGGTGACCTTCTACCAAAATAGCTAAAACAGTTCTGCTCTGATGAGAAAAATGGCCGTCATAGCTAAAAATAGAAAAACATCGTAAATTTGCTGCCCTTGGGCCAATTTGATACAAACTTCACAGGAATGTTTCGTAGATGACCCTTTACCAAAATAGCTAAAATTGTTCTGCTCTGACAAACAAGATGGGTGCCAGAGCTGAAAATAGAAAAAAATCTTGAAACAACAACTCCTCATGAACCCTTGGGCCATTTTTATTCAAACTTCATAGGAATAATGCTTGGATGACCTCCTAACGATCTTGCTTGGATGAACAAAATGGCTGCCAGAGCTAAAAATAGAAAAACATTGTAAATTTGCTTCAAACACGAACTCCTCCTAATCCCTTGGACCAATTGGATTCAAACTTCACAGTAATGTTGCCTTGGTTGTCATTTGGGTGACATGGCGACTCCCTACCAAAAAAGCTAAAATAGTTTCGCTCTGACAAATAAGATGGCCACCAGAGCTAAAAATAGAAAAAATCTTAAAACGACAACTGCTTCTGTACCCTTAGGCCAATTTCATTCAAACTTCATAGGAATATAGATGACCCTCTACCAAAATAGCTAAAATGATCCCGCTCTGGTGAACAAAATGGCCACCAGAGCTAAAAATAGAAAAACATTGTATATTTGCTTCAAACGCGAAATCTTCCTAAACCCTTGGGCCAATTTGATTCAAACTTCACAGGTATGCTGCTCGCCCGGCCCATTGGGGCTTGATGAAACAGATGGGCTGCATGTTGTTTTCACGCAGAGCTGTAGCCGACCCGCACATGAGTCCTGGTAAACTGCTTAGAGCATCTAAGCCTGCCCAGGCAAATCGGTGCGAGTCAGCACTAATGGTTTATAAACCCTATTGGTTTCATTGGGCGGCAGGGCTTGAGATGTCATTTCATCTCATTGTCGGGTAAAAGTCCCACAAAATTGGAAGCATTGTCTTCAAAATGACCTTTACAGTGTTGACGGGGACAGTAAACCTCAAATCAAACAAACAAACAAACAGGTATGTTGCCTAGGTGACTCCCTACAAAATAGCTAAACTTGTTCCACTCTGACAAACAAGATGGCCACCAGAGCCAAAAATAGAATGTACTAGAGACAGTGATACTCAGGTGGGCAAATCAGGGCCTGGAAGATTCTATTTGGTACAAAAAGGGTTAAGGCCCAAAGGAAAATCCTAGAGCATACAATCTAATCTGTTATTTTAATTTTCAGAGAAAATAAGGCGACTATTTATGCCGAGCAGACAATTCACATGAAATGTCAAGTCTTTTTTTCTCTGAAGATGTCACGTTTACAAGTCTTTGTGATGAATGCCTGTGTAAACCTCACTTCATTTCAAATTTTAGCTCCAAGACATAAGTTGTGGGTATTCGTTAGAAGCACTTCAATGAGTTGGTTCTAACATTAGCACACACAACCTATGTTTGGAGCATTAGCCCTTTTAGTACCAAATGGAATCTTCCTCCTTACATATAGCAGGAGTTCATTTCAAAATTTAGGGGTGTCAGGTTGTGTGTTTTTTTCAAAATTATTTTGGAAGATGACTGAACTTTTAGCAAACAGTGTGGAGGTCCTGATCAGATGCCGCGTTCTGCGGCATCTGATCAGGGCCTGCACTGTTTGCCAGGGTACCCGTTTTGGGGTTTCTGGTACAAAATGGATTAATAAGATAAATAACACAAATTTTCATAAGGAAAATAAGTATTCTGGAGATAGGAAAGACTGCTGTATGTCATGATGGCACAATGTCACACAGATGTGTTGATAAGGAACACCATTCCTACAGGCGTGATTTGTGTTTTAAGGGTAAATTGTCTTTTAACCCTTGTCCTGCTAATCCCGGATATGTCTTATCTTTGAAACAATGTAGATCCAGATCAGATGGCTTCTGACGAAGCCATCTGATCAGGATCTTCATTGTTTGCCATTCAGATTGTGAATTTTTTGCAAAAATTTGCATCAAGTAATCTGATTGGTTGATAATCGGTAGTGGGTGTGGCAGATTAAAATATTCAGCAGGACAAGGGTTTACCTTAGCTTTTTTTATTATACTTACCGGTAACATGTCTTCTGCGTTTTTCGGCATCTGATCTGGGCCTGCACTGTAAATTGCCAGTACAGTCCTGTTTGGTGGTTTCTAATCTAAAATGATTTAACAAAAAGAATTTGCTTTCCTTCCTTTACCCTTATCCTGCTGAATAATTTAATTAGCCACACCCATTTCTGACTATCAGCCAATCAGACCACATAATGTTTTCCTTCAAATTCACAAACTGAATGAGAAATTAAACAGTGTTGATCCTGATCAGATGGCTTCTTCAGAATTTATCTGATCAGGATCTACACTGTTTGAAAAGGTAGGGGTTGTTGTGAACTACTGGAAAATGGTTGAAAGAGATTGAGCGAGAGAGAAATATCTAAATTTTACCATTGTAGACAATGTATTCAGTCACCATACCTTAAATTACATATACTTTTAGAAGAATTCTTTTTTTTGTGGTAAAACTGAAATTTTTGGTCTCTTAAGCTTTTTGAGGCATTTATGGAAATTACGCCAGAAATCAATACAAGCTTCTAAAGATAATAATGAAAATATGATGTATTTGTCTGTTTTGCTATTGCAGAAGTTATTGATATGGTAAAGATGAAATTGGCACCGACGTACAGATGAGTAATGCCTCGCTGTTAAGCAATGTAAGTATGAACATTATCCCTGCTCTAAGCATGGCCAGATATACATCACAAAAATACGCCTATACAAATACAATGTAAAATTAACGACCGAAAAACTGAAATTTTAAGATGAAACTTGTGATATATTCTTATTTCTGCTCAAAATATAAATTGTGGGGACTCGTTAGAACTGCCTCATTGAGGCAGTCCTAACAAGTACCCACAATCTTTATTTTAGAGCAGAAATAAGGAATATAAGGTTTACCCCTGTAAACCCCAGTTTTAGTATATAAAAGTGCGGTTCAAGGGATTCATAATCATATAGGAGTGTTTTTCTGATGTAGGAGTCTGTTTTTCTGTCCGTTCATTCATTCATTCGTCAAGCCATAAACATTTGCATCCACCCTAGTATTCACCCTAGTGTTCAAGTCCATTTTTCAACATCTATAAGAGCTTCATTAAGGATACTGGTACAAACTTGCATCTTGGTGGACTCTTCCATTGCTATAAGTTCGACAAGTCCATTTGTTAGGCATCCATATTTGACCTTGACCTACATTACATGGCTCACTGACTTTGAACTTTTGCGTCAACCCTAGCATTCACCCTGCTGTCCAAGTTCATTGCTCAAGAACTGTAAGAGCTTCATTAGCCCATTGTATGCGGGAAACCCCTAAAGGGGTACCTTGGCAAACAGTGCAGGCCCAGATCAGACGCCGCGTCGGGGCCAGCACTATTTGCTAGCAGAATTTTCCGTCAAAAATAGAATAAAAAGGAAAAAATAGACCTGACACCGCTTATATGGCAAATGGACTTGTACAACATATAGCAATGGAAGAGTCCACTAGCATATACTGGGTTAAGGATACTCGGTCTAGTCATCGATATATGACCTTGACCTTCATTTCATGGTTCACTGACTTTGTGGACTATTGCACCAACCCATTCTCGACCATCTCTCAAGAACTAATGATACTTGGCACAAAAATACATTTAATGATTGCAACATTTACACAAGCATCCATGCTTGACCTTCACCTACATTTTATGGTTAGGTGACTTTGCTCCCCTTAGTTAAAATGGTTCCACTCTTATGATGAGAAGCCTCCGTGGTGTAGTGGTTATGCTACTTGTCTTGTAAACCAGGGGTCGCAGGATCGATCCTTGGCTTCTTCAGACTCTCAGATAAGTCTATTAACTGAGGTCCCATCTCCGTTTGACCTTAGCTGTTGGTGGGACGTAAAACTCAAACACTCACTCACTCCACACTTATGAACAAAATTGCCACCAGACCTAAAAATAGAAATAACATTTAAATAGTCTTCCTATGCCATTTACCCTTGTCCTGCTAATCCCGGATATGCCTTACATTTGAAACAATGTAGATCCTGATCAGATGGCTTCTGACGAAGCCATCTGATCAGGCTCTGCATTGTTTGCCATTCAGATTGTGAATTTGTTGCAATAATTTTCATCAAGTAATCTGATTGGTTGATAATCGGTAGTGGGTGTGGCATATATGAATATTCAGCAGGACAAGGGTTAATCCAATTTCAGTTTTGTAGCGCCTGCTTTAAGCATGGGGCAATATAGATGTCAAAATTTTCGTCCACTCATTTGTCCATTTGACTGTTTGTCCATCAACATTTGCAACCATCCTATCATTCGCCCTAATGTTAAGTCCATTTCTCAAGAACTATAAGAGCATCATTAATGATACTCGGTACAGACTTGCATCAAGGGATAGATATTTGACCTTGACCTACATTTCATGATTCACTGACTTTGGAAAACTATTGTGACCACCCTATCATTCACCCCAGTGTTCGAGTCCATTTCTCAACAGTATGCATACATGTGATAACTTTGCGATGACCATGCTGGAGATTAGGTTTTCATTTCCTGGAGATTGGGTTCTCCTTCCTGGAGACTATTCGAGGACGAGTTTGACACATCAATTTGATGTTTTTTGGGGTAAAATTGAAAAAAAAGTAAAAATAATCAAAGAACAAAAGTGCAGCTCATTTCAGTTTTGTCTATTTTACTCTTAAATAGAACAAAATTTAAACAAAAGTATATATAGTAAAACTCTTATATTAAGACCACCTTTGGGACTTTCAGGGCCTGACTTGCCCACCTAAAATATTTTTGCAGTTGTCCAGCTCAAAATCTTACTTTCCCAGGATTTTGGAATTCAAAGTGGGATGGATGCGGGGGGATAATGGTGGCGACGATGGCGACCAACATTTACAAATATAATCCAAGGTTTCTATCAAGTTTCAAGCACAACAATCTTCCATTAGGGTCTAGTTATTTCATGTTTGTGTTTCCCTTTGGTGTCTCTGATGGGAGCTGTGGGTTAATTGTATCGATTCCCGATCATTCCCATCACTTCTATTTATTTCCCTCTGTGCGGTAATACGGTAGAAAATACTGTAGTTGTCACGGACAATAACGCTACTTTTTAAGTTAATTGCTGACATGTCATAACACCTTAATGGATTAGCAATTTAAGATACGGTTATAGAAACTCATTTAGCTTGACACGCATAATTATTACGAGCTGCAGCCGGTATACATGTAAGTGTCGGGGCAGCGAGTTAAGAAAAAAAAATGCAGTTTAGTTTACAATTTAATTATCCACCTACAAGACGAGGACACCCTCCATCCAAAACGAGCCCAAACTCTCACACCCGCCCTACAAGCAAGTTCAATGCTAACATCAAAGTTTTTCACAAACCACCGCTACCATTGTTTCGACCCGCGATCGGTAAATGACGTCATCTGACCCCAGCAACCATGTCATTGTTTTATTTTAATGGGGCGTTTCTCTTTCATAAAAATCGTTCGGAACCATTAAAAATTATTTTCTCGAAAGCTAAATGGTTGTGGGTAGAGATGGATAGAAACCGCGCTTTGCACATCCCCGGAATTTCCGTGTCATTAACCAACAACATACAGATGGGTTTACACAAATTAAAGCTTTCGACTTTTCCTACCAAGCGTCTGCTATTTGGCGCCAAACATAACCGTTCACGAGATAGTCAAATAGTCCGTTTTTTATTATGCATACATTTTCCGTCTGATGCAGCTAATCGTCTTAGGGGCGATTAAATCATTTTCACATTGATTTTGGATTAAATTTTATGATTGGGGGATAAACGCAAATTAGAGACATAACTTGACCGTATTTTTACACCTTGTCATGCGGGACATTGTAGCGCCGGCGGTACACACTACACCAGAAATGAAAGACACGCGCCGCAGATTAGCAATTATATGACAGTGATTAACAATAGTGTCATAATTGAACCGTTATAAGTACACAGATTGTTTGTCTCTTAATTGCCGACAAAGCAGGACAGTGCCGCAATTATTGTGATTTACTTACTGGTCTAGTTTATCGTATTTAAGTACTGAAAAGGCTGACAGTTCTAGACACGATTTTATTTTGGACTTGCCCGACCGGGCAACGTTAGGTCAAAGCGCACCTGCCCTGCACGATTTCGGACTTGTCCCGGGCGACTGCGCAATAGATTTGTCAGCCCCTGGACTGTGTCATATTAATCACCCATACCCCAAAAAAGATACCTATTCCAGGCATAATGATCGCTGTAACAGGTACCTTTATTAATGCGTGAATCACTTTCACGCCTCAGTGCATATCTTATCAGTGAATATACCGTTAATTTCCAGCAGACTGACAGTGCCGATAATTGCACCCTGCTGTGAAGTTACCCATTTAAGTTAATCTCTTGTCGAGTCAATACCCTTACATCCCGACGGATAAAAAATGGACGGTTCAGAAAAAAAAGTGATAGGAAAGTTCAGTTTCCGGGAGTTTTTGAGTTCTGTTCGGGAGATCGTGTCCATTTCCGGGAGCCTCCCGGATGATCCGGGAGATATCACATGTATGAGTATGAGCTTAATGACATTTAGTACAGACTTGCATCTAAGGATGGCAACTTTAATGCAAGCATCCATATTTGACCTTGACCAACATTTCATAGTTCACTGTCTTTGGAAACTATTGTGACCACCCTAGCGTTTACCCGTTTCTTAAGAACTATTAGAACTTCATTAATGACTCTTGGTACAGACTTGCATCTAGGGATGACAATTTTTATGCAGTCATCCATATTTGACCTTTGTTAACTGACTGTGTGAACTACTGTGTCAATGCTAGCGTTCTTCCTTATGGTCAAATCCATTTCTGAAGGACTATAAGAGCTTCATTTATGATACTTGGAACAAAGTTGCATCTGGGGATGACAACTTTAATGTAAACATCCATGTTTGACCTTGACCTGTATTTCATGTTTCGGTGACTTTGCAGCCCCGCAGGTGCGACATAGCCTTTGGCGGAATTCTTGTTAAACTTCACAGGAAAGTTTGCCGAAGTGGCCATCCACCAGACATTAGCTCAAACAGGTATGCTCCAATGACAAGATAGCTGCGAGAGATAAAGTAGAAATAATCTTTAAATGACAAGTCCTCCTATGCCATTGGGCAAATTGAATTCAAACTTCAAACAAGATGGCCCAAGAGCAAAAAATAGGGAAAAAAATAATTCAAATTTCTTACAAACCAAACTTCACAGGAATGTTAAAATAGTAATATAACTAGAATCGCGCAGTCGATGGCAAGCCATCGCATATCTCCACGCTTCCCCGCGGGCCCCACCCCCTGGACCATTGCCTAGGGGTGTTTGACCCGAGGGGTAAAATTTTGATTGTGATGTATTCTACTCATCATGCCTTTCGATTTAATATGCTACACGACCATGTTCTGAAAACTTTGATTTTTTATCCCCAAGGTGCCCCACCCCTGGCCCCACTCCCAGGGGTAGGATCAAAATTCCGAAAGTGTTATGCACTCCCCAGACCAAAGTTTTATCAGTTCCCAAAGTTTCAAGATTCTATCTATAACGGTCTAGGAGGAGTTATCCGGTAACAGTAATGTATGGGGGTAAAGGGGTCAAAATCAGTTTTTGACCTCTGGTGACCTCAAAATTGACCCCGGGGGTCAAATTTTGGTTGTAATGTTTTCTACTCATCATGCTGTTCGCTTTGATATATTACATGACCATGTTCTGGAAATTTTTATTTTTGACCCCCGCAGGCCCCATCCTCTGGGCCCACCCGTAGGGGTGTGATTAAAATTCCGAAAGTGTCATGCACTCCCCAGACCAAAGATCTATCAGTTCCCAAAGTTTCAAGTTTCTATCTATAACCGTCTAGGAGGAGTTATCTGGTAAAGGGTCAAAATCAGTTTTTTACCTCTGGTGATCTCAAAATTGACCCCACGGGTCAAATTTTGGTTGTAATGTTTTCTACTCATCATGCTGTTCGCTTTAATATATTAAATGACCATGTTCTGGAAATTTTGATTTTTGACTCCCCCCCGCGGGCCCCACCCCCTGGGCCCACCAGTAGGGGTGTGATCAAAATTCCGAAAGTGTCATGCACTCCCCAGACCAAAGATCTATCAGTTCCCAAAGTTTCAAGTTTCTATCTATAACCGTCTAGGAGGAGTTATCCGGTAAGACGGACGGACATAGGTACGGACGTACGTACGGACGACGAAGACCATTACAATATCCCCACTTTTTCTTCGAAAAGCGTGGGGATAATAATAGCCTTTATTTTTATGTTGCCTAGGTTACTCTCTCAGTATCTGATCTTGGCCTGCACTGTTTGCCAAGGTACCCCACTAGGGTTTTCCGCCTACGATTGGTTAAGGACAAAAATATTTAAATGTAATGTCTGCAAATGTCCTGATTGGCAATTTAAGGGCTAATGTGAGTGTTAACCCTTTTTGTACCAAATGTAATCTTCCTCCTTATATATGGCAGGAGTCCACATTTCAAATTTTAGGGGTGACAAGCTGTGTTAGTATTGGATTTATTTGGAAAATAGCTGAACTTTTTGCAAATAGTGTAGGCCCTGATCAGACGCCGCATTCTGCGGCTTCTGATCTGTGCCTACACTGTTTGCCAGGGTAACTGTTTTAGGGTTTCTGGTACAAAATGGGTTAACTCTTATCATGCTGATCATGACAATCCCTACCTTTTGCAAACAGTGTAGATCCAGATCAGATGGCTTCGAAAGAAGCCATCTGATCAGGATCTACACTGTTTGACAGGCAGTTTGTGAATTGGATGAGTACATTATATCAAGTAATTTGATTGGTGGATTGTCAGAAATGGATGCCACTAAATTAATTTATTCTGCCAGATAAGCGTTAAGCTTTTGTTATCAAATGAATTCTCCACTAGTTTGAAAACCTTCAGTTTCTTTAGAATTGTTTGTTTAATTTGAGATTTACCGTCACTGTCAACACTATTTAGGTCATTTTGAAGATGTTGCTACCAATTGCGTGGGTCTTTTATCTGACATTGAGATGAAATCAATAGGGTTTATATGCATGCAATAGCACCTCTTTCCCAAGGCAGGCTTAGACCTTATAAATGCAACAGAACTCATGTGCAGTTGGTTTCAGCTCTGTTTGGAAGCACCATGTAGCCCAGTCTATTTCTTCAAGCCCCTGTGGTAGGGGGCTCAACTTCCTCATTATTAACAGTAGGGCTATCACGGTTACACGTGTAAACGGGAGCGTTTCGTGTCTGTGTAGAAAACGTTTACAAAATCGACTGACCGTTTACACGAAACATGTGACTTACATGTGATCAAAGTAAATGACATCATTAAAATATTACCTCATAACCACGATAATAGTCGTCACTTCCTTTCTTTCTCCAATATGGCTGAAAAAAACCTCAGATCGCCAGTTTGGCAGTATTTTACTTGCATAACATGCCGTAATGATTCCTTTTTCTTTTTTGTTTGTTTTCCTCTTGTGTCAAATAAATACTGCCTCACAATTCAGGAGGCATATTAAAAAACATTATTTTGATGGAGTATTCAATCCTTGCTTTGTTCTTTCCCATTATTTAAGGAGCGCACTATGATTCGGTCTGCTCATGCAGTCACGATAACGGATATCTGTGAAACACCCCCTCAATATTTGCTCCAATCAGAAGTCAATGTCGCACATACACATTACAGCGGCATCTTCAAAGTAATTGCCAATTACACGGAGTTTTTCCATATGTTTTCTGTGTCAAAGATAAACAAATGGAACATTCTTGAAGAGTTTATGGCTAAATCATTCCGATTCACAAACGATTGGCATCTGCTACAGAATTATGCCGGATTTTGAAGGAATTTATCATTAACAAGTAATTACCCATTGTTTATACACAGATTCACCCTTATTGACTCGAGTCTGAAAATGTTTCGTGTACACGGAATCGTTTCGTGTAGGACCTTCCGTGTAAACGTTTACAGATTTTTGTAAACGTGACAGCCCTAATTAACAGTGCATATGGACCCATTTTAAAGGGAAACCCCAAAACAGTTCATTGACAAACAGTGTAGACCCAGATCAGATGCTGCAGAAATTGTAGTGTCTGATCAGGACATTTTCTGTTTGCAAAACCTTTGGCCAGTTTCTAAATATATTTTTAGCATAACTCAGCCTGAGACACCTAAATATGGAAATGGACGAAATACTAATTTGGAAGGCAGTCATGGTTTTTGTGAAATACCGTATTCCTCCCATTTAGCGCCCCTGCTCCTATAAGCGCCCCCTCACTGTTTTACCAAGAACAAAATAATAAGCGCCCCTTCTGCAGTCGAAGGAAATAGTATTTTGGATTACCTAAAGTAAAGATTTCAGCCTTTCAATCATCACCCTACGTATCATTTAAGGTATTTCTAAACCCCCTGCTATCACAATGTCTGTGTTGACCACTTGGTACTTTGCATGTCATGATTCCACTATATTCTAATGCAAATCTACCCCATGTAATGGGTTTGAACTCTCCCTTCTGGTAAGATTTTTGTCTCTAATAAACGCCCCCGCTTTTTCCAATTTTTTAAGCGCCCGGGGCGCTAAATGGGAGGAATACGGTTCTACAGAATATAATTCTGTTCAAAGTCTTCTATCAGAATTTGATCTGGGAATTTGCAGATATTTTTCACTTTGGTAATAGGATCAGATAAGCCCCCTTCACTAAAATAGAAATAATTTAATCAGACAGGGTCATAAAATTCTCAAAGAAAATTTGGAACCTGGTAGCATGGAAGATTGAAAATGGTTATTGATTTATCTTGTCTAATAAACAACTTAATTCTTTTGGGCTCTTGATAAATTTGTTTTCAGGCTGACAAAACCTGACGTTGAAGCGGACTTGGACGTCTTCATGGGACAGAACTCTTCCAAAAAAGTCCATCACGACTAGCTGTTGTGTAGGGCTCTACTCTTAAAGGAAAGAATTTGCTCCTGAGGAGCAAATTCTTTCCTTTAAGAGTAGATCCGTTTAGCAGTGAGGCTAATTGTTCATAAAGCCCCACTCTAACGAAAAATACAAATCCATTCTCTTTAAGATAGTGAGAAAAGAAAATTCATTTATAGTTTGAAATTGTCTCTTAGTGGGCAATGATGGAATAGGTAGAATAATTTTTATGCATATTAAGGGCATTTAGGGGTGCCCCAGTGTCTGCCTTTCCGTCCATCCATTCGTATATGGGTCCAAAACTTACATAGGGTCAATAACTTCTTATTTCTGGATGGATTTTGAAATCACTTGGCAGAAATAGTTACCATCGTGAGGTGAGGTATCGTGCAAAAAAACCTAGATCTGAACCTTTAAGGTCAAGGTTGTGGTCAAAAGGGCATATAGTGTTGCCTCTGTCTGTCCGTCCTCCCATCCATCCATTCATGCATGCATCTGCAACTTAAACGCGGTCAATAACTTTATTTCTGGATGGATTTTGAAATTACTTAGCAGAAATGTTAACCAGATGAGGCGATATGTCATGCACAATACCTAAGTCCGTTCCTCCAAGGTTAAGGTTGCACTTAGAGGTCAAAAGGGTATATAGTGTTGCCTCTGTCTGTCCATCCTTCCATCCATCTGTTCATGCATGCATCCGCAACTTAAACACGGTCAATAACTTTTGAAATTACTTGGACCATTTAGACATCTTCATGGGACGCAACTCTTCCAAAAAGTCCATCACGACTACTCTTATTTGGGTAGCCCTCTACTCTTAAAGGAAAGAATTTGCTCCTCAAGAGCATCTCTTTTGGTTGGAGGCTAATTGTTTATAAAGGTGCCCGCCCACCACCCCTCTAATGAAAAGTATAAAATCCATTTTCTTTAAGGCAGTGAGAAAAGAAAATTAATTTACATTTTGAAAGTGTCCCTCAGTGGGCAATGATGGAATGGGTAGAAAAATTTTATGCATATAAAGGGCATAATATTATAGTGTTACCCCTGTCCATCTGCCCTTCCATCCATCCATTTGTGCATGCGTTCGAAAACTTAAGCCTGGTCAATAACTTTCTTATTTCTGGATGGATTTGGAAATTACTTAGCAGAAATGTTAACCAGATGAGGCGATATGTCATGCACAAAACCTAGGTCCGTTCCTCCAAGGTTAAGGTTGCACTTAGAGGTCAAAAGGGTATATAGTGTTGCCTCTGTCTGTCCATCCTTCCATCCATCTGTTCATACATGCATCCGCAACTTAAACAAGATCAATAACTTTCTTATTTCTGGATGAATTTTGAAATTACTTGGACCACTTGGACATGTTCATGGGATGCAACTCTTCCAAAATGTCCATCACAACTACTCTGTTGGGTAGCTCTCTACTCTTAAAGGAAAGATTTGCTCCTCAGGAGCATCCCTTTTGGTGGGAGGCTACTTGTTCATAAAGGTGTACATGAAACAAAACCCAGGTTTGTACATGTATCTCCAAGGTCAAGGTCGTATTTAGAGGTGAGATGTCAGAAAAGGGTTCAAAACATGAAACACGGTCAATAAGTCTCTTATTTCTAGATGGATTTTGAAATAACTTGGTATCATGAAGTGATATGTTGCGCGCAAAACCCAAGTCAAGGCCAAGGTTGTACTTGTAGGTCAAAGGTAAAGAAAATTTTCTATTTCTTGTGTCTGGTCATTACCTTTGATATTCCTGGATGGATTTGGAAATAGCTCGGCAGAACTGTTAACCATCATGAGACATTAGAACTGTTAACCATCACGAGACATTTGTCCCATTGAAGACCGACTATCAGTACCTCCAAGGTCAAGATCATACTTAGGGGTCAAAGATAATAACAGTTTTTGTTCATGTCCAATCAATAATTTTTATGCCTCCGCCATTCGAAGCATGGTAGAAGGGCATATAGTGTTGCCCCTGTCCATTTGTGCTTGAGTGTGTCCGAAATTAAACATATTTTCAGGCCGGGGCATCCGTGTCCTGTGGAGGCATTTCTCGTTGATTAAATAGTTAGAAAAGTTAAAACTTAAAATTAAGGAAATTTATATTTTGTCAGTGTAGCAATATGACCCTGAAAATTAAGACACTGAAATATCTAACATGATGGGTATTCATCACGAAAACATGCCTATATAATTTTGACCCCCTTGAACCCCACTTTTATACAGTAAAACTGGGGTTTACAGGGGTAAACCTTATTTTTCTTATTTCTGCTCTAAAATATATATTGTGGGAATTCGTTAGAACTGCCTCTATGAGGCAGTTCTAACGAGTACCCACAACGATGAAGCAGTTCTAACGAGTACCCACAATCTATATTTATACCCCCGGCATACGAAGTATGTCAGGGATATATAGTTTTCGTCTTTCCGTCTGTTCGTTGGTTCTTTGGTTCGTTCGTTCGTTAGTTCGTTCGTACTTCCGTCTGTCCCGCCGTTTGTCAACCTTTACATCAAAGTTTTGCGTTAAACCTTTTTGACAGCTCACATCTCTGTACCCACATGTTAAATGCTCTTCATATTTGGTAAAGGATATCTCTATACCATTACCTTTCATATGGAATATCTAAGCCCCTGGGTGGGCTGTCTGTTCATCTACTTTTACGTCAAAGTTTGGTGTTAAACCTTTTTCATTGCTGATATCTCTGTAACCATGTTAGATTCTCTTCATGTTTGGTAAAGGATATCTCTATAGCATTACTTTTCATATGGAATATCTAAGCCCATGGGTCAAGCCCCTGGGTGGGCTCTCTGTCTGTCTGTCTGTTCATCTACTTTTACATCAAAGTTGACGGGCCTCCGTGGCCTAATGGATAAGAGCGCTGACTCTTAGTCATTAGGTCTCTCACCGCCGTGGGTTCGAGCCTCGCTCGGGTCACGTGTGAGACGCCAAGTTCTGCAACGGAAGGTCAGGTGGTTTTTCTCCGGGTACTCCGGTTTTCGCTCACCTATGGTTAACGATCGGCTCGATATGAGTGAAATAATCTTGAAAGGGCCGTAAAACCCAAACCAAAAAAAAAAATTACATCAAAGTTTTGTGTTAAACCTTTTTCATTGCTGATATCTCTGTAACCACATGTTACATTCTCTTCATGTTTGGTAAAAGATATCTCTATAGTATTACCTTTCATATGGAATATCTAAGCCCATAGGTCAAGCCCGTGGGTGGGCTGTCTGTCTGTTCATCTACTTTTACGTCAAAGTTTTGTGTTAAACCTTTTTCATTGCTGATATCTCTGTAGCCTCATGTTAGATTCTCTTCATATTTGGTACAGAATATAGCTGTAGTATTAACTTTCAGATGGAATATCTAAGCTCCTGGCTCATTCCCTGTGGGTGGGGCTAGGGGTCAATAATTAAGACTTAGGCATTTTGATTACTTCCAAGTTTTGTGTTAACTGCTTTCATTATACTCCTTGTTGTTGAAATGCAATATTTATTCTCAGTGGACTAAATGGTTATATGGAAAGGTTCAATGCTACAGACAAATTGTCATTTCCACTAAAAGGGGATGGCACTGGCCGGGGGTATACGTGCCCCACTGGGCACTTTCTCTAGTTTGAGCAGAATTAAGAAAAATATCACAATTTTCCATCTTAAAATTTTCGGTTTTTCGGCGCTATAGTTTGCAATGTATTTGTATAGGCATGTTTTTGTAATGACTAAAATAACAGATTGTCGTATGAAATTAAGGGTTAATTGGCTGTTCAAACTGATTCTTTGAATCCTGATGGAATTCTTTTCATAGCCAAGAATTGTTACTGGTGACACATCAAATGACATTCATACACCAGAAAACAAAATATAGCTCCACATAAAATATATTATATTTAGGGATAATTTGAGGAAGGTTTCTTATTTTATCAGGCTGAAGATGACTCTGTGTTGCGTGCATGCATTGAGATGGCTCAGATGAGTACACACAATATACCTTAAAAATCCTGAATTCGGACACCTTGAGGAATTGATGTAACTCTTATAAAAAAATTTTAACGGGTTTGTTTTGCAATCTAGCTAAGAGTGAAAAAAGTGGAGATGGAATGGCAAACAGTGTAGACACTGATCAGACTGCTCCTTCAGGAACAGTCTGATCTGGGTCTACATTGTTTGCTTAGGATCATTATGGTACAAAAAGTTTGCAGAATTCTTTTTTTTTTTTTTTGATTGTGTTGAGGTTTTATGTCCCCATAAACACTATTTAGGTCATTTTGGAGATGTTGCTTCCGATTTTGTGTGAGTTTTACCCGGCATTGAGATGAAGTGACATCTCAAGCCCTACTGCCCAAAGAAACTGCTAGGGTTGAAGGAAGGTCTGACTAACACAACTTTTCCTGAGCAGGCTTAAACCTCCTTAGCTGGTTGCCCGTACTCAAAAGTTTGGTCAGTTTCAGTTGTGTGTGGAAGCACAATGCAGCCCAATCTATTACTCCAAGCCCCAAAGGGCAGGGGCACTGTTTTGTGGAATATTGAATAGATATCCTTACATTATCTGGCATGGCTTTATAATTATGTCCCCCCCCCCCCCCCCCCCCACACACACACACACACACACACCCGAAGGGAGGGAGACATTGTTTTGGTGCTGATCCAGTTTGCGTCAGCGTAGCCTGTTTGAAGCACTATATCTCCTGAACCTATGGATGGATTTTGACCAAACTTGCATAGACACATCACTAGGATGGGGGGGGGGGGGGGGGGGGTGGAAACAGTCATTATACCCCCGCAAACGAAGTTTGAAGGGGGTATATAGGAGTCAGCTTGTCGTCGTCTGTCGTCGTCGGTCCGTTACAAAAAACTTTAACATTGCTCATAACTTCCTTATTCTTTGACTGATTTTTTTAATATTCACACACCACACACCTTGCCACTAGTACTTAAGATTGATATACACAAACCTGACCTTGACCTTTACGTTGACCTTCCTCAAGGTCAAATACTTGTAAAATCTGACAACGTATGCGGGGGTATAATTGGCGACCGTTAGGCGGCAGCTCTAGTTAGGTCATGATGACTTTGACCTCATTTTTAAGGTCACAGCGACCCAAAAACAGTCATTTTTGGGCCAAAAATGGTTTGTCTGCACTCTCATCTCATTAAGGAATTGATTGATTTTAGTCAAACTTGGTACAGTATATCATAACAACATAACACAGATTAGACTTTGGTGACCTTGACCTCATTATCATGGTCACAGCGACCCAAAAACACTCATTTTTGGACCAAAGATGGCTTGTCTGCACACTAACTCATTAAAGAATTGATTAATTTTAGTCAAACTTGGTACATTATATCATTACAACATACCACGTATTTGGTTAGATTTTGGTGACCTTGACCTCATTTTCAAGGTCACAGTGACCCGAAAACAATCATTTTTGGACCAAAAGTGGTCAGTCTGCACTCTATCTCATTAAGGAATTGATTGATTTTAGTCAAACTTAGTATAATAATATATCATTACAACATACCGCAGATTTGACTAGATTTTGGTGACCTTGACCTCATTTTGAAGGTCACAGCGACCCAAAAACAGTCATTTTTGGCCCAAAAATGGCTTGTCTGCATTCTATCTCATTAATGAATTGATTGATTTTAGTCAAACCTGGTACAATATATCTTTACAACATACTGCAGATTTGATTAGATTTTGGTGACCTTGATCTTTTTTCAAGGTCACAGGCTCCCCAAAACAGTAAATTTTGGGCCAAAAATGGCTTGTCTGCACTCTATCTCATTAACCAATTGATTGATTTTCGTCAAACTTGCAACAAACCACAGATTTGATTAGATTTTTGTAACCTTGACCTTTTTTTCAGTCACAGTACCCCAAAAACAGTCAATTTTGGGCCAAGGCCAAAAATAGCTTGTTTGCAGCTTACATTTTGGTGACTGTAACCTAGTTATTAAAGTCAAATGTGTGTTTAAGATATTTTTATGGGGGGGGGGGGTGGGGGGGCATTGTTTTCCTGTGAAAACATTTCTAGTTAACGAAGTGGTTTAAACTTCCCCTACCTCTAACAAATTTTCATTGTCCTGAAGGCTTTTTACCCAATGAAGGTATACTATATTTTCTTATTGCATCAAATATAAAAACAAGTTCATTTTCGGGGGAGCACAGTCAGGGAAAGCAGGGCTTTCAGAAAAACTTCTGCCTCTCATTACTATTGGGGTCTATTCTTAAAAGAAAGAATTTGTTCCCAAGGACCCTAGTTTTAGAGGGGTCCTATGATCTGGGAAACTAGCAGAAAACCATAATGTTGTCTCCCCAGCCACCTTGCTAAATTATCGCAAACAATGTGTGAGTGGCAACCCCTGAAATTCATTTGTCTCATGCAGCTACTATATTTTGTTTTATTTTCAGAAAAGCTTCATGCCTGACCAAGAAGGGATAAATCATTGAACACCAGTAACAGTAGGGATAAAACCATTGAACACCATTTACTCTACAAGAAGGGATAAATCATTGAACACCAGTAGCAGAAGGGATAAATCATTGAACACTAGTACCTGAAAGGGATAAAGCATTGAACACCAGTACCAGAAAACAAGAAATATATTATAACTTTGAATAACTGTGTATGTTGGTGCTCTTGAATCTTACGATATTATATAATATTCTGGTCAGAGCTGAACTGAATATGATTTTGCAGACAATTACGGGTAAAACCATCACCTGAGGGAGTAATTATTCTTGTGGTAAGATTTGTGACACTTATGTTGCTGCTTCATGGATACAGCTTACATTTAGAAGGAAATATCAAGAAGAAGTCGGAGAACAAGTCCGGTTATTAAGTCTTTGATAATGTGACAAAGTTGACGTCTTCCAGACTGGTTCTTTGCTATTTTCTGCAGAATAATTCTCCTGGTTTCTAGCATATTTGTCTATTGATACTGCTATTACTGGATAGAATATAGAAAAAAAAACTTCAGCTTTGATATGTTAAAGATTCCAGACATCTAGCAGAAAATATAAACTATCTTAAGGTTTGTCACATGGGAGAGATATCTACAGACGCCAGAATGGATCGTTGGGTCTGTCCAAATGATAGACAGTTAGCGCTGCGAGCAAAGTAAGTATTAATTACATATACACGTAATCTTTATAACACTGTTCATTATGACATGGTTTTGAATATAACATTAATATTCTTTCAATTTAATCTATACATTTTGATATACAGTAGATTTTTCATGGCTCGAACACAGATGGCTCCTTTACTATGGCTAAGTGGAACCCGTTCTTGAGTCGCAAAGGAATTCCTCTACATCAGACATAGTGCAGAGAATAACTGAAGAGATTGTCGACTTATTTTGCAGATGTATGCTGTGTGTACTCATTAGAATTGCCTTAAGGCAATTCTAATGAGTAAACACAGCATAATGTATGCTGTGTGTACTCATTAGAATTGCCTTGAGGCAATTCTAATGAGTAAACACAGCATAAATTTTTATAAAAAACAAAACAAAAAAACACCAAAAAGATGTCCTAAAATTAACCCGGTTATGCCTCCTGGCAGTAACCCTCATTGTTTGGAACAGACTTTCTTTGTCCCAAAGGCATTCAAGCCATTGAAGTTCGACTGTCACATGGTTGTTTAACTTAAACTTGTTTCCGTCCGTCTGTTTGTCAAGCCGTCAACATTTGCGACCACCCTAACTTTCACCCTAATGTAAGAGTCCCCCACAGGCGCGACATAGCCTTCGGCGGAATTCTTGTTCTTCAGAAGACCCCCACAATAGTGTTGTAAGAGGTTTTGGTGTAGTACTGATAATCATATGAACACTTATCTTGCTGAATATTCATTTAAGCCACATCCATTTCTGTCTATCAACCAATCAAATTACTTGATGTAATTTATTGCTTCAAATTCATAAACTGAATCCCAGAGTAGATCCTGATCAGATGGCTTCTTCAGAAGCCATCTGATCTGGATCTACACTGTTTGCAAAGGTAGGGGTTGTTTTGAACAGCAGGACAAGGGTTAACAAGTCTGCGAAATGACTAGAAAATGCCACTTTATTTTATATAGCAAAAGATGGGATTTACAAGGGTAGACATTATTTTCCCTTTTCTTGCTCAAAAACCTAGATTTTGGGTACTCGTTAGAGACGCCTCAGCGAAGCATATCTACCAAGCACATATAATTTATTTTTGTAGCATAAGGAAAGAAAAGATCATGAATTCTTATACAAAGATGTTGCACCACAACCTCGTTATAACACAGTCCATTATAACACGGTTTGGATATGACTCGCTTTGAAGATGGATCCCAAATATGTGTAGATTATATAGAAAAATGACCATGTATGTTAAACCTCAATTCAAACATTACAAAAACAGATAAATACAGTAAATGTTTCAATTTTCTCTAGTTTGGGTTGACAAAGTGTTAAAGAGTTTTTCTAGATAATCAGTTTTTGTTTATAATGCTGCTATTGGGGATATTTATTCAATTGATCAGGGGCCAGTTGTTCAAAACTAATGACGTCGTTAGCTAACGTATCGTTAAAACTTGGATCATTAAATATGGCAAATATGCTGAAATTTTTGCTGAAAAAATGTTAGCAGCTTTTGCGGACGCAAAAGCTGTTCACATTTTTTCAGCAAAAATATCAAAATTTTAGATATTGAACTTGCTAGAACACTTAACAATATGACCACTAACGAGCTTGTTAAGCAAATGATGCTTTGAACAACTGGCCCCTGGATTTTGAAAAAAAAGGATCGTCAGTTTGGTAACGAAGTATACTTGCAGTTTTACAATTTCAAAACTCGGGAAGATCTTTCAACATGGTAGGTTAGATTGTTTGAGTAACGTTGTGTTAGCTTGTTTGAGTTTAACGTCCCATAAACAGTAAGGTCAAATGGGGATAGGACCATGGTTTAAAGACTTACCCAAAAGTCTGTACATTGTGGCAAATTGTTTTATCTATTAGTACTAATGTACATGATATAAGGAGATCTTTGCGGGCCTTCGTGGCCTAGTGGATAAGAGCGCTGATTCTTAATCATTAGGTCTCTCACCGCTGTGGGTTTGAGCCTGACTCGGGTCATATGTGAGACGCCAAGTTCTGCCAAGGATGGTCAGATGGTTTTTCTCCAGGTACTCCGGTTTTCACCCACCTGATTATGAGTGAAATAATCTTGAAAGGGCCGCAAAACGAAAATCAAAAAAAAAAGAAAGAAAAAAAGATTCAAAATCAAATAAGAAGATCTCTACATAACATATTATTTCAAAGCAATTTGTAGCTAAGTTAACTACCCTCGGTAATGTCAAATCTTAACAAAAAGGTCAATTGGTTTCAGTCTGATCAATGTGGATGGCTTTTGGACCTTGTGGAGAATTGATAAATGTCTTATTTGTCGTAATCTTTGCCCAGAGGTTTGGCTTAGGTTTAAGGAACCCTAGATATTGTAGAGAAAACAGATAGCCCATTTTATACACGAAACTCCCAAATAGTACATTGGCAAACAGTGCAGGCCCTGATCAGATGTTTAGTGAATAAATTGCAGAAAATAGCTACTAAACATGAGACTCCTTAACCCTTTTAGTACAAAATGGAATCTTCATCCTTATATGTAGCAGGAGTCCATTTCAAAATTTAGGGTGGCAGGTTGTGTTTTTCTTCAAAATTTATTTTGGGAAATGGCCTAATTTTTGCAAACAGTGTAGGCCCTGATCAGACGCCGCATTCTGCAGCATCTGATCTGGGCCTGCACTGTTTGCCAAGGTACCCCTTTAGGGGTTTCCAGCACAAAATGGGTTAATTTCGAAAAGGACTTCAGCTATATACGAGGTAGGCGGGTGGTTCAATACAAAATAAGTTAGTGATACTGCTCAGATAATTACCTTATTTGTACATGAAAATATGTTCTTCTTAACCCATTTGGTACCAGAAACCCCAAAACGGGTACCAGGGCAAACAGTGCAGGCCCTGATCAGACGCCGCGTTCTGCGGCTCTGATCTGGGCCTACACTGTTTGCAAAAGGTTCAGCCTTTTTCCAAATCAGTTTTGATGAAAACACAACCTGACACCCCTAAATTTTGAAATGGACTCCTGCCATATATAAGGTGGAAGATTCCATTTGGTACAAAAAGGGTTAATACTGTCCAGAGTCTTATTGGGAAATAAAATTGTGTATAGATACAATTCTCTAGATAATATAAGCTGTATGAAGTCAGATTGTATCTTCAGTCACATGCTCACAGCATTGACACACGTTGGCATGCTCCCTTTGATTCACTGATGTTGTCAGTTTCTGGCCAAAGAATTTGCACTGTTTACATTTAAGCTTGCACAGGAAACAGACTGGCTCGATATAACTTTCATGTAAAATAATGTTGACTTGGCCATTAAACTTCAAACCAAACCAGATCCTAACACTACTCACTTTCCTGTAGCTGTCATACAGTTTCTGTTTACACAATACACATTAATGCAGACAAGGACGTAACACACACCTGTTTTATGTCATTGATTTTAATAGAGCGTATGTCTTTAAAAAAATCGTTTTGAACAGGTTAAAAAATCGAAAAACATTTCTTTACTCTCGAACCAAAACATGGCAGAACGAGAGTCATTGATAACCGTACATGGGCGAACCGAGTTCTTAAGAATATAAATACATATTTCACGATTACACAAGTCTACTACCCGTGTCCTGAAACAAATCGCTTTGTCTACATTGAAGCCACTTGCTCGGAAAATGACTCATGTGGTTTCATTTTAATTCATTCAAGGGCGCAATACACACCTGTTTTATGTTACTGGTTTCAATGGAGCGCATTTCTTAAATAAAAATATCGTTTAGAATGGGTGAAAAAACAATTTTATATTCAAATACCGGTTCGGTCTAACACCTTGTGCTGTAGGCGTTTTTTGTATACATGCTTGGATTATCAGTTGCAAAAGGTCAGCTTGTTTTTACAGCGAAAATTTTCGAACCATTTTTTTTTAAATGTTTTTGAATTATGGACCGATTTTTTAATTTCTTCTGAAGTCAAAATCGGTTTAAGGAAACCAAAATCAGTTCGGAATCAGCAAACCGACATTTTCTCGAGCCCTGATGCGGCTCATGTTATGTGGAGATGAGAACTTCAAATTCCTCTTTTTCTGTACAACTGACCAATTATTTGTTTTCGGAACTCTATTTCGTAGGGTAAATAATGAACTAAATGAAGGCTAATATAGTCTGTCTGTTTCTGTTATTTATCAAGGTTTTCATTTTTTGGTCAATTGTTTGTTAGTTGACCTAAAGTTAACAATTTCGCAGGCCTTCATGTTGTCTGTATGATTTTCAAGTCTTATGACATGAAACTTGGGCTGGTCAGGTGAAACTCCCGTGCCCCAAACACTGAGCCAAAGACAGTCTAGTTCAAGAGATTGGTTTATACCTTTAACCCTAGTTCTGCTGAGCCCGGATATGCCTTTTCTTTGAAACAATGTAGATCCAGATCAGATGGCTTCTGAAGAAGCCATCTGATCAGGATCTACATTGTTTGTCATTCAGATTGTGAATTTGTTGTAATAATTTGCTACAGGTAATCTGATTGGTTGATAATCAGTAGTGGGTGTGGCATATATGAATATTCAGCAGGACAAGGGTTAAGCTATGCGTAATCTGTCAAGGTAGATTCTTGAACTTTGTCTTTAACCCATTGTATGCAGGAAACCCCTAAAAGGGTACCTTGGCAAACAGTGCAGGCCCAGATCAGATGCTGCAGAACGCAGCATCTGATCAGGGCCTGCGCTATTTGCTAACAGAATTTTCCATCAAAAATAGAATAAAAACAAAAAAATAGGCCTGGCACCCCTTATATGACAAATGGACTTGTCCAACATACAGCAATGGAAAAGTCCACTGGTATACTGTTTTGATAACAGGTAATTCAATATTGAAAAACCCTTCCCTGTTCCGAGCCAAAGTCAGTTACTTCAGAAGCTTGCTAACAGAATTTTCCATCAAAAATAGAATAAAAATACAAAATAGGCCTGACACCCCTTATATGGCAAATAGACTTGTCCAACATATAGCAAAGGAAGAGTCTACTAGTATACAGTGGGTTAAATCATTGTTGCAGTGAAGACAACTTTTCAACCTAGAATAGGGACTACTTTTCAAGGAAAGAACCTGCTGGGAGCAGATTCCTTCCCTGAAAAGTAGTCCCTTGTAAGGAAAGAGGCAAATGCTGAGTGACTACCAGAGTAATCTGCCTTGGAAATGACCTAATTCACAGCAAATACTATTGCAGGCTTGGCGCAGGATGGTCCGTTCATACCAACAAATTTAGTTCATTCCAGCGGGTTCAACAACTGAGCATGGAAGAACAGGAGCAAATCATGAATGTGATAGCTAGAGCTGATATGCTAGAGGAAGTTGAACAGGAAAGAATCGGGTAAGAACATTTACAGTCGAACTTCAATGGCTAGAACTAGTGTTGTGAATCGGACAGAAAAATTACAATCGATTATCGGTAAAGTAAAACCGATTGATTATCGATTGTACAATCGGATATCCCATCATTTGCTTCAACAATATATAACGATAGCAAACGCTTTTGAGAGCCTCCATTAATACATTCCCACCCAGTTACAGAGCGTAATTTGTTCCAGAAAACAGCTCATTGTTAATGAGGTAGTGGGCTCTAGTTTTGCCTGGAGTCCCACAAGGGACTGTTCTTGGTCTCCTGTTATTCTCCCTGTACATTAATGATATTTCCTCAGACATTGATTCAGAAATAAGTCTGTTTGCAGACGATTGTGTTTGCTACAGGGAAACAAGAAATATAGAGGACTCAGTGAAACTTCAGAATGACACAGACACATG
Source organism: Lucinisca nassula (assembly GCA_963580285.1). Taxonomy (NCBI): domain Eukaryota; kingdom Metazoa; phylum Mollusca; class Bivalvia; order Lucinida; family Lucinidae; genus Lucinisca; species Lucinisca nassula. The sequence goes on from OY757022.1 coordinate 135,701,401, forward strand.
ATGATAAGGATGTTGGGCACGAAAATGGGGCATGAAGTTTCAGCCCGTTAATGCAGTATTATGCAGATAACTAGGAAGAGACCCAATGGAATTAAGGGAACTGTTATTCCATTAAATACCTTGGGGTGACAATCACACACGATTTGAGATTCATAACACCTAATTAAAGATCCATACAGTTATACAAACTTAATTTATCTTGACACGTGTGATAAAACATGACATGCAATCAACTCAAAACTGTCAGTATCGAGAAAGAGATCACCGTAAAAGAAAGCAGTTGAATTAGCAATTTAATATTCAGGCTATAAAATGAGCCCAAACTTTCATACCCGCCTTTATGGGCAAGACCAATGCGAACATAAAAGTTTTCTGCAACCAACATCATTGAAAAATCAATTGTCTATCGTTTTTTTTTCTGTTGGCGATCGGTAAATGACGTCATCGGATTGTACACCTGTGGACACAAAAGCGTTCAAACTTTTGTAAAAGATTTTTGTCGAACTTTGCAAAACATACGCTTCGAATACTCGGAACTGCTTCAGACAAACAGGCAGAAATACGTGCAACTTTTGTCAATTGGAGCAGACTTAGACGAGTCAGTTGGTTTTTTTTTTTTTTGCTTTTTGGCTAACAGACAGATCAGACTGCAGCTCGGAACCTGACGAAACGGCCTGGTCACATTCGCCGGTTTTATATATATTCGGGCGCCAAAATAAAACAGCGATCGCGGCGACAGTTTTGAGATTTTAAAAATTATTTTCGTCATTTCACCTAGTGAACACCTATTTACTCAAGAAAAAATGCATATCTATCTTTGAAACTATTGTCACACTTTGCATCGCTAATGATAATCTCACTACCAAACACCTAAATTACAACCCGCTTTAATTTAAACAGTAACACGTCTACAGGATTAAAAAAAAACACTTATCGTCAATGAGATAATTAGTTTATCCTCAACGACTAATCCGTTTAATTATATGCAAACACCGAGCAATCACATTGACACGTTTTTCACACACCGATGACGATCAAAGGTGTGCCGACGCACGTGATTCTGACTGTCAATATAATACCGCGCAGGCAGAAAATTGGACGTCCTTAGTACTCAATAAACACAGAAAGCGGTTTCAGCTAAGAAGGCGGAGCAAACTTTTTACAAACCGCTAAAAGTGGGCGGGTTTATACGTCTCGGTAAAGATTTTTGGCCATACAGAGAAATTCTCGGGAGTCCGCGCCTCCGCGGGACGCCTTTAATGTTTAATTTGGGCGTCCGGAAGCGATTTCAGGACGTAATATACGCCGTACGTCCATCTAACGGAAGCCCTGCCTTTAGATGTTGCTAATCGCCTTAGGAGGATTTTCACACTTGTTGATTGCGTTTCATGATTGACTTCTCGAACGTTATTTATTTATGTTTATATTGAAATGAATACCGAGCTCACATTTGACCACGTCTCTTTTACCGTCAAAAGCGATAAGATCGTACTTTTACACAACGGTATTTATAATCAGCGCCAAAGGCACTAATTATGGTCGCTGAAGTGTGGACAGTCAACAGGTGTCACATGCTAAAAACGTGTTTACATAACGGTATTTATAATCAGTGCCAAAGGCACTAATTATGGTCGCTGAAGTGTGAACAGTCACAGGTGTCAGGTGCTAAAACACGTGCCGGGTTAATTTAAAGAGGATGAAATAATGCCGATAAATAGACTTCAAAGGAAAGAAACATAATCAAGCTGGCATGATGATTGTTTTTTTTTTTCTGCGATAAAAAGAGTGTGCCCGGCAGGCTTCATTTACAATCGATAGTGACAAAAGTGCTATCGATTGTCGCCGACGTTGCTCAGAACGATTAGTTTTCGATGTTCAGCGACAATCGGAACAACACTAGCTAGAACACCTTTAGGACCTCGAAAATCTGTTACAGACAGGAGTAGTTTGACCCACGGAGGGTTTCTGTCATGAGGCATAACAATATGCTTTTGGACATCTTTTCGGTGTTCTTTAATGAAAATGTATGCTTTGTGTACTCATTAGAATTGCCTCATTGAGGCAATTCTAATGAGTACACACAAACATTTGCAAGATAAAAGACGAAAACCTCCTAACAGGATTTCCCTAGGAACTCAAGAATGGGTTCAACTCAGCCATTGTAAACAAGCCATCGGTGTTTAAGGCATTGAAGTTCTTCTGTAGTATGTCATAGCTTCTGATACGGGTCTTAGGGTGAGGGTGTGGGTGAGGGTGAGGGTGTGGGTGGTGGTGAGGGGAGTGATGAGGATTATTCTCTGCTAATTTTGCAGTCCTCTTCAGAAACCCGCATTAGCTACAGTTGATATGCAAGAGGTAAAAGAACAAGAAAGAATCAGGTATAATAGGAACTTTTCTTATATGTTGTAGCTCCAGATACTGGAATGGGGATGAGAGCGAGGGGATTGGGAGGAGGGTGGGTATTGGGTGTAATGAGGATAATTCAAGAATAATTTTTGCCAAATGCTCTGCAGAAACCAGTGTTGGCAAGGAATGATATGCTGTTGGAATTAGAACAAAAAAATGGTAAGATCCTTTTAACCATCAAGCACTATAGAAAGTTCTGTAGCAGACGGCAACCTTTTTAGCTCACCTGTCACGGAGTGACAAGGTCACATTTTGTCTGTTGTCAGTCATCCATGTGTAAGTCCATGTGTCTATGCGTGCATCCATGAAAAATTTCTTCAAACAACCACTGATCGGGTTTTGACCAAACTTTAAGTTGGTCTCTTTCCGGGTTGTTCAAATGGTTTTGTTCCATTGCACAGCTAGGTCACAGAAGCCAAAATAGATTTTTAACTGAAAACATAAAAAAACTTATTCTCTGAAACCACAATGCCAAAACTTCATCAAGTGCACCTCTACCAAAATTGTTCAAAATATAGCCCTGGGGCCATGCCCGGCCCTTGGACCCACATATTTTACATAGACTTACTTAAATAGGGAAAACCTTAAAAATTCTTCTGATCTGAAACCAGAAGACCCAGGTCTTTGATCTTTGGTTTTGTTTGATTTGGGTTTAACGTTCCCATCAACACTGTATAGGTCATTTTGGAGACATTGCTTCCAATTTTGTGGGACTTTTACCCGACATTGAGATGAAATGACATCTCAAGCCCTCCCGCCCATTGAAACCAATAGTGTTTATATGCATGGACAGTCCAACTCGCACCAATTTTCCTGGGCTTAGAACCTCTAAGCGGTTTACCAGTACACATGTTCGGTTGGTTTCAGCTCTGTGTGGAAGCATCATGCAGCCCATCTATTTCTTCAAGCCCCAGTGGGCGAGGGCGGATGATCTTTGGTATCAAGCTTCATCTGGCGGACTTCTGCTAAGATTGTTCAAATTATACCCTTGGGGCAAAAAATGCAGGCATTGCAGCATAATGACTTTTACAGCTGTGTTGGGCCCACAGTTTGTTATTTTCCCCTTACAGTGGATACAAGCTCTGAGGTTATGAAGCTTATTTCATGCTTGCCTCACTTGAACATGAAATTTGTCCCGCTCATAAATTGATTGTTGGCATTTTAAAATTTAAAAGCAAGACAAACAACAGTCTTTACTGCAGATAAATTGCCTCATTTGTTTGTTTGTTTGTATTGGAGTTTAACGGCCCAGTCAACACTATTAGGTCTTTTTTGAGCCGGTCAGTTTACATATCCACACTTTTCCTGGGCAGGTTTATACGTAAGCGGTTAACGAGTACAGTGCATATTCTTTTGTCAGAAACTGACAACTGCCCTTCTTGAATCAGCGGAAGGGAGAGAAAGACCATAGAAAAGATTTCATGATCAATCTCCACGAAAGAATGTTGCTGACCCCGGCAGGTATCAAACTTGCGTCTTCCTGATCACCAATCAGACTGCATCCGATTGAGCTACCGTGGCTTGTCCTCATTTGTTTGTATTTTAACAATTGTATGCATTTCAAATTTCATGCTCAAGTGAGTTGCGTATAACAAAAAGTTTTATAACCGCAGGAGCATGTGTAGCAGCCCAGTATCAATATCAGTTACTGTAGGGCAGGGGTTGGGGTTGTGGGTGGGGGGATTGTGCACATTCACTAAGTACTGGTTAGGTTAAGTGCTTTAAGGGTCTAATGGTCTGAAAAGGGGGTAGTCCTTTGGAAGCAAGGATTACAGAACAGAACTGAAAATTATGGAGTTTGCAAGATCTTTCTGGGCCGGACTAGCTTAAGAGTTTTGGCCAATTAGGCTTCATCAGTGACCCTCAAATATTTACTAAATTCCGGAGTGAAATCAATGACCCCAAAGGACTAGAAAAAATTAATATAACCCACACAAACGACTAGCCTGACATTATCTTAGCTGTTTACTGGGCCATTAAATCACAACACACAAGACAAAAAGAATTAAGGTCTTTTATTTTCCTGGTTATTTCTCCTTATCTGGAGCTGCGAGTCTATTTCTGTAAGGCACTTACAGACATCAAAGTAATCCTAGCAGAAAAGCAAATGGCTAGAATTAAACCCTATGGTACCAAATCGAATCCTCCTCCTGTTATGTAGCAGTTCATTTCAAAATTTAGGGGTGACAGGTTGTGTTATCTTTAAAATTTATTTGGAAAATAGCTGAACTTTTTGTAAACAGTGCTGGCCCTAATCAGATGCCGCATTCTGCGGCATCTGATCTGGGCCTGCACTGTTTGCCAGTTACCCGTTTTGGGATTTCTGGTGTCCGCTACAAAATGGGAGAGTTTTAGACAATAAACTGCAGCATTGCATGATATCCTGCTTTTAAATCAGTTGGGAAAATATTTCTAGCAATGCAAACAAGAAATAATTACTGTTTGATAGTGTTTTGAAGCAAGATAACATTTTGTCTTTGATTTCTGTGGTGCCATGATGTGAGAGAAAGCTTTCTGATTAGTTTTTTGTTCAGGCAGATTAGAAGATTCTATCAGTCATTGCAAAAAAAAAAAAAAAAAATGTTTTAGATTCTGAAATACTGCAGCTTAACTCTTATCCTGCTGTTCGAAATTCTCGGCAACCCCTGCCTTTGCGAACAGTGTAGATCCAGATCAGATGGCTTCTGAAGAAGCCATCTGATCAGGATCTACACTGTTTGACATTCAGTTTTTGAAATTGTGGGAATAAATTACATCAAGTAATTTGATTGGCTCAAAATCAGAAATGGGTGTGGCTTCACTAATTATTCAGCGAGATAAGGTTTAAATTTATGTTCACTGTTAGCAGTTTCAAATGCATCAGTACCTAATTGATTGGAGTATGTCAAAACTTTTCGATGGTATATTCTATGATATACTGGTGCATATGTCCTTTCAAATTGTGATGTTGGGTTAAGGGGGTGGGTGTGGTCTTGCATGTTTACCTTTTGGTTAAACTTCTTTGAAAAGTCTTTCCATAATGCCATTAGGGATTTTTCTTGTTAATTTTAACCCATTTTGTACCGGAAACCCCAAGAGGAGTATTTGACAAACAGCCCAGGCCCAGATCAGAAGCTGCAGAATGCGGTGTCTGATCAGGGGACTTAAGCAGCACTTTGGTCCAATTATAGGAATGTTGCTTAGGTGACCCTCTACCAAATTAGGAAAAATGGTTTTACTCTGATGAATAATATGAATGCCAGAGCTAAAATTGGAAAAATGACAACTCTTCCTATACCTTCAAAGGTCATAGGAATGTTGCTGAGGTGACCATTTACAGAAATAGCTAAACCGGTCAACTCAAATGAACAAGATGGCTGCCTGAGCTTAAAATATATTTATCTTTAAATGACAAGTCCGCCTATACCTTTGGCTCAGTTTCATTCAAACTTCACTTGAAGGTTCATAGGTGACCCTCTACCAATGTGACATCTCGAAATCAGATGTGTGACTCAGAGCCATCTTGGCCCTTTGTTTCATAAATTTCATAAAGGAGTAGTCTGATCTATTCCTAAAGGAGAAGTCTGATCTTGGCCCACACTGTTTGCAAACATGACTTTCAATGTGACCAGCAGATGACAGTTGTTGTGATTGGCATCTTTACAGTTGAAATAAGCATTTCTTCAAGCACTGCAGAAAATTTTGGAGCAGATGACAGTCCGATTCTTATGCTCCCGCCATTCGGAGAATGGTGGAAAGGGCATATAGCATTGCTAGCGTTGCCCCTCTCCATCAGTCTGTCCATTCGTGCGTCCGTGCGCCCGAAACTTAAACGCGGTCAATAACTTCCTTATTTCTTGATGGATTTTAAAATTACTCAGCAGAAATGTTAACCATCATGAGATGACCTGTCAGGTGCAAAACCCAGGTCCGTACCTCCAACGTCAAGGTCATACTTAGAGGTTAAAAGTCAAAAAAGGGTCCAAAACTTTAAACGCAGTCAATAACTTTCTTATTTCTGGATGGATTTTGAAATTACTTTGAAGAAATGTTAACCATCATGAGACGATGTGTCACGTGGAAACCCAGATCCGTACCTCTAAGGTCAAGGTCATACTTAGAGGTCAAAGGTAAAAAAAATGGTCCGAAACTTAAACAGAGTCAATAACTTTCTTATCTCTGGATGAATTTGAAATTACTTGGCAGAAATGTTGGCCATCATTAGACAATCTGCCTCACACAAAACCAAGGTCCTTACCTCCAAGGTGAAGGTTATACTTAGAGGTCAAATGTGAAAAAATGGTCCAAAACTTAAGCACGGTCAATAAATTTCTATGGATGAATACGAACATAGACATATTTTCAGGCGGGGGCATCCGTGTCCTATGGATGCATTTCTAGTTTCAATTTAATTTTTATGCCCCCGGAATCTAAGATTCTGGGGGGCATATAGTTTTTGGTCTGTCCGTCTGTTTGTCCGTTTGTCTGTTTGTCCGTTTGTCTGTTTGTCCGTTTGTCCGTTTCTCCGTCTGCAAAAACTTTAACATTGGGCATAACTTTTGAATGGTAAGTGATACAGCTTTCATACTTCACATGTGCATTCCTTGTCACAAGACCTTTCAAGAGGTACCATAAATTTTGACCTCGTGACCTTCACCTTGAGATTTGACCTACTTTTGGCCTCATTTTTAAAAACTTTAACATTGGCCATAACTTTTGATTGGTAAGTGATAGAGCTTTCATATTTCACATGTGCATTCCTTGTCACAAGACCTTTCTATTGGTACTATAATTTTTGACCTCATGACCTTGACCTTGGCATATGACCTACTTTTTTAAAAACTTTAACATTGGCCATAACTTTTGATTGGTAAGTGATAGAGCTTTCATATTTCACATGTGCATTCCTTGTCACAAGACCTTTCTATTGGTACTATAATTTTTGACCTCATGACCTTGACCTTGGCATTTGACCTACTTTTTAAAAACTTTAACATTGGCCGTAACGTTTGATTGGTAAATGGTAGAGCTTTCATATTTCACATGTGCATTCCTTGTCACAAGACCTTTCTATTGGTACTATAATTTTTGACCTCATGACCTTGACCTTGGCATTTGACCTACTTTTTAAAAACTTTAACATTGGCCGTAACATTTGATTGGTAAATGGTAGAGCTTTCATATTTCACATGTGCATTCCTTGTCACAAGACCTTTCTAATGGTACCATAATTTTTGATATGGTAGAGCTTTCATATTTCACATGTGCATTCCTTGTCACAAGACCTTTCTAATGGTACCATAATTTTTGACCTCATGACCTTGACCTTGATGTTTGACCTACTTTTTAAAAACTTTAACATTGGCCATAACTTTTGATTGGTAAATGGTAGGGCTTTCATATTTCACATGTGCATTCCTTGTCACAAGACCTTTCTAGTGGTACTATAATTTTTGACCTTGTGACTTTGACCTTGATGTTTGACCTACTTTTTAAAAACTTTAATATAGTCCATAACTTTTGATTGGTAAGTGATAGAGCTTTCATATTTCACATGTGTATTCTTTCTCACAAGACCTTTCCAGTGGTACCATAATTTTTTACCTCGTGACCTTGTGGCCTCAACCATGACATAATTTAGTGATGGGGCTTTCATATTGCACAGGCGCTGTCCGGGGGCATCGGTGTTTCACAAACACATCTTGTTAGAGAAATTATCAAAAGCTTGGCAGTTCATGTGAATCTTCTACCCAGCAGACGATTCCCATGTAATAGTGTCAAACCTTATTCTTGCTGAAAAATAAGAAGAAAAAAAAACTATGAAAATACCATCTGCTACTTGTGCTTTGTGCTTGAAGGTTTGTCAGACAATTAGTTGGGACATGATCTCTCAATAAACCCATTATATTCTAGTGGACTCTTCCATTGCTATATGTTGGACAAGTCCATTTGTCATATAAGGGGTGGCAGGCCTATTTTTTTCGTTCTTATTCTATTTTTGACGGAAAAATCTGTTAGCGAATAGTGCAGGCCCTGATCAGACGCCGGGTTCTGCGGCGTCTGATCTGGGCCTGCACATTTTGCAAAGGTACCCTGTTAGGGGTTTTCCTGCATACAGTCCAACCTGTATTAAGCAAGCACCTCTGGGATATTCAAAAAGTGCTTGCTTAAGGCAGGTGTTTGCTTAACACAGGTGAATTTTAATGCATGTTCCTTTTTCGGGAACTGAATGCCTGCTTGCTTAAGACAGGTTGCTTGCTTAATAGAGGTGGCCAATAAGACAGGTTTGACTGTAAAATGGGAAAACAAGTTCTCTGATCAAATTAGCGCTTCTGTTTTGTAGGCGGCTGGTTGAGAAACTGGACAATATGAAAAAGAATGCTATGGGAAATGGGTCAACGCAGTGTGTTCTTTGTGGGGACGAGTTTGGTTTACTTGGTGCATCCCCGACTTTCTGTGATGACTGTCGGAAGGTGAGTCATAATGACTAAACATGCATTACGCAAACACGCCTATACAAATACATTGCCACCTTTATTGCCGAAAAAATGAAAATTTTAAGATGAAATATTGTGATATTTTTCTTATTTCTGCTTAAAATATAGATTGCGGGCACTCATTAGAACCGCCTCATCGAGGCGGTTCTAACGAGTACCCACAATCTATATTTTAGAGCAGAAATAAGAGTACCCACAATCTATATTTTAGAGCAGAAATAAGAAAAATAAGGTATACCCCCGGAAACCCCAGTTATACTATATAAAAGTGGGGTTCAAGGGGGTCAAAATTATATAGGCGTGTTTTCGTGATGGTGAGAATCTAGTGTTAACTAAAACTAAATTATCACATGATCTAAGGTGAAACCATTCAACAGGTATTTTTTGCCGCCATTTTCACAAGGAAACTAGCATTGATGACCTCCTTTACGCGGACCCTCCATGCTAATAAACCCTATTGTTTTCATTGGCCCACAGGGCTTGAGATGTCATTTCATCTCAATGTCGTATAAAAGTCCCACAAAATTGGAAGCAACGTCTCCAAAATGATCTTTACAGTGTTGACAGGACGTTAAACCTCAAATCAAGCAAACAAACAAAAAACTTTTCAGGACACAAGAGTCCTTCAGAAAAGGGGGTCTACTGTTAACCATTATCCTGCTGAATAAATTAATTTAACCACACCAATTGCTGACTAGCAACCAATCAAATTACTATCAAACAGCGTAGATCTTGATCAGATGGCTTCTTCAGAAATAATGGCATCCAGCATAATGTCAGAATTTGAGAAATGACAAATATTAGGTAAAAATGGTAACATCTTTCTTATATCTGCTTTCATCATAGATTGTGGGTACTCATTAAAACCACCTCATTGAGGCGGTTACGACGAGTACCCACAAGTTGTGTTTTTGAGCTAAAATAAACCAGATAATGTATACCCATGTTAACCCCACTTTTCTCTATATGATATAAAGTGGGCTTTAGAGGGGTCTATGCATTGGTCAGACTTGTTATCATCACGAGAACACGCCTATATAATTTTGACCCCCTCATACCCTACTTTTATATAGTAAAAGTGGGGTTCAAGGGGGTACACATTAATTTTCTTATTTTTGCTCATTTCTTCTCAAAAACATAGATTGAGGCGGTTCTGTCGAGTCCCCGCAATCTATGTTTTGAGCAGAAATAAGAAAAATATCAAAATTTTTCCTCTTAAGATTTATAATTTTTGGCCAAAAAATTGGCAATGTATTTGTATAGGGGTGTTTTCGTAATGTTGTGATGCACTCATCAGACTGCACAGGTGTACAGATTGTGAGTTTTTGGTGGTAATACAGTCATGTATTATTATAGATTTTGGCATGCATTGGCTCCAATAATATTTTGTTAGTGTAAAAATCCTAAAAAGGGGGTCTTTCAAGGTATAGGAAATTTGCATTGGTTTCTGCCCACGCTTGGATTTAGATAAAATTATGCACAATAATTGCCTTGGGTATAACCATTATAATTACGATGCATTCACTTTTAAATTTTATTTCCGTAGTAAGTTTATTACCTATTCTATGAAGTCTCTATCACAACAGAGAGTACTCTCATATAAACTTGTCTACAGTATTCAGAGTTTCATATATCTAATGCTGCTATATTTTATGAGATAAAGCCATAATTTGTGAGTTAGTTGATACTATGAATGACCTCATATGTCTAGTAATAGTGGCTGGGCATTCAGTTTTCTTTGATGGTGTCCCCATATGTCAGCTCCTATTTTTGTATTCATTAAAAATTTATATGCATTTTTAATATGTTCCAATTTTTGTCAAAACACCATTTTAGCATAAAAACTACCCACATATCTTAGGAACATGTTGATGAATTTTGATGGAGATTGAGGACCGGTAACATTTTGTTTTAACAGACTGAATACTGATAGTCCTGAGTCAGCAAAATGTGAAATTATATGATTATCATGTTTTGGTCATGCTGTTTAATAATACTTTACTATTGCTTTCAATTTGGATGGCTATAGTACGGTATGGTTTGTCTAAGTAGTTCATAGCATAATTATAAGTATTATTTTAAAACATCCATTTCAGTAATTTTGCCCCCTAATGTCATCAAACGCACCCATGTAATCATGTGCACAGTTTTCTTTCTGTCTTTCTTGTCTAATTTGGTAATGGTGCTAAGGTGATGTTTAGATTTAACATTCAAATCAACAACATACCAGTCATTTTAGTTGGTGCTTCAGATTTTGTGAGATTTGTTATCCAACTGGAGATAAATGACTCTCAAGTCAAACTGTTGTTTGTTTATTTAACCCTAACTGTCCATTTAAAAAGAAAGGTTTACTCTAGGGAAAATCAATAACACTTGAGATTACTTTTCCTGGACATTAAGTTTTCAGAATTTGTATCTGCATAGGCACTAGCCAATCTATCTTTTTTGTATAGCCCCTATGAACGAAATCAAACGGGTTCCTGAAGCTGTATTCCAAAGCCATTTGAATTTGCTTTTAGAATGGTCGTACATTCGTCAGTGTTCCAAAACTTATGTGATCATGATTGTGTTGTCTATATATTTGTATAGGTCTTTCACTTCATTTACCTATCTCAGCAGTTGTTGCAGTAATAATACAGCACATTATGTAAGATATCAAGAAGCATTTAAACTGTTGATAATAATTATTCAATATGTGAGTAGTTATCGCGTTACTCATAGGATTTTGAATTATTTTCAGTAAATACATTGTGATGTTTTTTTCTGTCCAAACACTGCAATGCTCTTTCTAAGCTGAGAGATACATTGCACAGAAATGTACTGGTAATTATTAATGAACAAAAAGCAAGCAAGAACAGTGCTTAAAAAATAGTGAACTTGCATTCAGCAGAAACATTCAAGAAGTGGTTTAAATTTTTACTACCAGAAACAAATACTAAAAGCTCGCTTCCGATAAATTAACCACTATATTGACAAAGTAAATAGAACAAGATGTGTTTGTGAAACACCGATGCCCCCGGACAGCGCCTGTGCAATATGAAAGCCCCATCACTAAATTATGTCATGGTTGAGGCCACAAGGTCACGAGGTAAAAAATTATGGTACCACTGGAAAGGTCTTGTGAGAAAGAATACACATATGAAATATGAAAGCTCTATCACTTACCAATCAAAAGTTATGGACTATATTAAAGTTTTTAAAAAGTAGGTCAAACATCAAGGTCAAAGTCACAAGGTCAAAAATTATAGTACCACTAGAAAGGTCTTGTGACAAGGAATGCACATGTGAAATATGAAAGCCCTACCATTTACCAATCAAAAGTTATGGCCAATGTTAAAGTTTTTAAAAAGTAGGTCAAACATCAAGGTCAAGGTCATGAGGTCAAAAATTATGGTACCATTAGAAAGGTCTTGTGACAAGGAATGCACATGTGAAATATGAAAGCTCTACCATTTACCAATCAAATGTTACGGCCAATGTTAAAGTTTTTAAAAAGTAGGTCAAATGCCAAGGTCAAGGTCATGAGGTCAAAAATTATAGTACCAATAGAAAGGTCTTGTGACAAGGAATGCACATGTGAAATATGAAAGCTCTACCATTTACCAATCAAACGTTACGGCCAATGTTAAAGTTTTTAAAAAGTAGGTCAAATGCCAAGGTCAAGGTCATGAGGTCAAAAATTATAGTACCAATAGAAAGGTCTTGTGACAAGGAATGCACATGTGAAATATGAAAGCTCTATCACTTACCAATCAAAAGTTATGGCCAATGTTAAAGTTTTTAAAAAAGTAGGTCATATGCCAAGGTCAAGGTCATGAGGTCAAAAATTATAGTACCAATAGAAAGGTCTTGTGACAAGGAATGCACATGTGAAATATGAAAGCTCTATCACTTACCAATCAAAAGTTATGGCCAATGTTAAAGTTTTTAAAAATGAGGCCAAAAGTAGGTCAAATCTCAAGGTGAAGGTCACGAGGTCAAAATTTATGGTACCTCTTGAAAGGTCTTGTGACAAGGAATGCACATGTGAAGTATGAAAGCTGTATCACTTACCATTCAAAAGTTATGCCCAATGTTAAAGTTTTTGCAGACGGAGAAACGGACAAACGGACAAACAGACAAACGGACAAACAGACAAACGGACAAACAGACGGACAGACCAAAAACTATATGCCCCCCAGAATCTTAGATTCCGGGGGCATAAAAATAAGACACTAAAGAAACGTCAACAATTACAATACCAATGCAGAAAAGAGATATTCATGCATGTGTACTATAAGGAAGGAAACTGTTTCTCTCCCCGTCTAATAGCAAAATTTCTCTAGGTCATGGGACAGTTTTGTTTACACCAAATATTCTGCGCCTTATCCATCAATGATATCTTTTGCAACAGAAACTCAATATCAGTGACATTTCGATTTTTGGAAATACTAACCAATAATTATACCCCCGGCATACGAAGTATGCCATGGGGGTATATAGTTTTTGTCTTTTCCGTCTGTCTGTCTGTCCGTAAACAATTATTTTGTGTCAAAGATATCTCAGGAACTGCTTCACATAGAAACTTGAATTTTTGCACACATGATCAGTATGACTACTTGTATTGTGGGAAAGAAAATAAGGGCCAAGGGGTCAGGCCTTTTAGAGTTATTTCCCTTTGTAGTTCTTGCTGTTTAATAGTGTATATTTTTATTTTGTGTCAAAGATTTCTCAATAACTACTGTACATAGAAACTTGAAATTTTGCAAACATGATCAGTATGACTAGTTGAATTGTGGGAAAGAAAATAAGGGCCAAGGGGTCAGGCCTTTTAGAGGTATTTCCCTTTGTAGTTCTTGTAAACAATTATTTTGTGTCTAAGATATCTCAGGAACTGCTTCACATACAAACTTGAAATTTTGCACACATGATCAGTATGACTACTTGTATTGTGGGAAAGAAAATAAGGTCCAAGGGGTCAGGCCTTTTAGAGTTATTTCCCTTTGTAGTTCTTGCTGTTTAATAGTGTATATTTTTGTTTTGTGTCAAAGATTTCTCAATAACTACTGTACATAGAAACTTGAAATTTTGCAAACATGATCAGTATGACTAGTTGTATTGTAGGAAAGAAAATAAGGGCCAAGGGGTCAGGCCTTTTAGAGTTATTTCCCTTTGTAGTTCTTGCTGTAGTGTATATTTTTATTATTTTGTGTCAAAGATTTCTCAATAACTACTGTACATTGAGACTTAAAATTTGGTAGTAACAACCAGTATGACGACTTGTATTGTGGGAAAGAAAAAAGGGGCCAAGGGACCAGGACCAGGGCTCTTGGAGTTATTTCCCTTTCTAATTCTTGCTATTTTAAAATGTAATTTTCCTCATAACTTCTGTACCGGTCTCAATATTTTCTTGTAGTGTATATTTTTATTTTGTGTCAAAGATTTCTCAATAACTACTGTACATAGAAACTTGAAATTTTGCAAACATGATCAGTATGACTAGTTGTATTGTGGGAAAGAAAATAAGGGCCAAGGGGTCAGGCCTTTTAGAGTTATTTCCCTTTGTAGTTCTTGCTGTTTAATAGTGTATATTTTTATTATTTTGTATCAAAGATTTCTCAATAACTACTGTACATAGAGACTTAAAATTTGGTAGCAACAACCAGTATGACTACTTGTATGGAATGTGGCCTGTATATGCAAAGAACCTTTTGCTATTGCCATTTTCAACTCAGGCGATGGCACTGGCCGGGGGTATACGTGCCCCACTGGGCACTTTGTCTAGTTACTGTAACTTTTTGTTAGGATAATAATCCAGCGTTCATAAAGACAGAGTATATCTAAGGCTTAATCTGGCCATGGATTAATCAACAGAACTATTTTTACTAGTAATAACAAACCACTGACCATTGCGTCCTTGCATACCAGCTTGGTATGGAAATGAAAATAATGGATCTCCTTGCCTTACACTTATTTGAGTAGCATGACTTATGCAAAGTCATTAAATAAAGTTGCACATGTTCACAATAATTTTGCTGCTAATAAAAAAGCAATATATGCTGTTAATTAAAAATCAAAAATGAGTTCCTTTAAGAGCAATGAAAACATTCATAAGAAAGGAGATGGGTCATACTTTGTAGTTTCGGCTAATAAAGCCTCATCAGTGACCCTGTAATTATCCGGCTAAGAAAGCCAGAGGAAACATACTGCAATTTTGCGAATTTCGAAAAGGCAGACGATACAAAGACTGATATAAATCAAAATGGGGTCCAAATAGTTAAAAACCTGTCTAGAATATGAGTCTAAACCAATAATTTATTTCTGATTTCTCAGAATATTCACACTGATCTCAAAGGACCAAAAGTAAAATATAAACTGCACTATGGTTGATGTACGGGGAGACGTTTTACCGCCGCCACACGGCACAACACCAGCTGCAGTGAAGGCAAATCAAAATCAAAAATGAGTTCCTTTAAGAGCAATGAAAACATTCATAAGAAAGAAGATGGGTCATACTACGTAGTTTCGGCTAATAAAGCCTCATCAGTGACCCTAATTAAAGCCAAATTAAGCCTAATTTGTTGATTAGAATACCTTTTGATTTAGTGTTTTACTATCTACTATTTTGGATAGACCATAGTGTATAAATGAATGGAAAATATCAGAAATTCATGATATTTTGATAGTTTATAAGCTAGATCAGCTCAATATGTATTCATTTTGATTTGTATAATCTCATTTTTATTACGTAAGTGTTACGAATTGCCTTTTTGTAAGGTTATTGGATGATTTCAATAAAATAGTAAATTTTGCTGAAACGACTTACATCCATTAAAGGTGTAAAACTACAGTGTTACCGGTTTTGGATTTTCATGAAATTTGGCATAGCTAAAGAAGATACATATGGCAAGTTTTCCTAGCAAAATGAAATCTTGACAAAGACTAGAACATATTTATCTAAGGGATTGAATTTTGATAATTTTTTAAAATTTTAAATAAAAAATGAGATTTTTGATAATTATTTCATCAGAAAATTTAAACTTTAATTGATTCAAAAGGTTTTTTAGTATCGAAGGAATGCCTATGGAGTTCTGCATTCAATCCAGTTCACAGATCTTGAAACTAAATAAAACATAAGATTTAAGACGCACTTATTTAGAGACAGATACCAAGTCATGGAGGGAGTCAGTTGGAGTGGCCTCCTGAGTCCTACTTTGATTTATATAATTTATTAAATACATTTTTATAGGTTATCTATGCTGAGTTATTAATATACAAAGTTTAAACAAAAAACATGCATGGGCACAAATGAAAGACCCCCTTTGGACACCTTGAGGACTTGCTGTAATTCTCCAAAAATTTTAGCAACCTTGTTTCACGATCCAGCAAGGAGTCCAAAAGGTGTAGATAGAATTGCAAACAGTGTAGACCCTGATCAGACTGCTCCTTTAGGAGCAGTCTGATCTGGGGTCTGCACTGTTTGCTTAGGCCTGTCTGTTGCTCAGGAGCAGTCTGATCTGGGTCTGCACTGTTTTCTTGGGCCTGTCTGTCCCAATACGAAGGATTATTACCGTATCCCCTTATCTTTTTCAGGCAGTTTGTACCAAATGTGGCGTAGATACATTTAACTGCCACAAACAGCCTCTGTGGCTATGTAAAATATGCAGCGAAAATAGGGAGGTAAGTCTATAGATACTCTAATCCATTGTATTCTAGTGGACTCTTCCATTGCTATATGTTGGACAAGTTCATTTGTCATATAAGGGGTGATAGGCCTATTTTTTATGCCCCCGTAGGAGGGCATATAGTTTTTGCACTGTCCGTTTGTGGGTTTGTTTGCATGTGCGTTTGTAAGTCTGCACTTTTTTTGTGATGCGAACTACTTCCACATTTCTTCAACGATTGAGCTGAAACTTTGCACATGCATTCCTTGTGAGGTGAAGAGATGCCTAGCACAATTTTCACGTTGGTCCTATCATTTTCGAAGGAGTTACGGCCCTTTATTTTCTAAAAAATGTGCTAAAAACCTTTTGTGATGTGAACTACTTCAACATTTCTTCACTGATTCAGCTGAAACTTTGCACATGCATTCCTTGTGAGGTGAAGGGGTGAAGATCAGATGCAGTGTTCTGCGCAGCGTCTGATCTGGGCCATCACTGTTCGCCAATCACCCTTTTGGGGGTTCCCAATATAAAAAAGGTTAAACGCCTCTCGTTACTGCATTCAAATTGTTTATGGAAATTAATTCATACGGAATCAATATTGTCTCTACCTAGAGACTATGTGTGCAGTCGGTAGATAATTGGGAAATATCAGCAGAGAAAAGAGTGAACTGAATAACCTTTAGGGGAACAGTCGCAGACGTAGCAGTTATTAAACATATTACGCACGTGAAATCACGCACGTGAATATGAAGGAGTGAAGAGGATAATTACTAGTAATCCTAAGATGCCATGAAAAACTAGAGTTTCGTCTGAAATTGTCGTCTGTTTAT
This sequence comes from Lucinisca nassula, assembly GCA_963580285.1. NCBI lineage: Eukaryota > Metazoa > Mollusca > Bivalvia > Lucinida > Lucinidae > Lucinisca > Lucinisca nassula. The sequence goes on from OY757022.1 coordinate 135,718,756, forward strand.
GTCGTCAGCTGTATTGTCTTTCAAATTTTTCAAACATAATTTTGCATATATAGGGAAACAGTGTGCACCCTGATCAGACTGCTCCTAGACTGCTCCTAGAGGAATAGTCTGCTCTGGGCAAAGAGTGTGGACCCTTATCAATCTGGGTTGGGCAAACAGTGTGGAACCTGATCAGACTGCTCCTAGACTGCTCCTAGAGGAAAAGTCTGCTCTGGGCAAACAGTGTGGACCCTTATCAATCTGGGTTGGGCAAACAGTGTGGACCCTGATCAGACTGCTCCTAGAGGAGCAGTCTGATCTGGGTCCACACTGTTCGCAAAAAATGGCTTTCAAAGTTACCAGCAGATGACAAAACAGACACAATTGTTGTGATTGGCATCTTATGGGCTAAAGGATAATTTTCCCAATCTTTTGTTAGAAAATAATTATGTTATCGAGAAATAATAGCGGTTTATTATCATTGTTATTCTGTAGCTATGGTGCTTATTGAAAAATATTTGCAGCCAAGAGAAATTATCTAAATGTGACAAAGTACACCATTAGCCTGGGATACCAACATGTCATAATTTTTCAGGAGCCAAATTGGCCAAGCCCTCTACTAAGTACCCCTATTTTCATTCCATCAAGAGAAAATTAATGAAACTGATCCTGCCATTAAACTGTTACAGTAGAATCATTCTTACCATTTTGCTTCATAACTCTTATGATTTTCACTGATATATATAGAGGATCTTACATGAGTGCTCATGTTTTATTGAATTTATTAAACGAGTTGAGGAAAAGGGATAAAATGCGAGGCTGTGCCAAGCATTTTATCCCTTTTCCCCAACGAGTTTAATAAATTCAATAATACATGAGCACGAATGCAAGATTCTATTTATCATATGACATTTAAAACGCATTTTATTCACGATTGTTTACAAAAATGTCAATATTCCTCCTTTAGTAAATGTGACGTCGTTAAGGACGTCGTACATGTAACGTTAAGGGACGTATCTAGTTAATTTGCATATTTAATCCACTAGTGGATTATCGAAAATATTACATGGCCTTATTACTCTCAGACGCGACGTCATATGATAAATACAGATACCAAAACGGGCCTCTGTTGGTGCTGACTCTTAATCATTAGGTCTCCCACCACTGTGGTTGGAGCCTGGCTCGCTAAGTTCTGCAACAGAAGGTCAGTTGGTTTTTCTCTGGGTACTCCAGTTTTCACCCACCTCTGAGTGAAGTGGCTGTAAAACCAAAACAGACATACCAAACTCTTTCAGGCACCAAAAATGAGCCGAGCGAAAATCTAAGCACCCAGACTTTCATTTCATCAAGACAGAATTAATGAAACTGGACCTGACATAACAGTAGAATTGTTCTTACCCTTTTTGCTGCATTCCCTGATTTTGTGAGTTTGTTTATGTGGATATTGCCCCTGTACCTGCAGGTTAATCCAAAATCCGTTGATGTTGATGATGATGAAATGCCAGTTAGATAATGCCTGTTTCAAAAGCCAGAACCTTAGAAACCACCACGTTTTGACCAGTCACAGAAAAAAAGTTTGTGATGGTTGGTTTGTTGATTTGAGGTTTATTGTCCCCGTCAACCCTGTAAAGGTCATTTTGGAGAAGTTGCTTCCAATTTTGTGGGACTTTTACCCGACATTGAGATGAAATGACATCTCAAGCCCTGTCGCCCAATGAAAACAATAGGGTTTATTAGCATGGACGGTCCGCCTTGCATCGCGGTTCCTGGACAGGCTTAGATCCTCTAAGAGGTTTACCAGTACTAGTGTGCGGGCCAGATTCAGCTCTGCATGGAAGCATCATGCAGCCCATATATTTCTTCAAGCCCCTATGGGCGGGGGCCTGAGTTTGTGATGGACGTGGCCATTTTCCCACTCAGTCAATGTTAAAATCTGTTGCAAGCCACATGGAGTTCCACAACATCGCTAAAACATGGTACCAACTTTGCTGATAAATGCTGAGTTTGATGCATGTGAGGCGCCAATGTAAATATGTATCAAAATAGATGCTTAGTGTCTTGTTTGTTTTGTTTGATTTGAGGTTTAACGTCCCCGTCAACACTGTAAAGGTCAGTTTGGAGATGTTGCTTCCAATTTTGTGGGACTTTTACCTGACATTGAGATGAAATGACATCTCAAGCCCTGTCGCCCAATGAAACCAATAGGGTTTATTTGCATGGATGGCCTGCCTCGCACCGTGATTCCTGGACAGGCTTAGATCCTCTAAGCGGTTTACCAGTACTAGTGTGCGGGCCGGATTCAGCTCTGCGTGGAAGCATCATGCAGCCCGGCATATATTTCTTCAAGCCCCTATGGGCGGGGGCCGAGATGCTTAGTGTGAACATTTGGGAAGAAATTTATCGTACTCAGCTGAGCAACCATTTTAAATTTATTGGGCACTGAGCTGATTATAAACACACCTCGGGGAAATGGGTGACCACCATTCTGCTTCCCTATTAACCTCTTTACAACACTGTCAGTTCATTAATAGGTTCCAAAAATGATTGATCTTATTGGAAAATACAGTCGAACTTCGATTGCTCGAACCACTTTGGGACCATGAAAATTTGTTCGAGACAGCGGTAGTTCGAGCCACAGAGGGATACTATTAGTACCATACCAGGAGGCATAATGGATTTAATTGTGGGATATCTTATATGTGTTATATGTTATAAATGTATGTTGTGTGTACTCATTAGAATCGCCTCATCGAGGCGATTCTAATGAGTACACACAACGTACATTTGTAAGGTAAATGGAGAAAATCTTCCTAAATTACCCTATATCGTATTTGGAGGAACTCCCTGTGGACTCAAGAACGGGTTCCATTCATCCATGGTAAACGAGCCATTGGAGTTCGAGCCATCGAAGTTTTACTGTAACCATATAAAATTTATACATTTTTTGGTTCAGATTACCATGGTGAGTTCAGATCAATATAGTGGCTCGGGTCACATGTGAGACGCCACGTTCTGCAACAGAAATCCAGGTGTTTTTTCTCCGGGTTCACTGGTTTTTGGCCATCTCTGATAAGCGATCGGATTGATATGAGTGGAATAATCTTTAAAGGCCATAAAACCTCAAAATAAATCTCTGAAAATAATAGGAAAATATTTGAAGATTACGTCTGCAAATTGGTTAGCTGGTCATAAAAAAAATTAGATAAAGAAAAAAAAAGAATGTGGGGGTAGGTGAAAAGTATATTGAGTATTCATTCATCCCAACTGTAACAGCTAAATGGAAGACATCCACTTGTTTAATGTAGAAAAAAATGTTTTGTTGGGGGTGGGGTAAGAAAACATTCATGCATCCCTGTTGTATCAGCTAAAATGGATGATGTTCATTTGTTAGACACCCCCGCCAATAGGGGCTTGACGAAATATATGGGCTGCATGATGCTTCCACGCAGAGCTGAAGCCGGCCCGCACACAAGTACTGGTAAACAGCTTAGAGAATCTAAGCCTGTCCAGGAACCGCGGTGCGAGGTGGACCGTCCATGCTAGTAAACCCTATTGGTTTCATTGGGTGACAGGGCTTGAGATGTCATTTCATCTCAATGTCGGGTAAAAGTCCCACAAAACTGGAAGCAACGTCTCCAAAATGACCTTTACAGTGTTGACGGGGACGTTAAACCTCAAATCAAACAAAAACATTCATGCATCCCTATTGTATCAGCTAAAATGGATGATGTTCATTTGTTAGATTGTATCTCAGTTTCTCATAATTGCTATTTGGATTATTTCTGATAACGTTTTCTTTGCATCCACGGACCCATTTCAGATGAGAAACCCCAAAACAGCGCAGTGTCAAACAGTGCAGGCATAGATCAGAAGCCACCAGTTGGTGGCGTCTGATCTAGGCCTTCACTGTTCACCAAAAATTCAGCCATTTTTGTATAAATTACTATAAATAACTCGGCCAACACACCTAAATTTTGAAATGAACTCTTCTGCTGTGTTTAGTGAGGAAAATTTCATTCAGTTTTTAATGGGTTGATATTGATCACCGCTGTGCTCTTGTCACCGCCTACTCCAATCAATCTACGGTAAAAAAATTCTCAATTGCATCTGTCGTGGATTTTAATGATAAAGAATATAGTTTTTGCAGTGATGATTAAAATAGATGATACCACATTGGGGAGCACTTCTCCAGGAATTAGATTTTTTATAGAATCTGTGTCTTGATATTTGTTTGTCTCTGAGGGTCGGCTGTGAAAATTGTCCTTAATGGGGACTGATTCATTTAGCTGGCTACTTTTCTAAAGAAAATCTGTTACATTTTTCTTATTATGCCCCCTGAGAATCTTTGATTCGTGGGGGGGGGGGGGGGGGGGGGCATATAGTATTATGCCCCCGAGAATCTTTGATTTGGGGAGGCATATAGTATTTTCCCTGTCTGTCTGTCCATCACAAAAACTTTAACCTTGATCATAACTTCAAAAGTATTTGACCTAGCCCCATGAAACTTCATACACTTATTCACCATCACAAGGGCTACATTCTGACCAAGGGCCTGTACTCTGTTGTCATTTTTGGCTGAATTATCGGCATATAGTATTTGCCCTGTTTGTCTGTTTGTTTGTCTGTCTGTCCGTCACAAAAACTTTAACCTTGATCATAACTTCAAAAGTATTTGACCTAGACCCATGAAACTTCACACACTTATTCACCATCACAAGGGCTACATTCTGACCAAGGGCCATAACTCTGTTGTCATTTTTGTCTGAATTATCTCCCCTTGACATTTTGCAAAAACTCAGAAATTGGCTCCCACAGGGAGCATTGGTCACCTCTAGTGACAGCTCTTGTTAATACTGCAAACATAGGTTGTGGGTGTCGTTAGAACCGCCTCATTGAGGTGTTGCTAATGAGTACCCACAACCTATGTCTTGGAGCAGAAATAAGAAAAATAATGTATACTGCCGTAAACCCCAATTTTCACTATTTAAAGTGGGGTTTATGGGGATGTTCATTTAACAGACTTGTTCACATGATTTTTAAGTAAACAGTGTAGACCCTGATCAGATGCTGCATTTTGCTGTGTCTGAACTAGGTTTACACTGTTAGCCAGTGTCCCAGCACAGACAGATGACCCTAGTCCATGTTTCACATAGACACCTCTTTACACAGCACTGTGACATCACTTAGACAAGAATTTTGTTTTTTTGTTTGATTTGAGGTTTAACATCCCCGTCAATACTGTAAAGGTCATTTTGGAGACGTTGCTTCCAATTTTGTGGGACTTTTACCTGACATTGAGATGAAATGACATCTCAAGCCCTGTCGCCCAATGAAACCAATAGGGTTTATTAGCATGGATGGTCCGCCTCGCACTGCGGTTCCTAGACAGGCTTAGATCCTCTAAGCGGTTTACCAGTACTAGTGTGCGGGCCTGATTCAGCTTTGCGTGGAAGTATCATGCAGCCCATATATTTCTTCAAGCCCCTATGGGCGGGGCCTATTAGACAAGAATCGCATGGCCATAAATAATGTTACGGACTGCATTTTCTCCCTTTAGTTATCTACTTTGGTAGATTATATGCATAACTTACAGGTTTATCACCACTCTCTGACAACTGCGTCAGGGTGTCGACTCTTTGGTTCAGTGATTAGAGCATTGGACTTTCACCCGAGCTGCCCGGGTTTGAATCCCATCATAGGTGGGATTTTTCATAAACTTTGCTTTTTTGAGTTCTTTCCTTTGTTATGGCTTTCATGTTGTTGGAATTACAGTGTGTGTGTGTGTGTGTGAATTCGGGTTTAACGTCGCTTTCAACAATTTTTCAGTCATATCACGACGGTGTCTGGTTGCGACAGGGAGCTCAATGCTCACGTTTATAGTGCTGCCTCACTGAAGTGTCATGTCCCAGACACATTACATGATACCACACCCAGTCACATTATCCTGACACTGGATCGACCAGTCCTAGCTCTACCCCGTAAATCTGAGTGCCAAGCGAGGAGCAGCTAGTACCATTTTTAACGACTTTGGTATGTCGCGGCCCAGGATCGAACCCGAGACCTCCCGTTCCCCGGAGCGGACACTCTACCAACTGAGCTATCGGGGCCGGTCCTGTTGGAATTACAGTAAAATTCAGCTACTAAGACCACTTAAAATTAAGACTAATTCTTCTATATAAAAGTTTATTGAGTAGACTGCATTTATTCTTTCTTTGTGTGTTCTGCATAAAGTGTCCTCTGGTCAGAGACCACCTTTGGGACTGTTCAAAAGTGGTCTTAAAGAACACTTTTGAACAGTCCCAAAGGTGGTCTTAATATAGGAATTTTACTGCATCTTTACCTGGATTTTTTACAAATCATGCAATACAATTTTCTTGTATATTTAACTAGGGTTGATTTATAGAAGTTGACCCAAAATGAACTAAGGAGAAACAGTTTTCGTTTCATTTTAACCCATCTTGCCTCCGTGGCCTAGTGGTTAAGAGCACTGACTCTTGATCATTAGGTCTCTCACCGCTGTGGTTTCGAGCCTCGCTCGGGTCACATGTGAGATGCCAAGTTCTGCAACGGAAGGTCAGGTGGTTTTTCTCCGGGTACTCCGGTTTTCGCCCACCTCTGATTAACGATCGGCTCGATATGAGTGAAATAATCTTGAAAGGGCCGTAAAACCAAAACCAATAACCCATCTTATATGTGAAATCCCAAAGCTGGAGACTGACATTCAGATGTCTCAGAATGTGGCATCTCATCTGGTCTTTCACTGTTTACAAGACGCTGAGCCTTTGTTTTGGATAATTTTCTAAAACGTAACTGTCTGAGTGAGACAATCATACTAGGAATATAATGTAAGGTTCAAGATTCATTCAGGACAAATTGGGTTTTTGTTGAGATGTTGTCTACATACATGTATTATTATACACAAGGCTGTGTTTTGCACAGAAATACAGTATTTTCTTTTTTTTCACAATAAATGTCTGTTTGGAGACCAATATCTTATCAAATGTAATCGCAGATTAGAGACGAGACGGCAGTTTTGTAATCTTAGATACGCAAATGTCTAACACTTGGCAGTCACTTAATATGCTGAGCAGAAACAAAGCAAATGCATTCTAAAGACAAAACTTACAAGACCAGCGAAGACAGATCTGACTGCACATCTGCGCAGACTTGCGCAGTCTGATTAGTCATTGCTGATCGCATGAGCTGTCTATAACCTATGGACTATCCAAAGACAGATAGGAAAAATTCTTGTCATAATGGATGGATACACAGGCTGATCTAAGTCTGTGCTTGTTGAATTGTCCTCTTGTAGGTTTTGACCTACACTGACTTAACCCTTATCCTGCTGAATATTCATATATGCCACACCCACTACCGATTATCGACCAATCAGATTACCTGTAGCAAATTATTACAACAAATTCACAATCTGAATGACAAACAATGTAGATCCTCATCAGATGGCTTCTTCAGAAGCCATCTGATCTGGATCTACATTGTTTCAAAGAAAAGGCATATCCGGGCTCAGCAGAAAAAGGGTTAATAGGGCTCCCGCCCATTGGGGCTTGGAGAAATAGATTGGCCTGCATGTTGCTACCACCTAGTGATGAATCTGATGGTATATGAATACTGGTAAAGCGTTTGGAGGATCTATGCCTGCCCAGGCAAAGTGGTGAGAGTTGGACCATCCCTACATATAAACTCTTTTGGTTTGCTTGGGCGGCATATTGATCAGAATGGGTATTAATTGTTATGTCCCTGATGGGACGATAATGGGCTACAGGAAAAAGCAAATCTCAGGGAAGTCAGGGAAAACTAAAAAAAGAAGACGAATGGCAACTTTTGGATGATTCTGTTTTCTTGCATTCAAGTCTGTTCATAAAGGTGGTTCTAATGTAGGTGAAAACATAGACTGTAGGTGAAAACATAGACTGTAGTTGAAAACATAAACATAGACTGTGAGACAGTTCTAATGAGCACCCACAATCTATTTTTGGAGCAGGAATAAAGAAAATATGAAATATTTTTATCTGAATTAATTCTATGACTGCGGATATAAAAGTTGTGATTGTATATTATTTTCGTCACGGGTGTCCATCCGTCCGTCCTTCCGTCTGTCACGTTTCTTGTGAATGCAACTGTTACATGCGGGTTTACGGCGTCCCGCAAACCCCCATGCTGACAAGACAACCGAGCGTGATCTCTGACAGGTTCTTGTAAGAGTTTGCCCTGATGATGAAGATAGGGTTAAACCCGTCTTAAGTTTACGTCCCCTCTACACCTAATATCATATTGGGACGGAACCACAGTTTTCTAACCACAGCTAGACAAAAGTCATGGGTCAAACAAGTGACCCGGCGTTTATTAATTACATTCTACAAAAGGGGTCTAAAAGCCTAAATGAATCTAGAATGAGCGGGTGTCCAAACTTTACGTCTCACCAACATCTAGGGTCAGAATGAGACAGGACCTCACTTAGAAAGACTCATTCTACTACTGGAGAAGCCTGGGATCGATCCTGCGACGTCTAGCTGGCAAAGCTAGTAGCCTTATCACTACAGGCTTCAACAGTGAATTCAGAATAGGCTTCAGAAAGTTGGGGTATACTAGAAGTAAACCCCTCCAAAACCTACAAGCATTTTCATACAAAAATAATACTAAACATAGATTTAACATACCTTTCAATATACTTTCTTTTTCCCGACACAATGTTGCTGATACTCGTTACAACTTGACCTGCTGCTAAAGTGTTCATTTTTATCAGGGTTTTTATATCTATGAATACTAGCGGAAAATCATGCCTACTCATATTACCTTGCTTAAATTGTGGCGAGGTGGAGATACCGTCCACAATTGAAGCTAGATAGCAAAAATCGAGTAGATAATGGATTTGCGTTCAAATAGTATATTTCCCATAGGAAAAATTGATGAAACGACCCTATAAATCAATGCCATGACTCCTGTCAAAACGAACACCCACACAACACGTGACGGGAATGAAAATCATATATGGCACAATTTGGCGGTTGGCGATATTTAGGCAAATTTTATAGAACTCAGCCTTATAGCGGCCCCCTGTATTGTAAAAACTGATCTCCATAAACCACTCATGCATACATCGTATGATATGTGCATGACTTGTTCATGGAGCAGCACATTTTGCCTACCATATTTCACCTGAAATATTTCACTCACACCGCCCTACCATATATCTACTAAAATATTTTAGATGTGCATAAATAAGCACCAGAGAGGTTTCCTATTCCATCTCGTAACAAAGGTTTCCCCTTTTGGAGAAAAAACAATCAGAAATGTTTTTTCTTTGTGTTTTTTCTTTGTGTACGTGAGATGGAATAGGATGAACCTATCTAAACAAGACAGCTATTTACACAACAACTGTGCGAAAAGTTACCTACTAAGGTAGTCTGCCCCCAAATTTTCTTGGCCCCGAATTGCAACAATCCGAAATCTATATGGCTGTAGTTTCATTGCCCAACGCATAATTCGAGGATTGAGAACTTTTGCTGTTTGCATATAAGACAAGGGCTTGTGGTCTGTCTCAAGCAAGAATTCTACTCCGTAAAGATACTTGCGAAATTTCTCAACACCCCAGATAATAGCCAAACATTCCTTCTCTATCACAGAATAGTTTTTCTCACGAGGCAAAAGTTTCTTGCTGGCATAAGCAATGGGAAGTCGTCCTTCCCCTTCAAATTCTTGGAGCAAAACGGCTCCTATACCAACATCAGAAGCGTCCGTCCGGAGTATGAACGGATTCCCATCATGAAAGATAGGAAGACGAAGAATAGGACTAGACGTGAGTCTATTCTTCAGGGTCTGGAAAGCCTTTTCATGATGGTCCTGCCAGTCTGTGATCTTGTTTGGTCTACTTTTCTTAGTTAAATCTGTCAAAGGGGAAGCAATAGATGAGAAATTTGGAATGAAACGGCGGTAGAAACCAGCCAACCCAAGAAATGACTGATGCTCATGTGTGTTGTTGTTAACCCGTCATGCAAATCCATGTACAAATTAAACAGTGTAGATTTAAAAGGGATGGCTCATAACGAGCTTTCGCGGCAGGACATAAACTATTTGCCATAGTGAGGGTTAATCAGTTAGAGGGGAGGTGAGGCAAACTACTGTATGACTTATATAGCATGTACTGCTCTCCGAAGTAATATAAGCGTTGCATTCAAGGGCGGGAACCAGTCTGTTTAGTATCTAACTATATTTAGCATATTTGGAAACACAGATTTGTAGGAATTTAAAAGACAACAAAATACGTGAGAAATCTATCAGTTTTATTTATTTATTAATTTGTTCATAAACGCTATACTCTGACAAGCTCCAGTACTTTCATAAACAAGTTTTAAAAACTCAGTAAACCGTTCATGTAAGAATTACCAAGAATACCAAGCATATCACTGCAAACAATGTGTTCTGACATACATGTTACGTCACACTTTGGTTATCTCGTACTACGGATAACTCGAACTTTTTTCGGGTCCCGTGAGGTTCGAGATAACGAGAGTCGACTGTATTACCTTGCTTAAATCGTGGCGAGGTGGAGATACCGACCATAATTGAAGCTAGATAGCAAAAATCAAGTAGATAATGGATTTGCGTTCAAATAGTATATTTCCCATAGGAAAAATGGATGAAACGACCCTATAAATCAATGCCATGACTCCTGTCAAAACGAACACCCACACAACACGTGACGGGAATGAAAATCATATATGGCACAATTTGGCGGTTGGCGATTTTTAGGCAAATTTTATAGAACTCAGCCTTATAGTGGCCCCCTGTATTGTAAAAACAGATCTCCATAAACCACTCATGCATACATCGTATGCTATGTGCATGACTTGTTCATGGAGCAGCACATTTTGCCTACCATATTTCACCTAAAATATTTCACTCGCACCGCCCTACCATATACATGTATCTACTAAAATAATTTAGATGTGCATAAGCACCAGAGAGGTTTCCTATTCCATCTCATAACAGCAACTACTTTTTTATTTCTTTACCTACAGTGACCAAACTTGGTACATACATTGCTTGGGGACTGCCGATGTGCATGAAGGTGTCAAAATTTTCATCTGACCCCCTGGGGTCATGGGGTGAGGTCAAAGGTCAAATTTCTAAGAAAAGGCTTGTGAATGCAACTACTTTTTTATTGTCGCGCCTGCTATTAGCATGGCGCGATATAGGCGCCCGGTTTTCCGTCCGTCCGTCCATCTGTCCATCCGTTTGTCAAGGCGTCAACATTTGCGACCACCCTAGCGTTCACCCTGAGGTTCAAGTTTATTTATCAAGAACTATAAGAGCTTCATTAATGATACTTGGTACAAACTTGTATCTGGGGATGACAGCTTACATGCAAGCATACATATTTGACCTTGACCTACATTTCATGGTTCACTGACTTTGTAAAATATTGTGACCACCCTAGCGTTCACCCTGAGGTTCAAGTTTATTTGTCAAGAACTATAAGAGCTTCATTAATGATACTTGGTACAAACTTGTATCTGGGGATGACAGCTTACATGCAAGCATCCATATTTGACCTTGACCTACATTTCCTGGTTCACTGACTTTGTAAAATATTGCGACCACCCTAGCGTTCACCCTAATGGTCAAGTTTTATTTCTCAAGAACTATAAGAGCTTCATTAATGATATGTGGTACAAACTTGTTTCTGTGGATGGCAACCTGAATACAAGCATCCATATTTGACATTGACCTACATTTCATGGTTCACTGACTTTGTAAAATATTGCGACCACCCTGGCGTTCACCCTAATGGTTATGTTCATTTCTCAAGAATTATTAGAGCTTCCTTTATGATACTTAGTAAAAGCTTGCATTTGAGAATGGAATCTTTTGTGCAAGCATCCATGTTTGACCTTGACCTACATATCATGGTTCGATGACTTTGCGCCCACACAGGCGCGACATAGCCTTCGGCGGAATTCTTGTTTCTTTACCTACAGTGACCAAACTTGGTACATACATTGCTTGGCGACTGCAGATGTGCATGAAGGTGTCGAAATTTTCAACTGACCCCCTGGGGTCATGGGGTGAGGTCAAAGGTCAAATTTTTTTCTTTGCCTACAGTGACCAAACTTGGTACATACATTGCTTGGGGACTGCAGATGTGCATGAAGGTGTCGAAATTTTCATCTGACCCCCTGGGGTCATAGGGTAAGGTCAAAGGTCAAATTTCTTAGAAAAGGCTTGTGAATGTAACATCTCAATTGTCCTATTTAGTGTACACATGCATTTCTAAGTGTGTTGTCCATAGAAAAAGCAGGTATTTGCAATGGTGCACCATCGACTGCGCGATTCTAGTTTTCAAATGGACTCCTGCTTTTATAAAGTGGAAGATTCCATTTGGAACAAAAACGGTTAATAAATAATATGATGAGGCAAAAGTTGAACAAAACATTCACTATATCATATTAATCTCCACTTTATATTTCAATAACACACCTGTGGCCTTTTAACCCTTTTTGTACCGGAAACCCCAAAACGGGTACCCTGGCAAACAGCGCAGGCCCAGATCAGACACTGCAGAACAAGGCATCTGATCAGGGCCTATACTGTTTGCAAAAAGTATAGCCATCTTCCAAACAAATTTTGAAGAAAACACAGCCTGTCACCCCTAAATTTTGAAATGAACCCCTGCTCTATATATAAGGTGGAAGATTCCATTTGGTTCAAAAGTGTTAATTGGTAGCTTTCATATCTCTAGAAAAATTAATGAAAAGTTTTTTTGTTTTTTTTTTTCTTGTTTGTGGTTGAAACATAAACTTTTGGTCCGTTTTAGATAATTTTGTTTTGTTTGATTTGAGGTTTAACGTCCCCGTCAACACTGTAAAGGTCATTTTGGAGACGTTGCTTCCAATTTTGTGGGACTTTTACCCGACATTGAGATGAAATGACGTCTCAAGCCCTGTCGCCCAATGAAACCAATATGGTTTATTAGCATGGACGGTCCGCCTCGCACCGCTGTTCCTAGACAGGCTTAGATCCTCTAAGCGGTTTACCAGCACTAGTGTGCGGACCGGATTCAGCTCTGCGTGGAAGCATCATGCAGCCCATATATTTCTTCAAGCCCCTATGGGTGGGGGCTACCGTTTTAGATAATACCCACAATCTATGTTTTTGAACAAAAATAAAGAATGTACACCCCTGTAAACCCAACTTTTGTCTAGCTAAAGTGGGGTCTAGATGGGTGTTCATTATATGACTGTTAACCTGATTTAACCTCCACTTGTTTAGGGAAAAGTGGGTTTTACAAGTTTACACATATAGTAAAACGTTGATGGCTCGAACACCGATGGCTCGTTTACCATGGCTGAGTCGAACCTGTTCTTGAGTCACGAGCGAATTTCTCCACATAAGAAAATGGGAGGGTAAATAAGGAAATTTTCTCCTATTCTCTTGTAAATGTATGCTGTGTGTACTCATTAGAATCGCCTCTTAGAGGCGAATCTAATGAGTACACACAGCACACAGCATACAAAAAGATGTCCCAAAATTAAGGTTGTTATGCTTCATGGCGGTAACCCTCAGTGGTTCGAACTACCCCTGTCTCGAACACATTTTCATGGTCCCAAAGGTGTTTGAGCCATAATTGAAGTTCTACTGTATGACATTCCCAAAGTTTCCTTAAGACCATTTTGTTGATGCTTGTTAGAACAGCCTGGGTGTATGATTGGAGTAGAAATAAAATGATATACCGGTATATAAAAAAAAAATTGTCTGAAAAAAGCTAGTTCTTTCGATAAGAATAATAAAATCACAGCACATATAGGGAAAATAGGGTTTAATAGGGGTATACATTATTCTTATTTTTGCTCCAAACATTGATCTTAAGTGCTAAATTGTTAGAACTTCCCAAAACAAACGTTTTGGTACTCCTTAGAATAGCCTCAATTATTGCACACATAGAGGATGTTACATGAGTGCTCATGTATTATTAAATTTATTAAACGAGTTGAGGAAAAGGGATAAAATGGGAGGCTGTGCCGAGCATTTTATCCCTTTTCCTCAACGAGTTTAATAAATTCAATAATACATGAACACAAATGTAAGATTCTATTTATCACATGACTCTTTAAATGCATTTTATTCACGATTTTTTAACAAGAAAGACAATATTCTGCCATTAGTAAACACGACGTCGTTAAGGACGTCGAACACGTAACGTTACGGGGAGTATTTAACTAATTTGCATATTTAATCCACTAGTGGATTATCAAATTTATTTCATGGCGTTATTACACTCTCAGACGCGACATCATATGATAAAAAAGTATTATCATTATGCTGTCTATCAATATTCATGTCAGCCTCTTGCATTAGGTATTCCTTCTGTTATGGATCAGGATCTACACTGTTTGCTATTCTATCTGCACTTTTTGGACTCATTGCAGGATTGTGACTGAAATTTCTTAAAAGTCTAGGAGAATTACTGCAAGTCCTGAGGGTGTCAGAATTTTTAGGAATTTTTTGGTATTCTTGAGTCCCTAGGAAATACTTTCCAAATCTCCAGAATAACAAATAATCCATGAAACATGGTGCATTCTTTCAAATCTAAAAAAGACAATTTCTTGATGAAAATTGGTGATTATTTTCTAATGTCTGTTGCAAACATATTGATTGTTGATACTCGTTAGAACTGCCTCATTGAATCAACTTTCTGAACACCAATAAATTGACATAGAAATGGTGAGGGCTGACACCTTAGAATTACATTAATGATTGCCATTAATTTTAAAGCATAAAAGAAACATAAAATTTATTCTCATTCAGTGTTAGATAAATTTTTATTTCACTCATGATCATGATTTACCACTTGATGAAAATACTTGTTTTTGTGTTCTTTTGGTGAGAAAATACTTCTTTTTAGCTCACCTGTCACGTAGTGACAAGGTGAGCTTTTGTGATCACTTTTTGTCCGTCGTGCGTGCGTCCGTCCGTGCGTCAGTGCGTCCGTCCATAAACAATTTCAAATAAGTATATCTCAAATACCCCATGGTCAATCTTGATCAAATTTCATGAGAAGCATCATCAGGTAGGGGGAAAGGCTGCATAAGGTTTTTGGGCTGATCAGATTGGAATTCTGGTTGCCATGGCAACATATAGCTCCCATAGGCTTACAATGGGAAAAAATTAAAATATCTTCTTCTCTGAAACCACTGGGCCCAGAGCTTAGATATTAAGCTTGTAACAATGTCAAGTGGTCGCCTACATAAATCCTGCCAATCATGCCCCTGGGGTCCAAATTGGCCACGCCCTGGGGCCCCTTAACTCCTATAGACTCATAATGGAAAAAAAAGCTTCAAAAATCTTCTTCTCTGAAACCATAGGGCCCAGAGCTTAGATATTTAGCATGTAGCAACGGCAAGTGGTCACCTACATAATTCCTGCCAATCATGCCCCTGGGTTCCAAATGGGCCACGCCCCGGGGCCCCTTCGCTCCCATAGACTCATAATGGAAAAAACCTTAAAAAAATCTTCTTCTCTGAAACCACAGGGCCCGGAGCTAAGGTATTTAGCATGTAGCAATGGCAAGTGGTCACCCCTACATAATTCCTGCCAATCATGCCCCTGGGGTCCAAGTTGGCCACACCCAGGGGCCCCTTAGCTCCCATAGACTCATAATGGAAAAAAAAAGCTTCAAAAATCTTCTTCTCTGAAACCACAGGGCCCAGAGCTTAGATATTTAGCATATAGCAATGGCAAGTGATCACCTACAAAATTCCTGCCAATCATGCCCCTGGGTTCCAAATGGGCCACGCCCCGGGGCCCCTTAGCTCCCATAGACTCATAATGGAAAAAAAATCTTCAAAAATCTTCTTCTCTGAAACCACAGAGCCCAGAGCTTAGAAATTTAGCAGGTAGCAATGGCAAGTGGTCACCTACATAATTCCTGCCAATCATGCCCCTGGGGTCCAAATGGGCCACGCCCTGTGGCCCCTTAGCTCCTATAGACTCATAATGGAAAAAAGTTTCAAACAGCTTCTTCTCTGAAACCACAGGGCCCAGAGCTGAGATATTTAGCATGTAGCAATGGCAAGTGGTCACCTACATAAATCCTGCCAATCATGCCCCTGGGGTCTAAATGGGCCACACCCCTGGGCCCCTTAGCTCCTATAGACTCATAATGGAAAAGAAAGCTTCAAAAATCTTCTTCTCTGAAACCACAGGGCCCAGAGCTTAGATATTTAACATGTAGCAACGGCAATTGGTAACCTTCATAATTCCTGCCAATCATGCCACTGGGTTCCAAATGGGCCATGCCCCGGGGCCCCTTTGCTCCCCATAGACCCATAATGGAAAAAAGCTTCAAAAATCTTCTTCTCTGAAACCACATGGCCCAGAGCTTAGATATTTAGCACGTAGCAACAGCAAGTGGTAACCTACATAATTCCTGCCAATCATGCCCCTGTGGTCCAAACGGGCCACGCCCCGGGGCTCCTTAGCTCCTATAGACTCATAATGGAAAAATAGCTTCAAAAATCTTCTTCTCTGAAACCACAGGGCCCAGAGCTTAGATATTTAGCATATAGCAATGGCAAGTGATCACCTACATAAATCCTGCCAATCATGCCCCTGGGTTCCAAATGGGCCACGCCCCAGGACCCTTAGCTCCCATAGACTCACAATGGAAAAAAGCTTCAAAAATCTTCTTCTCTGAAACCACAAGGCCCAGAGCTTAGATATTTGGCATGTGGCAATGACAAGTGGTCACCTACATAAATCCTGCAAATCATGCCCCTTGGGTCCAAATGGGCCACACCCTGGGACCCCCTTATCTCCCCTAGACTCATAATGGAAAAAAATTTCAAAAATCTTCTTCTCTGAAATCACAGGGCCCAGAGCTTAGATATTTAGCATGTAGCAACGGCAAGTAACCACCTACATATTTCCTGCTTATCATACCCCTGGGGTCCAAATGGGCCGCATCCCGGGGCCCCTTAGCTCCCATAGACTCATAATGGAAAAAAGCTTCAAAAATCTTCTTCCCAGAAACTGTGAAGCACAGAACTTAGATATTTAGTATCTAGCAACATAAAATAGCCAGCTACATAAATCCTGCTAACCGTGTCCCGGGGGTCAAAACTGGCCACGCCCGAGCTCATCAGCTCCAATAGACTTATAATGGAAAAAAAAAAAACACTTAAAAAATCTTCTTCTATGAAACCATTAGGCCCAGAGCTTAGATTTTTAGTATGTTGCAATGTCAAGTGGCCACCTACATAAATCCTGCCAGTTTTGCCCCTGGGATCCAAATTGGCCACACCTCAGGTCATTTTGGAAATGTCTCTTCCAATTTTGTGGGACTTTTACCCGACATTGAGATGAAATTACATTTCAAGTCCTGTCGCCCAATGAAAACAATAGGGTTTATAAGCATGGACACCGCTTTGCCTGAGCTCAGATATTTAGTATGTAGCAATGTCAAATGGTCTCCTACACTAATGATTTTCTAGTACACAGGTGAGCGATGTAGGGCCATTGGGCCCTCTTGTTATTGTTGTTTTGGTGAAATAAAAATTATCAAGTATCCTCAATATTATTGCATGATGCTATACAAGAAAAAATAGCAGTCCCTGACAAGAAAGCATTTTAACCCATTTTGTACAGGAAACCCCAAAACGGGTAGTTGGCAAACAGTGCAGGACCAGATCAGACGCCGCATTCTGCGGCGTCTGATCAGGGCCTACACTGTTTGCAAAATTTTCAGCAAATTTCCAAATAATTTTTGAAGAAAATATAACCTGACACCCCTAAATTTTGAAATGGACTCCTGCTATATATAAGGAGGAAGATTCCATTTGGTACAAAAAGGGTTAAAACTGTAATCTATCAACCTTTATTGATGTTGTTGAAGTCTTTTCAGGTTTTAGCTTCAGATTGTCTTTATGACATGAAACAAAAAGCTTACTCTTTACAAATAGTTCCCTAGAGTATTAATCTCTATTACAAAAATTGCTACCATAAATATTGAGAGGAACAGGCCTAGGTATATAGTGCAGGCCTTATATGGTCCGATTTTTGTCCCAATGCTTGCTTTCCAACAGTGTGTTCATCATTGCCATTGGTGTTCGGCAGAATCAGCAATATTAAGTCTTTGCATATTAGTGGACTCGTCCATTGCTATATCATGGACAAGTCCATTTTTCATATAAGGGGTGTCAGGCCTATTTTTTCATTTTTGGACGGGTTTTTCAAGGAAAAACTCTGTCCTTTAGAATAGCGATGTCCGTGCGTGTGGGTGGCCTCGTCCCGGTTTACCTTTTGGTTTACCCCGAAAAACCCATCCAATCCTAGATCAGTAAAATTAGCTTCTTAAAATGATAACATATTTTAGGAAAATACAAACATAAAGTAGGTTCAGGAAACTTATTATTTTTTACTATAAGACTACTCAAACATCTGCAAAGTCATGCTGCAGAAATATGTTAATGTTAACTCGATACTCGACAATTTTAACTCGATACTCGACTTTTTTTAACTCGATACTCGACTTTTTTTAATTCGATACTCGACATTTTTAACTCGATACTCGACATTTTTGACTTGATACTTGACAATTTCAGCTCGATACTCGACTCTTTAACTCTTTTGACTCGATACTCGACTACAACTTGATACTTGATACTCAACAAAAAGAAACCCTCTCCAATTGGATGGGTTTATCAGGGAAAAATTCCATCCTTAAGAATGGCAATGTCGAACGTGCGGGCGGGCGTCTGGGCGTCCGCCTCCCAGTTCACCTTTTGGTTAACCCTGAAAAACCCGTCCATAATGCCATTTGGCATTTTTCTTGTTATTCTATTTTTGACGGAAAATTCTGTTAGCAAATAGTGCAGACCCTGTCAGATGCCGCGTTCTGCGGCATCTGATCTAGGCCAGCACTGTTTGCACTACATCATACTTGTGATATTTTCTTGGACCCAAATAGGGAGATTTTGATTTTCAGATAGGGAGATTGGGGTCCTAAATAGGGAGATTTTTTCGCGGTAAAAAGGGATGTTATTTTTGGTTAAAATTTACCCCTGAAGCACTTTTTCACCCATAACATGGCAACATGACAATTGTCGTCTGCTTTGTCGCCTGTCATCTGCATTAAAAATCATTTTTTGAAAACAGTGTGGGCCCAGATCAGACTGCAGAGCAGTCTGATGAGGGTCCACTGTTTGCCTTTATGCAAAAATATGTTATAAAAGCTTGGAAGAAGAAATGCAGCAGACAACAAACTTTCATTTTGTCTTTTAAAAGAGACAAATTCTCAGAAGAACGATCAAAGAACAAGCACTGGCCAATAGATCAGTGTTAAATGCCCACCTAGCACCTGGCAGAAAAAACATTCAGAATAACCAACCGCATAGCAAAAAAATCTGACATACATTTACTCGTACTTTTTCTTATCAAGTTGTTTTTTTGGGTGTGTGTGTGTGTGTGTGTGGGGGGGGGGGGGGGGGGGTGGAGGTTGCATGCATGATATTGCCTTTATGAAATGTTACATACTGTAAGTATTTTATAAGTTATATCGCATGCTGTTTATGTTTGTTTATTGTTGAAAATTTGCGTATGTACCTTACTTAATTTCCGTTACTTAGTTTTTATCCAGTGAATAATAAATTAGTAAACTTCCAAAATGTTTGTTGTTCTTTTATGACCAATCAAGCGCCCCAAATCTAGGGAACTTACTGCAATAGTCTTGCAGTTTGGATAGCTTCATCTGTAGATAGGTAAACAAAGCTAAAGATCGTGAAGTACGGAAGTTTTTGAAATGCCTAAATTTTTAAATGCCCATGCTTTTTCCATGACTACGTTCCCCCAAAACGTGCCTCGGAACTTATTCGGAAATAAGCATGTCAGAACTAATAAGCATGCATGATTTTTATTGATTTAACTTGGGGGCATATTTCTTTCATAACAGATCCATTAAAAACACGACAAAAATATTTTTTCTCGCAAGCTAAAACTGAAACAGGTTTGAATAGAAAATGTCACCCTGCAAAACCCCGGTTCTGTGTTTATTAATAAATGAAAAACTGCATACAGATGCTTAGAAAATACCAGCGTCTGCTCTGCTCTGTTTTGGCGGGAAAAATATTTAGCGTGTTCACCTGTCGGAGGCTAAAAAGCATGCAAGAATTTTCATTGATGTCACGTGGGGCATATTTCATCAGTTAAAAGCGGTAAAAATATTTCTCTGGTTAAAATAGAAAATGTCACTTTGTAATACGCCAGTTCTATGATTAATAAATGAATAATGGTTTACAGATGCCTAGAAAAAAACGTCTGCTTTGCTTTGTTTTGAGGGGAATAATATTTAGCGTATACACGTGTCAATTATAAAGGGATTAAATAAGATTTAACCTGTATATCTTGATTGACTAGTTTTCACACCTTGTCGCATTGTTAACTGTTGGCTTATCAATAAGGCCCGCCTCAGGCGTCAACAGTTAAATAGTGTTTTCAACTTGAGCAAATCAGCGATCAGGGGAGTATTATTATTAATAAATGTATGCAAACATCACTTTTCTTCCTTTCATTTGAAACATTATTGAATTTCTCACTTTTTATCACCATGTTTGTGGCTTGTTTGATGGTTGCATTTACCGGTACATGCTTCTCATATCTCGATATCATACCTGTGCAAGTGTGTATTGCAATTTTCAGGTATACCGGTTTCTCTTGACAGCCCTTTCTCATGACAGCCCTAGCGTAAATACCTTAACGGTTAACCGCACAGGTATTTTACTGAAGTAAACACTAAAACGGTTGGTCTGCGGAAAACTACTATAGAAAAATTGTCGTGTCGGGAGATAAGGGCCATCGGACGGGAGACCGGGAGATGGGGTTCGAAATCGGGAGATATCACATGTATGCACTACATACACAGATCTACCAGATCTCCAGTGCTGTCAACAGTTAGTGACCTACATTTATCATTGGCTGATCAGTGTTTAGTTCTTGAACACCAAGGCTTCTATTAGCTAGTGAAACTTCATACACACAAAGGACTCACCCTGCCCAGTGCTCTGAACTGTTACTAACCATAATGGCTGAACACTGTTTAGTCTTTGTTTTAATCAATTCTCGATTGGCTAGGCTTTTAACCCTTATCCTGCAGAATAAATTAATTTAGCCACACCCATTTCTTACTATTCACCAATCAAATTGTTGAATTTGTGTCTTCGAGCATTCCGTCATGACAAATTTTAACTGCGCATGCCCAGCCATTCAGAGGGGCCAGGAATATGGCTTTCTGTCTGAAGGTTCCTCTTGATTCACTCCTTGTATGAGCGAGCAGGGAAGGTTCTGGCGAGACTGCACGAATGCGCAGGCTCGCCTGAACCTTCGCTGCTCGCATAGGCGATAAGTACCAAAATCGCTTGACGGGGCCCATATAATGTAATCGTTCAATTCACAAACTGCATGACAAGCAGTATAGATCCAGATCGGATGACTTCAGAAGCCATGTGATCTGGATCTACACAAAGAAGCCATCTGAGCTGGATCTACTCTGTTTGCAGGGCAGATGTGTTTGTAAAATGTGTGTAGCCTAATGGCATTACCTCTTTGTCCTGAATAGAATTTGACAGTTTAACCCTTGTTCTGCTGAGCCTGGATATGCCTTTTCTTTGAAACAATGTAGATCCAGATCAGATGGCTTCTGAAGAAGCCATCTGATCAGGATCTACATTGTTTGCCAATCAGATTGTGAATTTGTTGTAATAATTTGCTACAGGTAATCTGATTGGTTGATAATCGGTAGTGGGTGTGGCATATTTGAATATTCAGCAGGACAAGGGTTAAGTCCATATGGAGATTCAGGGGTGTCATGTTGAGTGACCTATATAATTTATTTATCATTCAAAAAGTGAAAATATATGGGCTGCACGATGCTTCCACGCAGAGCTGAATTTGGCCCGCACACTAGTACTGGTTAACCGCTTAGAGGATCTAAGCCTGTCCAGGAACAGCGGTGCGAGGCGGACCGTCCATGCTAATAAACCCTATTGGTTTCATTGGGCGACAGGGCTTGAGATGTCATTTCATCTCAATGTCGGGTAAAAGTCCCACAAAATTGGAAGCAACGTCTCCAAAATGACCTTTACAGTGTTGACGGGGACGTTTAACCTCAAATCAAACAAACAAACAAATCAAAAAGTGAAGGGCCAGTATCCCATATAGGGGTTTCCCATATAAGATGGGTTAATCCTAAACCCCGCCTTGTCTACTGACCTGTGGGGTAGCTTAAATCCAGCTGGTTTGTCATGTCCCTGGTGGGCCAGACCTTCTTGTTGGGCAAGACAGACAATGAAACATCTGGGGCCAGTTGTTCAAAACTAACGACATCGTTAGTTAACGTATTGTTAAAACTTTGATCATTCATTATGGCAAATATGCTAATATTTTGCTGAAAAAAATGTGAGCACCTTTTGCATACGCAAAAGCTTCTCACATTTTTTTCAGCAAAAATACCAAAATTTTGAATATTAACCCTTCTCTTGCTGAATATTCATCTAAGCCACACCCATTTCTGTCTATCAACCAATCAAAGTACTTGATGTAATTTATTGCTACAAATTCATAAACTGAATGCCAAACAGTGTAGATCCAGATCAGATGGCTTCTTCAGAAGCCATCTGATCTGGATCTACACTGTTTCCAAAGATAGGGCTTGTCGTGAACAGCAAGAGAAGGGTTAAACTTGCTAGAACAGTTAACAATATGACCACTAACGAGCTTGTTAAGCTAATGATGCTTTGAACAACTGGCCCTGATCAGTGGCTGACCACTTTTGGCACTAAACTGTATGTTCTGAAGATTAGGTACTCAGAGCATTAAGACATTATTTTGTCAATTATACTGTCACCAACAGCTGGTCACATATGAGCCCCGCCAAGCGATTTTGGTACTTATCGCCTATGCGAGCAGCGAAGGTTCAGGCGAGCCTGCGCATCCGCGCAGTCTTGCCAGAACCTTCGCTGTTCGCTCATACAAGCAGTGAATCAAGAGGAAGCTTCAGACAGAAAGCCATATCCCTGGCCCCTCTGAATGGCTGGGCATGCACAGTTAAAACTTGTCATGACGGAATGCTCGAAGACACAAATTCACTTGGGGGGCTCATATAATAAAGCAGATAATACATCCAGCATATGGCTCATTGGGGAGAGATTTTATAGAAAATCATAGTGGGCCTCCCTGGCCTAGTGGATAAGAGCTCTGCCTCTTTATCATTATGTCGCTCACCGCTGTAGGTTCCAGCCTGGTTTGGGTCACAGATGTGACACCAAGTTCAGGTTGTTTTTCTTCAGGCACTCCAGTTTTTATCCCACCTGATTAAGGATTGACTCAATATAAGTGAAATAACCTTGTAAGGGCCGTAAAACCATAAACCCCCCCCCCCCCCCCCCCCCCCAAAAAAAAAATAGTCATAGTTCTAGATAAGGAGGATCGAGAATTGAGTATAATTACTGTAATAATCCTAAAAAAATCTGACACCTTGCGGACTTGCAGTAATTCTCCTAAAATTTTAACAAATTTGTTCCATGATCCAGTAAGTATTCCAAAAGGTGAAGACAGAATCGCAAACAGAGTAGACCCTGATCAGACTGCTCCTTCAGGAGCAGTCTGATCTGGGTCTGCACTGTTTGCTTAGTATCTGTCCCAATACTTAGAATCATCCTTATTTCTTGTCAGAAACATATTGGGTTCGGGTCACATGTGAGACGCCAAGTTCTGCAACGGATTGTCAGGTGGTTTTTGTCCGGGTACTCCGGTTTTCGCCCACCTCTGATTAACGATCAGCCCGATATGAGTGAAATAGTCTTGAAAGGGCCGTAAAATCAAAAAAAAAAATATGTTGTGGGTACTTGTTAGAATTGCCTCTTACAAGCACAAGTACCCACAGCATGTTTTATCGAGAGAAAAAAAATTCTCCAAAATTTTATCAAAACTCTTCCAGATTAGACTGCATGTTGCTTCTGCGCATATTGAAATTGACCAAACTTGAGTACTGGTAAGTCGCTTTGGTCTAAGCCTGCCTAGGAAAAGTGGTGCAAGTTGGACCGCTCCTTAAGTCCTGGTGGTATCTTTGGGCGGCAGGGCTTGAGATGATCATTTTATCCGAGTGTCGGATAGACACAAAATCTGAAGCAATGTCTCCAAAATAATCTGAATAGTTTTGACGGACATTAAAAAACAAAAATCATTACTCTTCCTTATTGTAAGCTATGGGTAATGGTGGAATGATTTATATATTGGGCAATGTCTCCCAGCCTATGAGCCCATTCAATGTTTTACAGATAACCCTCTTCACACAGTACTCTGATGTCACAGAGACAAGAATCACATGTCTATACAGTGAAATCCCGCTATTAAGACCACCTAAAATTAAGACTAATTCTGCTATAAAAAGCTTATTTTGAAGGGTACACTTAATTTTTCTTTGTGGTCCCTGCCTACAATGTTCTCTGGTCAGGGACCACCTTTGGGACTTTCAAAAGTGGTCTTAAAGACCACTTTTGAACAGTCAGAAAGGTGGTCTTAATACAGGAATTTTACTGTATATATGGTTTATAGTCACATAGGCAAAAGCAGGTGGGATATTTTTGTACTTAGTAATTTTTATCCCCCGACCGAATAGGTTCGGGGGATATAGCGATCAGCCTGGCATCCGTCCGTCTGTCCGAGCGCATCCACGGGCATATGTTGGGTAGACATAAGTTGGGTACTTGCCGTTTATACCGTTAGTGTCCGAAAAAGTAGCCAACAAATTTGATGGGACATGTTGGGTACTTGTGCAAATTTTAGCTGATTGTTGGGTACTTATAGGTGAAAAATTAACACTGTAGTACCCAACAAATGTCCATCTGTACGAACGTCCGTCCGTGCGTCCATCCATCCGTCCGTCCGTCCGTAGACGCAACCTTGGGATGGCCCTAACTCCTATACCCTTTGAGATTCATTGATGGTTCTTGGCACAATTGTTCACAAGGCTGAGACGGCGTGTCATGCGCAAGAACCAGAACTCTGGATTGCATACTTTTTGAGTTATCTCCCCTTTTAATAAAATAGAATGACTACTTTGTGATGGCCATAACTCCAATACCCGTTGTGGTATGTTGATGGTACCTGGCACAGTTGTTCACAAGGCGGAGACGGCGTGTCATGCACAAGAACCACAACTCTGGTTGTCATGGTTTTTGAGTTACCTCCCCTTCCAATAAAATTGAGTGACTACCTTGTGATGGCCATAACTCCAATACCCTTTAAGATATATTGATGATACCTGACACAGTTGTTCAGAAGGCGGAGACCGTGTGTCATGCACAAGAACCACAACTCTGGGTGCCATGGTTTTTGAGTTATCTCCCCTGACAATATAACCTTTTGATGGCCATAACTCCAAAACCTTACAGATCCCCACCCCTAAACCATATATATTATTGTTCCTTATGATAAGACACATTCATTGACACCAACCTGGGGGCCCACCGGATGCGCTGGGGCCTTGCCCCACACCCTCCACTTCATAAAAGGCCCAATATCTTTGAAACCGTACAGATCCCCACCCCTAAACCATATATATTCTTGTTCCTTATGATAAGACACATTCAGTTACCCTAACCTGGGGGCCCCGGGATGGGCTGGGGCCATGCCCCACCCCCTCCACAACATAAAAGGCCATATATCTCGGAAACCGTTTAGACCCCCACCCCTAAACCATATATATTTTTGTTCTTTATGATAAGATGCATTCATTGACACCAACCTATGGGCCCCTGGGATGCGCCGGGGCCTTGCCCCACCCCCTCCACTTTATAAAAGGCCCAATATCTCGGAAACCTTACAGATCCCCACCCCTAAACCATATATATTATTGTTCCTTATGATAAGACACATTCAATGACACCAACCTGGAGGCCCCCTGGGATGGGTCCGGGCCCTGCCCCACCCCCTCCACTTCATAAAAGGCCATATATCTGAGAAACCATTCAGATACCCAACTCAAAACCATATATATTCTTGTTTCTTATGATAAGACGCATTCAGTGATACCAACCTAGGGGTTCCCCGGGATGCGCCATTGCCCCACCCCTCCACTGAAAAGGCAATATATCTCGGCAACCTTTCAGATCCCCACCCGAAAACCATATATATTCTTGTTTCTTATGATAAGATGCATTCAGTTACACGAACCTGGGGGTCCTCTGGGATGTGCCCGGGCCATGTCCTACCCCCTCCACTCCATAAAAGGCCCCAAATTCTCAGAAACTGTTCAGATCCCCACCCCTTATCCATATATATTCTTGTTCTTTATGATAAGACGCATTCAATGAGTCCAACCTAGGGGTCTTCAGGGGTGTGCTGGGGCCATGCCCCACCCTGCCACTTCATAAAAGGCGATAAATCTCAGAAACCTATCAGATTCCCACCCCTAAACCATATATACATTCTTGTTTTTTATGATAAAATGCATTCAGAGACACCAACCTGGGGGTCTCTTGGGATGTGCCTGGGCCATTCCCCATCCCCTCCACTTCATAAAAGTCCCAATATCTCAGAAACTGTTAAGATCCCTGCCCCCCACACCCATAAACCATATATTTTCTTGTTCCTTATGATAAGATGCATTCAGTGATATCAAATTGGGCTCTGTTGGGTCATCTCCCACCCCTCCACTTCATAAAAGGCCTAATATTTCAGATACAGAGTCCTCATGAAATGGGGGTTCATTTGGGAGACTTTATAATCAATAAATTAAAATCATACATGTCTGCCAGTGGCCAGTGCCTGCCTGAGCTCTGGTGAGCATCGTGGCCCATGGGCCTCTTGTTTCATTATCTCCCCTGACACTATAATCTTGTGATGGCCATAACTGCAATACTTTTGTGATATATTGCTGGTTTAATTCTGGTGCACTATCTATTGGTGAACAATCTTCTGAAGGCCATATTGGCTTTTGGTCGGGGGATTTGCCATCTCTTCCGATGGCTATTTTTTTGGTTGTAGCACAAAAGGCAAACACAGAGAATGTGTCTATGGAATATTATAGATCTTCAGCAAAAACAACAGAAAAGAACTGAAAAAGTTCCATTTTAGTCTTCCATGCATTTGTTGTGGACTTCACAATATTTCCAGAATGCCGGACTTTGATATTTTCTCACTCCTGGAATGTCGAAAACGCAGAACTAGATCTCACGGCACCAGGAAAAATGGTAACTTTAAACGTAAATCACGTGCGTTTAAACGAAACAATACTAGACTGAAGTGACTGTCAATTATATTATTAAATCATGGACGCCACTCTATGCTTTCATTTTTAAGTTCATTACCCGTTTCTGTTTTACGTCTTCTGGACACAGAGGCGAATAAATTCTACGATAGTTCTCATCAGTTATATGATGCGGCTCTCTTAACTAGAGGCTATACTCAGCATACTCTCCGTCCTTACATTGATTCTGAAATTAATCATAAACGTCATTTCTTCAAAATATCCTTCATTAATAAGGGTATGGATTTTATAGATTTGCCCAGTATCTTCCGTGAGAGATCGGTGCTTTCTTCCATTCCTGCTTATTTTCAAAATACTGAAACACCTATAATTTGCTATAAATATAACAAACCTGTTAGATCTATCATTTTTAATTTCAATAAACTTGTTTCAGATCTTGATATTGATACTAATACTCCTGATTCATGTGAATGTAAAAACTCAAAGTATTGCTATCCTGCTGCTGGTCATGTAATTACTGGCAATTTGAAAATTATTCCTGATTCTAGGATAAGGAATATAATTTCTAAAGGACCGAAATATCGGTTTCCTTCTAAAATTGATTTCAGTAAATGTAGAGATGAAATCGCAGTGCTTCCTTGAATGAATTCGGTAATCGATGGTGTAAGCGAGAGTATGTTGAGTATAAAGCCCTAAAGGAATGGAAACTTAGCATTTTAAGACTAGTGAATAAACGCATTTCTTTCTATTCTCAAAATACTAACTTATTACCTCCTAAGCCCAAGACGTCTTTACGTCATCTTAAACTAGGTATTCAAGAATTTCATAAGAAGTTTGTTTTGGCCCCTGCAGACAAGGCCGCTAACAACGTCGTCATTGTGTGACGGCTCCACTATGTTAACACGCTTAAGCAGGAGCTTGGTGGTACTAAGGCCTATGAACTTCAGCCTTTGGCTGAAGAGAGAGCTATAGTAGATAAACATGTTTGTCTTTCAGCCACCAAGTTTGCTGTGTGTGTTAACGAAGGCCAAGACAAGCTTCCTACGCTATACTGGTTACCAAAACTTCATAAAAAACCTTACAAAGCACGGTTTATTGCAAATTCTAGTTCTTGCACTACCACTGAAATTTCTAAATTATTAACTTCCTGTCTTACTGCTATTAAAACGCATGTAATTAAATATTGTGATAAAGTCTTTGAAAGATCAGGAAGAAATCTGTTTTAGTCTATAAAAAATTCGAATGAGGTTTTAAATAAATTGAAATCTAGACAGTTTCGTGCTTCTAGTCTGTCTACCTACGATTTTTCCACTCTTTACACTACACTTCCTCATAATCTTATAAAAGAAAAGCTTAATGATTTAATTGAATGGGCTTTTCACAGAGAAGATTCTCTCTATCTTGCATGTAATGTCAGAAATGCATTTTTCACTTCTAAAGAACATAAGAATTATACACTTTGGTCATGTCAGAAAGTGTGTGATGCCCTCACCTTTCTACTTGACAATATTTATATTAGATTCGGTACTAAGTTATTTAGACAAATTGTGGGTATTCCGATGGGTACTAATTGCACACCTCTTGTGGCTGATCTGTTCTTGTATTGTTATGAAAGAGACTTCCATTGATAACCAATCTGAAATTATTGAAGCTTTTAGCTCTACTTCTAGATATTTAGATGATTTATTAAATATTGATAATACCTATTTTGATGGTTTGATCAGTCAGATTTACCCCCTAGAACTTCAGTTAAATAAAGCAAATTCTTCTGATACCGAGGCCCCGTTTTTGGATTAACATCTATCTATTGTAGATGGATTTGTTTCGTGCAAAATTTATGATAAACGCGATGACTTTGATTTTGAGATTGTAAATTTTCCTTTTTTGGATGGTGATGTTCCTCGTGCGCCATCCTATGGCGTTTATATTTCGCAATTAATTCGATTTGCTAGAGTGTGTAGTCATGTAACTGACTTCAACACTCGTAATAAATTATTAACGGCTAAACTTCTTAATCAGGGTTATCGGTACCATAAACTACGCAAAGCCTTTTCAACATTTTATAGACGCCATTCTGATTTAATTTCAAAATTCAATATTGGACTTTAATCTCTTCTGCAACAAGGTCTATCGGAACCCGAATTTTATGGTGACTTAGTATATAAATTCAGAAAAATATATAACCGCAATGACTTCAGCACCCAATTTCGTAAAATCATTCTTCGATAAAAAAAGATTGGGTATAACATGGATATTATACGACAGACTGCATGCATGGTAGTTAACCCAATCACGGTTGGCAACTTTGCTTCCCTCTTTAATTGCACGCCGGTGGGTCAGGCCTCAGATTCTATGACGGCTCCAACGTAAAGGCTTATTGAAAATTAAAGAGATAATGTTGGTTGGTGCCTGATGCTCCGTCTCTGGTCGGGCTCATCGGAGTCTAACTGTTGGTTTTCTTTTGCTCCAGCATTTCAGTGGTTTCTTGCTGTTGAGTCCTCACTGTTGTCTCACCTCTGTGGTTCTTTGATTTCTGTGTTCACGGAGATGTTGCACTGATGAGTTAGGAGGCCTTCATGCGGACTGAACAAATTATTTGTCTAAATCGCGACGGAAGTAAGGGCGAGGATTGTGGTCACGTAAAATCGATTTAAGCCCCCCAGTGGAAATCTTCCACTGACCGTTCCAAGGCGGCTCTTCTGTGGCGATTTATTTGTGTTGTTGTTTGTTACTTACTTTTTTTTTTTTGTTTGGGTTTTACGGCCCTTTCAAGATTATTTCACTCATATCGAGCCGATCGTTAATCATAGGTGGGCGAAAACCGGAGTAGCCGGAGAAAAACCACCTGACCTTCCGTTGCAGAACTTGGCGTCTCACACGTGACCCGAGCGAGGCTCGAACCCACGGCGGTGAGAGACCTATTGACTAAGAGTGAGCGCTCTTATCCATTAGGCCACGGAGGCCCGTTTGTTACTTACTGTGTGTATCACTTGTGCTTTTTATTTTTGGATGGCCATATGGCCATTTTGTGGGAAAGTAACTGTCCATATGGCCTTCCTTTGTTTAGGTTTCCATTATGGTCTGGTCGCTTAATGTTTGTATTTCTTTCCCTTTGGTGTCTTTTATGGATGGAGTAAGTTAATTGTATCAATTCCTGATCTTTGTTTTACTTCTACTTCACTACAAATTGAAGGCAATGATCAGGAATCGATGCAATTAACCCACAGCTCCCTTCAGAGACACCAAGGGAAAGAAACACAAACATGAAACAACTAGACCCTAATGGAAACATCACTAGGGGAAAGCCAAAAGGACAGTTACTTTCCCACAAAATGGCCAATTGGCAATCCAAAACAAATTAATATAAGCAATACACACACTCGAAGACAAGCCATAACAAAAATAAACCATGACAGAAGAACCCTCTTGGAATGGTCAGTGAAACGAATTCCACTGGGGGGCTTAAACTGATTTTACGTGGCCACAATCCTCACCCCTTACTTCTGTCGCGATTTAGACAAATAATTTGTTCAGTCTGCATGAAGGCCAATGTCAGTTTTTGAACAGCGTTGGCATCATTGACTGGTTGGAAGTTTAAATCATCAGATATACCCTTGGTACGATGACAATAAGTAGCACAATGAGTAACAATGGCACAATGGCAATAGCAAAGCTATGAGTGACAATGACACAATGTAGTAGCACAGTATGAGTGACAATAGCATAGTGGCAATAGCAAAGCTATGAGTGACAATGACACAATGTAGTAGCACAGTATGAGTGAAATAGCACAATGGCAAAAGCAAAGCTATGAGTGACAATGACACAATGTAGTAGCACAGAATGAGTGACAATAGCATAGTGGCAAAAGCAAAGCTATGAGTGACCATGGCACAATGTAGTAGCACAGAATGAGTGACAATAGCATAGTGGCAAAAGTAAAGCTATGAGTGACCATGGCACAATGTAGCAGCACAGTGTGAGTGACAATAGCATAGTGGCAAAAGTAAAGCTATGAGTGACAATGGCACAATGTAGTAGCACAGAATGAGTGACAATAGCATAGTGGCAATAGCAAAGCTATGAGTGACAATGACACAATGTAGTAGCACAGAATGAGTGACAATAGCATAGTGGCAAAAGCAAAGCTATGAGTGACCATGGCACAATGTAGTAGCACTGTATGAGTGACAATAGCATAGTGGCAAAAGTAAAGCTATGAGTGACCATGCCACAATGTAGTAGCACTGTATGAGTGACAATAGCATAGTGGC
This sequence comes from Lucinisca nassula, assembly GCA_963580285.1. Taxonomy (NCBI): domain Eukaryota; kingdom Metazoa; phylum Mollusca; class Bivalvia; order Lucinida; family Lucinidae; genus Lucinisca; species Lucinisca nassula. The sequence continues at coordinate 135,750,289 of OY757022.1, forward strand.
AAAAGCAAAGCTATGAGTGACCATGGCACAATGTAGTAGCACTGTATGAGTGACAATAGCACAATGGCAAAAGCAAAGCTATGAGTGACAATGACACAATGTAGTAGCACAGTATGAGTGACAATAGCATAGTGGCAATAGCAAAGCTATGAGTGACAATGATACAATGTAGTAGCACAGTATGAGTGACAATAGCATAGTGGCAAAAGCAAAGCTATGAGTGACAATGACACAATGTAGTAGCACAGTATGAGTGACAATAGCATAGTGGCAATAGCAAAGCTATGAGTGACAATGATACAATGTAGTAGCACAGTATGAGTGACAATAGCATAGTGGCAATAGCAAAGCTATGAGTGACAATGACACAATGTAGTAGCACAGTATGAGTGACAATAGCATAGTGGCAATAGCAAAGCTATGAGTGACAATGATACAATGTAGTAGCACAGTATGAGTGACAATAGCATAGTGGCAATAGCAAAGCTATGAGTGACAATGATACAATGTAGTAGCACAGTATGAGTGACAATAGCATAGTGGCAAAAGCAAAGCTATGAGTGACAATGACACAATGTAGTAGCACAGTATGAGTGACAATAGCATAGTGGCAATAGCAAAGCTGTGAGTGACAATGATACAATGTAGTAGCACAGTATGAGTGACAATAGCATAGTGGCAATAGCAAAGCTATGAGTGACAATGACACAATGTAGTAGCACAGTATGAGTGACAATAGCATAGTGGCAATAGCAAAGCTATGAGTGACAATGACACAATGTAGTAGCACAGTATGAGTGACAATAGCATAGTGGCAATAGCAAAGCTATGAGTGACAATGACACAATGTAGTAGCACAGTATGAGTGACACTAGCATAGTGGCAATAGCAAAGCTATGAGTGACAATGACACAATGTAGTAGCACAGTATGAGTGACAATAGCATAGTGGCAATAGCAAAGCTATGAGTGACAATGACACAATGTAGTAGCACAGTATGAGTGACAATAGCATAGTGGCAAAAGCAAAGCTATGAGTGACAATGACACAATGTAGTAGCACAGTATGAGTGACAATAGCATAGTGGCAATAGCAAAGCTATGAGTGACAATGATACAATGTAGTAGCACAGTATGAGTGACAATAGCATAGTGGCAATAGCAAAGCTATGAGTGACAATGACACAATGTAGTAGCACAGTATGAGTGACAATAGCATAGTGGCAATAGCAAAGCTATGAGTGACAATGACACAATGTAGTAGCACAGTATGAGTGACAATAGCATAGTGGCAAAAGCAAAGCTATGAGTGACAATGATACAATGTAGTAGCACAGTATGAGTGACAATAGCATAGTGGCAAAAGCAAAGCTATGAGTGACAATGACACAATGTAGTAGCACAGTATGAGTGACAATAGCATAGTGGCAAAAGCAAAGCTATGAGTGACAATGACACAATGTAGTAGCACAGTATGAGTGACAATAGCATAGTGGCAATAGCAAAGCTATGAGTAACAATGACACAATGTAGTAGCACAGTATGAGTGACAATAGCATAGTGGCAAAAGCAAAGCTATGAGTGACAATGACACAATGTAGTAGCACAGTATGAGTGACAATAGCATAGTGGCAATAGCAAAGCTATGAGTAACAATGACACAATGTAGTAGCACAGTATGAGTGACAATAGCATAGTGGCAAAAGCAAAGCTATGAGTGACATGACACAATGTAGTAGCACAGTGTGAGTGACAATAGCATAGTGGCAATAGCAAAGCTATGAGTGACAATGACACAATGTAGTAGCACAGTATGAGTGACAATAGCATAGTGGCAATGGCAAAGCTATGAGTGACCATGACACAATGTAGTAGCACAGTATGAGTGACAATAGCATAGTGGCAAAAGCAAAGCTATGAGTGACAATGACACAATGTAGTAGCACAGTATGAGTGACAATAGCATAGTGGCAATAGCAAAGCTATGAGTGACAATGACACAATGTAGTAGCACAGTATGAGTGACAATAGCATAGTGGCAAATGCAAAGCTATGAGTGACATGACACAATGTAGTAGCACAGTATGAGTGACAATAGCATAGTGGCAATAGCAAAGCTATGAGTGACAATGACACAATGTAGTAGCACAGTATGAGTGACAATAGCATAGTGGCAATAGCAAAGCTATGAGTGACAATGACACAATGTAGTAGCACAGTATGAGTGACAATAGCATAGTGGCAAAAGCAAAGCTATGAGTGACCATGACACAATGTAGTAGCACAGTATGAGTGACAATAGCATAGTGGCAAAAGCAAAGCTATGAGTGACCATGGCACAATGTAGTTGCATGGTATGAGAGACATTGGCACATTGGCAATAGCAAAGCTATGAGTGGCAATGGCCAAATGACTGTGCCATAGCTATAAGTACAATGGTAAAGGGGCAATAGCATAGCTGTGAGTGACAATGGCAATAACATAGCTATGAGTTACAATGGTAATAACATAGCTATGAATGACAATGGCAAAAGCATAACCATTTGTGTCAATGGCAGTTTGATAGCTATTAGTATCAGTGGCATAGCAAGAAGAAATTTTTTTTTACATATAACAAGGAAAGTCTAGAAAAAGGTCATCCTCGTCTAAGAGAATTAAGGGCCCACCCCCTTCTCCAAATTACTTTTCATCAAGCCCCTGTATTTTAGAAGATCACATTCAGACTTGTGATGAGTGGGCTGACATTTTTAAAATTGTCATCAGAATTTGCTTCTCTTCAACTTAAAGTGTCTGCAAATCTTGAAATAACAGAAATGATTTTCATTCATTAACACCCCGCCCTTGCCCCAAAATGACCTTATAGCCATTATGTCAAGGTCACATTCTTCAGAAATTAACACTGAGTCTTGCCATGAGTGAGCTTTGTATTAACCAGATTTTTTTCTCTTTTAGATGGATATGTAAATCTTGAAACAGCAGCTGCAGAAATGATTACCATATACTGCTAAGCAGACAGAATAATTGCATAATCTTGTTATACGCTTCAGCCCGTAAACAGTGGTGGCACCGAATCCTGTCAAGTATAAATTGGATACTATAAGTGAAATAAATTGATTTTCCCAGAAATTATCACATTCCTTGTGAAGATATTACAGAAGGAAATGTCTTAAGGGGAATGGGAACACCTGGCAGATTCTTCCGCCATTTTTCAAAGGGAGACAAATTTCGAGACTTCCTGTTCGCTTTTCTATAAGCCCTGCCTGGCTGAAAAAGGGGTCTACTCTTAAAGGGAAGAATTTGCTCCGTTACGGAGCAAATTCTTTACTTTAAGAGTTGACCCCTGTTTACATGGGGGACAAAAATATTTTTGCAGGAGTTGCCTCCCCTGAAGGTGTTCCCATTCTCCTTAAGTGGAATGGATGCTCTTCCAGTGGAAACAACTCATTTAACCCATTTTGTACCAAATGGAATCTTCCTCCTGATATATAGTCGAACTTCGATGGCTCGAACCCCTTTGGGACCATGGAAATTTGTTCGAGACAGCGGTAGTTCGAGCCACTGTTGTATACTTCCAGAAAGTATAACGGGGGTATTTTTGGACTTCTTTTCGGTGTTCTGTAACATAAATGTATGCTTTGTGTAGTCATTAGAATCGCCTCATTGAGGCGATTCTAATGGGTACACACAGTATACATTTGCAAGATAAAAGTCTAAAATCTCCTTAATTATCCCACACATTTTCTTGTGCAGAGGAATTCCCTAGGGACTCAAAAACGTGTTCGACTCAGCCATGGTAATCGAGGCATCGGTGTTCGAGCCATCGAAGTTTGACTGAATAGCACATGTCCATTTCAAAATTTAGGAGTGTCAAGTTGTGCTTTTATGCTTTTTCCAAAATTAATTGGAAAATGGCAGAACTTTTTCTAAACAGTGTAGGCACTAATCAGATGCCGTGTTCTGTGGCACCCAACTGAATCTGCACTGTTTCCCAATTACCGTTTAGGGGCTTCTGGTACAGAAAGGGTTGAAATATTTTGTCTGCCCGAGAAATAGAAATCTACTCTATAAGGAAAAGAATTTGCTTCATAGGAGTAAAATCTTTCCTTTTAGAGTATATTTCCTGTATGAAATTGTCCTACAGTATTTCTGCAGAAATATTGTGACAGGATTCAGGCATGAAACTGGTATGAAACCTTATTTCCAATAGAATTTCCACAAAGAATTTTCAACCTTAGTTTTGCCTTTCAGACAGGATTCAGGTGGGAATCACTGTGGAAATATTTAGATTAGCAGGAAAATCGAAGCAGGATTCCTGCAGAAAAACATGCATTTTTCCTGCACGAATTGTTGACAGAATTCCTGCATGATTCCTGCATGAATTGTTGGCAGAATTCCTGCATGATTTATTGACAGGAATCCTGCATGAATTTTTAACAAAATTACTGTCGGTGTATTCTTGCAGAGTTCCTGCTAATTTAAATATTTGGTCCAGTTTTAAACATAACATATAATCTTAACATAAACTGTCAAAATTTTGAATTATCATACACACTAAGGAAGGAACATAGTTGTGCAGAAAAAGAACAAACTAAAAAGCTTGCATGCTACATACATATACACTATACATGTTACTTTTGAAATGACAATGACTTTCAAAGCATCATAGTGACTTAAGCACTTCAGTCTTTGTACATATGCACATTATCATACACAAATATGGGGGTGGGGTGCAATTTACTTTGCAAAAGTAAAGCTTTTGAAACCTCAGAGGTTAAGTATTTTCTTATCTCAATTTAAAATAATGTTATTCTAAAATACTAAAAAGTAAACTTACAAAGTCTGTAAATTGTAGTCTGAAGTCTTTAAAAACATTCTTTTGTACAACAACAAAAAGCCATGCAGTCACCATCCTAGATACTTTTGAATGTGTGTTAACTGCCAAAATATTATGTTACAGGAACTGATTCTGCCGTGTTTTCATGCCTGATATTAAACAGAAATTTGGTCAACATTTTCATGCAGTATTTCTGTTAAAGTCTGGAATCTGTAACCTAATTCCATTTACTGCAAGAGTCAGGCAAGAATAGTTTTAATGCAGAATTTCTGTAAAGGTTTGTCCATTTTCCTTGTGGAATCTGTTACAGAATTCCATGTACTGCAAGACTCAGACAGGAAAATAATTTTCCACAATGATTTCTGTTACTGACCACAAGGACTCCATGTGGAATCCTGTCAGAATTTTCGTACGGGAAACTCTTTTTTGGCGGGACTTACGCTACATATAATAGTTCATCTGTCTGTACTGACAATAAATTTGTGAAATGTTATGGCTGGTGTGTTCTAAGATGGCTGATGAGGTTATCTTGGCTCAAAACCCCCTGTTGCAGATTGAGCATTTAGAGAGGTCAGAAAAAGAAAGCTGTGCTCTTGCTTTGCACTGAGCATGTTTCTGCTCACCTTTACTGATTCTGAGGCTATTTATAGAAGCAAACAGAAAGTCAAAAAAAAAACACAGTTGTCTCCCATTGTAAAGTTGGCAGAAATATATCAAGTGTGTCTCCTCTCCTTACATTAAAAACTAAAAAAAAATATTTCATGGAAATTGGAGTCCCAGGAGAGCCAGAAACGTCTATGAAGCTGTGACGTTCAATTTTGTAACAGGATAAAAGACCTCAGTTTTAATTTGCATGACTGATTTAAAATCATGAAATTGTGCATGTGTGTAATTGGATGAATAGTGAAGAGTACATCTTCTGTTGTAGAGGGATTGTTGAAGAAAGACATAAAATAAAATGAAAACGAAAATCTCAGTAACTTCAATACTGGTAAAAGAAATTTCAAATCATGAGTCTTGTCACAATCATTTCGTTTATGATAGAAATAATTGATGTTTGATGACATACTCCAAAGCCAATATAAATCCATGCTTCTTGTTTTGTATCAATTAACTGATAAAAATCATCATCTTTTATATTTAAACTGCTTTACTGACCATTTAAACTGCTTTACTGACCATTTAGATGTGTCTAACCAATGTTGAGAAACAGGATTGGGTAGTCATCGAGGCAGTGCTAACGAGTACACACAGCTTAGCTTTATTTGATAAAAGAACAAGACAAAACAAAGAATAAAAGATAAAAGAATAGCCCTTAGTGACTCAGAATACCCTTACGAAAACACGCCTATACAAATACATTGTAAACATAACCGCAAAAAAAAAAAAATTGAAAATTTTTCAGATGCAAAATTGTGGTATTATACTTTACAGCAAAACCAAGCTGGAAGTTGTTGGTGTATAATGCTTCTGATATATATGAACAACACATGCACAAACCTAGTGTCAGATTTTAAAGCCTGAACAAAGTGAAATTTTGTTCTGAAAATTATCATGAGTCTTGTCACAATCATTTCGTTTATGATAGAAATAATTGATGTTTGATGACATACTCCAAAGCCAATATAAATCCATGCTTTTGTTTTGTATCTATGAACTGATAAAAATCATCATCTTTTATATTTAAACTGCTTTACTGACCATTTAAACTGCTTTACTGACCATTTAGATGCGTCTAACCAATGTTGGGAAACAGGATTGGGTAGTCATCAAGGCAATGCTAACGAGTACACACAGCTTTATTTGATAAAAGAACAAAAACAGCATTCCTAAGTCATCCCTATTATGTTTGCTCGGTGCTATGAATAGCCCTTAGTGACTCAAAATAGCCTTATGAAAACACGCCTATACAAATACATTGTAAACGTAACCGCAAAAAAAAAAAAAAAAAAAAATGACAATTTTTCAGATGAAAAATTGTGGTATTATTCTTGTTTTTGCTCAAAATATAGATTGTGGGTACTCATAAGAACGGCCTAATTGAGATTATTCTAATGAGTACCCACAATCTATATGAGGCGGTTCTAATGAGTACCCACAGTCTATATTTTAGAACAGAAATAAGAAAAATAAGGTATACCCCTGTGAACCCCAGTTTTACTTTATAAAGTGAGGTTCAAGGGGATCAGAATTATATTGGCATGTTTTCGTGATGCCTGTCTCAAACACATTTTCGTTGTCCCATGTGTTCAAGCACTTGAAGTTCAGCTGTACTAATATATTACTTCTATGTGAAGTTGAGTATGCTCATCACTTTCTCTTTACAGGTGTGGAAGAGATCTGGTGCCTGGTTCTTCAAAGGTTTACCTAAGTATGTGTTACCTGAGAAGAAGGCTGAGAACTCAAAGCATAGTGATGGCAGAGATTCATTGAAAGGATCACAAAAGGGGAGGACAGGGTCAATACGCAGTTACAACACTTGGAGCAGGGGGAGGGGAAATCAAGGTAAGAATAGGCCTGCACATAAAAAGAGGACTTCAGCATATAGTGCTGGGTCATTCAGATATGGAGGAACAGAAATTAAACCCTAGAAGTATCAAGCAAAATTGCAAAGTAGAAGTCTATTTTTTCTCATTTTTAAGAGAAATTCAGAAATTCTTTCCTGCTGATTTTCAAAATACTGAAACATGCATAATTTGCTACTATTTAAAAAAAAAATATGTTCAATCTATCGTTTTCATTGCCACGCTATTTTTAAGCATGGTGTGATATTAGGAGTCTATTTATCCAGCCATTGCTATAATGTTTCAGTTGGTCAAGCCGTCAACATTTGCGTTCACTCGAGCATTCACCCTAATGTAAGAGTCCATTTCTCATGAACTGTTAGAGTTTCGTTAAAAATACTTGGTATAAACTTCCATCTATGGATAGTAATTTTAATTGAACTTGACTTTGTGAACTATTGCGTCAACACTAGCATTTTTCTTAACCCTTGTCCTGCTGAATATTTTAATCTGCCACACCCACTATTGATTATCAACCAATCAGATTACTTGATTCAAATTATTGCAACAAATTCACAATCCAAATGACAAACAATGTACATCCTGATCAGATGGCTTCTTCTGAAGCCATCTGATCTGGATCTACATTGTTTCAAAGAAACGGGCATATCTGGGCTCAGCATGGCAAGGATTAATGTCCAAGTCAGTTTCCCAAGAACTATTAAGAGCTTCGTTAATGATACTTGGTACAAACTTGCATCTAGGGATTGCAACTTTAAATCAAGTATCCGTAGTTGACCTTAATCTATATTTAATGGTTTACTGAATTTGTGAACTACAGTCAAACCTGTCTTAGTGGCCACCTCTAATAAGCAAGCAACCTGTCTTAAGCAAGCGGGCATTTAGTTCCCGTAAAAGGCAAATGCATCAAAATTCACCTGTCTTAAGCATGCCCCTGTCTTAATCAAGCACATTTTCTCTATCCCTGAGGTGCTTGCTTAACACAGGTTGGACTGTATTATGCAATTCACCCTTTTTTCAAGAACAATAACTGCTTCATTAATGATACTTTGTACAAACTTCAATCAGGGATGTCAATTTTTAGCTCCCCTATATTAAGAGGAGAGCTATTGTAATCCGCATTTGCATTTCCATTTCCATTTCCCTCACACTGCGTTAAAGTTTTTCAAATGCTTATATCTTGACAGTCACTCATAATAGAGCATTCATATTTAGAACTTGGGGTACCTTGGAGAGTCACCTGATATTCCAACAGAACATTCCCCTGGGTTCGGTAGTGGGGCTAGGGGTCAGAATCTATGACTCCTTTGTAATACCGTATATAGTAGTCGCAGATAAGATTGACTAGGCGGGGCTATTCAGGTGTTGTAAATATATGTCAAATTCACTGAGTCCACAAGAAGATTTGGTAGAGTGCCTTTTGCATGCTTTCTGCAAGCGTACCAAATGGCTATATACGCCAGTGTTACAGTTGAATTCACACAATCGGGGGACTTGGTTTACCTTTTTGTTAATAGAACATTCCGTAGGCAGGTGCAAATGATAGCTCCGCCTAGTCAATCTTATCTGCGACTACTATACAAGTTTTTCATTCACTCATCACAGATCATTCATATATAGGAGTTGGGTACCTGGGAGAGTCTTCAGAGATTCCAAAAGAATTGACCCCTGGATTTATGCCTCGAGGTGGGGCTACAGGTCAAAATCTAGGACACATGTGTAATAAGTTATTTGCATTTCCATTATGCTAACAAATTATCACCACAACTGATGATACATCAGCCAACTATTGGTTTAAGTGTAAAAGAGTGAAGGTTATGGTGACCTACATTTCACGATGCAGGTTATCTACATTTCACAGTCCGGTGATTTTACCTTATATCTTGAAGACTATTTCTTGGATAAATGTCATACCTGGGATATTAGTTCCATGTGACCCGATGAATAACCTCAAAGAATATCTAGGTCAGTCTGACCTACATTTCATGATTCATTGATTTTAACTTATATGATGCAGACATGTCATACCTGGACTATAACTGGCATGTGACCTGGTGATTGATATCAAAATATTACTAGGTCAGTGTGACTTATATGTCACTGAGGCAATTCTAATAACTACACATAACATACCTTTATTTTACAGGAGAAAAAATATTATCCCCGCTATGCCACCTGGACTGGGGTTGTATTTAAATGCTAACTATCTCAAACTCTCCTAAAAATGAACAAATTTTCAGGGTCCTAAAGATTAGAATCTTTAGGGTTAAACCGAGTTTGACTAAAATATATTTGACTAGATTTTTGTTGTTCTTGGTAAACTGGAGTGACATTCTTTGTTATCATTTCCACAGCTAGTTACGGTGAAAGCAGTGATCATGAATCAGAAGAATCGTCAGACGACGATGTCAGCATTGGGAAGAGAAAAGGCCGAACTGGTTCAGGTAGAGTATGTTAGGATACCACTGTTTTTGTGTTTACCCATATTATACTAAATGGAACCTTCCACCTGATATGTAGCAGGAGGCAAGGCCTCCGCCCATCGGGGCTTGGAAGAAATAGATGGGCTGCATGATGCTTCCACACAGAGCTGATATCTGACCGCACACAAGTACTGGTAAACGGCTTAGAGGATCTAAGCCAACCCAGGCAAAGCAGTGTGAGTCGGACCATCCATGCTTATAAACCCTATTTGTTTCATTGGGCGACAGGGCTTGAGATGTCATTTCATCTCAGTGTCGGGTAAAAGTCCCACAAAATTGGAAGCAACGTCTCCAATATTATACCCAGTTAACAAGCTGAACACCTCTAAATCAACGCGAAATCGCCCTTGAAAAAGTTCAATCTCTGCGATGATGTCTAGCTGTTGCTTTGAAAATGCGTTACAAATTACAGTTTAAAGCATGAAAGAAACAGAAAATTTGATTTTTTTAGTGTAAGATAAATTTTTATTTCCCTCATGAACACCAAAAGTTGTATTTTTACTCGTGGCTACGCCACGCATGAAAATACTACTTTTGATGTTCATTCGGTGAAATAAAAATCGATCTTACACTGAAAAAATCAAATATCCTATATTTATTCAGAAGAGAAGAGTTTAACCCTTCCCTTCAAATGATAATCATTACTAGCAGACTGTGTTTTCAAACATACTTTTGCATACAGGCAAACAGCATGATCAGAAGTCTGATATGGATCCACACTGTTTACACCAATGACATTTAGAGTCAGCAGACAGACAACAAAGCAGATGATGATTGCTGTGATTGGCATCTTAAGGGCTATGAAGAAGACTTGGGTACCTGAAAAATGGCTGCTGTTTGTTACGAAAACATGCCTTTACAAATGCATTGTAAATTTTACCGCCGAAATAATGAACATTTTCAGACGAAAAATTGTGATATTTTTAGCTCGGCTGTTTTCGAAGAAAACGACGAGGTATTGTCATAGCTCTGGCGTCGTCTGCATCGCCGTGCAAAAACTTGGACATTTTGTAATATCTCTGTCAAAACTGAACATATTTACTTGAAACTCGGACTAGTTTTTCATTATGAAAAGGGGCTGCAGCCGAGCGTTGGCACCTGCATGAGGTGCTCTTGTTCTTATTTCTGCTCAAAATGTAGATTGTGGGTACTCATTGAAGTGGTTCTATCGAGTACCAACAATATATATTTTAGAGCAGAAATAAGAAAAATACGGTTTACCCCTGTAAACCCCAGTTTTACTATATACAAGTGGGGTTCAAGGGGTCAGAATTATATAGACATGTTTTCTTGATTTGTTTACAACAATGATTTTTAGAGTCAGCAGACAACAAAGGAGATGACAATTGCTGTGACTGACATCTTAAGGGCTATGGAGAGGACTCCGGTATCAGTAAAGCCATTAGTCTCTCTTTGAAAAATGGCAGCTGATTTATTCACATTTTTGATTGGGACCATAATTCATTACAGAAAGTGATGCAATCAGCCTAGGAAGTACACAGAGTGGTCAGCTATATACTGGTCACCTTAGAGACAGCAAGTCTAGCATAACTAGTGCTAATTATGGGCAAGGTCAACTGAGTGCAACAGAGAGTAGCCGTGGAGATGACCTTCAAGATGAGACTGACAATGATAGTATTGGAGGTGAGTGTAGTAGCATGGTTTCAGATTTCCTGGGCTGGTATATAACTACTTGTAAGGAATTGGGATGATTTCTTTATTTCCAAATACACACAAATCACTTTGTAGCACTATTGTTTGGGTCCAAAACTGAAACAGTATTAGTGTTATTCAAAACTAACAATGTTTAATTTAACATATCATTAAACTTTGATCATAGGATCCATCTTTAATCTGTGTTATACCCAAAAACATGTCATCACAAACAGTGTAATTAAGACCTTTATGTGTATAACCATATGTTGTTAGTTCAAATGACTGCGCCCCTGTCTATCGGGGCTTGGAGGATTAAATTGGGCTGCATGGTGCTTCCCCGCAGAGCTGCAACCAACTGAGCTTGAGTGCTGGTAACCTCTTAGAGTGTATAAAAAGTAGAAGTAAAACAAAGATCAGGAATCGATACAATTAACTTACTCCACCCATCAAAGACACCAAAGGGAAAGAAACACAAACATGAAGTGACCAGACCATAATGGAAACTTAAACAAAGCAAGGCCATAAGGACAGTTTCTTTCCCTCAAAATGGCCACATGGCCATCCGAAATAAAAAGACACAAGTGATACACACAGTAATTAACAAACAACAACATAAATAAACCGCCACAGAAGAACCGCCTTGGAACGGTCAGTGGAAAGAATTCCAATGGGGGCTTAAATCGATTTTACATGGCCATAACCCTCGTCCTTACCTCTGTCGCGGTATGCACTAATTTTGTTTAGTCCGCATGAAGGCATCCTAACTCATCAGTGTAACATCTCCGAGAACATACAAATCAAAAAACTACAGAGATGAAACAAGGTTGAGGACTCAACAGCATACAACAACAGAATTGCCCGGCAAAAGAAAACCAACAGTTAGACTCCGAGGGGCCCGGCCAAAGACAGAGCATCAGGCGCCAACCAACATAAAGAATACTAAAACAAAATAAAATTCCATTTATGCTTTAACGCTAGAACCGTCATATAATCTTAAGCCCGACCCATGGGTGTGCAATCAAAGAGGGAAGCAAAGTTGCCAACCATGCAGTCTGTTTTATAGCATTTATGTTGTATCCAATCTTTATATATCGAAGAACAATTTTACGAAATCGGGTACTAAAGTCATTACAGTAATTATAAATCAGGTACTAGTCATTATAAGCCTGCCCAGGAAAGTGGTGTGTGTGGGGCCACTTCTTCAACACTAGCAGTTTCTTTGGGATGTCATTTCATCTCGATGTTGGGTAAAAGTCCCACAAAATCGGAAGCAATGTCTCCAAAATGACCCAAACAGTGTGTTTGTGTGTGTTGGGGGGGATCTCAATAGTATTATAAAGAAGTTGTGGTGTATTTAAAATGGTGGAGGATTCTAGCTAGATTGTCGCTCTTATTACTATAACAAGCACATGTGACATAGTCCACTTTTTAACATCTCCAAAATGGATAATTCTGATAAAAAATGAAAATGATATTTTTTTGATACTGCAAACATAGGTTGTGGGTGCTCGTTAGAGCCACCATTTTTAGGCGGTTCTAACGAGTAAGTACAACCTATGTCTTGGAGCAGAAATAAAAAGAATATATACCCCTGTAAACCCCATTTTTGTTTTTGTTTAGTGGGGTTTGCGGGGTGTTCATTTCAAGGACTTGTTAAATTGATGTAAATTGGTTTCACCTTACAATGACCCATATTTGCATTTGTATAACACCGCTACCCACCTGCATATTATAAACATTTTCACCAAATATAAAATATTTCCCTCCTGTATGATAGGATTGCTATTAAAGGAAAGAATTGGCTCCAACCTGGATCATCTTAGGGAGCAAAATATTTCCTGTATAAGCACCCTGTGTAATTAGGGAAAGCGTTTACATTGTTCCTGGGTTTATGTTAGAAGGAATTTCATTCTGGCTGTGCCAGATATGCATTTTGTTTCCCCATAGTTCCAAGCATGTTCCTGGCTAATATGTGACCCCGGCATGACCCTTACCTACCTTGTGTCATGTGACTCTTTCAGGGTTTCTTTATTGTGTCAAAAACAACAAGAACAAAAAAAAGTTTTAATTATTGTATATATTACTTTGAAAAAGTCAAAGTCTAGTGCTGCAATTTTATTTTCGCATAATATTGTGGCGTGGATAAAAAAAAACGCAGAATTTGTTGCACCGTCTCTGTGATAAACTCTATTACAATGATCTAAATTTTAAAATAATGCTGAAATGAAGGAACTGATTTCTGTAGTTGATTATTTTTGGGGAAAACAATGCATGATACCCAGATGATATGTAAATATGTAAAGCCTTGCTTATTTCTCCAATCTGTCTTTTCCTTGTAAAAAGACATCTCATCTGAGCAGTGATAATGTTATTCATTATCTCATAGCAGAGGAAAGGACTTATAGAATAATGAAACAGATTATCTTCATAATTTTTCAATTCAAAATGATCTGCAAATCAAGACAAAATATACTTAATTGTTCAAATTTCAAAATTCAGTAAACATACATGCAAATATAAGAGTTTTGTGAATTACAAAAAGTAGATATTTGTAGATTTGTGAACTTAAATTCCGGGGATTGCGAACAAATTTGGAAAGCCACAAACATTCATGTACGTGAAAATAAGTACAGTTAAATGATTTCTTGGATCCCCTCATTCATATAAAGGTGCAGACCTTTTCCCATGAAGAGATACTATATAACCAAGCCGGCCTTGGTAGCTCAGTCAGATGTGCGTTTGTCTGGTGATCAGTAGGACGCAGGTTCAATACCTGCCAGGGTCAACAACATTCTTTCATGACGATTGATTATGAAACCTTTTCTATGGTCATTCTCTCCCCTATGCTGATTCAAGAAGGGCAGTTGTCAGTTTCTGCTGAATGTGCACAGTACTAGTTATCCGCTTACACATAAGCCTGTCAGAAAAAGTGTGGATAGGTAAACTAAGCAGCTCTATATGACCTAAATAGTGTTGACTGGGCTGTTAAACTCCAGTGCAAACAAAAGCTATATAACCAAGAAAATTATCATAAGTGATATTAAAGTTAATTGGTTGTTTAGCTGTTGTGACAGAAGGTATACTTTTGATGATGGAAGGTCAGTTGGATTTTCTCCGGTACTCTGGTTTTCACCCACCTGGGGTCATAAAAAGAAAACCTCCTTCCAAAAAAAATTACTTTTGATGTCACAAATGGCTTAAATAATACCAGTTTGCATTGTGCCAGACTACTGCATTAAGACTAAATGTACAAGGCTACTGTTAACCCTTTTTGTACCAAATGGAATTTTCCTCCTTATATATAACCCCGCTCCACGACGGGGCTTGAAGAAATAGATGGGCATCATGATGCTTCCACGCAGAGCTGAAACAGACCACACACAATTACCGGTAAACCACTTAGAAAATCTAAGCTTGCCCAGGTAAAGCGATGCGAGTCTGACCACCCATGATTATAAACCCTGTTGGTTTCATTGAGCGACAGGGCTTGAAATGTCTTTTCATCTCAATGTCGGGTAAAAGTCCCACAAAATTGGAAGCAACGTCTCCAAAATGACCTATACAGTGTTGACGGGGACGATATACCTAAAATCAAACGAACAAACACATATAGCAGGAGTCCACTTCAAAATTAAGGGGTGTCATGTTGTGCTTTCTTCAAAATTTATTTGGAAAATGGCTGAACTTTTTGCAAATAGTGTATTCCCTGATCAGATAGTATTTGAGGAAAGAAAAATAGTCCCTGCCGGATGAGCTTTTGTCATCAGACAGCAAGACTTACTTTGTAGAACAGAGATCCAAGTGGACAGTTTTTAAATCCTCAGCTATCAAAAAAGACTTAATCCTGGGTGGAGTTTGGGCGAGTTGAGATGGCCATTTTCAGCCCTGTCAATGCATACTTGTCAAATGAACAATGATAAAGTATTGAGAGATAGGGAAAGAATTAAGATCCTACATTCCTCATAAATTTGATAACTACTGCTTACCATAGTTGATACAGTAAAATTCTGCCATTAAGACAAGCCTAAAACTAGAATCGCGCAGTCATTGGCAAGCCATAGCATATCCCCACGGTTTTTTAAAGATACGCCACTATATAAGTTCTCAATTGCAACTCCCACCCTATCTTAAGATCAAAATTCCGAAAGTGTCATGCACTCCTCAGACCAAAGACCTATCAGTTCCCAAAGTTTCATGTTTCTATCTGAAACGGCGTAGGAGGAGTTATCCTGTAATCGTTAAAAAGGGGGTTATGGGGGTGAAAATCCAAGTTTTTGACCTCTGGTGACCTCAAACCTGACCCTAGGGGTCAAATTTTGATTGTTATGTATTCTATTCACTATGCCATTCCATTTGATATGTCACACGACCAGGTTCTGAAAACTTTGATTTTTTTACCCCCGGGGCACCCCAACTCCTGGCCTGGCCCCTAGGGTTAGGATCAAAATTTTGAAAGTGTAGCACTCCTCAGACCAAAGACCTATGAGTTCCCAAAGTTTTAAGTTTCTAGATATAAAAGTGTGGGAGGAGTTGTCCGGTAAGACGTACGTCCCTACGTACGTCCGGACGACGGAGACAATTACAATATCCCCACTTTTTCTTCGAAAAGCGTGGGGATAATTAAGTCTAATTCTTCTATTAAGTCCATATTTAAAAGTTTCCAGTTTTCTTTCTTTGTGGTGTCTACACCCAATATCCTTTAATATGAGACCACCATTAGAACTGCTCAAAAGTGGTCTTAATATAGGAATTTTACTGTATTAACTTCTTTATAGAGATTGCTAGAAAAGTTTTCAGTTTAATATCAGAATGACATCAACCATTTTGGTGATTTTGATAAGTGCACTTTATAGATCATAGATGTCTTTTTACTAACTTTTTCAAAACAACTTTCTATGCAGACCTGGACGCAATTGCTAACATTATATGGGCCCTGTCAAGCGATTTTGGTACTTATCGTCTATGCGAGCGGCGAAGGTTCAGGCGAGCCTGCGCATCCGCGCAGTCTCGCCAGAACTTTCGCTGCTCGCTTATACAAGCAGTGAATCAAGAGGGACCTTCAGACAGAAAGCCATATCCCTAGCCCCTCTGAATGGCTGGGCATGCGCAGTTAAAATTTGTCATGACGGAATGCTCGAAGACACAAATTTGCTTGGCGGGGCTTATATGATAATGTGCAAGATTGTTTTAATAGTTAGCCTACTCATATGAAAATTGGCAGAGCCAAGGATTTTCATGCAATGTGGAGCCTTAATTTCTCAGAAAATAAATCTGCTTGTCATGATTGTTGGTTAAAGTTTTATTACGTTATGAAAACACACCTATACAAATACATTTAAATTTTACAATCAAAAAAATGAAAATTTTAAGATGAAAAATTGTGATCTTTTTCTTATTTCTATTCAAACTAATTAGATTGTGGGGATGCATTAGAACCACCTCGATGAGGCAGTTCTAACGTGTACCCACAATATATTTTGGAGCAGAAATAAGAAATATTAGATTTACCCCTGTAAACCCCAGTTGTCACCCCCGCCCATCAGGGCTTGAAGAAATTGATTGGCTGCATGATGCTTCCACACAGAACTGAAACCGACACACACACGAGTACTGGTAAACCGCTTAGAGGATCTAAGCCTTCCCAGGCAAAGTGGTGTGAGTCGGTTCATGCTTATGAACCCTATTGGTTTCATTGGGCGGTGGGGCTTGAGATTTCATTTAATCTCATTGTCAGGTAAAAATTCGTAATAGAAATGGAAGGTATACAAGAAAAATAGTCCTGTATGGGTGTGAGGGGTGGATAGAAAAATTTTACGGCCGAAACTGATACTTTCTTCCTGATGTTTTTTACCTGATACTTTTTTTCCTGATACTTTTTTCCTACATTCGATCACCTCTAGTGTGTGAATTGTTGAGTAAGAAGTCAGTTTGTAGGTAAGTTGTAAGTAGACAAATCATTCCCACTGCATGCTCAGTGATTTGATCTACTTTACAACTGACAACCAAGCTGTGATTTATTACTGAACAATTTGCTACTAGAGATGACCTATTTCTTAACCCTTTTGGTACAAAATGGAATCTCCCTTATATATAGCACGGGTCCTTTTCAAAATTTAGGGGTGTCAGGTTGTGTTTTCTTCACAATTTATTTGGAAAATAGCTGAACTTTTTGCAAAAAGTGTAGGCCCTGATCAGACGCCGCGTTCTGCGGCGTCTGATCTGGGCCTGCACTATTTGCCAGAGTACCCGTTTTGGGGTATCCGGTACAAAATGTGTTAAATAAAAATCCTCTTATCAATAATGAAAAATGTATCTAAAAATAGCATATTGACCTTTGAACCCTATTCCAGCTGCATAGAAAGTTGTTAATATCTCTTGCTAGTGTTCCATCATAAAATATTCCACCAATAACCAGATATTATCCAATTTTATCAACATATTCATCATTTTTGTCGTGTCTGCTTTAAGCATGGCACGACATAGCGGTTGAACTTTCCGTCTGTCCGTTGATCAAGCCGTCAACATTTGCAACCACCCTAACTTTCACCCTAATGTAAGAGTCCCCCACAGGCGTGACATAGCTTTCGGTGGAATTTTTGTAATGTCTTTAAATGTTACATTTAAAACTTCAGTCAGTGTTTATTGACTACATCGTATATTTGTAGTGTTCGATCTTGAGAGCCCTTTGTGCAAACCATTATGAAAACTCGCCTGTACAAATACATATTAAATATTACACCGAAAAAAAACGAAAATTTTGTAATGTAAAGTTGTGATAATTTTCTTATTTCTGCACAAAATATAGATTGTAGGTACTCGTTAGAACCGCCTCAATGAGGCGGTTCTAACGTGTACCAACAATCTATATTTAATCGATGAGGCGGTTCAAACGTGTACCTACATTCTATATTTTAAATATAGATTGTTGGTACACGTTAGAACTGCCTCATTAAGGCAGTTCTAACGAGTTTCCACAATCTATATTTTTGAGCAGAAATAAGAAAAGTAAGGTTTACCCCTGTAAACCCAAGTTTTAATATATAGAAGTGAGGTTCAAGGGGGTGACCATAAAAAGTCTCCATGCCCTACATCATAGTGTAGTTTATATTTTCTTGTCCTTTGGGATCATTGATTCCATTGTTGAATTTTGAAAATATTTGAGGTCACTGATGAGGCCTAATTGGCCAAAACTAGCTAGTCTGCCCAGGAAACATGCACACTCCATATTTTCCAGTTCTGTGATGTATTCTTTGCTTCCAAAGGATAACCCTTTCTAGAACATATTCAAGGGCGGGGGTCAGAATTGTATAGGTGTGTTTGCGTAATGCAGTGCTGGCAGTGAGGCTACTAAAAACTGTTCTTCAGGAAAACAAGAGAAACTGTTTAACTTTATCCTGCTGAACACAAAAGCCCCTACCTTTGCAAAACAATGTAGATCCAGATCAGATAGCTTTGGATCTACATTGTCTTTCAGTTTGATACATTATATCAAGTAATTTGATTCAGTTTTGCTTATAACCAGAAATGGGTGTGGCTAAACTAATTTATTCAGCAGGATAAGGGTCAATGATAGATTCAGTTTGAATTTATTGTCTTTGTTATTTGCCATTAATAGACTAGCTAAAGGGAGATAAAATTTGAGGACAGAGAAGGTATCTGATATTGGTATATTGGTGGAATATTTACTGATAGCTTAGACTATATCTTACCCTTTGTTTGTTCTGTTTTGTCCCCAGGTTATGGAACTGCACCTACTGTTTCCCGTCGTCATTCCTCTGGCTATTCTTCTAGTCATTCAACCGGTCATCAATCTGGCCACTCGGCTGGTCACTACTCTGGCCATTCTACTGGTCACTACTCTGGCCACTCGACCCGTCATCACTCCAGCCGCTCAGCTGGACATACCGGTCAGACTTCTGGTCATACCGGTCAGACTTCTAGTCATACCGGTCAGACTTCCGGTCACTCGTCCAGTAACTATCGCAGAGACTCACGCTCACGTCATTACTAACATTCGGCACTACTTAGGCTTTTTATAATAATAGAACTTGCTACATACAAGCTATATAAAACTATCAACATGCTTTATAGATGAGTTTGCTAAATGGACTTTAAAATTATGTGAACTTCTCAAATAGAGAGATTTGCCTTTTCAAAGTTGTTATAGACAAAATAATGACACAGAATGCTACATACAAGCTATAAAACTATCAACATGCTTTATAGATGAGTTTGCTAATTGGACTTTAAAGTTATGTGAACTTCTGAAATAGAGTGATTTGCCTTTTTAATGTTGCTATAGACAAAATAATGACTCAGAATGC
Organism: Lucinisca nassula; assembly: GCA_963580285.1. NCBI lineage: Eukaryota > Metazoa > Mollusca > Bivalvia > Lucinida > Lucinidae > Lucinisca > Lucinisca nassula. The sequence goes on from OY757022.1 coordinate 135,770,110, forward strand.
TACATACAAGCTATAAAACTATCAACATGCTTTATAGATGAGTTTGCTAATTGGACTTTAAAATTATGTGAACTTCTGAAATAGAGTGATTTGCCTTTTCAAAGTTGTCATACAAGTCATAGTGTAGACAAAATAATGACTAAGAATGATTGGAGATGTTTTCTTTGACCCTTTTCCCGCTGAACACAACCCCTACCTTTGTAAACAGTGTAGTTCAGATCAGATGGCTTCTGAAGAAGCCTTATCCTGCTGTTCACAACAACCCCTATCTTTGCAAACAGTGTAGATCCAGATCAGATGGCTTCTGAAGAAGCCATCTGATCAGGATCTACACTGTTTGACTTGCAGTTTGCCAATTGAATGAATATATTTTATCAAGTAATCTTATTGGCTGATAGTTGGTAACGGGTGTGGCCTAACATATTCAGCAGGATTATGCTTTGGATCCCGGCAACAGTGTTAAAAAGAGGTTGGGATGTAGCTTTTTGAGGACAATATGACCAAATTATTAACATTTGAAACCCTTTCCACGCTAAACACCATGACACCTACCTTTGCAAAGAGTGAAGATCAAGATCAGATGGCTTCTGACAAAGCCATCTGATCAGGAACTTCATTGTTTGTCATGCAATTTGTGAATCGAGCAAATATGTCATGAATATACAGTAATTTGATTGGTTGATAGTCAGAGATTGGTGTGGCTAAAATTAACTTATTCAGCAGGACAAAGGTTAAGCTATCACATGCAGTTTTGCTTTGTGAAAATATTTATTATTCTGGATTAATCTGTATTCAAATATATTGAAAAATTTTCCAACAATAAAATGAAAGTTTTCAAATAAAAGATTTCTGATATTTTTCATATTTCTGCTCAAAACATAGTTTGTAGGAACTCGCTGAGGCGGTTCTAACGAGTGGATACTCACTGAGGCGGTTCTAACGAGTATCCACAATCTATGTGTTTGAGCAGAAATAAGTAAAATAATGTATACCCCTATAAACCCCAATTTTACTATATAAAAGTGGAATATAAGGGGGTCAAATATATGCAGACATGTTTTCGTGATGGGAAGTGATAGACAATCAAGGACTATAGCTAGGAGTGTTTTGACTTGTATGATAAACCTTGATCAGGCTTTATATAGGATGAAAATGCTTCAAAAATTCCGATAAATTCTTGTTTGAAGTTGAGTGTATAATTCAGCTGTAAAGATAATTAGAAATCTGGGCCCATTTGTTTAAAGCTAACATTGTTGTTAATTTAACATTATGTTAAAACTTTACTTATTCAGTTCAGTAAATTCCCTGACATTTTTTGCTGAATAGCTAATCAAGTTTTTACTGGCATCTTGAATATTTGGTTTGCTAGAATAGTTATGATTCTACAACTAACAAGCTTGGGCAAGTTGTTCAAAGCATTGTTAGCTTAACAAACTCAGTGGTGGCCAAATTGTTAACTGTTCTAGCAAATGCAGTAGCTAATACTCTGAAATTTTTGCTGAAAAAAATATTTTTTCTTGGCAAATATATTAGCATATTTGCCATATTAAATGTTCAAAGTTTTCTTATGTTAACTAACAACATCGTTACTTTTGAACAATAGGGCTAAAAACTAGGCCCAGATCTTATTACTACAATAGAAACTATGCAATATAAAGATAACACAACCTTGTGACATAGTGAATGAGTTTATGGCTCCAAAAGAGATATTTTTACTATACTCATTTTGTTTATGTTTTTCTTATTGCTATGTCAAACTACATTTATCATATGACGTCGCGTCTGAGAGTGTAATAACGCCATGTAATATTTTCGATAATCCACTAGTGGATTAAATATGCAAATCAGCTAGATACGTCCCGTAACGTTACAAAGTCATGTACGACGTCCTTAACGACGTCGCGTTTACTAATGGCGAAATATTTACATTTTTGTAAACAAATCATGAATAAAATGCGTTTTAAAAATCATATGATAAATAGAATCTTGCATTCGTGCTCATGTATCATTGAATTTATTAAACTCGTTGAGAAAAAGGGATAAAATGCTCGGCAAAGCCTCTCATTTTATCCCTTTTCCTCAACTTGTTTAATAAATTCAATAATACATGACCACTCATGTAAGATCCTCTATGTACTAAACACAGATTGTGGATGCTCGTTAGAACCACCTCATTGAGGTGGTTCTAATGAGTACCCACAGTCTGTATTCCGTCTGTAGGTGCTTATCACAATGATGTGGCTCTAACAGGTTCCTACAATCTGTATTTTTGTTTAAAAATAAATGAAAATTATATATACCATTGAAACCCCACTTTTCTCCATAATATATATGGCGGGGTTAGTAAACCCCAATTTTCTCCATATAAAGTGAGGTTTGTAAATGCCAATTTTCTCCATATAAGGTGGGGCTTGTAAACTCCAATTTTCTTTTCATATTTTGGGGTTTGAAAACCCCAATAATCTCTCAATAAGGTGGGGATTGTAAATGCCAACTTTCTCATAATAAGGTGGGGTTTAATTGTAAACCCCAATTTTCTCCTGAAAAGTTGGTGTTTGTAAACCCCAATTTTCTCTTAATAAGGTGAGATTCATAAATCTTAATTTTCTCTTAATAAGGTAAGATTTGTAAAACCCCAATTTTCCCTTAATAAAGTGGGGTTTGTAAGCCCCAATTTTCTCCATATAAGATGGGGTTTACAATGGTATTCATTCTATGGACTTGTTCATGTGATCAACCTGGTTTCCAGTTTAAATGAAGAATTATGGTAAGTTATTTGTAAAGGGAGATTATTCGAAAGGAACAAAAAACTATACATGAAGAAATGTTTGAAGAAGTTGTTTAATATAATGTGCCACAAAACTCAAATTTTGAAAAGACAAGGGACGACTTTCAACCCCAGTATTAACCTATGTCCTACTGAACACCAAAACCCCTATTTTTTACAAACAGTTTAGGTCTAGATTAGCTGGCTTCATTTTACAAACAGTGTAGATTCATATCAGATGGCTTGTGATTTGTATCCACTCTGTTTGTTATGCAGTTTGTGAATTTAACAAAATACCTAATATCAAGTAATTTGATTGGTTGATAGTCAGAAATGGGTGTGGCTAAGTTAATTAATTCAACAGAACATGGGTTAATAGGTGATTTGAGAGCCATCATGTAAAGGGAACAAAAAATGCTCAGCTATGAATGTAAGAGTGTTATCAGTCCATGTTCACAGCTCGTGATGAAGAGGGATAACAGATAATTCAGAGATAATTTTCTTTATTCTTGTTAGAAACCTATGTTGTGGGTACTTGCTAGAATCGCCTCCTCAAGGTGATTCTAGCAAGTACCCACAACATATGGTTTAAGTGAGAAATAAGGAGGAAAATTATCCCTAAATTATCCTGCTTACACCTTCTCATCAAGAGCTGTGATGTTTATTGTTTGTTGATCTCAGATATAATCAATTGGTGTTCAAATATTACGTTTTTGGTATAATTGTGGTTTTTTTTTCATTATTATTTTTCATATTTTTCTAGTCATGTTTAATTTTTTGTTTTCAACTTGTTTTTAGCTCACCTCAAGATGAGTTATTGTGATCGCTTTTTGTCTGTCGACCATCCATCCATCCATCTGTATGTCTGTCTGTCAACAATTTCTTCAAATGACATCTGCGAAACCACAGTGCCAATTTTAAAATAATTTCACAGGAATATTTCTTGGGTGACAGTTTACCAGAATTGCTAAAATGGATCGGCTCGGCCGACCAAAATGGTCGCCAGAGCTAAAAATACAACAACCTTTAAAATATATCTCCTCCTAGGCTAATAGTCCAATTTCAAAATAATTTCACAGAAATGATCCTTTGTTGATCCTCTACCAAAATTGTTAAAACAGTTTTGCTTCACTGAATGGCTACCAGAACTGAAAATAGAAAAACATCTCTTAAGTTAATTATCCAACTTCACAGAAATGTTCCTTTGTTGGTTGGTTGTTTTGAGTTTAAAGATACGTTAACCCATTTGGTCATTTTATGCCATCTCCCAGAGAAAGGGAGAAAAGAGGTTGAAGCGATAGTTGAGGAGGTGAAAATGAGGGACAGATGAGAAAGAGGAAAATGAATGGAAGTGCAGAAACAGAGTAAATATGAGACTCACCCTCAACACTTACCTGCTGCAAGGACAGCAAGCCTTAATCCATAAGTCACTATCAACTGGATGCCCCAGTGATGCAAGATACATGTCAATTTTGCCTCACCCAAACACCCTATTCCTTTGTTAACTCTCTACCAATATTGCAAAATGGTTCCACTTCACTGAAGAAAATGGCTTCCAGAGCTAAACATAGAAACACTTCTAAATGACATATCCTCATAGGTCAATGGTGGTATTTTAAACCCAATCCACAGAAATGTCTCTCATACTTTTGTTCTAAACTTTATTAAATGGTATGGCTCAGCTTTGGTTTGTTCCTATGAAATAACCCATGTATTCCCCCCCCCCCCAACACCCACACCAGGAAAAAAGATTTTCTGAGTTGCTTTCCTTGTTGTTTTTAGCTCACCTGTCACGTAGTGACAAGGTGAGCTTTTGGGATCACTTTTTGTCCGTCGTCCGTGCGTGCGTCCGTCCGTCCGTAAACTTTTCTTCAAACGACATCTCCTCCTAAACCACTGATCAGATTTTGACCAAACTTCACAGGAATGATCCTTAGGTGGTCCCCTTTCAAAGTTGTTCAAATGGTTCCGGTCCGTTGCACATATAGGTCACAGTAGCCAAAAATAGATTTTTTTCACCGAAAACTTAAAAAATCTTCTTCTCTGAAACCGCAAGGCCCAGGTCTTTGATATTTGGTATGAAGCTTCATCTAGTGGACCCCTACCAAGATTGTTCAAATTATAGTGCTGGAGCTAAAAATGCCCCCGCACGGGGGCCCTTTGGTTTTACATGGGCTTATATAGGGAAAATCTTGAAAAATCTTCTTCTCTGAAACCCCAAGGCCCAGGTCTTTGATATTTGGTATGAAGCTTCATCTAGTGGACCCCTACCAAGATTGTTCAAATTATAGTGCTGGGGCCAAAAATGCCCCTGCACGGGGGCCCATTGGTTTTACATGGGCTTGTATAGGGAAAATCTTTAAAAATCTTCTTCTCTGAAACAGCAAGGCCCAGGTCTTTGATATTAGGTATGAAGCTTGATCTAGTGGACCCCTACCAAGATTGTTCAAATTATAGTGCTGGAGCTAAAAATGCCCCCGCACGGGGGCCCTTTGGTTTTACATGGGCTTATATAGGGAAAATCTTGAAAAATCTTCTTCTCTGAAACCCCAAGGCCCAGGTCTTTGATATTTGGTATGAAGCTTCATCTAGTGGACCCCTACCAAGATTGTTCAAATTATAGTGCTGGGGCCAAAAATGCCCCTGCACGGGGGCCCATTGGTTTTACATGGGCTTATATAGGGAAAATCTTTAAAAATCTTCTTCTCTGAAACAGCAAGGCCCAGGTCTTTGATATTAGGTATGAAGCTTTATCTAGTGGACCCCTACCAAGATTGTTCAAATTATAGTGCTGAAGCTAAAAATGCCCCCGCACGGGGGCCCTTTTGTTTTACATGGGCTTATATAGGGAAAATCTTGAAAAATCTTCTTCTCTGAAACCTCAAGGCCCAGGTCTTTGATATTTGGTATGAAGCTTCATCTAGTAGACCCCTATCAAGATTGTTCAAATTATAGTGCTGGGGCCAAAAATGCCCCCACACCAGGGCTCTTTTGTTTTACATAGGCTTATATAGGGAAAATCTTTAAAAATCTTCTTCTCTGAAACTGCAAGGCCCAGGTCTTTGATATTTGGTATGAAGCTTCATCTTGTGGACCTCTACCAAGATTGTTCAAATTATAGCCCTGGGGCCAAAAATGCCCCCACTCCGGGCCCTTTGGTTTTACATAGACTTATATAGGGAAAATCTAGAAAAATCTTCTTCTCTGAAACCACAAGGCTTAGGTCTTCGATATTTGTTATGACGCTTCAGCTAGTGGACCTCTATAAAGATTGTTCAAATTATAGCCCTGAGACCAAAAATGCCCCCGCCATGTGGCCCTTTGGTTTTACATAGACTTATATAGGGAAAATCTTTAAAAATCATCTTCTCTGAAACACAAGGCTTAGGTCTTTGATATTTGTTATGAAGCTTCAGCTAGTGGACCTCCACCAAGATTGTTCAAATTATAGCACTGGGGCCAAACATGCCCCCGCTCCGGGGCCCTTTGGTTTAACATAGACTTATATAGGGAAAATCTTGTTTTACATAGACTTCTATATGCAGGGTAAATCTTTAAAATCTTTTTCTCTGAAACTAGAAAGCCCAGGTCTTTCATATTCGATATGAAGCTTCATCTTGTGGACCTCTACCAAGATTGTTCAAATTTTAGCCCTGGGGCCAAAATTGACCCTGCCCGGGGCAAACTTGTTATGCTTTGGATCAGGTGAGCGAACCAGGGCCCTCTGGGCCCTCTTGTTTACTGGTTCCCCATTTTCTGATGCAGTTTTCATGGCATTTACTGGGTTCAGTTTCTGTTCTGTACGCAAACAGTTTGAACTTTCATCAGCATCTGATCTGGGTCTTCTTTGTTTGCAGAACATGACACTTTTTTCTGTGTCATTCCAGACTAGACTTTATTTCTTGCATCAGATGCAACACTGACCTCTTTGAACTTAGAATAGCTCAGAGCTTTGCTACAAATATATAAATAAAGTTCTGTTGCCTGGGTTGATAGTCAGATGGACTTCAGCATTAAGGAGGTACGGGTGCTTATTAACCCTTTTTGTACCAAATGAAATCTTCCTCCTTATAAAAAGCAGGAGTCCATTTCAAAATTTAGGGGTATCAGGTTGTGTTTTCATAAAAATTTATTTGGAAAATGACTGAACTTTTTGCAAACAGTGTAGCCCTGATCAGATGTCTGATCTGGGTCTGCGCTGTTTGCCAGGGTACCCATTTTGGGGTTTCTGGTACTAAATGGGTTAAATTGTTGGAGTGGGTTTGCTCTGCTGAACAAAATGTCCATATGGCTGCAGAGGTAAAAATAGAAAAAATCTTCAAAGAATAACTGCTCCTAGGCCAATGGCTCAGTTTGAAAATATCTTGACAGAAATGTTCCTTGGGTCCAAAAGTGCTCAAGTGGTTCTGTTCCACTGTACAGAATGGCTGTCAGAGCTAAATATACAACAATGTTAATACATCATAACCGTGGCCCCCGCCCATAGGGGCTTGAAGAAATATATGGGCTGCATGATGCTTCCACGCAGAGCTAAATCCGGTCCGCACACTAGTACTGGTAAACCGCTTAGAGGATCTAAGCCTGTCCAGGAACCGCGGTGCGAGGCAGACCGACCATGCTAATAAACCCTATTGGTTTCATTGGGCGACAGGGCTTGAGATGTTATTTCATCTCATTGTCGGGTAAAAGTCCCACAAAACTGGAAGCAACGTCTCCAAAATGACCTTTACAGTGTTGACGGGGATGTTAAACCTCAAATCAATCAATCAATAGTACATCATAACTCAGGTGAGCGAATCGTTACTGTCTTCATTCAAATAAGCATACTGTGTTATATCCGTAAATATGTTCTATTTGGCAACAGACATACATCATCACCATCATCATCATCACTATTGTCAGTATCAGCATTATCATAGTCATCATCTAATTGGGTGCTCAGAGCACACAGAGGTTTGTCTTCATCACTAAAACAAGCCTATATAATTTTGACCCTCTCCAACCCCCTTTATACAGTAAAACTGGGGGTTTAAGGAGGATTTACATTACTTTTCTTATTTCTGCTAATAACATAGATTGTTGGTACTCGTTAAAACCGCCTCCCAGAGGTGGTTCTAACGAGTTCCAACAATCTATGTTTAGAGCACAGATATGAAAAATATCAGATTTTTTATTGGAAAATTTTCAGGTTTTTGGGTGACAAAATTCTGAATATATTTAAATAGGCATGTTTTCATGCTGTGATGATGACCTATTCTAGGGATATATACTTATTTCAAGTCTTAGACAAGTGCAATAAAGATGAAGTCCTAAACAGTTGACATCCCAAAGAAGGAATACTAAATCACATCTGTAGAACATGGTCTGTTTTGAACTGCACAATGATCTAAGAACTAACATTTTGGTCCTTGAAGAAAAGAAGCACATTTGACACAAAAAGTGCTTAAAGTTCAAGTTGAAAATTTCTTTAAAGAAGTTGAGAATGACATATACCTACATTTTTGTGTTTATAATAATTTTTGGTATATTCATGCATTCCTTTTCGTGTTAACTTTTTTTTTTGCTCTCTTTTCCTAGTTTGATATTAGTTTGGTTTCAGTTTTTCAGCTTGCTGTGACCATCAATACAGTTTGTATTTATGATTACTTAACCCTTATCTTGCTGTTCACGACAACCCCTATCTTTGCAAACAGTGTAGATCCAGATCAGATGGCTTCTGAAGAAGCCATCTGATCAGGATCTACACTGTTTGGCATTAAGTTTATGAATTTGTAGCAATAAATTACATCAAGTAATCTGATTGGTTCAAAGTCAGAGATGGGTGTGGCTAAAATGAATAATCAGCAAGAGAAGGGTTAAAGTGATGAAAACATCTCATATTATTTTTAAGGAGACTTAGCACCTCAAAGGGAGATAACTCCCATCCCAATGATTTTTTCCCCTTTTCACAAAGGCTACCCTTAAGCAGAATGGATACTCACTCATGAGATGCAACTCTTTCAAATATAGTTTTACCTCTCTTGTCAGTAGGCTCTAGACATTTCCATTGAAAGTAAACCCCCTTTTTGAAGGGTCTATGATGAAAGTAAAGCAAAAAACATGTCCTGAAAGTTTGCTCCCTTGAAACAAAAGTATAAAAATGTTGGAAAATATGTCAGGTGTGTGTATTTATCTTGAAAGAAAGCCTATGCTAATTCTTGGTTTGTTTGTTTGTTTTGGAGTTTAACAGCCCAGTCAACACTATTTTAGGTCATTTTTGAGCCGGTCGGTTTACCTATCCACACTTTTCCTGTGCAGGCTTATACTTAAGCAGTTAACCAGTACAGTGCACATTCTTCCACAAGAAACTGACAACTGCCTTTCTTGAATCAGCGGAAGGGAAAGAATGACCATAGAAAAGATTTAATGATCAATCTCCTCACAAGAATGTTGACGTCCCCAGCAGTTATCGAAACCGCATCCTCCTGATCACCAGTCAGACGCACACCCCGAGCTAATTCTTGGCCTAGTGAGTAAGAATGCGTACTCTTAATCATTAGGGTGCTCATGACTGTGGTTCAAGCCTCACTGAGGCTACATGATCGTGAGACGCCAAGTTCTGTAACAAAAGGTCTGGTGGTTTTTCTCCGGGTACTGAATTTTTGGCACACCTGATTGAAAATTGGCTCAAATTGTGAAATAATCTTGAAATGGCCGTAACCCCCCCCCCCCCCCCCCCACCCCCAAAAAAAAAAAAATAAAAAAAAAAAAAAATATTCTTTTTATGCCCCCAACTTTGAAAAAGTTGGAGGGGCATATTGCTTCTGCCTCGTTCGTCTGTTCGTCCGTTCGTCCGTCCGTTACACTTTTGATGCATAGCATAACTAAAGAACCATGTATGCTAGGGTTTTGAAATTTCATATATGGATTCCTCATGGAAAATTAGCTGACGTGTATTTTTTTTTTTTAGTCCGGATTATGCCCCCTTCAAGAGTTATTGCCCTTTGAAATTTTTTTAATAAAATCTTGTCAGCAAGATATCTCAAAAACTATTGGAGCTAGAGCCTTGAAAGTTGGTGATTATATTGGTGGTGATGAGTAGATGAACTGATTAACTTTTGACAAAATTCTGAAAAATACTTTGTGAGTTATGGCCCTGTGTCATTTTGGTAATTTGTACCCATTGTAATGTATGCTAAAAGTGATGCATAGCATAACTTTAGAGCCGTGTATGCTGGGGTTTTGAAATTTCATATATGGATTCCTCATGGAAAATTAGCTGACGCGTATTTTTTTTCTTGTCCGGATTATGCCCCTTTTAAGAGTTATTGCCCTTTGAAATTTTTTTAATAAAATTTTGTCAGCAAGATATCTCAAAAATTGTTGGAGCTAGAGCCTTGAAAGTTGGTGAATAGATTGGTGGTGATGAGTAGATGAACTGATTAACATTTGACAAAATTCTGAAAAATACTTTGTGAGTTATGGCCCTTTGTCATTTTGGTAATTTGTGCCCATTGTAATGTATGCTAAAAGTGATGCATAGCATAACTTTAGAACTGTGTATTCTAGGGTTTGGAAATTTCAAATATGGATTCCTCATGGAAAATTAGCTGACGCGTATTTTTTTTCTTGTCCGAATTATGCCCCTTTTAATGGTTATTGCCCTTTGAAATTTTTTTAATAAAATTTTGTCAGCAAGATTTCTCAAAAACTATTGGAGCTAGAGCCTTGAAAGTTGGTGAATATATTGGTGGTGATGAGTAGATGAACTGATTAACTTTTGACGAAATTCCGAAAAATACTTTGTGAGTTATGGCCCTTTGTCATTTTGGTAATTTGTGCCCATTGTAATGTATGCTAAAAGTGATGCATAGCATATCTTTAGAACCGTGTATGCTAGGGTTTTGAAATTTCATATATGGATTCCTCATGGAAAATTAATTGACGTGTATTTTTTTTCTTGTCCGGATTATGCCCCTTTTAAGAGTTATTGCCCTTTGAAATTTTTTTAATAAAATCTTGTCAGCAAGATATCTAAAAAATTATTGGAGCTAGAGCCTTGAAAGTTGGTGAATAGATTGATGGTGATGAGTAGATGAACTGATTAACTTATGACAAAATTCCGAAAAATACTTTGTGAGTTATGGCCCTTCGTCATTTTAGTAATTTGTGAAAAACTTTGTCATCGTTCTAGCACCTACATTTCTTCACCAATTTCAATATAACTTCACACAAATGTTCCTTATAAAAAAAAACTCGAGCGAGTTAGACTTTCAAGGTCATGACCTCAAGGTCAAGGTCACTGTGGCTATTTTTAGAAAAACTTTGTCATCGCTCTTGCGCCTACATTTCTTCACAAATTTCAATATAACTTCACACAAATGTTCCTTATAAAAAAATCTCGAGCGAGTTTGACTTCAGAGTCATGACCTCAAGGTCAAGGTCACTGTGGCTATTTTTAGAAAAACTTTGTCATCGCTCTAGCGCCTTCATTTCTTCACCAATTTCAATGTAACTTCACACAAATGTTTCTTATGACAATATCTCAGCGAGTTTGACTTTCAAGGTCATGACCTCAAGGTCAAGGTCACTGTGGCTATTTTTAGAAAAACTTTGTCATCGCTCTAGTGCCTACATTTCTTCACCAATTTCAATATAACTTCACACAAATGTTCCTTATAAAAAAATCTCGAGCGAGTTCGACTTCAAAGTCATGACCTCAAGGTCAAGGTCACTGTGGCTATTTTTAGAAAAACTTTGTCAGTGCTCTAGGGCCTACATTTCTTCACCAATTTCAATATAACTTCACACAAATGTTTCTTATGACAATATCTCAGCGAGTTCGACTTTCAAGGTGATGACCTCAAGGTCAAGGTCACTGTGGCTATTTTAAGAAAAACTTTGTCATCACTCTAGCGCCTACATTTCTTCACTGATTTTTATATAACTTCAAACAAATGTGCCTTATGACAATATCTTGAGCGAGGTCGACTTTCAAGGTCATGGCCTCAAGGTCAAGGTCACTGTAGCTATTTTTAGAAAAAAATTGTCATTGCTCTAGCGCCTACATTTCTTCACCGATTTCAATATAACTTCACACAAATGTTCCTTATGACAATATCTCTAGCGAGTTCCACTTTCAAGGTCAAGGTCACTGTGGCTATTTTTAGAAAAACTTTGTCATTGCTCTAGCGCTTACATTTCTTCACCGATTTCAATATAACTTCACACAAATGTTCCTTATGACAATATCTCAAGCCATTTCAACTTTCAAGGTCAAGGTCACAATGGCTATTTTTAGAAAAACTTTGCTATCGCTCCAGCGCCTACATTTCTTCACCGATTTTAATATAACTTCACACAAATGATCCTGATGACAATACCTCGAAAGAGTTCGACTTTCAAGGTCAAGGTCACTGTGGCTATTTTTAGAAAACCTTTTTCATTGCTCTAGCGCTTACATTTTTTCACCAATTTCAAAATCGATTCACACAAATGTTCCTTATGACAATATCTGTAGCGAGTTCCATTTTCAAGGTCAAGGTCACTGTGACTATTTTTAGAAAAACTTTGTCAATACTCTAGCGCTTACATTTCTACACCAATTTCAATATAATTTCACACAAATGTTCCTTAAGACAATATCTCGAGCGATTTCGACTTTCAAGGTCAAGGTCACTGTGGCTATTTTTTGAAAAAAACTCATTGCCCTAGCGACTACATTTCTTCACTGATTTCAATATAACTTCACACAAATGTTCCTTATGATAATACCTCGAGTCAGTTTGACTTTCAAGGTCAAGGTCACTGTGGCTATTTTTAGAAAAACTTTGACATGGCTCTAGCGCTTACATTTCTTCACCGATTTCAGAATAACTTCACACAAATGTCCCTTATGACAATATCTCGAACTAATTCGACTTTCAAGGTCAAGGTCACTGGGGCTATTTTTAGAAAATCTTTGTCATCGCTCTAGTGCCTACATTTATTGATGGATGTTAATAGAACTTCACACAAATGTTTCTTATGGTAATATCTCGAGTTGCTTGGTCATGACCTCAAGGTCAAGGTCACTATGGCTATTTTTAGAAAAACTTTGTCATTGCTCTACCGCCTACATTTATGATTTTAATCTAACTTCACACAAAAGATGCTTATGTTAATATCTTGAGCAAGATCTACTTCGCGGCCATGGCCTCAAGTCAAGGTCCCTATGACTATTTTTAGAGAAATATTGTCATCACTCTAGAACCTACATTTATGGATGGATTTTTAAACAAACTTTACACAAATGTTGCATATGATAATATCTCAAGCAAGTTGGACTTTTGCCATTTCAGTGTTTTCCACACACGAAGTTGTCTTGTGCGAGGGGATTTGTATCGCATGCGATGCCTTGTTTTTTTTAATAAAATCTTGTCAGCAAGTCCATATCTTGAGAACTATTAGAGCTTCATTAATCATTCTTGGTACAAACTTGCATCCAGGCATTGCAACTTCAACGCAAGCATCCATATCTGACATTGACCTATATTTCATGGTTCACTGACTTCGTGAATTATTGCGACCACCCTGACTTTCACCATTTCTCGAAAACTATTAAAGCTTTTTAAATTATAATTGGTACAAACTTACATCTAGGAATTCCAACTGCAACGCAAGCATCCATATTTGACTTTTACCCATATTTCATGGTTCACTGACTTTGTGAATTATTGCGACCACCCTGACTTTCTATCTAATGTAAGAGTCCATTTCTCAAGATCTATTAGAGCTTCATTAATTGTATTTGGTACAAGCTTGCATTTAGGAATTGAAACTTCAATGCAAGTATCCATTTCTGACCTTGACCTACATTTTATGGTTCACTGACTTTGTAAAATAGTGTGACAACCCTAACTTTGACCCTGATGTAAGAGTCTGTTTTTAAGAGTTACTTGGTACATGCTTGCAACTAGGAGTGAAATTTTTATGCAGGCATCCATGTTTGACCTTGACCTAGATTTCATGGTTTGGTGACTTTGCGCCCCCACAGGCGCGACATAGCCTTCGGGGGAATTCTTGTTGTATGTTTTTGAGTCTTTAACAATATTTGTTGAATATTTTGCCAGCTAAGGTCAAGCAAAGGTTGGGGGCATTGTGTTTTACAAACACCATTTCTAGTTTTTTTATGTAACTGAACATAGGTCCAGATTCGGAGGGGTACTGAGAATCTTTTGGGGATATTTTTATTACCCGGTATTTCATATGTTGTGGGTACTTGTTAGAATTGCCTCAATGAGGCAATTCTAACAAGTACCCACAACATATATTTCTATCAAGAAATAAGGAAAAAATTTCTACAAGTACCCACAGTATACGTCACTAACAAGAAGTAAGGAAAATTATCCCCAGTTGACCTCTTTACCCCCCGACCCATCCCTTATCTGGAGCTATGTTTTGACACAGGACAAAGAAAAACTGCTGTCAGTTTCCAGAAATAAGCTCCTTTGGAAAAGAGGTGTTTTATTTGTTCTGGTGGAGTAAGTCTTGTTCATATAAAATCAAAACAGCTAAACTTTTGTCTTGACTTTTTTTTCTTTTTTATTTGTACCATTTTTGTAAAACTGTTGTCCATGTTAGTGTTAAACAATAAACTTTTACAGTTTCAAGTTTTATGCCTATTTTCTTTAACTTCCAGTTCTAATGCACTTGCCTATGCAATGCTGTGTTGGATTATAATATAAATGTCAAAAATTTTACAATATCAAGTTTTTAGCTCACCTGAGCAGGAATTGCTCTCAGTGAGCTATTGTGATCAGTCAATGTCTGTCATGTGGCGTGCCTCGTACGTTGTCAACAATTTGCTTTAAATGCGAACTCCTCCTTAACCCTGGGGCCTATTTGATTCAAACTTCACAGGAATGTTGCCTGGGTGGCTCTCTGCCAAAATAGCTAAAATCGTTCTGCTCCAGTGAACAAGGTGGTCTCCAGAGCTAAAAATAGAAAAATCTTCAAACGACAACTCTTCCTGTACCCTTGGGCCAATTTCAAACTTATGTCATCCTGTTATGAAAATGCTGGCTGAGCGTCTCTAACATTGGGAGGCCATATTGAAATATGTAGGTTTGAAGGGTAGTTTCTATTTAACCCTGAAGAAGAGGGGAGCTTATGGAAAATTTGGAAAAAAGAGTTGAAGAAAAACAAGTTGCAGGTGTTATAAAAATCATTTCCTTACAATAAGAAAACTACAAGTAAATGTTTTTATCATCATGTGACTTTCAATTTGCTTTGTATTGGCTCATCAGAATATAGCCGTCATGGCTCACTGGCCTCTAGAGACCTGCAGATGTCTGGGATCACAAGATTGAATGTGAAAAATGAGGACGCTGACATAGATGTTGCCTTTACCAAATACAGCAGCAGAGTTCACTCCAATGGTGATGACGATGACGAAATGCCTTCTTCTCCTGACAGCGACAGTGGAAGTAAGTGCAAGTCTCACTCTGTCAGTTTTATCCTACTGATTGATTCCCATTTAACCCATTGTATGCGGGAAACCAATAAAGGGTACCTTGGCAAACAGTGCAGGCCCAGATCAGACGCCTTAGAACGCAGCGTCTGATCAGGGCCTGCACTATTTACTAACAGAATTTTCCATCAAAAATAGAATAAAATGAAAAAAGAAATTGGCCTGACACCCATTATATTAAAAATGGACTTGTCCAACATATAGCAGTGGAAGAGTCCACTAACATACAATGGGTTAATTGCCAATCACAACAGTTGTTATCTGCTTTGTTGGTTACTTTAAAGTCATTGTTGCAAATATTGTAGACCCAGATCAGACTGCTCTTATATAGGAGCAGTCTGATCAGGGTCCACACTGTATGTTGAAAAATTGGCAAGAACATGCAGCAGAGGGCATAAACAAGATGATATTTTCAGATGCAGTTTTTCTTGGCATGTTAAGGGTAGATCTGAGTTGGCTGAAAACCGGAGTACTTGGAGAAAAACCTCTGACCTTCTGCTGCAGAACTTCGTGTCCCAAGCAATCCAAACAAGGCTTGAAGACAACGGGTTTGAGCCTAGGTTGGATCAAATGTGGTGCCCGGTTCAGGAATGGAAGGTCATGTTTTTCTCTCGGGAGTGTTGTTTTCATCCATCTCTGATTAATGATCAGCTGGATATATGTTAAATTATCTTGAAAGGGCCATCAAACCACAATGAAAGGAAAGACTCATAAAGTGAAAAAAAAAACTTATTACAAGGATTTTTTTCCGAAGATGCTTTTGAATATGTGGGTTGGGAGCTTCTTAGTTGGGAATAAATGAGGTGTGTCAACATAACACTTGTGCACATGTTGGAGAAAGATTTTGGCTTGACAGTGTCAAATTTGTCACCAGTGAAGCCTTGTTTCAGTCTGCATTCATGTTCAGAATACAGCCTTCTCTGTGTGCACAAGGAAGCTGTGGTCACTGTGCACAGCCGTGTGCTCAAGTATCATCTCTACTCTCCTTAGAACTAACTTTTTTTTCACATAAAAAATTTGATATTTTTCTTATTTCTAGTCCATCTAAGGATTATGGGTGCTCGTTAGAAACACTAAAAAAGACCATTCCATTGAGTACCCATAATTTATGTTTTTGAGCAAATACTGAATATCCCCATAATTTTCTGAATATAAAGTGGGGCTCAGAGGGGTATTCATTACACAGACTTGTTTACCGGATGATTAAGACTCATCAGATTTGCAGATGCTTAGGCAGGGTAAGAGCAAAAACAAAAGAAACAGCGAAATTATTGGGTCCTGGGTATGACGTAAAAATGCATCCAGCTGTGACACTCTAAATGAGTGTGGGAATGTGAGGTTGCCCATTATCACAGTTGCCTCCCCACCTTCAGGGTTATGAGGCTGCCACAACCTGGGTGGCAGAGCTAGGCAGCAACCATCTACAGACCGATGGCTTGGTGTACTAGCTACTGTGGTTTGGCGGATGATCCTTGCTGTACAAGGACAACGGTAAAGCACACCTGCCCTAGTGAGTTGGGAACGGCGGCTTGCTCAGGTGCCGTAAAAGAATTGAGTAGGGACGTCAGCCAGGACAGGCGGTCCTGTAAACTACAACCGTCAAAACATATCATGGCAGCTACAAATTCAGAATCAAGGTTAGGCGGTGCCAACAGACAACAAAGCTCTGTTGGTGACGTCTCCGGCTTGGCCTCCTCTCAGGTGTGGGAGGCAGGGTCGGGCCATTGTGGCGAATCAAGCAAGCACCTGAGGAAATTCAGGGTGGGAACACTCAATGTCAACACCCTGAGAGGAAGAGTTTGCGAGGTAGTGGAAACACTATCCCGCAGGAAAGTGGATGTCTGTTGTGTCCAGGAGACCAAATACCGTGGTGGAAACTGCCGCACGATCAAGGGCAAGGACACCAAGTATAAGCTCTACTGGTCTGGAAACGATAAAGGCACTGCTGGTGTAGGAGTGTTTGTGGCAGAAGAGTGGATAGAGAAAGTTTTTGAAGTGCAAAGAGTCTCAGACAGAATCATCATGGTGAAGCTTGTAGTTGGCCAGTGCGTGGTTACCCTTCTGTCTGTGTATGCCCCACAGAGGGGTTTAAGTGCTGAAGTCAAGGACTTGTTCTTTGACCAACTGCGTGCTGTGACTGCCAGGATCCCAGGATCCGAACTCCTGATCCCATGCGGAGATTGGAATGGCCACGTAGGCCGTGCAGGCACTGGATACAAGGAAGTGCATGGTGGGATCGGGTATGGTAGACCTGAACCAGATGTTGAGGGTGAGAGGATTCTAGAGTATGCCCTGGCTTTTGACCTGCTTCTTGGAAACACATGTTTCAAGAAACGTGACAGTCATCTTATCACATACAAGTCAGGAAGCGCAGCGACGCAGATAGATTTCATCCTTTACCGCAGGACAATGCGCAAACTTGTCACAGATGTGAAAGTTATCCCTGGAGAGGAAGTAGCCCTGCAACATCAGCTACTCATATGCGACATGAGGATTGATGTGCCACCAAAACCCAAGCGCAAGTTCACCCCCAGACTAAAAGTTTGGAAGCTGAAAGAATCTCAGACAAGAAATCATTTCCAGGAGGTTTTCAGCCAGCATGTGAGTGCTTCGGCAGGTGTAGCAGATGCTACCACTGAGGATATATGGAACAGCATCAAGACCGGTCTGCTCAAGACAACTGAAGAGGTGTGTGGCACAACACGGCCCCACCGCTGGCGTCGCGAAACCTGGTGGTGGAATGAGGATGTTAATAAGGTCATAGCAGCCAAGCGGCAAGCCTTTAAAGCTTGGAAGACTGGTAAGGGCACCCGTGCATCATATCTTGCGGCCAAACGCATAGCCAGACGTGCGGTGCACCATGCTCGCCAAGAAGCTGAGAAGGAGATCTACAAGAATATTGACCCTAAGTCCTCAGAAGTATACCGTCTTGCTAACCAGATGAGAAGAGAGAATGCCGATGTTGTAGGTGACAAACCAGTAAAGAATGATGCAGGGGAGATGTCAATGAGTGATGACTCAAAGCAGAGGGCCTGGTTAGAACACTACCAAAGGCTACTCAATGTTGAGTTCGACTGGGACCCAGACCACCTGTCTGATGAACCACCAGTGGAAGGGCCACCCATCCCAATCACTATTGATATGGTTAAGAAGGCTATCTCTCAGATGAAGACTGGCAAAGCACCTGGTCCCTCTGGCATAGTGGTGGAGATGATAAGAGCTGCAGGTGATGCGGGTGCCTCGATGATCCGTGACCTTGCAGCTGCAATCATCCGTGATGGGAAGGTACCCTCTGACTGGGAACAGAGTTTCATTGTCTGTCTCTACAAGGGCAAGGGTGATGCATTGGAACGGGGCAACTACCGTGGTCTCAAGCTGACAGAACAGGTCATGAAAGTCCTGGAGAGGATTGTGGATGGCCTCATTAGGCAGTTGGTGTCCATCGACGATTCCCAGTTTGGCTTCGTCCCAGGAAGAGGCACAACAGATGCAATTTTTGTTGTCCGACAGCTGCAAGAGAAGTATCTGGCGGCCAACAAGAGACTCTACATGGCTTTTGTAGACCTGGAGAAGGCATTTGATCGAGTGCCTCGGAAAGTCATCTGGTGGGCACTAAGAAAGCTTGGAGTGGACGAGTGGATTGTGAAACTGGTCCAAGGGATGTACGCAAATGCTCGGAGCCGTGTCCGCGTTGGTGATGGTTACAGTGAAGAATTTGAGGTGAAGGTGGGTGTTCATCAAGGCTCTGTTCTCAGCCCACTGCTTTTCATCATTGTGCTTGAAGCCTTGTCATGCGAGTTCCGCTCTGGAGTCCCCTGGGAGGACCTGTATGCTGATGACCTTGTCATCATAGCTGAATCCCTTGAGGAATGTGTCAGGAGGCTCTTAACTTGGAAAGAGGCAATGGAGGCGAAAGGGCTGAGAGTGAATGCAGGAAAGACAAAGATCATGATCTGTGGTACAGGTCTGGACCTCTTGCAGAGTACAGGCCAGTTCCCATGTGCTGTATGTCGCACTGGAGTTGGCAGCAACAGTATCTTTTGTAATGGCTGCAAGTTCTGGGTGCACAAGAAATGCAGTGGGCTCAAACGCTTGATAGAGGACCCTGAGTACAGGTGTACACGGTGCCAAGGAACTGCACGCCCCTTAGATGGCAGACCACAGAGGGAAGTTCAAGTCGGATCAGACAAGCTGGAGGTTGTAGCTTCCTTCTGCTACCTAGGTGATATGCTCTCTGCAGGGGGTGGTTGCGACCTTTCAACTACATCACGTGTGAAAACAGCCTGGAAGAAATTCAAGGAGTTGCTACCAGTTCTCTCTTCCCGCCACCTCTCGTTCAAGACACGTGGCCGTGTGTATAGCTCTTGTGTGCGGAGCGCAATGCTCCATGCCAGTGAGACATGGCCATTGACAAAGCCAAACCTCCAACGTCTACAGCGAAATGACAGGGCAATGATCAGACAGATCTGCAATGTCAAGCCACAGGACACTGTCACCATCAGGTCCAGTGAGTTACTGGAGCGTCTTGGCATTGAGGACCTGGACCTCATCCTGAAAGAGAGAAGACTTCGCTGGTATGGACATGTGGAACGCTCCAACGGTGCAATCAAGACTGCCTGTGACATACAGGTAAGTGGAAAGCGGGGGCCAGGAAGGCCCAAGATGACCTGGAAGCAGCTAACAGAAAGAGATTGCAGAGAATGGAAGCTCTCTGCTATCGATCCTCATGATAGACAAGCCTGGAGATCTGGTGTAAGATCTGCCATGCGTGCAGCAAGCCAGCTACCTGGAAGGGGGCCCACTTATGTGGACGTTGCCCCTGTACCTGCACGTTAATCAAAAATCCGTTGATGATGATGTTTGATGATGATATGTGGTCCAAATGTTAAAGGTGCATTATTGAGCTCTTGGTAAAAAATGCTTCCAAACATAAAATACATATAGCCGGTATTTTTCTTTAAAACAATACAAATGAATGCATTTTATGCAAAAATGCGAACAATTATGATGACAGGTAAATGAGTTTGAGAGGGATTCCCTAACTAGGTTTCGAACACTTAGTTAGATCTATTTTTAGTTAGTGACAAAAATAGAATCCCCATATATGACATTATGCGACGTTCATTTTTGGCCTTGTTTGCTTATGCCATGCCTGAATCGGAAAAAAATATGACGCTGAATACCATGCCATAAGTAACAACACTCAGAGACGATACTGTCGCCATGTATGTGTAAGGTGACAGATTTATTTTTTGAACGAAATTCCGAACACATGTTCAGAGCGAAGGGTAAACACGAATGAAAACGACCATTTTCACAAAGTTCCGAAGCTGTATTTGGCTCAAAAAGTATACACATGACAAAAACCGGCCCCAATAGCTCAGTTGGTAGAGTGTCCGCTCCGGGGAACGGGAGGTCACGGGTTCGATCCTGGGCTGCGACATACCAAAGTCGTTAAAAATGGTACTAGCTGCTCCTCGCTTGGCACTCAGATTTACGGGGTAGAGCTAGGACTGGTCGATCCAGTGTCAGGATAATGTGACTGGGTGTGGTATCATGTAATGTGTCTGGGACATGATACTTCAGTGAGGCAGCACTATAAAAGTGAGCATTGAGCTCCCTGTCGCAACCAGACACCGTCGTGATATGACTGAAAGATTGTTGAAAGCGACGTTAAACCCGAATTCACACACACACACACATACACATGACAAAGGAGTATGAATTGAAGATAAAAACCAGAAAAAAAATTGAGACCCGGTAGCTCAATAATGCACCTTTAACTGTTCCAGTAAGTAGTTATTTCTGCTTCAAAAATGTGAATGCCATATTCCACCCATTTAGCGCCCCTACTCCTATAAACGTTCCCTCACTGTTTTTCCAAGAACAAATTAATAAGCGCCCCTTGTGCTGTCAGAGGAACAAAAAATTTTGGCTTACCTAAAGTAAAGATAAGCCTTTCAATCATTGCTGCAAATCACATCATGCAATTCTGCAATGTATTTCTAAAAGAGTGTCTGTGTTGACCACTTGGTACTGTTACGAGCCAGGCGTAGCAGAAAGAAAAAGCAAACAAGCCTTTTGGAAAAAATTAACAAAATTTATTTACAAGTTAACTTTAACCTGTAGAAGTAAGAAAATTAAATGTACTTAGCTCTGTTATGAAATATCCTGAATGAATCTATTTTCCTTTATCCCACAGAATCCACAGTCCGAAATGAAAAGTAACATCCTATAACAATCCAACACAGAATTTAGAAATAACTTTCCTTATAAGCCCAAACATCAAACTCCAAAGTCTGACTCAATGAGAAAAATCAAGCTCTTTTATCGACCCTAAGATTTCTCTAGAACATTCCAGAGGGCTGTGGAATAAGATGAGGTAATTTTCTAAAAATAATGTAACCCAGAACTTTCTGGAAGGTTCTGAAGTACTTTTCCTTGTAAACATGTTGTTTACACAAATAAAATTAATCTGTGACTCAGTTTTCTAGAATCTTCTATAAGAAGATTAACAAGATATTTATAGCACTATTAGGTCAACAGTGGGGTGAAAGTGGGAATCAGAAAAATAAATTCTTATGCATAACAGTACTTTGTCATGATTCCATCATATTCTAATGGAAAACTACAACATGTAATGGGTTTAAACCCTCCATTCAACAGTGCAAGTTGTAATATAAATTAAATTGTGTGTAAAATTCCCAATTAGTTAGGTAAATCAATATCTTGAACCAGCTGATGAGCCTAAAACTGCTTCAGATGTTATCAGTAATAGCCTGTGTCCAGGGCCTAATAAAACTTCATCAATGTCAGATTTTATAGCCTTCTCTCAAACTATTTTAGAGGAATGAAAATGCATCAAGCCCTCCCTTAAGATATTTGTCTCTAATAAGCGCCCCCTTATTTTCCATTTTTTTAAGGGCCCTGGGCGCCAAATGGGGGGAGCTTTCACTCTTAATTTTCATCAAAACAAAAGAACAAAAAAAAAAATTCTATGCCGAATGACTAGAGTTTTAATGTAATGTTAACTTAACCTTTATCTCTCTGAATATGAAAGCCCCTACTTTTACACTGTAGACCCAGTTCAGATGGCTTCTTTGCTTCTGAAAAAGTCATCTGGTCAAGATCCACCCTGTCATGCAGTCCGTGAATTGAATGAATATACTACGAGGACTGTTAAATATGAATGCAACTAAGCACATAAAAACGATTCCGTGATAGATTTCGATGAAAAATTTATTTTGTCCCCTCAAAGTATTCCCCTTTAACAGATATACAAACTTTCAGACTTCTGATCCAATCATTGAATGCATTTTGGTTGTCTTTACGAGGTATACTATGAAGGCACTGGAATATTGCAGAACCGAGGTGTTTGCGCTGTACATATTTTTGACCAGAAAGGTATTTTTGCAGCCGCGGGAACAAAAAAACGTCACACGGGGCAAGGTCAGGGGAATACGGGGGGTGAGGGAGTTCAACAACCATTTCCTGCTTCAGATAGTCTTGCACAATGAAGGCCTTGTGCGATGACGCATTGTCATGTAGCAATCTGACATTGGCCAAACCAGTTGCGGGTCTTCGTTCTTTGAAATATTTCTTCAATTTTCGAAGAACTTTAATCTTGAAAAACTTTGCATTTACAGATTTGCCTTTAGGCACAGCAACCTGAATAGCTGGGCGCTGATTTGCAAAGAATATGGCATATATTACCTTCTTTACGTTCATGGTCCGCTTTGCAATGCATCGTCTTTTGGCGCACTGAACGCGTGTCTTTTTCTGCTCATTTGTCAACAGATGGGGAATCCATATAGCACAGATCTTTCTCATTTTCTGATCCCGTTTCAGAATTGTATGAGCTGCTCCTAATGAGATGCCAACCATACTAGCTATTTGCCTAGTGGTGTATCGTGCATCGGTAGCAACTATTTCTTTCACTCTAGCAACCATCTTTGCAGATGTTGCTCTTTTCGGCCGACGATCATGTGCATCTTCTGTTGAGCCTAGCCCACAGCTGAATTTCTTACACCAACGAAAAACTGTCGGAAAAGACATTTTATTATGCCCATAAACCGAACATATTTCATTAAAAATGTCTTTGCACCGTATACCAAGAATACAATGATTCTTAATATAGGACAGTATTTCAACGGCGTACTCTGACCTTCTTCCAACCATGTTTTGTATTAGTATACAAGAGTAGACAGTGTTTATCGAACAATATACATGGCTAAAGTGCACGGATTTTAACTGGTTTGGTATCAATGTATAGGTAAAATGTTTTTCTACGCTGTGATATTTATTTCCAGGTGATTTTCGCATTAGTGCATGAGAAAACGTTCTACTTGCATTCATATTTGAACAGTCCTCGTATATCTAGTAATTTGATTTGCCGAAAGTCAGAAAAAGGTGAGGCTAAATTAATTTTTTCACCAGAGGCCAGTTATTCAAAGCATCATTAGCTTAACAAGCTCGGTCAAATTGTTAACTGTTCTAGCAAGAACAATATCGAAAATTTTGGTATTTTTGCTGAAAAAATGTGAGCAAAATTTTTTAGCATATTTACCATATTTAATGATGAAAGTTTTAACGATATGTTAACTAACCATGTAGTTAATTTTGAACATTTGACCCCAGGATAATGGTTAACTAAAAACTTCGTGCCCAGAAGTCTAAGCTTAATGCTCTGTCTGTATTTTCAGCTTCCTTAGGAGCATTAGATTTTTCATTGCTGTATGATGCTACCAAAAGTGCTTTATTCTGTACAATATCCAGAGCCAAGGTAGGTAAAATTATATATAGAGGATCTTACATGATTGTTCTTTTTTTTTTAATTTATTAAAAATGAGACTATGGCGAGTTTCCTGAATTTAATATGAATTGATCATGAGTGATAGATTCTGTTTGCCAATTTTAACCAATTGCATGGGGGAAACCTTGGCAAACAGTGCAGGCCCAGATCAGACGCCGCAGAATGCGGCGCCTGATCAAGGCCTGCACTATTTGCTAAAAGAATTTTCGGTCAAAAATAGAATAAAAAAGAAAAAATAGGCCTACCACCCCTTATATGACAAATGGACTTTTCCAACATATAAGCAATGGAAGAACCCACCAGCATACAATGGGTTAAATCAGTTTTATTGGCAAAGAATTTAAGTAGATAACATCATAAGTTGTCATGCTCATTGTCATGACATTATGCACCAGTAACCATGTGTTATTACATCTGTGGTCATATCATTGTAATGACATGACATTATCCACTAACTAACAGCGATTTTGGGTGCTTAACAGAAACACCTCCACTGGCTGTCCCCTTCTGTTTAACAATCCCTCCCTTCAGTAGCCAGTCATTTTTATGTCCCCCACCCCTATTGTTTTTGGTGCAGATCACATTTGCATTTGTGTTGACATAGCCTGTTTGAAGCACTATATCGCTTGAACTCACAGATGGATTCTGCATGGATACATCACTAGGACGGTTTACGGGCCTCCATGACCCAGTGGATAAGAGTGCTGACTCTAATCATTAGGTCTTTAACCGCTGTGGGTTCAAGTCTGGCTCAGGTCACATGTGAGACGCAAAGTTCTGCAATAGGTGGTCAGGTTTTTTTTTGTCCGGGTACTCTGGTTTTCACCCACTTCTGATTAATGGTTGGTGAAATAATCTTGAAAGGGCCATAAAACCAAATCCCCAACCCCCCCCCCCCTCACGCCCCCACCACCACCAAAAAGAAAAACATTCGCTAGGATGGTGGAAAACAGTCTGTAGATTTTTATGGCCTTGACATCATTTCCATAGGAGACAATTTGGATGAAATTTCACAGAATTCGAAATTAAGCTCGCATTTAGGCTAAATGCGAGTGAGAATTTCAAAATGCAAGGTCAAAATATTTGTACAAGAAAATTTTTGCGAGTGCAAAAATGTCAGATCATCGTAAAAAAAAATAAAAAAGATCATACAGACGACAATAATTACTCGCCATTTCCACGACTGCTTCTGGAATTCCGACGTTCTAAATTTAGATTATAAACTTTCCAGAGGTCAGGAGGCGTAACACGTCATCAGTTTTTGAGTCGGAATGTCAACCTTGTGTACAATAACGTGACGGTTGCAGCGCTATGGAGAAATGTTTTAAACGGTCATCGACTTCGGTCGATTCCACCGAAAACAAAATTATTACAGCCAAGGGTATTAAACAGCGTTATAATGATTTCCCCCCAACAAATGGCCCCACGGATTTACCACATGCAGATGCACAGATGAAAACAGCGTCTGCATTGCTCTGTTTTGGCGCGAAAAATGATAAAAAAAAAAAAAAAAATTGCCCAGCGGTCACCTTACCTGTGTTTTTTGTGACCTGTCATTGCTTAACCTTGAAAATAAGTCGGTGCACTAAACGTCACGGCCAAATCTCCAATACACAATAGTGCAGATAAAAAAACCAATAATACACATTAGCAGTGTCATTCATATGGACCATTACACACTTACGGTGAATAGGGGATTATGATTCATATGTCTGACAAGGATAATAAATGGGATTAAAAAGATAAACAACCAGTAATATTAGAACACTTTTTATTGATCTTTCTTTTTTCAACAACTAATACACTGAAATTAACATTTTGAAATTTCATACTGTTGGTGGGTGGGGTACACATTGCTCGACGACCATATGACGTTTGTCGGTGCCCCCAAATTTATAACGCGGTGATCACCACTTACGCGGTTGGGGTTCTTGGACCCCACCACCCGCGTTATAACGAGGTTGCAGTGTATAGAAATATGAATCTTTATGAAGCCAGGCTGACACACATTAACACTGTGATCAGACCAAAGGTTGCACTTTTAAGTAAGAAGTTGAAGTTTCAGTATCTGTGGCAGTTTTATATGCAAATTGCATAATACAGATCAATCAAAATATGGTAGATCTATATTTTAATATGCAATTTGTGTACGCATACAAGTTTATCATTACTGTTGTTCTTGAAAAATTTCTGCTCTTTTTAAAGTTTTTTTTTTTTAAAAAAATCAGGTTGATTTTCATTTTAGCTAGTAGATCTTTTTTATAACAGGCTAAATTTTGCTTTTGGCAAAAATACTTAAGTTTGGTCCCTGTTTCAAATCCAGTTATCTGGGCAAAATAGGAAACATACCGTATTTCAAAATTTTGTCTACTCAAAAGTAATACCCAGTATGCAGAACATATAATTAGCAGGAAATTTTGACATCTGCATATAAGTATTTAAATGTGATTACGTATGTTCCCATGTCTATTTCCACATTGCAAATGGTTGCTTGCTGACAGTGCTTCTCATGTATCCTAGCTTTTTTAACCGTTTTGAACCAGCAACCCTTAAACGGGTAATTGGCAAACAGTGCAGGCCCAGATCAGACGCCACAGGATGTGGCGTCTGATCAGGGCCTACACTGTTTGCAAAATGTACAGCCATTTTCCAAATAAATTTTAAAGATAACACAACCTGTCACCCCTAAATTTTGAAATAGACTCCTGCTATATATAAGGTGCAAGATTCCATTTGGAACAAAATGGGTTAAAGGATGGTGATATTATATTTGAAAATGCTACTTGCATGACCGGCTATCTGTACTTTTTGTATCAGAAAACTGGTAGTAGATGGCAGTTATTTTTGTAGGTTTTTGTTTGATTTGAGGTTTAACGTCCCCGTCAACACTGTAAAGGTCATTTTGGAGACGTTGCTTCCAATTTTGTGGGACTGTTACCAGACATTGAGATGAAATGACATCTTAAGCCCTGTCGCCCAATGAAACCAATAGGGTTTATTAGCATGGACGGTCCGCCACGCACTGTGGTTCCTGGACAGGCTTAGATCCTCTAAGCGGTTTACCAATACTAGTGTGCGGGCCGGATTCAGCTCTGCGAGGAAGCTTCATGCAGCCCATATATTTCTTCAAGCCCCTAAGGGCGGGGGCGTATATTTTTGTAGGTATATAATAAAAAAAATTCTTTGTTTTATTTTCTACCTCCAGGGTTTGAAAGCTATGGATTCCAATGGTTTGTCTGACCCATATGTAAAACTTCATCTCCTTCCTGGTGCCTCTAAGGTAAGAAATAAAGCTATAAATGTTAGCCCTTATCTTGCTGAATATTCATCTAAGCCACACCCATTTCTGTATTTCATCCAATCAAATTACTTGATGTAACTTATTGCTACAAAGTTATAAACTGAATGCCAAACAGTGCAGATCCTGATCAGATGGCTTCTTCAGAAGCCATCTGATCTGGATCTACACTGTTTGCAAAGACAGGGGTTGTTGTGAACAGCAAGATAAGACTTCTTCAGAAGCCATCTGTTCTGGATCTACACTGTTTGCAAAGATAGGGGTTGTCGTGAACAGCAAGATAAGGGTTAGTTTTAGAAACAAACAACACATACACAAGAATGGAAATCAAGAAACAAGCTTCCAGTTTCTGCAGCAGACGTTTTGAAGGTTTTTCTCAGGATACTCAAGTTTTTTTCCATCTCTGATTAATAGTTAGCTAGATAATACACCACAGCCTCATTATAACACCGATCGTTATAACAGGGTGTTATCAAGATGGATCCCAAACATGTATACCATATTCGCCCTAATTACCGCACAGTGCGCTTAGTTTTTTCAAAATTGTGTCAAAAGATCACAGTGAAAAATCGACCTAATTAGCGCACACTCGATACGAAAACAATAGCTTCCGAGATGATGCATACTGATATTTAATGGGACAGAAAAGGATACTCAAGCATTGCCTTCACTGTTGAAGAAATAACGGTACGTTTTTTTATAGATTTACTGTGAGAGCTTCCAGGGGGAGGTTACTGTAACGTGTGTGCTTATGAATTTCTTTTTCACAAATAGCGTTAGTGTGCGCTTATAGGAGCATGTGCGGTAATTAGGGCGAATACGGTAGATTATATAGAAAAATGACCATCATTTGTCATTTTTCTATACATTTTTGTTTGGATATAACACAGTTGTTTAACTAACAAGGTTCCAGCTTTGGATCTCATTAATAGTGTTATAAAGAGGTTGTGGTGTACTCAAATAATCTTAAGCCCCCGCCCATTGGGGCTTGAAGAAATATATGAGCTGCATGATGCTTCCATGCAGAGCTGAATCCGGCCCGCACACTAGTACTGGTAAACCGCTTGGAGGATCTAAGCCTGTCCAGGAACCGCGGTGCGAGGCGGACTGTCCATGCTAATAAACCCTATTGGTTTCATCGGGCGACAGGGCTTGAGATGTCATTTCATCTCAATATCGGGTAAAAGTCCCACAAAATTGGAAGCAACATCTCCAAAATGACCTTTACAGTGTTGACAGGGACGTTAAACCTCAAATCAAACAAAATATAGAGGACACTGGCATTTATGAGAGTATATATTATTTTCCTTATTTTTGCTCAAAAACACATATTGTGGGTACTCAGTAGAACCACCTCATTAAAGGCGGTTCTAATGAGTACCCACAATCTGTTTGAACCAGAAATAAGAAAAGTGTCAAACTTTTGCATATGGAAATGCTAGTTCAAGAGCCAGGAGAGATATTACTTTGTTTTATTAATTGATTATCCTGTATTACACCAGGTCAACCAATATTCAAAAATCATTAATCATGTTTTTAATTGATGAGGGCCACAAGGGAGATTAGTTATTGTTCTAATTGTGTGTAACCCTCTTGAAATAAAGACTTTATTATTATTATTATAAATTGCATCAACTAATAAAATTGTCATTAATCAAGTAATTTCGTATTGGCCTTCGGCCTCGTGCCAATACAGCAGACCTCGGACCTGTAACTGGGCCAATACGAAATTATTTGATTAATAACATTATAATCATAATGGAGTGGCTCAGTTTATAACAAAGCAAGCAAGAAGTTGGAAGTTATCTCCCTTGTTGTAATCAAAGTACTGACAGCACTAGTTGATTGTCTCTGAGTGTAGGCTGAAAAAATGGTCCTGAACTGGGACTTAGACTGGATCATTTAACCCTTAAATTGCTGTACTGTAAGCAAGCAGTATAGATACTGATTATACGCCGCATTTTGGGGCATTTGTTCTTGATCTTTACTGTTTATCATTCCTGTCCAGATTCTATAGGTAACCCTTTTACCCAACACTCTTACCTCAAAGTAATAGGAAGAGGGTGGCTATTTACTATATGGGCCCCGTCAAGTGATTTTGGTACTTATCGCCTATTTGAGCAGCGAAGGTTCAGGCGAGCCTGCGCATCCGCGCAGTCTCGCCAGAACCTTCGCTGCTCACTCATACAAGCAGTGAATCAAGAGGAACCTTCAGACAGAAAGCCATGTCCCTGGCCCCTCTGAATGGCTTGGCATGCGCAGTTAAAATTTGTCATGACGGAATGCTCGAGGACCCAAATTTGCTTGGCGGGGCTCATATATAACTGTTACCTTGATTTCCCACCAATCGGCAATAGTCGTTGGACATAGCTCTGAAGACCTTCTGTGCTAACCAGTACAGTGCACATTCTTTCGCCAGAAACTGAAAACAACCCTTCTTGAATCAGCAGAAGGGAGAGAATGACCACAGAAAATATTTCATGATCAATCTCCACTAAGAATGTTGCCGACCCCGGCAGGTATCAAACCTGTGTCCTCCTGATCATTAGTTTAAAGTATGTGTATTTCTTATATTTTTCTAGTCCAATAAACTACGAACGAAGACCATACACAAAACATTGAATCCTCAGTGGAATGAGACACTTATCTATTACGGTGTAACTGAAGAAGATACGTTAAAGAAGACGGTCAGGTTTGTAACCCAAAAGCCCAGGGCTGTGCGTAAAGAATCCCATGTCAAGTTATTATATGCCAGTTTCAACATCACGTTAACAAGTCTGTGTATTAAGCACCCCAGTAAACCTTACTTTATCATATGATGTCGCGTCTGAGAATGTAATAATGACATGTAATGAAATCGATAATCCACTAGTAGATTAAATATGCAAAATAGTTAGATACGGCCTGTAACGTTACATGTACGGCGGCCTTAACGACATCGCATTTGCTAATGGCGGAATATTGACATTTTTGTTTAACAATCTTGAATAAAATGCATTTTAAATGTCGTATGATAAATAGAACCTTGCATTAGTACTCGTTTATTATTGAATTTATTAAACTTGTTGAAGAAATGCAATAAAATGCTCGGCAGAGTCTCGCATTTTATCCCTTTTCCTCAATTCGTTTTATAAATTCAATAATACACAAGCACTCGTGTAAGATCCTCTATTTATCATATGACATTTAAAATGCATTTTATTCACGATTGTTAAACAAAAATGTCAATATGCTGCCATCAGCAAACGCTATATAGAGACAATTCAGGCTGACAGGGTAAACATTATTTTCCTTATTTTTGCTCAGAAACATAAATACATTATTGGTAGTTATTAGAACTGCCTCATTTAGGCTAGAAATAAGTAAAATATTACACACTTTCATGTGAAAGGTGAACAAAATGCCTTATACCGTGGTATTTTTGCTGTAAAATATGAATGTTTTTTGCATAAGCTACTCACATTTAATCAGCAGATTTGTTTGATGTATTTTGGCATATTACATGATCAACAATATGTTAATTCATAATTTTGTTAGCTTAGAACAATTGGTTATCAAACTTGTTCAGTGAAGACAGATGTATTGGCTAATCAAAGTCTTGGCTGGCCACTCATGGAACAGTGCCTGAAAGGAGCCACTTTATCAGAAAGACTTTTTTGTCATTTGGGAACAACAAAGGTGTATATCTGTACAGTCTGATCAGCACCTTTGTGTTATTGGATGCATTACCAAAACACGTCTATACAAATACATTGTAAATTTTACTGCCGAAAAACCGAACATTTTAAGATGAAAAATTGTGATATTTTTCTTATTTTTGCTTCAAACATAGGTTTTGGGTGCTCGTTAGAACCACCTCATTGAGGCGGTTCTAACGAGTACCCACAACCTATGTCTTGGAGCAGAAATAAGAAAAATAATGAATACCCCCTTAAACCCCAGTTTTATCAGTATAAATTGGGGTTTAGGGGGGTCTTCATTTCACAGACTTGTTCACTTAATGAATACTTCTAGTTTCTATCTTTAGAATTTCAAATGTCTTGTAGCTGAGTAGGTTAGTTTGTGTCATACCTGGCCGCAATCCCCAATGACACTCACAGGCTTTCTCATGACTGGGCTTAAATTATACAGTCAACCCTCTTTATACTGTCATTTGATATAACGACACAATTTGTTACAACAACAATATCGATAGAACAATTAATAGCTCAAGGTGAGATGGATTGATGGAGATATTCGAGAATATTAGAAATGTTTGATACTTCAAGAAATACAAGTTGTGGATATTTGTTAGAATCACCTCGGCAAGCCGATTCTAACAAATGTCACAACATTAGTTTCTGGAGAAATTAAGGAAAAAATGTCCCATTACGCAAACACGCCTATACAAATACATTGCCACCTTTTTCGCTGAAAAAAATGAAAATTTTATAATGAAAAATTGTGATATTTTTCTTATTTCTGCTCAGAATATAGATTGTGGGCACTCGTTAGAACCGCCTCGATGAGGCGGCTCTAACAAGTACCCACAATCTATATTTTAGAGCAGAAATAAGAAAAATAAGATATACCCCCGGAAACCCCAGTTTTACTACATAAAAGTGGGGTTCAAGGGGGTCAAAATTATATAGGCTTGTTTTCGTGATTTTCATTACCTATTATACAGCTCCTTGTTGAGATTCTTTATAGGGGCAAATTGTTATGAAACCAATACTGTTGTTATTGCGAGGATTCTCTGTATAAATTGTGCATTTACAAGATTATTCTTTAACTGACAGGTTGGCAGTTCTAGATGAGGATGCTTTTGGCTATGATTTTATTGGAGAAACCCGGGTACCTCTGAAAAGGCTCAAACATATGCAGACCAAAAACTTCAGTGTTTTCTTAGAATCACAACATCCGGTAAGTATTCCTGAGGAATGGCTAAAGGGAGTATTTGTGATATTATTGGAGAAATATTCTCATAAATATAAATAAGATACCTTATCTTGCTGTTTGTAATACACACAAAAACGGTTTCATGTACAATGCAAATAAAACAAAACTACACAAGACTTCCATCATTTTTTATCATGTTTATAACACCTTCAAATTTGCATGGATGTAACATTTGGACAGGATGAAGAACTGATTATTTTCAAGGTCACAGCCGTGCTAAATAGGTCAAATTTAGGCCAAATTTAGGTTGTGTGCAGTTTTTCTCATGAAGTACTGGGTGGATTTTAATCAAATTTGCATGGATATAACAGGATAAAGAACTGTTTAGGTTTTGGTGTTCTTGACCTTATTTTCAAGGTCACAGCCATGCTGAATAGATCAAATTTAGGTTGTGTGCAGTATATCTCATGAACTACTGGGTGGATTTTAATCAAATTTGCATGGCAGGATGAAGAAGTGATTAGCTTTTTGTGTCCATGACCTCATTTTCAAGGTCATGCTAAATTTATGTTGTGTGCAGTTTATCTCATGAACTACTGGGTGGATTTTAATCAAATATACATGGATATAACATTGGGATAGGATGAAGAACTGATTAGGTTTTGGTGACTATCTCATTTTCAAGGTCATAGCCATGCTAAATAGGTCAAATTTAGGCCAAATTTAGGTTGTGTGCAGTATATCTCATGAACTACTGGGTGGATTTTAATCAAATTTGCATGGATATAATATTTGGTCAGGTTGAAGAACTGATTAGGTTTTTGTGACCTTGACCTCATTTTCAAGGTCACAGCGGTGCTGTTAAATTAAGCTTTTTTTGAAAGGGGTATGTGGTGGGGGAACATCTATTTTCTCAGAAAACAGATCTAGTTATCTATATTCTTGCTCAAAAACATAGATTGTGGGTCCTCATTAGAACCGCCTCTATGAAGTGGTTCTAACAACCCACAATCTATTTTTGAAGCAGATATAAGAAAAGAATGACAATTTTTCATAAGAAAGATGTCATTTTTACAACTGTGAAGGAAAGCATTACATCACATTGGTGAGTTATACTGATGCAACTTACAGAGGTCTTTACAGATGTGAGAACTAATAACAATGGCAACTAGACTGCAGAAAATATAGTATGTATTTTGTAGAGAAGTAAATTATCTCATACCATGTATACTCTCTGTCTGTTTCTCTTTTAATTTGTCATTTGGAGCATCTATTGTTTGGAAGGGTTTTGTTTTTAAAAATCTTTCCTTTATAAAAGCAATGACCTGGCATTTTGCAGGCATTGGACATTGTTCAACAAGTTTACCTTTTGGTTTAATTTCTTTGAACAACCTGTCCATAATACCATTGGGCATTTTTTGAGAAAATATGACTTGATTTTTCATATGTATGTCAAGCCTTAATTTCTTTGAAAAATTAGAAAAATAAAATCAATATTCCAAAATGCCAGCCGCTAGTAATAATATGAGGACTGTTCAAATATGAATGCAAGTAGAAAGTTTTCTCATGCACTAATGCGAAAATCACCTGGAAATAAATATCACAGCCTAGAAAAACATTTTACCTATACATTGATACCAAACCTTTTAAAATCCGTCCTTTTTAGCCATGTATATCCTTCGATAAACACTATCTACTCTTGTATACTAATACAAAACATTGTTGGCAGAAGGTCAGAGTACGCCGTTGAAATTCGGTCCTATATTTAGAATCATTGTATTCTTGGTATACGGTGCAAAGAAATTTTTGATGAAATATGTTGGGTTTATGGGCATAATGAAATGTCTTTTCCGACAGTTTTTCGTTGGTGTAAGAAATTCAGCTGTGGGCTAGACTCAACAGAAGATGCACCACATGATTGTCGGCCGAAAAGAGCAACATCTGCCAAGATGGTTGCTAGAGTGAAAGAAATAGTTGCTACCGATGCACGATACACCACTAGGCAAAAAGCTAGTATGGTTGGCATCTCATTAGGAGCAGCTCATACAATTCTGAAATGGGATTTGAAAATGAGAAAGATCTGTGCTAGTTGGATTCCCCATCTGTTGACAGATGAGCAGAAAAAGGCACGCGTTCAGTGCGCCAAGAAGTTGCTTAAAAAGTTTCCAAATTACAATGCACGGTCTTTCGCTAATGTCATCACAGGTGACGAGACATGGATTCACTTTTTTGAGCCAAAACGAAAAATTCAGAACAAAATATGGGCAGCAAAGTATTGCAAAAGACCATGCTTTGCAAAGGGGACCATGAGTGTCAAGAAGGTAATGTATGCCATATTCTTTTCAAATCAGGGCCCTGCTATTCAGGTAGCTGTGCCTAAAGGCAAATCTGTAAATGCGAAGTTTTACAAGAATAAAGTTCTTCGAAAATTGAAGAAATATTTCAAAGAATGAAGACCCGCAACTGGTTTGGCCAATGTCAGATTGCTACATGACAATGCGTCATCACACAAGGCGTTCATTGTGCAAGACTATCTGAAGCAGGAAAAGGTTGTTGAACTCCCTCACCCCCCGTATTCCCCTGACCTTGCCCCGTGTGAATTTCTTTTTGTTCCCGCAGCTGAAAAAATACCTTTCTGGTTGAAAATTGTACAGCGCAAACACCTCGGTTCTGCAATATTCCAGTGCCTTCATAGTATACCTCGAAAAGACTACCAAAATGCATTCAATGATTGGATCAGAAGACTGAAAGTTTGTATATCTGTTTAAGGGGAATACTTTGAGGGGACAAAATAAATTTTTCATCGAAATCTATCACAGAATCATTTTTATGTGCTTAGTTGCATTCATATTTGAACAGTCATCGTAATTGATGGTTTACGGGTTAAAATTTTGTTGTTGCTCCAGAATATTGATTGTTCTAAAAAAATTATATGAATGTATCAATTATTTATAACTTTGTTTCCTACTCTTGATTGATAATGCAAACAAAAGCCAGGGGCCAGTTCATGAGACTTAAATTATTAATTCTCCAATTGTTTAACAGTTTTATATGGCAGCAAATTTAAAGATTAATTGTATCAAGGAAAGTTTGGTCATAAATTGCAAGAATTATAGATTTTCATGCGTTTTTGTCTGCGTCTTCGTCGTCCAAATTTTCAAACAACACCTCCTCTGAAACTTCTTGGCAAATTGAAACTAAATTACATTTGGAGCTTCTATGGGGAGGGGGAACGAAAGTTTGTTTGTAAGGACTGGGTCACATGACCAGTATGGCCACCATGCCCATATATGGTGAAAACCTATAAAAATCTTTTACTCAGGAAACAAATGGCTGATTATCTTGAAACTTGGTACGCAGCATCTGGGAATTGGGCCCTATCAAATTTATATAAATGATGACCTTGGTGGTTGACCTTGACCTGTTTTTTGTCAAGGTCAAATAAGGTCACTTAGAGATTTGTATGGAAAAATGCAAAACAGGGGATTTTTCTAATTGCGTGGTAGCCTGTTACATCAGAAATGATACCTACAATTAGCTGATCAATTACAAACATTAAGGTCATTTACTGACCTTTGTCCTGGATGGCTCAGATTCAGTATTTTCATCTTCTCTGCTTAAACTGCTGGGTTGATTGAAACCAAATTGCATGTGGAGCCTCTATGGGAAGGGGGAATGAAAGTTTGTTCATAAGGACTAGGTCATATGACCAATATGGCTACTATGCCCATGTACGGTAAAAACCTTTAAAAAGCTGTTTCACAGGAACAAAATGACCGATGACTTTGAAACTTGGTATGCAGCAATGGAGACTCAGGCCCTACATAGTTTGTTCAGATGATGACCTTTGGCCCTACCAAGTTTATATAAATGATGGCCTTTGGTTGGTTGACCTGTTTTACCTCAAGGTCAAATTTGGTCACTTAGCAATTTGTATGGAAAAAGGCAAAACAGTGGATTTATCTGATTGCATGGTAGCCTGTAGCATCAGAAATAATATTTGCAATCAGCAGAATGGACATATCAATTCCAAAGGTCAAGATCTTTTGCTGACCTTTGACCTGGATGGCTCAGATTCAGTATTTTTATCTTCTTCTCCACTTAAACTGCTGGGTTGATTGAAACCAAATTACATGTGGTGCCTTGGGCTTATAGTTGGAGCATCTTTGGGAAGGAGGAACGAACGTTGTTCATAAGGACTGGTCACATGACCAATACAGCCTGCCCTTGTAAGGTAAAAACAGTTTAATATATTATACTCTGGAATCCAATGACCAGTGACCTTCAGACGTGGTATGTAGAATAAGGTACATGGGTCCTACCAAGTTTGTTCAAATGATGATCTTGGGTTAACTTTGACCTGTCAAATCACTTAGACATTTATATGGAAAAAAGGTAAAACAGTGGATTTTTCGAATTCTATTGTAACCTGTAGCATCAGAATTGACATTTGCAAGCAGCTTAATGAAAGTTTATCAATTCCAAAGGTCAGGGTCATTTTCTGACCTTTGTCCTGGATGACTTATATTCAATATTTTTATCTTCTTTCTCCACTGAAACAGCTGGGCTACCTGAAACCAAATTACATGAAGGGCCTATATTGGATGAGACAATGAAATATTATTCATGGGATTTTAGTCACATGACCAAGCTGGACGCTATGTCTGTATATTGTAAAAAAAAAAAAACACATCACCTCTGTTGAGCGTAGTGGCCCATGGGCCTCTTGTTCTTATTTCTGCTCTAACATGAGCACTCACAACCTATGTTTGGAGTTAGATATGAAAAATGTCATTAATTTTCATCAACAATACAAATAACTCTTTTGGAGATAGCGCACTTTATCACAAGGATTTGCTGTCGTGATGAGAAAAAGGTGTAAATAACAGATTGGTTTTGGTCTGTATGCTAAGTTGATAATCGTCCATTGTACCAACTGGTAGGACATTTGCATTTCAAAATTTCCCATGATTCTTTGCAGACTGACAAGGATGATGATCTGATGGCTAATGACAGGGGCAGACTACTCCTGTCACTCCGGTATTCTACGCATAAACAGGCATTAGTGGTTGGTATTGTCAGATGTGCCGCTCTGGCTGCTATGGATTCAAATGGCTACTCAGATCCCTATGTCAAATTGTAAGTACACCGCAACCGCGTTACAGCATGGTTCATTATAAAATGGTCTTGGATATAACACGGTTTCAAGATGGCTCCCAAAAATGTATAATCTCCCAAAAATGTATAGATTATATAGAAAAATGACCATAAATGGTCATTTTTCTATATAATCTATACATTTTTGTTTAATAGATATAACAAGGTTGTTTAACTAACATATTTTCTGCTTTGGACACCATCAATAGTGTTATAAAGAGGTTGTGGTGTACACTCCAGTCTCTTTATAACACTACTATTGGGGTTTCGTCACATTGTTTCTGCCAAAATATAAGTATATTTGCAGTATTAAATGATCAAAGTTTTCACAATGTTATCTAATGGGGTCATTAGTTTGAAACAACTGGCCCCTAATTGTTTCAGTTCCTGATCTTCATCAGGGGCCAGTTGTTCAAAACTAACAACATTGTTAGTTAACGTATTGTTAAAACTTTGATCATGTATTATAGCAAATATGCTAATATTTTTGCTGAAAAAAATGTGAGCAGCTTTTGCGTATGCAAAAGCTGCTCACATTTTTTCAACAAAAATACCAAAATATTAAATGTTAAACTTGCTAGAACAGTTAACAATATGACCACTAAAGAGCTCGTTAAGCTAACGATGCTTTGAACAACTGGCCCCAGATTAACAAGTCTGTAAAATTAACACCCCTCTAAAACCCACTTTATATAGAGAAAACTGGGGTTTATGGGGGTATTCATTATTTTTGCTTATTTCTGCTCCAAGACATGTGGTTGTGGGTACAAACGAGCACACACAACCTATGTTTAGAGTATAAATAAGAAAAGTATCAAACAAAGTAGTACTCTTCTTGTCTCCGCAACTTCTCCTACAGTATTTGATGCAGGTCATTGAAACTTGCAACAGATTTCAGACATGCATTGAACATGTGCTTAAAGGAAACATGATTCTGATCCAGCCCCTTATTGCAGAATTATGTCTTCTTGAATGGCTTTCTCAGTTTGGCCATATGTGTAGCATAGGAAGATAGACAATACTGTTTGTGTCTCCGCAATTCCTCCTACAGTACTTGCAACACAGTTCAGACATGCATTGAACACCTGCATAAAGGTAACAGGATTCTGAGCCATTTTCTTATTGTAGAATTACATGTATGTCCCCTTGAATGACTATGTCAAACAAATTACTCAACTAGTGAGGCATATGGCGGGGGTCAGTCATCACATTTAATGATCGTCTAATTGTTGTTGTTGTTTTTCGCAGATATTTGAAGCCAGACAGAGACAAGAAATCAAAATTCAAAACAGCTGTGAAAAAGAAGACCTTGAACCCTGAATACAATGAGGTAGGTTGCACTTGCGAATCTATCGCAACATCAGATTAGATAATGGCAAAAATTTACAACCTTACATCTTCTGCCGAAGACATTATAATTTAAGAAACTAAGGTATTTTTTAAAAAATTTATTGATGTATTAATAAAGTGGTCACAAGCAAAGTTGAAGTGAACCCCTTCTTTTGTCATTTTCATTGTGACAAGCAATGTAATTGAACCCCAGTGTTTTCCATACTACATTCCATGGTTCACTAAGTTTGCAAGACCAGGAAGCAGATATCATAAACAGGCATTTTCAGATTCAGTTTTTCTTGTCATCAATCTTGAGCCCTGTCTTGAGAAAACCTGCTTTTGGAGATCATGTAATAAACAAACCAGCCTGCTCAATGACACAGACTAGCAAAAGTCTTGAAATTCATCATGAAATTTAGCATGAAAACAATTATGGGCCATCATTTGCAGGGATGAATGTCATAAAACACACCGTCCTTCGGATCGGGACGTAAACTGGAGTCCCCCTGTGCAGGGAGAAACATCCCCTGTGCAGGTTAAAGATTCCTACTGTAATTACATGATTACTATGTAGGCTTTCATCATGCAAACCTGGAGTGTATGTAATGTACACCTGCAGTAATGGTCAAATGTGACCGACGCAGTATCAGTAGACAGTAGACAGACAGAAAACATGTAATTTTGACCCCTTTTACTTTATATAGTAAAACTGGGGGTTTACAGGTGTAACCCTTAAAATAGAGATATAGATTGTGGGTACTCATTAGAACCGCCTCGACGAGGCGGTTCTAACGAGTACCTACAATCTGCCTTGACGAGGCTCTTCTAAGGAGTACCTACAATCTATATTTTGAGCAGAAATAAGAAAAATATCACAATTTTTCATCTTAAAATTTTTGTTTTTTCGGCGGTAAAGTTTACAGTGTATTTGTATAGGCATGTTATCGTAATGTTTAGATATAAAACTTAGAAGTCTGTACTATTCAAAAAGTGAACACAAAGGTTCATAGATTTGTAGACTGATCAGCACCTTTGCTGTTCAGAAGTACATTACGAAAACATGCCTATACAAATACATTGTATATTTTACTCCCGAAAAAAATGCAAACTTTGAGATGAAAAATTAAGATATGTTTTCTGATTTCTGCTCAAAT
The DNA here is from genome assembly GCA_963580285.1 of Lucinisca nassula. Lineage (NCBI taxonomy): Eukaryota > Metazoa > Mollusca > Bivalvia > Lucinida > Lucinidae > Lucinisca > Lucinisca nassula. Next base: position 135,809,998 of record OY757022.1, read on the forward strand.
TATAGATTGTGGGTACTCATTAGAACCGCCTCGATGAGGCGGTTCTAATGAGTACCCACAATCTATGTTTTTGAGCAGAAATAAGAAAAAAATATTTACCCCTGCAAACCCAAGTTTTACTATATAAAAGTGGGGTTTAAGGGGGTCAGATTCAAATAGGCGTGTTTTCGTGATGAGTAAAAACAGGTTATTTCACAATGTAAGTCCTATATTTATTGATTAGCCTCTTAAATGACCATTGAAAGGGTGTTGTGTCCATTATTTTCATTTTTATTCTATTTTTCCTAAAAATCCTGTTTTTAGCAAACAGTGCAGACTTGGTAAAGATGATGCTTTATGTGGATTTTATCTGGGTCTTCACTATTTGCCTATGTCCCATTAAATAGATGACCAGGTAATAATGCAGGATGGTTGGGCGAGGCAAGGATGATGTATATCTTGAGTCATTGGGGGGGGTGTGGGTGGGTGGGGTGATAGCTGATATTGGCTTACAGTTGGTAAAGGCCTGCTGTCCTTGCAGCAGGTAAGGGTAGAGGGAGAGCATTTTTATTTCTTCTGTCTGTACACTTCCATATATTTTCCTCTTTCTTCACTGTCCCTCACTTTTATCTTCTCTACTGTCTCTTCTATCCGTTTTCTCCCTTCCTCTAGCAGATATTCGACCCCTACCCATCGGGGCTTGAAGAAATAGATGGGCTGCATGATGCTTCCACGCAGAGCTGAAACCGACCCGCACACGAGTACTGGTAAACCGCTTAGAGGATCTAAGCCAGCCCAGGCATCAGACCATCCATGCTTATAAACCCTATTGGTTGCATTGGGCGGCAGGGCTTGAGATGTCATTTCATCTCAATGTCGGGTAAAAGTCCCACAAAACTGGAAGCAACATCTCCAAAATGACCTTTACAGTGTTGACGGGGGTGTTAAACCTCAAATCAAACAAACAAATCCTCTAGGAGATAACACAAAATTACCCACAAGGGTCATTAAGCCCAAAACAATCAATCAATCTACTGTAGGTAATATTGGATCAATTTTCTTGACAGGAGTTTATTTACCAGATCAAACTTGCTGAAATTGCCAAGAAGACGCTAGAAATTACAGTCTGGGACAGAGACATTGGCAAGAATGACTTCATTGGTGAGTAAAACTTTGTTAAAATTAAGGGAATAGGAATCTCTCAAGTTTTTAACCCTTGTCCCGCTTCTCTTTGCAAACAGTGTAGATCCTGATCAGATGGCTTCTGAAGAAGTCTTTAACCTTTATCCTACTGTTAATGACAAAACCCTTACCTTTGAAAACAGTGTAGATCCAGATCAGATGGCTTCTGAAGAAGCCATCTGATCAGGATCTTCACTGTTTGTCATTCAGTTTGTGAATTTGAACAAAAAGGTTATATGGGCCCCGTCAAGCGATTTTGGTACTTATTGCCTATGCGAGCAGCAAAGGTTCAGGCGAGCCTGCGCATCCGCGCAGTCTCGCCAGAACCTTCGCTGCTCGCTCATACAAGCAGTGAATCAAGAGGAACCTTCAGACAGAAAGCCATATCCCTGGCCCCTCTGAATGGCTGGGCATGCGCAATTAAAATTTGTCATGACGGAATGCTCGAAGACACTAATTCACTTGGCAGGGCTCATATCATGTAATCTGATTGACAGACAGAAATGGATGCGACTAAACAAATTATTTAGCAGGAGAACGGTTAAAAGTGGGACTGGAAACTTGCATGCACTGTTAGCCCAGATTGGGTAATTTGCTTACACATCAGACATTTTCAGGCATGTAAAACTCCAACATACTCGTACTAATGTTTCTACCCTTACTTTCAAATGTTTAAGTATTCCAATTTTAACTTTATTGTACTGTTTTCTAGGTGGTGTTCAGCTGGGAATCAATTCAAAGGGAGAACGGCTGAAACATTGGTTTGAAACCCTGAAAGGTCCGGACCAGAAACACGAACACTGGCACATACTATCAGCTGAACTCATTCCAGAGGTGCAATAGGTGTTGTCTTGTAAACTTAGATGTTGTGAACTTTGTGTAGGTGTCCTTTATTTTTATTTACACAGAATGGATATACCTTCAGGGGAGACAACTCTTACAAAAATAATTTTTGAAAGTACAGGAAAATTTTTGCTCCAGAGCAATTCTGTTATTAATAAACACCTTCTCAGAAGGGCTGGCCAGCCTCGGAAGCTGGGTTCTTTGTTTGATTTGAGGTCCTACATCCCTGTCAACACTGTAAAGGTCATTTTGGAGATGTTGCTTCCAATTTTGTGGGACTTTTACCCGACATTGAGATGAAATGACGTCTCAAGCCCTGCCACCCAACGAACCAACAGGGTTTATAAGCATGGAGGGTCTAACTCACACCGCTTTGCCTGGGCAGGCTTAGATCCTTTAAGTGGTTTACCAGTAATCGTGTGCGGGTCAGTTTCAGCTCTGCGTGGAAGCATCATGCAGCCCATCTATTTCTTCAAGCCCCGATGGGCATGGGCCGCGGAAGCTGGGTAGAGAGCAGGTTTGATATCTGCTGGGTTTGCAATGCTCTTCCTTTTGCAGAGATTGATAATTAAATCTTTTCTATGGTCAATCTCTCTTCTGTCTTTCAAGAAGGGCAGTTGTCAGTTTGTACTGGCCAAAAATGTGAACTGTTCTGGTTAACTGCTTGTGTATAACCACACCTTACTTTTCTTACATTTTTTTCAATGAAATATAGAGATTTCTCAGTGAAATCGAAAACAATATTGTCACTGTTTCAAACAGTGACAGATATCAATTTTATTTCTCACTGTTTGGGACTACTTTTTTTTTTAAATCTATTTTTTGGTCAGTTTTTTCATTTTCAGATGATTGAAAAGTAATGAACTGTATTAGAATTGACGCTAAGCCGAACAAGGACGTAAATGAAGTCATTTTCGACTCTGATGTCACTTATTTTGGGTTGGGTATAATCTGCAGACAAAAGCTTGCAGACCTTTGGACCGTGGACCGGTCTGCAGTGGACCAAAGGGTATAATCTGCCGACCAATTACCTTGCAGACCAAGTTCCAATATTCAATATTTCATATTCTATAGACTATATAATACTGATATGAAAAAGAAATTTTATGTTTATAGGAGGTTTTAGGAATTCCGTTTATGACGTCATTCTTGCGCATGCGCAAAGTACTGGCCGTCAATTGAAACGGCCATCGCTATTCAAATGTATTGGCGGAACTTAAAATGCTGACAATATTCAGACATTTGGAGAGAAAATATACCCGTTTTCATTGAAATAATGCCTCGAGAAGGAAAGAATGATATTTTACTTTCATTACCGAAATTCATTTATCCTTAATCCGTTTTTAATTGACGAAAATCTTTTCGAGAATGACCCATGTCAATGGCTTGAGATACCGCTATTTACAAAATAAGTTTTTACGTAACTTTTGTTTTATTCGCTATCTATCTATCTATCTATCTATCTATCTATCTATCTATCTATCTATCTATCTATCTATCTATCTATCTATCTATCTATCTATCTATCTATCTATCTATCTATCTATCTATCTATCTATCTATCTATCTATCTATCTATCTATCTATCTATCTATCTATCTATCTATCTATCTATCTATCTATCTATCTATCTATCTATCTATCTATCTATCTATCTATCTATCTATCTATCTATCTATCTATCTATCTATCTATCTATCTATCTATCTATCTATCTATCTATCTATCTATCTATCTATCTATCTATCTATCTATCTATCTATCTATCTATCTATCTATCTATCTATCTATCTATCTATCTATCTATCTATCTATCTATCTATCTATCTATCTATCTATCTATCTATCTATCTATCTATCTATCTATCTATCTATCTATCTATCTATCTATCTATCTATCTATCTATCTATCTATCTATCTATCTATCTATCTATCTATCTATCTATCTATCTATCTATCTATCTAGCTAGCTAGCTAGCTAGCTAGCTAGCTAGCTAGCTAGCTAGCTATCTTGAGCAATCTGTCCAACGATCTGTCTACATGTGCAATTTAAATGTCCATACTGACAGTCGAAATAAACTAATGAGTGGACTTACGGAGGGGCGTTGAGTCAATGTTGGTTCGACGTCATGCCGTCGACACCCACTCCAACTCACTTCATTGTCACATGACCGTTGGCATGAGAGAGAGAGAGAGACAGACAGACAGACAGAGAGAGAGAGGGGTTTGACTGACAAACTGACAGTAGACAGACAGACGACACACAGACTGACTGACTGAATGACTGACTAACAGACGAGCGGACGGACTGTTAGACAGACAAATAAACATACTGACAGTCAAAAAAAACAAAACAAAAAACAATGAGTGGACTTACAGACGTTGGCTCGACGTCATGCCGTCGACAACCACTCCAACTCTCTTCAATGGCAAGTGACCGTTGAGATGGTTTGACTGATCCCTGTATTCAAGAAGCCCATAACCCTTTTTGTACCAACTGGAATCTTCCTCCTTATATATAGCAGGAGTCATTTTCAAAATTTAGGGGTGTCAGATTGTGTTTTCTTCAAAATTTATTTGGAAAATGGCCGAACTTTTTGCAAACAGTGTAGGCCCTGATAAGACGCTCCGTTCTGTGGCGTCTGATCTGGGCCTGCACTATTTGTCACTTACCCCTTTTGGGGTTTCCGGTAACAAATGGGTTAATGTAGACCTAAGGGCTGGGCAGGTTGAACCAATCTACAAATCTACCAGATTTTACTGTAAAATCTTGCACTTGCGAAGGAGTGTTTAACTTTCTTATGCTCTGAAAGGGTGTTCTACGTTTGTTTTGAATTTAATGTTCCAATCCCACTGAGTCTTGATGGGTCCGAGCACTGGGCAAATGACATTTTATTAAGCAATGCCGTATTATCGCCAACGAAACGTTGTGATGTTTCATCGAAGTTGCAATGTCAAATTCAATGCATCGCTTTGGAGTTGGTTTGATGTAGACACGACGTTGTTGACACGCTACATGACGGTTGACGTAGCGTCATTTAACGACAAACTGATTTACATTCGCCTGCGCTCGCTAATTGTTGGTGCGCTAAGAGAGAGAGAGAGAGAGAGACAGAGAGATCGTATGTACAATATATCATTTTCGTAATGCGAAATTTCACATCTGGCAGCATATCGGTGTTTCTCCCATTATCTTACATAAGAATTCTCCAAAAGTTTTAAAGAAGTCCACTATTTTACGCTGTAATTAACACTTTATCGGTCCCACTGCCTTTGAAGCAATACGACAGATGACGGCCAGGGCTTTTCCCGTTCTATTTTTAGAACCGGAAGTACGTCACAAAAAAAGCTCCTATTGCAAAATTTATTTTTTGTCAGATTATAAAATGTCAAATATTTTAGCAGTAACAATAAAAACCATGGATTTTTTTTTTCTAAAAACAAACATTCTCAAGAAATAATAATAAAAAAAATGTTTTTTAATGTTGATTGCGAAATTTATTTAATCTTATTATTAAATGTCAGATATTTATTTTAGCAGTAACAATAAAATACCATGAAAAAAAAATTCTAAACAAACATTCTCATAATCACTGAGAAATGCTATTCAACTTATTCAAAAACTGAAGGAAACAGAACATAATACATCCATGTAATTACAATCTGAAATGGCTTCTGTCTCCTCTCTAGGACTAACCTTTTTCAGATGAAAATGTTTGATATTTTTCTTATTTCTAGTCCAAATAAAGATTGTGAGTGCTTGTTAGAACCGCCACAGTGAGGGGGTTCTAACGAGTACCCACAATCCAAATATAGATTTGAGTGCTCGTTAGAACTGCCTCAATCATGCAGTACAAACTAGTTCCCACAATGTATATGTTTTTGAGCAAAATTAAATGAAATAATGAATACCACCCCTACCCCTTCGTAAACCCTACGTTTCTCTATTGAAAGTATGGTTTAGAGGAGTCTTCATTTAACAGTCTTGATATAATGCTTCCTTACATTTGCCAAACATGGCTTTATTGGAATGGAGATTTTTTATATTTATTTCTGCTTGTGGTGCTCTTTTGAAGTACCAGCAGCAATTTTTAAACAAAAGTAAAAAAAAAATCTTTTTCCCCCAGGTTCATTTTTCCTTGATTGTTACACATAAAAAGAAATAAACAATAAAATAAAGTAAATAAATATATTAAAAAAAATAATTTATTAAATAAGTTAATAAATAAATGCTTATTTATGGGTCCTGTGTGAGAACTGCAATGGAAGTTCACATTTTTCAGCTCAACATAAGAAAATTAATAATAAAAGGTCCTAATTAACCCGTTTTGTACCGGAAACCCCAAAATGGGTACTTTGGCAAACAGTGTTGGCCCAGATCAGATGCCGCAGAATGTGGAATCTGATCAGGGCCTGCGCTATTTGCCAAAATTCAGCTATTTTCTGAATAAATTTTGATAACACAACCTGTCACCCCTACATTTCGAAATGGATTCCTGTCGTTTATTGAGAGGAAGATTCCATTTGGTATAAAAAGTCCCAAAATAATTCGAAAAAAAAGTGCTTCTGAAAGATCAAACAACACATTTTAAAAATGAAGACTTTTAATCATTTGTAATTTCAACCTAATCATAGGCTTACAGCCATTGGTTCTAATATATAACTTTGCCCCACCTGCAATAGGATAAGCCCCACCTACAAATAACCATTAAACTGTCAATCACAACTATTTCAATATCAAGCCTTTTTCTTTACGTCTCAAAGAAAATCTTGTTTAGCATGGAAATGTTGTTCTCTGAAAACAAACAAAAGAAAAAAAATTGAATGCCATCTGCTTGGTGCTTAATTTTTTTTTCCATATACAGCTCTGAATGTAATACTTGGAAGTCTGCTACACTGTTACATGAATATATTTCCTAACATTAGCTAGTTATAGATGGTCTCAACTTGCATGTCTCTGTGGCAAAAAAAAAAAAAAAAAGGTAAATAAATTAAATAAATAAGTCACCAGGACAAATTAATTTGGCCAAATTGTCCTAAAAAATTAAATAATAGGGATTATCAACTAAATGATAATCCCATTTATTTGGTGCGAACAAATTGAATGGACTGTCATTAATGTGTCATGATTGCAGCTTCAGGGTGGCTTGACCTCTCATTATTTAGGTTTAAACAATGTCTGATCGCAATTTCGATCTCGTCATCCACCATGACAGTTGGTCCAGGTTACTGGACGCTTGCACCGTGTTTGTTATTCAGCAGTCAAGCGTCTTAAGGGCCAAACTATGGTTTGGCGTCTTGCGCATGCTCAGGGAAACTTTCCTTTTCCGTTTTCAAATCCAGCAAAAGAAAGTTGTATTTTTAAGAGGAATCTAAAACTAAAAATCCAGCAAGAGAAAGTTGTCGGGACTCGGTTGAGATATGTTTCATAATAAAAGAAGAAGAGGGTGTCCTTTAGCTATAATATAAGAATTTCCATTGGTTGACCTCGAACAACAATAATATTATCGGTACTTTCGTTTTGCAACCGGAAATGATAAAATGCGTTAGTGACGAGGTACAACTAAATAGGGAAAAAGGAAAAACTAAGACAGTTCACCGTTACGAAAATATTAGGAAAAGTGACACTACGGCGGCATAAAAATCGCCATTTTAATTGCAAAATATACATGGGTGACAATGGTGGCCCTGCGAGTTTTTGGTACCTTATAAAGCTTGCGAAAAATGTTATTTTGGAAGATAAATAGTATGCAGCGAAGAAATTAAAGGGCTAAATATGATTTCTGATATAAGGTCGGTCGGCAGGGAACTCTTCAGTAAAAAGAAACAAAGAACGGATATTTTTCCCGCCAGTTTCTCATTTGGTGGAGGTGAAAGCTTCGGTTTTTATTGCTAAAATTTGATCATTTTTGAACAGTTTTAAAAGCAAAATCTTTGCCAGAGGTGTGGGACTGATTGAAAATATTTCTTGTGTACATTTGGTAAGGTCATATAGCAGAATACCTTTGTTTGAACCTCCGAAAATGGCGGACCTCAGTGGAAGTGACTTCACGCTGACCATCCTTATATATTTTGTACCACAGGGACGCCCGGTATCTGTTTATTTTGAGTGCAAATCTTGGGAATTTATCTGCAGATAGATTGTAGACAAGATGATGGCCGATATTTACAAACTGACTGGGGAATTTCCACAGGGGTCATGACCTTTGGCACTCATTGTGTAACGCTAAATTAACTTAAAATACCATATTTTAAGTAAATGCACTTTTAGAATTTTCTTCATATTTTTGAAGGGATTATGCCTCGACTTTCGGGTATAATAGCGTCAGTTTGGGTTGTCAGAGTTAAACAGCGCAGGCATTGCGGGATAGCTTGACGGCTCGGCTGACCAGCTATGTTAATTTTAAATATGCAAATGACCATGTGTTGTCGAATGTTAGTTTATTTATGAACACCCGACCTACTTTTGAGCCGGACATAGCCGCTTGAATCACAGGTGTGATATACCGGTATTATCGTTAGTAACCTGTCAATTAAACATATATTGGGAATTCAATGACCACAAACAATATATAATTTCTAAAGGTAATTTTATTGACTTTCAAAACATATATGAAAAAAAAAAAAAAAAAAGTTAAAGCAGACAGAGTGGCTGGACCTTTTGACTCTTGTTCGCTATGAACTCTGCACATATCACCATTAGGTCTTGTATATTATATTTTGCAAATGGTACAAGCTTAAGGCTGTGGTTGCCTTTTGGTAAATTCCGATATAAAAGGAAAATTTGGGCTATTACTCGTCTCTCCTTTAGACTCTGATCAGCTCAGATTCAAGCTTGACGGGAAGTTTTATTTTGTTTAAGCAATGCCATTTGGTTGCAGCATAGCACGCCAGACTTTCGAGACTGTCGCTACTTTTTTAGAATTCTGGGTAGCTAGACATGTTTCTGAGGGACGATTCATGTGTTATCTTGACAGTTTCCTGCTTGGTACTGGGGAGTCCATTTTGTGGGCAATTTATGAATGCTACATGTGGTTTATCAAAGATACACTGTCACCTTCGCATCACAGCAGATATGAAGGAATTTGAACTTTGGGTACAATTTTTCAAAAAAAAAAAAAAATTATGGTATTTCCGTTTCTCATGACCGGTTCTGGATGTCAAATGAGGACTTACAGCACTGCACCATTCGTGCAAGGGGTTTGAACTCGGTTTTGGTGCCTACTTTGTAGGTAATGAGATAAGACCAGTGGTCCAGTGGATAATTTTTCCATCTTTGGAGCATCTTCTGTTATTTATTTTTGATTTATAAAAAAAAAAAAAAAAAAAAACAGTAGTGTACTGGGAACTGCACCCTGCAGTACACCACATTCTATTCAAAATTACAGACCAACCTTACCAAGTCACGGAAGGCAATGTTAATCGAGATATTTCCATGACATATTAAATGTAGAGTGCCGAGCACTGAACCTTGCAGTACACAACAATCTTTTCAAATCTACGGATCAACCTTACCACTCACGGAGGGTAATGTTTAATGATATATTTCCATTTATGTATTTATTTATTTATTTTAATTTATGCATTTATTAAAATGTAGAGTACTGAGCACTGCACCTTGCAGTACACCACATTCTAATCACACATACCCACTCACGCAGGGTAATGTTGGATGAGATAGTTCTAATCAGATAAATAAACTGCATAAATATATACTTCATCTTTAGAATTAGTTGAGACATAACTGCCCTCCAACAATATCGTGCATCCCACTTGCAATCAATGCATCTATATGTTGCCTTGGTTGTCAAACAATATATGATGTGGAAGCCTGATGGTAGTCTAGACTTCTTTTGCCTCCGGAATGGCTATTCATTAAAACACTGTCAGCTCAGTGGCATTCTTGTGACAGCTGTAGAAAATAAATTAGGACTTCCAAAGCAACTTTATGCTGCACATTCCTTTAGAATTGGAAGGGCTATTAATTTGGCAGCTAAGTGTATTCTAGTATAGCCATAAAAGAACTTGGTTGATGGAAAACTGGGGCGGTAACTTGGTACATACGTTTTTAAATTGTCTGTTACAGATATATTGCTTATCGGTGATTCCCTGGTTTCACACCTTGCTGACAGTGTATCTATCAGCTCTCAGACCTCCAGCTAATGCAGTGATTGTTAGCTAAAATTTTTATTAGGGTAAAGCGGTGCACTGGTATCACTACGACACCGAGCTCCAATGGTTGCTGCAGTTTCATTCAACCCTTGTGATGATAATTATTCACCTCGGGGGCAACAACCTTGTTGGGTGGTCCCAAAGCAAACTTCTTAAAGACTTTTAAAAGCTAATTTGCATACATGGCTTCTATCTATCCCGAAGCCCAAACGGTATGATCAGACATCCTCTCTAATTGTCAGTCGTGGCTGGGGGCGGACAACACTCATGAAGGGCTTAAAAAGCTGGATCATAGGAGGCGTATAAACCAATCGGGTAGACAGCCTGCTTTAAATGTAGTGACCGAACAATCAAGCATGTGCTCGATTTCAATACAACAGGGCTATTTAAGACGGATAGGGTTCATCTCACTGCTGTGGGCAATATCATATTTTTAAATACATTTGAGGAAGTAGTTAATCAATTTGTTACAGACCCTTCTTCCCAAATGTAAAATCCTAATATGTAGTTAGAATAACAGGACAAGGATAAAAAGGCTATATTCATAAAAATGTTGACTTGCTGAATTGGGGGACAAATTTATGTGGGGCATCATAAATTTGCTGTGGCGGAATTCAGCATTCGATAGGGGGGACGCTTTGCTTAGACAGCTGTTTGGTTGTAATGAAACTTTACGCCTTGAGCCTAGATTCCAAATACTGGTTGCTTGGGGCAAGGCTGAAGTTTGTTTCTTTCAGGACTTCTACTTGGACTGGGTGGCATCTCCTTCATGGAAGTGGTTCGCCATAGCCGGAAGATTTGTTCTTGAGCCTAGATTCCGGGTACTGGTTGCTGGGAGCAGAGCTGAGGCTTGTTTCTTTCAGAACTTCTTGAACTGGGTGGCGTCTCCTTCAGGGAAATGGTTCGCCATAGCCTGAGGATGTGTTCCCCCCAGGGTCATACTAAAAAATTTCTAAATTGCAAGTCATAAGTATGGTTCGCATGTGCAGCCGGGGCTATTTGAATATATGTAATATGGGATGGATTACATGGTATGCATTGCATAATGCAGAAGATGGTATGGAATGCGTGTCATGGAATGCATTTTGGAGTGCACATTACGGAGTGCTCACTGTCAAGATTAGTTGGAGTGCATAAATTGGAGTGCACAAGAGTTGGAATAGAGTGGAGCGTACAAATAGGATGTGCGCAATATCTGGATTGTTACATAATTTGGAGCGTACAGTCAGGATGTGCGCAATATTTAGAATGTGGAGCGTACAGTCAGGATGTGCGCAATATTTAGAATGCTAAAAATTGTAAAGCATACAAACAAGATGTATGCAATATTTGGAATACTTGGAGCGTACAAATAGGATGTGCGCAATATTTGGATTGTTACCAAATTTGGAGCGTACAAACAGGATGTGCGCAATATTTGGAATGTTAAAAAATTGTGGAGCGTACAAACAGGATGTACGCAATATTTGGAATACTCTGTTACAAAATTTGGAGCGTACTATAGGAAGTGCGCAATTTTTGGAATGTTACAAAATCTTGGAGCACACAGTTGGAGTGTGCGCATATTTTGGAATACTCAAAATTCAAAATTGGACTGCACAATATTTTGAGTGCAAACAAATTAATAATTTGGTGCCCGTTTTCGTGCGAGCAAGGTTATATGCTGTCACTGCGTCCCCCCTTTGACGTGAATCTACTCGTTGTCCATATACTGCCAGAGATTGTAGAGACTAAAACACATTATTGAAATAATGTTTTATTAACTATGTGAAAAAGGAGATAAACAAAAGTAGTTGTATCTATATATATTTTGTTGTATGAGTGAGCATCCTTAATAATAGGGATTATCAACTAAATGATAATCCCATTTATTTGGTGCGAACAAATTGAATGGACTGTCATTAATGTGTCATGATTGCAGCTTCAGGGTGGCTTGACCTCTCATTATTTAGGTTTAAACAATGTCTGATCGCAATTTCGATCTCGTCATCCACCATGACAGTTGGTCCAGGTTACTGGACGCTTGCACCGTGTTTGTTATTCAGCAGTCAAGCGTCTTAAGGGCCAAACTATGGTTTGGCGTCTTGCGCATGCTCTGGGAAACTTTCCTTTTCCGTTTTCAAATCCAGCAAAAGAAAGTTGTATTTTTAAGAGGAATCTAAAACCCACTCACCCGCCGCTGTCGTTGTGATCTTATTGGCAGTCCAGGAAGTTTAATACCTGATACTGTCTTAAGTTCTTTTCATTTCAGTTTTTAATTATTTGGACTCCATTTTGATTTATATCAGTCTTTGAATCGACTGTCTATTCGAAATTCGCAAAATTGCAGTATGTTTCCTCTGGCTTTCTTTGCCGGATCAGTACAGGGTCACTGATGAGGCTTTATTAGCCGAAACTGCGTAGTATGACCCATCTTCTTTCTTATGAATGTTTTCATTGCTCTTAAAGGAACTCATTTTTTGTTTTTGTTTGCCTTCACTGCAGCTGGTGTTGTGCCGTGTGGCGGCCGTAAAACGTCTCCCCGTACATCAACCATAGTGCAGTTTATATTTTACTTTTGGTCCTTTGAGATCAGCGTGAATATTCTGAGAAATCAAAAATAAATTAATGGTTTAGACTCATATTCTAGACAGGTTTTTAATTATTTGGACTCCATTTTGATTTATATCAGTCTTTGAATCGACTGTCTATTCGAAATTCGCAAAATTGCAGTATGTTTCCTCTGGCTTTCTTTGCCGGATCAGTACAGGGTCACTGATGAGGCTTTATTAGCCGAAACTGCGTAGTATGACCCATCTTCTTTCTTATGAATGTTTTCATTGCTCTTAAAGGAACTCATTTTTTGTTTTTGTTTGCCTTCACTGCAGCTGGTGTTGTGCCGTGTGGCGGCCGTAAAACGTCTCCCCGTACATCAACCATAGTGCAGTTTATATTTTACTTTTGGTCCTTTGAGATCAGCGTGAATATTCTGAGAAATCAAAAATAAATTAATGGTTTAGACTCATATTCTAGACAGGTTTTTAATTATTTGGACTCCATTTTGATTTATATCAGTCTTTGAATCGACTGTCTATTCGAAATTCGCAAAATTGCAGTATGTTTCCTCTGGCTTTCTTTGCCGGATCAGTACAGGGTCACTGATGAGGCTTTATTAGCCGAAACTGCGTAGTATGACCCATCTTCTTTCTTATGAATGTTTTCATTGCTCTTAAAGGAACTCATTTTTTGTTTTTGTTTGCCTTCACTGCAGCTGGTGTTGTGCCGTGTGGCGGCCGTAAAACGTCTCCCCGTACATCAACCATAGTGCAGTTTATATTTTACTTTTGGTCCTTTGAGATCAGCGTGAATATTCTGAGAAATCAAAAATAAATTAATGGTTTAGACTCATATTCTAGACAGGTTTTTAATTATTTGGACTCCATTTTGATTTATATCAGTCTTTGAATCGACTGTCTATTCGAAATTCGCAAAATTGCAGTATGTTTCCTCTGGCTTTCTTTGCCGGATCAGTACAGGGTCACTGATGAGGCTTTATTAGCCGAAACTGCGTAGTATGACCCATCTTCTTTCTTATGAATGTTTTCATTGCTCTTAAAGGAACTCATTTTTTGTTTTTGTTTGCCTTCACTGCAGCTGGTGTTGTGCCGTGTGGCGGCCGTAAAACGTCTCCCCGTACATCAACCATAGTGCAGTTTATATTTTACTTTTGGTCCTTTGAGATCAGCGTGAATATTCTGAGAAATCAAAAATAAATTAATGGTTTAGACTCATATTCTAGACAGGTTTTTAATTATTTGGACTCCATTTTGATTTATATCAGTCTTTGAATCGACTGTCTATTCGAAATTCGCAAAATTGCAGTATGTTTCCTCTGGCTTTCTTTGCCGGATCAGTACAGGGTCACTGATGAGGCTTTATTAGCCGAAACTGCGTAGTATGACCCATCTTCTTTCTTATGAATGTTTTCATTGCTCTTAAAGGAACTCATTTTTTGTTTTTGTTTGCCTTCACTGCAGCTGGTGTTGTGCCGTGTGGCGGCCGTAAAACGTCTCCCCGTACATCAACCATAGTGCAGTTTATATTTTACTTTTGGTCCTTTGAGATCAGCGTGAATATTCTGAGAAATCAAAAATAAACTAATGGTTTAGACTCATATTCTAGACAGGTTTTTAATTATTTGGACTCCATTTTGATTTATATCAGTCTTTGAATCGACTGTCTATTCGAAATTCGCAAAATTGCAGTATGTTTCCTCTGGCTTTCTTTGCCGGATCAGTACAGGGTCACTGATGAGGCTTTATTAGCCGAAACTGCGTAGTATGACCCATCTTCTTTCTTATGAATGTTTTCATTGCTCTTAAAGGAACTCATTTTTTGTTTTTGTTTGCCTTCACTGCAGCTGGTGTTGTGCCGTGTGGCGGCCGTAAAACGTCTCCCCGTACATCAACCATAGTGCAGTTTATATTTTACTTTTGGTCCTTTGAGATCAGCGTGAATATTCTGAGAAATCAAAAATAAATTAATGGTTTAGACTCATATTCTAGACAGGTTTTTAATTATTTGGACTCCATTTTGATTTATATCAGTCTTTGAATCGACTGTCTATTCGAAATTCGCAAAATTGCAGTATGTTTCCTCTGGCTTTCTTTGCCGGATCAGTACAGGGTCACTGATGAGGCTTTATTAGCCGAAACTGCGTAGTATGACCCATCTTCTTTCTTATGAATGTTTTCATTGCTCTTAAAGGAACTCATTTTTTGTTTTTGTTTGCCTTCACTGCAGCTGGTGTTGTGCCGTGTGGCGGCCGTAAAACGTCTCCCCGTACATCAACCATAGTGCAGTTTATATTTTACTTTTGGTCCTTTGAGATCAGCGTGAATATTCTGAGAAATCAAAAATAAATTAATGGTTTAGACTCATATTCTAGACAGGTTTTTAATTATTTGGACTCCATTTTGATTTATATCAGTCTTTGAATCGACTGTCTATTCGAAATTCGCAAAATTGCAGTATGTTTCCTCTGGCTTTCTTTGCCGGATCAGTACAGGGTCACTGATGAGGCTTTATTAGCCGAAACTGCGTAGTATGACCCATCTTCTTTCTTATGAATGTTTTCATTGCTCTTAAAGGAACTCATTTTTTGTTTTTGTTTGTTTGGTTCCTCCTGGTGCTGAGGCTGGCATGTCCTAATTAAAGATGGCCTTTGGAAGCAAGGAATACACTACAGAAGTGAAAAATATGGAGTGTGCATGTTTTCTGGGCAAGACTAGATACAAGATATAAGAAGCTTTATTTAAAGTCGACATTCATAATTTACAACAATTTAACATTAGCCTAGGGCTATTTTGTCGACAAACACATATTAAGACTATACAAGTATAAAGTTATAACAAAGATCACAGATAAATCTAGACTAGCTAGTTTCGGCCAGTTGGGCCTCATCAGTGGCCATCTGATATTTTCAGGTTTCCATGATGGAGTCGGTGATCCCGGAGGACAAGAAAATATAATCTACACTATGATGTAGACTCCGGATCTGTTGTTTATGGCCACCTAATTTCTTCACCGAGAGATTCTGCTGACTTTTGATCAGCTGAGCTTCGAGGTGCAATGCGGAATTCAGCATTCGATAGGGGGGACGCTTTGCTTAGACAGCTGTTTGGTTGTAATGAAACTTTACGCCTTGAGCCTAGATTCCAAATACTGGTTGCTGGGGGCAAGGCTGAAGTTTGTTTCTTTCAGGACTTCTACTTGGACTGGGTGGCATCTCCTTCATGGAAGTGGTTCGCCATAGCCGGAAGATTTGTTCTTGAGCCTAGATTCCGGGTACTGGTTGCTGGGAGCAGAGCTGAGGCTTGTTTCTTTCAGAACTTCTTGAACTGGGTGGCGTCTCCTTCAGGGAAATGGTTCGCCATAGCCTGAGGATGTGTTCCCCCCAGGGTCATACTAAAAAAATTCTAAATTGCAATGGAACTGAACATATTTCTTTTTAAAAGAGTAACAAGATGCCTAAATATTCTTTTCTTTCGTGGAGATTGATGATGATCATGAAATCTTTTCTTCAGTCATTCTCTCCCTTCCGCTGATTCAAGAAGGGCAGTTGTCAGTTTCTGGCGAAAGAATGTGCACTGTACTGGTTAACTGCTTACGTATACGATTGCCCCGGAGAAGCATGGATAGGTAAACTAACGGACTCCAAAAATGATCTAAACTAGTGTTGACTGGGCCGTTAAACTCAAATACAAACAAACAATATTTCATTTATTAATATGGTGAAAAATTTCCTTATGGCATTTTTCCTTTCATTTATTTTTTTCCCCACTTATCCCGCTGAACAAGACAACCCCTACATTTGCAAACAGTGTAGCTCCAGATAAACAATCTGATCAGTGTCTTCACTGTTCATCACGCAGTTTGTGAATTTAACAGATAGATTATATAAGTATATCAAAAGTACTTACTAATTTCAAGTGAACATTTTTAAAAGAGTAACAATATGCCATCTGATCAGGATCTTCACTGTTCATCATGCAGCTTGTGAATTAAAAAAAATAATAATAAAAACAAAAAAAAACAAAACAAAAAAAAACCAGATAGATAGTATCAAGTATGTAGAAAATACTCAACTAAACATTTTTTTATCAGAGTAACATGATGCCAAAAATATATTTCATAAAATTCTATGGTAAAAAATTTCCTGAGCATAATAATATGTTTTTCCTTTTATTTATTTTATTTTAATATTTCTTTTTTTCCTTTTCTTTCTGTATATATGGTCATGAGGTGATATACCATACCAACAGGTGTCATTTTCAATAAACAGTAATTATGTGGCTGATTAAAGCACTGGTCCTCCTGTATTTGGTCCTCAAATTATACCCCTGGTCCTCTGGAGGACTTGGTCCTCATTCCTCTGGTCCTTCAGTGAAGGTAAGTCCTCAAATTATACCTTACCCAAGAAGAGGAAAACCTTACGCAAATTCTTCCATGAGTCATGGTGCATCCAATTATTTTTAGCTCACCGTCATGTAGTGACGAGGTGAGCTTTTGGGATCACTTTTTGTCCGTCGTCCGTGCGTGCGTGCGTCCGTCCGTGCGTCCGTCCGTAAACTTTTTCTTCAAACGACATCTCCTCCTAAACCACTGAGCGGATTTTGACCAAACTTCACAGGAATGATCCTTAGGTGGTCCCCTTTCAAAGTTGTTCAAATGGTTCCGGTCCGTTGCACATATGGGTCACAGGAGCCAAAAATAGATTTTTTTCACCGAAAACTTAAAAAATCTTCTTCTCTGAAACTGCAAGGCCCAGGTCTTTGATATTTGGTATGAAGCTTCATCTAGTGGACACCTACCAAGATTGTTCAAATTATAGTGCTGGGGCCAAAAATGCCCCCGCCCCGGGGCCCTTTGGTTTTACATGGGCTTATATAGGGAAAATCTTTAAAAATCTTCTTCTCTGAAACTGCAAGGCCCAGGTCTTTGATATTTGGTATGAATCTTTATCTGGTGGACCCCTACCAAGATTGTTCAAATTATAGTGCTGGGGCCAAAGATGCCCCCACCCCGGGGCCCTTTGGTTTTACATAGGCTTATATAGGGAAAATCTTTAAAAATCTTCTTCTCTGAAACCGCAAGGCCCAGGTCTTTGATACTTGGTATGAAGCTTCATCTAGTGGACCCCTACCAAGATTGTTCAAATTATAGTGCTGGGGCCAAAAATGCCCCCGCCCCGGGGCCCTTTGGTTTTACATGGGCTTATATAGGGAAAATCTTTAAAAATCTTCTTCTCTGAAACTGCAAGGCCCAGGTCTTTGATATTTGGTATGAATCTTCATCTGGTGGACCCCTACCAAGATTGTTCAAATTATAGTGCTGGGGCCAAAAATGCCCCCGCCCCGGGGCCCTTTGGTTTTACATAGGCTTATATAGGGAAAACCTTTAAAAATCTTCTATGAAACCGCAAGGCCCAGGTCTTTGATATTTGGTATGAAGCTTCATCTAGTGGACCCCTACCAAGATTGTTCAAATTATAGTGCTGGGGCCAAAAATGCCCCCGCCCCTGGCCCTTTGGTTTTACATGGGCTTATATTGGGAAAATCTTTAAAAAATCTTCTTCTCTGCAACTGCAAGGCCCAGGTCTTTGATATTTGGTATGAAGCTTCATCTAGTGGACCCCTACCAAGACTGTTCAAATTATAGTGCTGGGGCCAAAAATGCCCCCGCCCCGGGGCCCTTTGGTTTTACATAGGCTTATATAGAGAAAATCTTTAAAAATCTTCTTTTCTGAAACTGCAAGGCCCAGGTCTTTGATATTTGGTATGAAGTTTCATCTTGTGGACCTCTATCAAGATTGTTCAAATTATAGCCCTGAGGCCAAAATTGCCCCCGCTCCTGGGCCCTTTGGTTTTTCATAGACTTATATAGGGAAAATCTTGAAAAATCTTCTACTCTGAAACCACAAGGCCTAGGTCTTTGACATTTGGTATGAAGCTTCAGCTAGTGGACCTCTACCAAGATTGTTCAAATTATAGCCCTTGGGCCACAATGCCCCCGCCCCAGGGCCCTTTGGTTTTACATAGACTTATAATAGAGATAATCTTTGAAAATCTTCTTCTCTGAAACAACAAGGCCCAGGTCTTTGATATTTTGTTGTGTAGCTTCATCTAGTGGACCTTTGCCAACATTGTTCAAATTATAGTCTTTTGTTGATATTTGGTATGAAGCTTCACCTTTTTAGACCTCCCTCAACATTATGCACATTATAACCCTGGGGTCAATAATGGCCCTCCCCGGGGCCCACTTGTTACTCTATGGATCAGGTGAGCTATCCAGGGCCATCATGGTCCTCTTGTTTTTTAAATCTTACATATTCCAAACTTAGGTAATGGGTGCACATTAGAACCACCTCATTGTGGTAGATTTTTTTAGCAGTGTTGACCCAAATCAGACTTCTCCTAGAGGAGCAGTCTGATCAGGGTCCACATTGCATGTATGCAAAAATATGTTTCAAAAGTTTGCAAGAAGATATAGCTGCTGACATTTACATAACAATCCCTTTAATGTGAGTAAACAGTGTAGATCCAGATCAGTCGCCGCAGAAAATTAAAAACAAAGAAACAATAAATGAACCATGACTATATTGTTTTCTTTGGTTGTCTATTCAAACCAGCTATGAAGTGTATCTGCTATTGCAGAAGACCTGTCAATCATTTTTTAAATTTCTGTCAATCACTGTGATGTCACAATACCACTCAATTTACAGCCAATCAGATCAATAGAATTGATGATAAGCCTTCAGAGTCAGATAAAGAATTATAAGAGAAACAAAGAAAGAATGCACAGTTCATGGGAAGAAACAGTACCTGACCTTCCATTGCTGTATTCACTTGTCAATAATTAATTAATTAATTCCAGGAAATTAAAATGAATATGGGGAAAGTCCCAATGCTGGTCTTTTGAAAACACACTTTGTGACGTGCAGCCAGACATGTTAAGTTTTAAAAATAAAAATGAGGGAGACAGCGCGTTCGAGGAGGATTGGCGAGTGCCAAAGGCGCGATGTTATGGTGGCAAGCTCTCAGGATAGGTTAGAAAATGGTGCATTCTGAGAGCTTTTTGAACTTTTTTTTTGTTTATTCTTTACACTCCTGTTCATGGATAAATAACTAATAAAAATTTATAAAATCATTTCCTTGGGAAGATACCTACAAACTAACACCTAGCCAGCATCCCCCCATCCCTGTCCCAGGTGTATAATGCTACAGCACAAGAGCATATCTTATCATTTATGCCCAGATAGGTCACAAAAAGTAGCCCAATTGATTCTATATTCCAAGGGCCATCCAATAACCAAAGTTTCAGAAGTGTAGCTCCAATAGTTTAGAAGATATGGCAAAATAATACTTTTTGACTGTTGACCTTGGGGTCATGTTGAGGTCAAAGTCACACCAAAAGTAGCCCAATGTGTTCTATATTCCAAGGGCCATCCAATAAGCAAAGTGTAATTCGACTAGTTTAGGAGATATGGCAAAGTCATACTTTTTGACCTTTGACCTTGGGGTCATGTTGAGGTCAAGGTCATGCCAAAAGTAGCCCAATTCAGTCTATATTCCAAGCAACATCCAATAACTAAAGTTTCAGAAGTGTAACTCCAATAGTTTAGCAGATATGGCAAAATAATACTTTTTGACCTTTGACCTTGGGGTGATGTTGAGGTCAAGGTCACCCCAAAAGTAATCCAATGTATTCTATATTCCAAGGGCCAACTAATAAGCAAAGTTTCAGAAGTGTAACTCCAATAGTTTAGGAGATATGTCAAAGTAATACTTTTTGACCTTTGACCTTGGGGTCATGTTGATGTCAAGTTAGCCAAAAGTAGCCCAATTCATTCTATATTCCAAGGGCCATCCAATAACCAAACAAGTTGCAAAGAACATTGTAATTGATAAACAAAGTTTCAGACGTGTAACTCCTATAGTTTAGAAGATATGCAGAAGTCATACTTTTTTACCTTTGACCTTGGGTTTATGTTGAGGTCCACCAATAGTATTCCAATATTTCTATATTCCAACAGCCATTCAATAACCACAGTTTCAGAAGTGTAACTCCCATAGTTTAGAAGATATGGCAAAATAATACTTTTTGACCTTTGACCTTGGGGTCAGGTTGAGGTCAAGGTCACAACAAAAAGTAGCCCAATAAATTATATATTCCAAGGGCCATCCAATAACCAAAGTTTCAGAAGTGTAGCTCCAATAGTTTAGAATATATGGCAAAATAATACTTTTTGACCTTTGACCTTGGGGTCATGTTGAGGTCGAGGTCACACCAAAAGTAGCCAAATATATTTTATATTATAAGGGCCATCCAAAAGCAAAGTTTCAGAAGTGTAAATCCAATAGTTTAGGAGATATGGCAAAGTCATACATTTTGACCTTAGGGTCATGTTGAGGTCAAGGTGCAGCCCAGCAGGCACATGACGTAATTGTGACGTCCCATCGACGTCATTACAATGCCATGAGGTTTATGCAACGTCAAATCTACGTCAGTGCAATAACGTTGCACCGACGTTGATTTGACGTTGTCCTAGCGACGTGTGCCTGCTGGGAGCACTCTTCTAGATTGCCAAAACTGACATTACTGGTTCCAGCAAGCATTCTCAACCTTTGTTTTGGACAAATATCACACATTTTGGTCAGAAAAATAACGGTTTTTGAGACATGAAAGAATGCACTATATCTCGCGAATGTGATATAGTAATTCTCTAGTTTTTACACCAATGTTGAAATTCGGAAGTTGAAACCATGTTATATATATATAGTTAGTTGTACAAATGTGTTAAATGTAAAAAAACACACCAAAAACATAGACTTTTAGAAGAATTTTCCCGAAGATTTTAGTAGGAAAAACACAAGAGACATTTTTCTACACAATCTGTGTATCTTTTAGATCCACCTTTAAACTGAATTATTTTTTTGCATCCCCACCCATCCGGCGTTTGAGAAATTGATTGGGCTGCATTGTGTTTCCATGTAGAGCTGAAACGGGCTGAACTTCAGTACTGGTAAACCGTGTACAAGGTTTAAGCCTGCCCAGTAAAAGTGGTGTCAGTCGGACCATTCCATAGAGATTTTTATGCAGTAGGGCTTGAGGTGTCATTCTGTCTCAATGCTGGGTAAAAGTCAAACAAAATCGTAAGCAGCGTCTCCAAAATGACCTAAATAGCATCATGTTAACAAGTCCGTGAAATGAAGACCCCTCTAAACCCCACTTTATATAGAGAAAACTGGGGTGTACGGGGGTATACATTATTTTTCTTATTTCTGCTTCAAGACATAGGTTAGGGGTACTTGTTAGAACCGCCTCAGTAAGGCGGTTCTAACAAGCACCCTCAACCTATGTTTTGAGCATTTATAAGAAAAATATCAAGGATTTTCATCAGAAAAGTAGCCATTTTGGAGATGTGAAAAATGCACTGTGTCACACGGGTTTGTTATTGTAATGGTATTTCATCAGAAAAGTGGCCATTTTGGACATGTGAAAAAATGCACTATGTTTCACGGTGGTGTTATCGTAATTTATATAGAAAACTTGGGTTTTCAGGGTCATGTCTGATCCAAGATCCAGGTTGTTGGTTCTCGTTAGATCTGCCACAATGAGGTGCTTCGAATGTGCACCAACAACCTATGCCTGGAAAATATTATATAAATATTAAATCACACAGAAGAGTTTTCGTAAGGCCCACCTGTTCTTGGAAAACTAGGAAAATTATTTGTTAATTTTCATGTCAACAAGTCCATAAAATTAAAACATTTGTTGACCGCATTTTCTTCAGAGATAAATGGGTTTTAAAATTGTAAAAGAAACAAAAAAAAATTTTTAAGTTAGCTAAAAAGTGTTGTAGGAACTTCATCTCAGTGAAGCAGATTAAAAGAGCACCACAAGCAGAAATAAGAATAAATATCATACATTTCCATCAAAATAATACCAATTATAACCCTGAATGAAAGCATTATATCACATGGATGTATTATGCCCGATTTCCTTTAAACTAAATAATTTGAATAACATTACAATGATTATGAGAATGTTTGCTTTTAGATAATATTTTCCATGTTCATTGTTATTGTTATTATTATTTCAATAATAATTATTCTAGTAAAATACATTTTGCAGTAAACATTTGAAATATACAAGCTTTTTGTTTTTTTTCTTTTCAATTCAATATTTATAATCTATGTATGATATAATGATTATTTCTGTCTGCATAAATCTTGGTCTGCAAGGTAATTGGTCTGCAGATTATACCCTTTGGTCCACTGCAGACCGGTCCACTGTCCAAAGGTCTGCAAGCTTTGGTCTGCAGGTTATACCCAACCCTTATTTTGTCGTGCAACGTTAAATATGTCCGCAGCTTCTTTGAGAAACTCATCTCTCAATTATTTCAGTAACCATTCATAGAAATGCCATCCCAAGCTATTTCTTAGGTGCAAAATTTTGGTTTACACCCAATATTATACCCAGTAAATACAATGGACACCACCAAATTGATGCGCAACGACCAGGAACAAAGCGAGTTTTCTCTGAGGGTGAGTGACGCGATTATTGAAGCTAAATATTGCCGTTTTGAAGCATGTAAGAAACAGAAAATACGATTTTTTTTCAGTGTAAGATCAAATTTTATATCACTCATGAACACCAAAACTGGTATTTTCACTCGTTGCTATGCCACTCGTGAAAATACTGGTTTTGGTGTTCATTCGGTGAAATAAAATTGGATCTTACACTGAAAAAATCAAATATCCTCTATTTCTTGTGCAGGCTTATAAGCCTGCACAAGAAAAGTAAGGTGTGATATATGGCGTGATAAACTGACTGGTGCGATATAATCTGAATAGTGGCTAGTGGACTGTTAAATTAAACAAAACAGAACAAAACAAAAAAAAAATTCAGAGGGACTAAGTTTAGAGTTAAAAAATGTCTCTCCTGTAGAAAATGACAGAGTCCAGTTGTTCAAAACATTGTTAGTTTAATGAGTTTGTTGGGGGCAAAATATTAACAGTTCAAGAAAATACAATATCAAATTATCTGGTATTTTTTCTAGAAAAATGTGAGTAGCGTTTGATTCTGAAAAAATTTCATCATATTTGCCATAAAAATTGATCAAAGTTTAAACAAAACATCAACTAATGACATCGTTAGTTTTGAACAACTGGGCCCTGAATATTAGCCAAGATTTTCTCTTTCCCGTTAAATATTGACACATACTGAAACTATGTATCTATGACTTAAGTATCTACAGTTTATAGAGGATCTTACATTCCTGTTCATAACGTAATTTATACAAATGAAAAAAATAATCAGTGTAAGATTCTGTTTATTATATTATCATTTTGTAGCATTTTATTATGCCCCCACCATTCGAATGGTGGAAGGGCATATAGCTTTGCCCCTGTCCGTCAGTTGGTCCGTTCGTCCGTCCGAAACATAAACGCAGTCAATATCTTTCTTATTTCTGAATGGATTTTGAAATTACTTTGTAGAAATGTTAACCATCATGAGACGATGTGTCATGTGCAAAACCCAAGTCCGTACCTCCAAGGTCAAGGTCATACTTAGAGGTCAAAAGTCAAAGAAAGGGTCCGAAACTTAAAAGCAGTCAATAAGTTTCTTATTTCTGGATGGATTTTGTAATTACTTTGTAGAAATATTAACCATCATGATATGATGTGTCACATGCAAAACCCAGGTCCGTACCTCCAAGGTCATACTTAGAGGTCAAAGGTCAAAAAAAGGGTCCAAAACTTAAACACAGTCAATAACTTACTTATTCCTGTATGGATTTAGAAATTACTTTGAAGAAATGTTAATCATCATGAGATGATGTGTCACATGCAAACCCAGATCCGTATCCCAAGGTCAAGGTCATACTTAGAGGTCAAAGGTAAAAAAAATGGTTCGAAACTTAAACACAGTCAATAACTTTCTTATCTCATGATGGATTTTGAAATTACTTTGCAGAAATGTTGGCCATCAATAGACAATCTGCCTCACAAAAGACCAAGGTCCTTACCTTCAAGGTCAAGGTCATACTTAGAGGTCAAATGTGATAAAAGGGTCCAAAACTGAAACACGGTCAATAACTTTCTATGGATGAATACGAACATAGACATATTTTCAGGCGGGGGCATCCGTGTCCTATGGACGCATTTCTAGTTGCATTTTATTTCTGAAGACATCACGAAAACACGCCTATATAAATTTGACACCCTTAAACCCCAATTTTATATACAGGTAGTAAAACTGGGGTTTGCAGGGGTATACATTATTTTTCTTGCCTCAACGAGGCAGTTCTAATGAGTAACCACAATCTATGTTTTGAGCTGAAATAAGAAAAATATTACAATTTTTTTCTGAAAATTTTCTCTTTTGGTGGTAAATTTTACAATGTATTTGTATAGGCTGTTTTCGTAATAAGTTCCAAAGACTTTAAGTGGAAATAATAGGATTGTTAAAGACGGGATTATGATGTTATCCACCAGTAACAATTTGCGATTATATGTGTGACATATGATTTTTATGACATTAAGTTATCCACTGTATAAAAATGTTACCTCTGTTTTGGCTATTGTAGTTCTGCTGACCATGTTTTTACAAAATATTTGGTGGAATAGAAAAAAGAAAGACTCTGATCAGACTTCTTTAACAGTCAGAAGCAGGATAACAAACCCATGTGACAGAGTTTCATATCTTCAAAAAAAAAGTGATATTTTTTTTCTGATGATCCTTTGCATTATTTCATTAGTTGTGTTCCACAGATATATTGCAGGTGCTCATTAGAATGGCCACAATAAGGCTGTTCTAACGAGCACCCACAATCTGTGATCAGAGTATAAATAAGAAAAATATGACAGATATTTGTTGGATAATTTGGAGAAATGAAAGAATGCACTATGTAATACTGGTGTGTTATGGTAATGTTGCAGTCATAAGTTGTACTTTGTCGAGAAATACATTTGACATCAGTTATGACTCATAACTAATGTCAAATGTACTTTTCGACAAATTACTGGTGTGCCCTTATCAGAACATGTCTGCTATTTACGGTGAATACTGCATTTCATTTATACACACTTTGCATTAGCTTATTTTTTCTTATTTTCAGCCTGATGATTACTGAATCCCACCATTTTTACAATAAACAGTCCTGGTTACCTACTACCTGAAGGGTATTGACTCCCAGCCATTTCCAATTGACAGAACTGGGTACCCGACTGATGATTACAGACTCATAGCTGTTTTCTGGCAGACAAAAAGCTGAATACCAGTCCATTGATTGCAATTTCAGTTTCCATTGTGACTGATGATGATGTTGATGAGGACATGTTTTAACAGCCTTTTCAGACACTATTTCGGTGCTTATAAGGCAAACTTTTACAGCTGTTAACATTTACACACTGTTTTTCTACACAGAGCTGAACAGAATTGATGTCACCAGCGCCTATAGAGAACCATGCTTTAGACTGATGTCACTGAAAATCATGTGACTCAATGCATTCCTGGAAGTATAAACTACATGTACATTGTTTTCTATAGGTTTACATTAGACTTTACACTGGAAATGTAAATATGTATATATGACACTAGAACACCTACACAAAAGCCATACCTACAGCAGTGAACTGCCAACGAGGCTATGAATAACAGATACTGATAGTAGATATTGAAGCATTATGCCTGTTCATGTGGCACTATTAATATCCTTTTCTTCCTCAAACTACTGCTTTCTTGAACAAATTTTCCATGATTGTTATAAAGGTGTTTGAGCTATTGAAGTTGTACTGTATATTGTAGTGTAGAGCTCTTTGTGTTGGTTTGTGATTGGAAGATTTAATATCTGGGTCCATACCTATGCAAGTGAGGACTTTACCTACTGAGCGACCAGTGCTTCCTCCTTTCATTTTCACAAGTGCAATTGCAGGTGCTCGATAGAACTCATTATGGAAACATGCCTATACAAATACATTGTAAATTTTACCGCCAAAAAATAATAAAATTGAAGATGAAAAATTACAATATTTTCCTTATTTCTGGTCAAAAAATATGTTGTGGGTACTCGTTAGAACAGCCTCATTGAGGCAGATCAAACGAGTACCCACAACCTATGTTTTAGAGTGGAAATAAGAAAAATAAGGTTTAAGAGAAGTGGAGGCAATGAACAGGAATCAGTACAACTAACCCACAGCTCCCATCAAAGACACCAAAGGGAAAGAAACACAATCATGAAATAACAGACCCTAATGGAAACATCAATAGGAGAATACCAAAAGGACAGTTACTTTCCCAGAAAATGGCCAATAGGCTATCCAAAATAAAACAAAAGTTTAACCTTGTAAACCCCAGTTTACTACATAAAAGTGTTTTACTATATAAAAGTGGGGTCGAATGGGGGTCAAAATTATATAGGCATGTTTACATTGAGGAGGTTCTAATGAGTACCCACAATCTATGGTTATTAGCAAAAAATTAGGAAACTAATGTATCCCCTTGTAAACTCCGTTTTGCTGTATAAAAGGTTCGGTTTACAGGGGTGTTCATTTACAAACTTGTTAACGTGATGTGCTCAGTTGAAAAATGTTTTGTATGGGTTGCCGCACCTGCAAGTGTATTCATTCCTCTTGAAAAAAATATTTTTTTTCTCACCGCATGTATTTTATCTTATTTTATTTTGATACCATTTAAGAAATGAATTTTATTTTTCTGCTGTTCATGAAAGTACGAACACAGCAGATTGCGTGGAGAGTAAGGGTTCATGTATTTCGGGGTTCATGTAAGCCAAAGTGGTTTGTGTAAACTTTGCTAGCGACCAGCTGTCATTCATACAGTCATGAAAAGCAGAAAAATTAACTTTATTTTTTATATTTACATTCTTTGCCCCTCATCAATGGGGAAAAAGTGCTTATGGGGAAGACTTTTAAAACTGAAAATATTTACATGCTATTTTTCAGCGGAAAAGCGTTAACGCCACCAACGCCTATAGAGAACCATTGGTTAGACGTCTCTAAAAATCACATGACTTGATGCGTTCATTGAAGTATGAACTGCATTGTTTTCTATAGGTTAACATTAGACTTTTCATTGTAAATGTAAAGATTATACACATTATCTCTTTATAACACCTTTCATTAACACTGTTCATTACAACATGGTTTTGGATATAATTTTGGATATAAATGTTTAAAAATGGACCCCAATATATATTAAATAGATTATATAGAAAAATGACCATTTATTATTAACAAGACATACCTTTAAGAACTTACTAATAAACCTCTTTATGACAATGTTCATTATAAGAGTTTTGGATGCTTGTACAGGTAACATTGTAATAGATACAACTGTACAACAATGACAATTTATGGTCACTCCTATTTAACCTATACATTATTTTTGTTCAGTTTTCTATATAATCTAATAATAATTTTTAGGATCCAAAGTATATAATTTTGCATAATCTAAATGCTATATAGTCTATACATCTTTGGGATCCATCTTTAAATCCTGTTATATACTAAACTGTGTAATAATGATCTCTGTTATATAGAGGTTGTGATGTAATTAATAGAATTGCCTTATGTGTTGATTCTCACAAGTGCATTTATTCAAGTACGGGTAGAGTGGTATGGGCATAGATTAAGTTTTTCAAGTTCACAATTCAGTATTAGTTTCATTCAAGCTAAAAGATGTTTGTGCTATTGTCCGCTAATGCCGCAGTGGAAAAAAGTTCATATCAATGAGCTGATGGATGTAAAGACTACAGGATACATGTGAGTCCAGCAATTGCTAAAGACACAGATCAGCCAGCACAGTGACAAAATACAATCCATTACTCTAACTCAGCTGTGTCACGAAAATGGTTGCTTTTCTGATGAAAAATTTTGATATTTTTATGCCCCCAGAATCTAAGAGATTCGGGGGCATATAGTTTTTGGTCTGTTTCTCCGTTTGTCTGTCTACAAAAACCTTAACATTGGGCATAACTTTTGAATGGTAATAGATAGAGCTTTCATATTTCACATGTGTATACCTTATCACAAGACCTTTCCAGTGGTACCATAATTTTTGATCTCGTGACCTTGAACTTGACCTTTGACCTATTTTTTTCAAAATTTAACATGCGCTGTTCGGGGGCATCAGTGTTTCACAAACACATCTTGTTCTTATTAATACTCCAAACACAGGTAGTGGGTGCTCGTGAGAACCGCCTCACTGAGGCGGTTCTCACGAGTACACACAACCTGTGTGTGAGAAGATACAAGAAAAAGAATGTATAATCCTGTAAACCCCAGTTTTCTCAATATAAAGTGGGGTTTAGAGGGGTCATCATTACACAGACTTGTTAACATGGTATTGTTTACTGTTTGTATGAATCATCTACCCAAAGAACAACAAGAAAAGACTCTGACTAGAGCCAACCTTGGTGGCTTCTTCGGATAACTGGTGATCAGGTGGTCCCCAATCATGGGACCCCATTCTTTTGAGGAAAAAGGCAAATATGATCTTTAAAGATACAGACTACACAACCTATTTTTGCGGGCTAATGCTGATGCCATGTTAAACAACCATGTTATAGCCAAACAGTTTGATTGGTAGATTATCAGAAATTGATGTGGAAGAAGTATGTATTATAATTGATTCAGGAAGACAAGGGTTAATGTAATATTTTCTACTTGTAATTATCTTAAAGTTGAACATACAACACTGGTGTTAAATATTATTGGTAGAATGGCAGATAGGTCAACTCCTTTAACGTCTGTGCGGCATAATGCATTCTTTCATATGTCCTAACCGGTTAAGTTTCTGATGAAAAATTATGATATTAGTCTATTTATACTCAACTTGTGGGTACTTAGGTACTCAACCTATTTCTCGGAGCAGAAATAAGAAAAATAATGTATACCCATGTAAACCACAGATTTTAATGTGTGGCTTACATGGGTGTTCATTATACGGAATTGATAATCCTTGTCGTGCTGAGCCGGGATACGTCTTATCTTTCAAACAATATAGAAGCCATCTGATCAGGATCTTCATTGTCCGTCAGTTTATGAATTTGTTGCAACATTTTGAATCAAGTTATCTTATTGGTTGATAATCAGTAGCGGTGTGGCATATTTAAATATTCAGCAGATCAAGGGTTAACATTAACCCATTCCCACCTTGGGACTTTGTGAATTTTGCTGATTTTCACAGGGTTGTCTAGGACACTAACTTCATATAACCGTGATTTCATAATGAATAGTCTGTCTTACATCAAACTCGGCAGGAATGTTCACTGGGCAGTAGCCTTTCAAATGGAACCTTTTTAGACTAAATCATTGTTGCCATGGCAACGAGGGGGCATCTCAAAGTTGTCAAAAAGAGTGATCTCACATGTATTTTTGATCAAATCTTAATCTTCACACTGCTGTCAAGGCAAAAAATAATGGATTTGGCACTGGCCATTTTCACTGTCTGTAGCATGTTTTGCCAGTGTCAATTTCGAGGAATTTTTGACCCCAGACACCCTCAGGTTTGATTTCAGCGGCCGGCTGGACCATACCCCCAATTTTTTTTAGTGGGGAGCCACGCGAAAAAAACAGGCCAGTTTTATGGACAACTAATCCTAACACAAACATAGCTGTCCAGGGGTGGAGAATGCAGAATGCAGATTAGGGTGGTTCTGGAGCTCAAAAAAGTTAGGGGGTGTGGGGGGGGGGGGGGTTTCAGACATGTAAAAAGACATATCTGAGTGGGAAAGGGTTAAGAGACCTTGATGGTAGTTGACAGTACCTGATCATCCTGCCACTTACGCCCATATTAGGGCAAGGACCTGCTGTGCTTGAAGCAGATGCAGGATGGGTGGACTGGTTTATGTATTGCCTGCTTTAGCGGCCTTCACCCATCTGGGCTTGAAGAAATTGATGGGCTGCAAGAGGCTTCCATGCAGAGCTGAATCTGACCGCGCATGAGTACCAATAAACCACTTAGAGGATCTAACCCTGTCCAGGCAAAGCGGTGTGAGTCGGACCATCCATGCTTATTGGTTGCATTGGGTGACAGGGCTTGAGAACTCATTTCATCTCAATGTCGGGTAAAAGTCCCACAAAATTGGAAGCGACGTCTCCAAAATTAAAGTGTTGATGGGGACGTTACATCCCAAATCAGACAGTCAGACAGACAATGCCTGCTTTAAAGGGAAGCAGATTTTTTTTTCCATTTTTCAAAGGAAGATGACTGTAGGTACTTCCTTTTTGCTTTTCTTGAGATGACCTCCTAATGACATGAGAGACAAAATACTTTTGCAGGAGTTGCCTCCCTGAAGATGTACCCATTGCCCATAGCATGGCACAATATAAGTCATGTTTTTTCGTCCATTCCTTTGTTTGTTTTTCCATTAGTCCAACTATTGGTCTATTTGTCAATTCGTCAACATTTGCATCCTCCCCAGTGTAAGCCCTATGTTCCTTTCCTCAAGAGCTACAATCTGGGTTCAGTTGTCCCTCGGGACCAAATTCTTTCCTTTAAGAGTTGACCCCTATTGACATGGGACACAAAAATACTTTTGCAGGCGTTGCCTCCCCTGAAGGTGTTCCCATTCCCCTTAAATAATATTAATAGCTGTATAATATGTATATTCTCGCATTCCATAATTCCAATTTGATAAATCGAAAAAAAAAAAGAAAAAAAAAACCTGCCAGTGTCTAGGACTTGAACTGATTCAGGTTCTAATTTGTGTGTATTCTTTGAAAGAGCATCTTAGAATGTGACATATAAAGAAATAAGGTATTCAAAGTTATATACATGTATATCAAGGTTGTATTGTGTCAGTGGTTGTGAGATTTAGATATATCAAGATAGTTGTGAGATGTGATAAAAAAAGAAAGATGAAGTCTATGAAATGAAAACGCCTGTGAATCCAGCTTTATAGAAAGCAAACTTTGGTTTACAGGGGTATACAGTTTTCTTATTTCTGTTCAAAAAACGCCCTCACCCATCAAGGCTTGGAGAAATTGTGATTAGTTTGAAGGTTTAAATATACATATTTTGATATTTTTTTTTGTTGTTGTTGAGCAGGTCAGTTTAACCATGCTTTTTCTGTACAGACTTATACAAGACATTGCAGTGCACATTCTTTTGGCAAAAAATGACAAATACCTATTTGAATCTCCTTATCATATGTCAGACACGCAAATGTCTGAGCTTGCACTCAAAAACTAGCTTTATTCATTATGTATATTTGGGATCAACCTTTATTCCATTTTGCAGTGAATGGAATCCTCCACCTTATATAGAGCACAAGTCCATTTCAAAATTAAGGGAGTGTCAAGTTGTGTTTTCTTCAAAATTTATTTTTGAAATTTGCAGAACTTTTTGCAAACAGTGTATGTCTAGATCAGAGGCCACTGGGGCCTCAGATTTGGGTCTGCACTGTTTGTAATTAACTATTTTGGGAAGAAATCTGTTTTGGTCTATAAAAAATTCGAATGAGGTTTTAAATAAATTGAAATCTAGACAGTTTCGTGCTTCTAGTCTGTCTACCTACGATTTTTCCACTCTTTACACTACACTTCCTCATAATCTTATAAAAGAAAAGCTTAATGATTTAATTGAATGGGCTTTTCACAGAGAAGATTCTCTCTATCTTGCATGTAATGTCAGAAATGCATTTTTCACTTCTAAAGAGCATAAGAATTACACACTTTGGTCATGTCAGAAAGTGTGTGATGCCCTCACCTTTCTACTTGACAATATTTATATTAGATTCGGTACTAAGTTATTTAGACAAATTGTGGGTATTCCGATGGGTACTAATTGCGCACCTCTTGTGGCTGATCTGTTCTTGTATTGTTATGAAAGAGACTTCATTTTGTCGCTTTCCATTGATAACCAATCTGAAATTATTGAAGCTTTTAGCTCTACTTCTAGATATTTAGATGATTTATTAAATATTGATAATACCTATTTTGATGGTTTGATCAGTCAGATTTACCCCCTAGAACTTCAGTTAAATAAAGCAAATTCTTCTGATACCGAGGCCCCGTTTTTGGATTTACATCTATCTATTGTAGATGGATTTGTTTCGTGCAAAATTTATGATAAACGCGATGACTTTGCTTTTGAGATTGTAAATTTTCCTTTTTTGGATGGCGATGTTCCTCGTGCCCCATCCTATGGCGTTTATATTTCGCAATTAATTCGATTTGCTAGAGTGTGTAGTCATGTAACTGACTTCAACACTCGTAATAAATTATTAACGGCTAAACTCCTTAATCAGGGTTATCGGTACCATAAACTACGCAAAGCCTTTTCAAAATTTTATAGACGCCATTCTGATTTAATTTCAAAATTCAATATTGGACTTAAATCTCTTCTGCAACAAGGTCTATCGGAACCCGAATTTTATGGTGACTTAGTATATAAATTCAGAAAAATATATAACCGCAATGACTTCAGCACCCAATTTCGTAAAATCATTCTTCGATATAAAAAGATTGGGTACAACATGGATATTATACGACAGACTGCATGCATGGTAGTTAACCCAATCACGGTTGGCAACTTTGCTTCCCTCTTTAATTGCACGCCGGTGGGTCAGGCCTCAGATTCTATGACGGCTCCAACGTAAAGGCTTATTGAAAATTAAAGAGATAATGTTGGTTGGTGCCTGATGCTCTGTCTCTGGTCGGGCTCATCGGAGTCTAACTGTTGGTTTTCTTTTGCTCCAGCATTTCAGTGGTTTCTTGCTGTCGAGTCCTCACCGTTGTCTCACCTCTGTGGTTCTTTGATTTCTGTGTTCACGGAGATGTTGCACTGATGAGTTAGGAGGCCTTCATGCGGACTGAACAAATTATTTGTCTAAATCGCGACAGAAGTAAGGGCGAGGATTGTGGCCACGTAAAATCGATTTAAGCCCCCCAGTGGAAATCTTCCACTGACCGTTCCAAGGCGGCACTTCTGTGGCGATTTATTTATGTTGTTGTTTGTTACTTACTGTGTGTATCACTTGTGTCTTTTAATTTTGGATGGCCATATGGCCATTTTGTGGGAAAGTAACTGTCCGTATGGCCTTCCTTTGTTTAGGTTTCCATTATGGTCTGGTCGCTTAATGTTTGTATTTCTTTCCCTTTGGTGTCTTTTATGGATGGAGTAAGTTAATTGTATCAATTCCTGATCTTTGTTTTACTTCTACTTTGCGTGTTTAAAATGTGTTAAACCATACTGTATCCAACATCATGTAAAAGTGAACAATGATTTTAACTCTTATCCTGCTGTTTCTGACAGCCCTTTTCTTTGCAAACAGTGTAGATCCAGATCAGATGGTTTCTGAAGAAGCCATCTGATCAGGATCTTTACTGTTTGGCATTCAATTTATGAATATGTAGCAATAAATTACATCAAGTAATTTTATTGGTTGATAGACAGAAATTGGTTTGGCTTAAATGAATATTCAGCAGGATAAAGGTTAAGACGTTTATTATAGTGTCAGAAATAGAATAAGCCAAACTGTATTATACCATATTTACCCTATGTATTGCAACTAAAAGGCTCAACTGCTCCACTCAGTTGCCTCCACTTCTACTTTGAGCAAACCGTGTAAACCCAGATGAGCAAAACACAGCATCTCATCAGAGTCTGCACTGTTTGGCACTCATCAAGCTATTTTTAGACACAACATCATGTGTTGAAATCTTAGAACAAGTATGGTAAGGAGTGAAGGTGTCCAAATACTTAGGCTAGTTATGTTTTTTTCTGTTGTATATACAATTTCTCCGATATGATAATTTAGCATAGAATCTGTTTTTAATGGTAAGGGTTTTTAATCAAATTGATTTTTTGTGTTTCTGCTCATTATTTTGTTTTGTTAAATTTTGTTTTGTTATATTTGTTAATAATTCATATTTTCGTTAATTATTGTTTACTTCAAACTGACATAGAAATCCATGATAAATATACATGAGTCATTCACAGACCAATATCTTTTGTGTTATTAAAATTTACATTCCACATAACATAGAGTTTTGTGTTTTGAATTCTTTCCCAAAAATAAGCTACTATGATACTTAACTCTTAAAAATAAGCAGAGGACCATTGGTGCTGTGCCACTCACCTGAGTGCTGAGAGTTGATCGAGCCATTTCATTTATGAGATGATGTTTAAAAGGTTTTTATCATGGTAACCATTGTGGTCATATGATAATTGGCCCATTGGTTCCAGAGATGATTTCTAAAGGGTTTTTACCTTATATTGGCAAGGTGACCATATTGGTCATGTGACCAAACTCAAATTGGTCAATTTTTATTTTCTTGTTCCTGAAAGCTTCTATGTGCAATTTGGTTATAATTGGCCCAGTACTTTCTGTGGAAAAAAAAACTAAATTTCTTATCTAAATGACCTTGCACCAAGGTCAATGAATGACCTTGACCTTGAATATTCCTGCAGTTTCATCAACTCATTTAGCTTACTGCATCTACCAATTTTCAGATTACAAGCTAACTGACAATACTCCTTTCAAAGAAACCTACCGTAGAGTATGAAGAAGTACACCAGCATTTAAAAGAAACGTTGGAGCACGATGCAATTAGGCCATGGCAGAGTCCATATTCTTCCAAGGTTATGTTGGTAAGAAAGAAAGACGACAGTCCTCGATTCTGCATTGCTTTTAGAAAATTGAATAATCGCACAATCGGGGATGCTCACACTCTTCCCTGCATTGATGATGCCATTGATACGTTGATTGGCGCGAAATTTTTTTCTAAATCAGATCTTAGGAGTGGATACAGGCATGTGGAGATAAAAGAAGAAGATAAGAAAAAGACTCTCTGTGGTATTAAGGCTTATAAACTGCAGCCTTTGGCAGGAGAGAGGGCTTTAGCTATAGTTGATGACCACATTTGTCATCCAGCCTCCAAGTTTGCTGTATGTGTTACAGAAAGCCAAGAAAAGCTTCCTGCGTTATATTGGTTACCCAAACTCCCTCTGATACCGAGGCCCCATTTCTGGATTTACATTTATCTATTGAAGATGGATTTGTTTCTTGCAAATTTTATGATAAACGTTATGATTTTGATTTCGAGATTGCAAATTTTCTTTTTTTGGACGGTGATGTTCCTCGTGCGATGCTTAAGCAGGAGCTTGGTGGTACAAAGGCCTATGAACTTCAGCCTTTAGCTGAAGAGAGAGCTATAGTAGATAAACATGTTTGTCTTTCAGCCACCAAGTTTGCTGTGTGTGTTAACGAAGGCCAAGACAAGCTTCCTACGCTATACTGGTTACCAAAACTTCATAAAAGACCTTACAAAGCACGGTTTATTGCAAATTCTAGCTCTTGCACTACCACTGAACTTTCTAAATTATTAACGTCCTGTCTTACTGCTATTAAAACGCATGTATTTAAATATTGTGATAAAGTCTTTGAAAGATCAGGAAGAAATCTGTTTTGGTCTATAAAAAATTCGAATGAGGTTTTAAATAAATTGAAATCCAGACATTTTCGTGCTTCTAGTCTGTCTACTTACGATTTTTCCACTCTTTACACTACACTTCCTCATAATCTTATAAAAGAAAAGCTTAATGATTTAATTGAATGGGCTTTTCATAGAGTAGATTCTCTCTATCTTGCATGTAATGTCAGAAATGCATTTTTCACTTCTAAAGAGCATAAGAATTATACACTTTGGTCATGTCAGAAAGTGTGTGATGCCCTCACCTTTCTACTTGACAATATTTATATTAGATTCGGTACTAAGTTATTTAGACAAATTGTGGGTATTCCGATGGGTACTAATTGCGCACCTCTTGTGGCTGATCTGTTCTTGTATTGTTATGAAAGAGACTTCATTTTGTCGCTTTCCATTGGTAACCAATCTGAAATTATTGAAGCTTTTAGCTCCACTTCTAGATATTTAGATGATTTATTAAATATTGATAATACCTATTTTGATGGTTTGATCAGTCAGATTTACCCCCCAGAACTTCAGTTAAATAAAGCAAATTCTTCTGATACCGAGGCCCCATTTTTGGATTTACATCTATCTATTGTAGATGGATTTGTTTCGTGCAAAATTTATGATAAACGCGATGACTTTGATTTTGAGATTGTAAATTTTCCTTTTTTGGATGGTGATGTTCCTCGTGCGCCATCCTATGGCGTTTATATTTCGCAATTAATTTGATTTGCTAGAGTGTGTAGTCATGTAACTGACTTCAACACTCGTAATAAATTATTAACGGCTAAACCCCTTAATCAGGGTTATCGGTACCATAAACTACGCAAAGCCTTTTCAAAATTTTATAGACGCCATTCTGATTTAATTTCAAAATTCAATATTGGTCTTAAATCTCTTCTGCAACAAGGTCTATCGGAACCCGAATTTTATGGTGACTTAGTATATAAATTCAGAAAAATATATAACCGCAATGACTTTAGCACCCAATTTCGTAAAATCATTCTTCGATATAAAAAGATTGGGTACAACATGGATATTATACGACAGACTGCATGCATGGTAGTTAACCCAATCACGGTTGGCAACTTTGCTTCCCTCTTTAATTGCACGCCGGTGGGTCAGGCCTCAGATTCTATGACGGCTCCAACGTAAAGGCTTATTGAGAATTAGAGAGATCTAATTCAAGGTAATGTTGGTTGGTGCCTGATGCTCTGTCTCTGATCGGGCCCATCGGAGTCTAACTGTTGGTTTTCTTTTGCTCCAGCATTTCAGTGGTTTCTTGCTGTCGAGTCCTCACCGTTGTCTCACCTCTGTGGTTCTTTGATTTTTGTGTTCACGGAGGTGTTGCACTGATGAGTTGGAAGGCCTTCATGCGGACTGAACAAATTATTTGTCTAAATCGCGACGGAAGTAAGGGCGAGGATTGTGGCCACGTAAAATCGATTTAAGCCCCCCAGTGGAAATCTTTCCACTGACAGTTCCAAGGCAGTTCTTCTGTGGCGGTTTATTTATGTATTTGATTGTTACTTACTGTGTGTATCACTTGTGTCTTTTTATTTTGGATGGCCATATGGCCATTTTGTGGGAAAGTAACTGTCCTTATGGCCTTCCTTTGTTTAGGTTTCCATTATG
This sequence comes from Lucinisca nassula, assembly GCA_963580285.1. Lineage (NCBI taxonomy): Eukaryota > Metazoa > Mollusca > Bivalvia > Lucinida > Lucinidae > Lucinisca > Lucinisca nassula. Next base: position 135,847,795 of record OY757022.1, read on the forward strand.
GTCTGGTCGCTTAAGGTTTGTGTTTCTTTCCCTTTGGTGGCTAACTGTTGGTTTTCTTTTGCTCCAGCATTTCAGTGGTTTCTTGCTGTCGAGTCCTCACCGTTGTCTCACCTCTGTGGTTCTTTGATTTTTTGTGTTCACGGAGATGTTGCATTGATGTGTTAGGAGGCCTTCATGCGGACTGAACAAATTATTTGTCTAAATCGCGACGGAAGTAAGGGCGAGGATTGTGGCCAAGTAAAATCGATTTAAGCCCCCCAGTGGAAATCTTCCACTGATCGTTCCAAGGCGGCTCTTCTGTGGCGATTTATTTATGTTGCTGTTTGTTACTTACTGTGTGTATCACTTTTGTCTTTTTATTTTGGATGGCCATATGGCCATTTTGTGGGAAAGTAACTGTCCTTATGGCCTTCCTTTGTTTAGGTTTCCATTATGGTCTTGTCGCTTAATGTTTGTATTTCTTTCCCTTTGGTGTCTTTTATGGGTGGAGTAAGTTAATTGTATCAATTCCTGATCTTTGTTTTACTTCTACTTTTTATATTTCGCAGTTAATTTGATTCGCTAGAGTGTCTAGTCATGTATCTGACTTCAACACTCGTAATAAATTATTAACCGCTTAACTTTTTAATCAGGGGTATTGGTATATAAGCCTTTTCTAAGTTTTATAGACGTCATTCTGATTTGGTTTCAAAATTCAATGTTGGCCTTAAAACATTTCTGCAACATGGCCTATCGGAACCCGAATTCTATTGTGACTTCGTATATAAATTTAGAAAAATACATGCCTGAAAGTCTTTAGTACCCAATTTCGTAAAATCGTTCGTCGATATATAAAGATTGGGTACATCACTAATGTTATAAAACAGACTGCATGCATGGTAGTTAACCAAATCATGGTTGGCAACTTTGCTTCCCTCTTTGATTGCACAACGGCGGGTCGGGCTTAAGATTATATGACGGTTCCAGCGTAAAAGCATAAATGGAATTTTATTTTATTTTAGTATTCTTTATGTTGGTTGGCGCCTGATGCGCCGTCTTTGATCGGGTCCCTAGGAGTCTAACTGTTTGTTTTCTTTTACTCCAGCAATTCTGTTGTTGTATGCTGTCGAGTCCTCAACCTTGTTTCATCTCTGTAGTTTTTTATTTGTATGTTCTCGGAGATGTTACACTGATGAGTTAGGAAGCCTTCATGCGGACTAAACAAAATTAGTGTATACCGCGACAGAGGTAAGGGCGAGGATTATGGCCATGTAAAATCGATTTAAGCCCCCAGTGGAATTCTTTCCACTGACCAGTCCAAGGCGGTTCGTCTGTGACGGTTTATTTATGTTGTTGTTTGTTACTTACTGTGTGTATCACTTGTGTCTTTTTATTTTGGATGGCCATTTGGTCATTTTGTGGCGAAGTAACTGTCCTTATGGCCTTCCTTTGTTAATGTTTCCATTATGGTCTGGTCGCTTCATGTTTGTGTTTCTTTCCCTTTGGTGTCTTTGATGGGTGGAGTAAGTTAATTGTATCGATTCCTGACCTTTGTTTTACTTCTACTTTTCATAAAAGATCATACAAAGCACGGTTTATTGCAAATTCTAGCTGATGTTCCTCTTGTGGTATCCTTTGGCAATAATTTCGTAATTAATTTGCTTTGCCAGAGTGTCTAGTCATGTAACTGACTTCAACATTCGTAATAAATTGTTAATTGTTAAACATCTTAATCAGGGTATCAGTATCATAAACTACGCAAAGTAGAAGTAAAACAAAGATCAGGAATCGACTACCCATCACTACAATTATAGCCTTTTCACCAGACGCAGGTCTGGGTCAGTCTGACAAAAAAATATCCAGCCAGAAATGCCACCGGCATGTCCCCTTTCCCGTGACCTACCCAGCGTCGAGTCCTGATTGGTCACTGAGGTCATATGACCTATCAGGCCAATGGGCAGACGATACAGGTCACGTGGCCCCGGTGTTCGCGCGAGAACGAGCTCATATTTCTTTCAGACTCCAACATGGTCACAGCTTTTGACAAATGGATAAAAACGGATAAGTGTTTTATTCTATTTTGATTTCACACTTACCTTGTGAGTTTCAACAACGTACCTAGACTTTTAAAACTTATTGTTTTTTTTCGAAATTCTTTTCTTGTTGAATTTATTTCGTGGTTTTCTGCCGACTATGTCAGAAAGTGTGTGATGCCCTCACCTTTCTACTTGACAATATTTATATTAGATTCGGTACTAAGTTATTTAGACAAATTGTGGGTATTCCGATGGGTACTAATTGCGCACCTCTTGTGGCTGATATGTTCTTGTATTGTTATGAAAGAGACTTCATTTTGTCGCTTTCCATTGATAACCAATCTGAAATTATTGAAGCTTTTAGCTCTACTTCTAGATATTTAGATGATTTATTAAATATTGATAATTCCTATTTTGATGGTTTGATCAGTCAGATTTACCCCCTAGAACTTCAGTTAAATAAAGCAAATTCTTCTGATACCGAGGCCCCGTTTTAGGATTTACATCTGTCTATTGTAGATGGATTTGTTTCGTGCAAAATTTATGATAAACGCGATGACTTTGATTTTGAGATTGTAAATTTTCCTTTTTTGGATGGTGATGTTCCTCGTGCCCCATCCTATGGCGTTTAAATTTCGCAATTAATTCGATTTGCTAGAGTGTGTAGTCATGTAACTGACTTCAACACTCGTAATAAATTATTAACGGCTAAACTCCTTAATCAGGGTTATCGGTACCATAAACTACGCAAAGCCTTTTCAAAATTTTATAGACGCCATTCTGATTTAATTTCAAAATTCAATATTGGACTTAAATCTCTTCTGCAACAAGGTCTATCGGAACCCGAATTTTATGGTGACTTAGTATATAAATTCAGAAAAATATATAACCGCAATGACTTCAGCACCCAATTTCGTAAAATCGTTCTTCGATATAAAAAGATTGGGTACAACATGGATATTATACGACAGACTGCATGCATGGTAGTTAACCCAATCACGGTTGGCAACTTTGCTTCCCTCTTTAATTGCACGCCGGTGGGTCAGGCCTCAGATTCTATGACGGCTCCAACGTAAAGGCTTATTGAGAATTAGAGAGATAATGCTGGTTGGTGCCTGATGCTCTGTCTCTGGTCGGGCTCATCGGAGTCTAACTGTTGGTTTTCTTTTGCTCCAGCATTTCAGTGGTTTCTTGCTGTCGAGTCCTCACCATTGTCTCACCTCTGTGGTTCTTTGATTTTTGTGTTCACGGAGATGTTGCACTGATGAGTTAGGAGGCCTTCATGCGGACTGAACAAATCGCGACGGAAGTAAGGGCGAGGATTGTGGCCACGTAAAATCGATTTAAGCCCCCCAGTGGAAATCTTCACTGACCGTTCCAAGGCGGCTCTTCTGTGGCGATTTATTTATGTTCTTGTTTGTTACTTACTGTGTGTATCACTTGTGTCTTTTAATTTTGGATGGCCATTTTGTGGGAAAGTAACTGTCCTTATGGCCTTCCTTTGTTTAGGTTTCCATTATGGTCCGGTCGCTTAATGTTTGTATTTCTTTCCCTTTGGTGTCTTTTATGGGTGGAGTAAGTTAATTGTATCAATTCCTGATCTTTGTTTTACTTCTACTTTATGATACTTTCGCAATTAATTTGATTTGCTAGAGTGTGTAGCCATGTAACTGACTTCAACACTCGTAAAAAATTATTAACGGCTAAACTCCTTAATCAGGGTTATCGGTACCATAAACTACGCAAATCCTTTTCAAAATTTTATAGACGCCATTCTGATTTAATTTCAAAATTCAATATTGGACTTAAATCTCTTCTGCAACAAGGTCTATCGGTCCCGAATTTTATGGTGACTTAGGCCTCAGATTCTATGACGGCTCCAACGTAAAGGCTTATTTAGAATTAGAGAGATCTAATTCTTGGTAATATTGGTTGGTGCCTGTTGCTCTGATGGTCGGATGATGATGATAATGATGATTTCGTGTTTAACGACGCGTCAACCCTCTTTGTGGGTCATAAGCGTCAAACGATTAATGGTTAACGGCAATCTGGTCCAGCATTTCAGTGGTTTCTTGCTGTCGAGTCCTCATCGTTGTCTCACCTCTGTCCTTATGGCCTTCCTTTGTTTTGGTTTCCATTATGGTCTGGTCGCTTAATGTTTGTATTTCTTTCCCTTTGGTGTCTTTGATGGGTGGAGTAAGTTAATTGTATCGATTCCTGATCTTTTTTTTACTTCTACTTTGTACACGTGTATCAATTGTTCGCCATTTTGAATTTTCACTTTGAAGTTTTTGTTTATCATGTGGCCAAACATTCCTGGCTTTTGATAACCATCACACTTCCTTCTACGTACTATGCCATGGTATGCACGCCTCTTAATATGGTAATTTTATTATCATAATCAGTAATTTTCTCCCGTTAAGGGTATTATTCCTCTGGATATTTTGTATGGGACCCCCTATTGATCAATAGATATTGACTCTTCTATCTTTAACACATTTTGTTAGGGATTCTACGGGGCCTCTCCTTTCAGCCAGTCAAAGGGCTCCCCCCTAGATATGCTGGATTAGGGTCCTTATTGATCACATTCATTGTGACTTTTATAGATGATTAGTCGATCCTTTCTAATTGGAAATTCTTCCTCGATTTTTCAGGTCATTTCTCCCTATCCGTGGGCTATGTCCATAGATTTAAAGGACTCTTACTTACGCATGCTCAATTCTGATTCGGCAATATTGCATGTTCAGTGCACGATACACAACGAAGGGTCAAACACTGAGGAAGTTTACTTGATCCTCGAGTGTTTGCCCCTAGAGTCTGAGTCTGGGCCTAGTTCTTTATCCTCTGAGAAGGACATCAATATTCAGCGATTGAATTTCTTACGTCCTCATTATTCAGCGATTCTGAGAAGGACATATTTAGATCTAAGGGTTTAGTTAATCTAAAGACTCTAAGTAAACAACCCTCCTTCAGTTGTTATCAATCTCACAATTAGTCTACAAAGTGACCTTTAAAGTGTTGACGGGGACTTCGAACCTCAATTCTAACAAATAAACACAATCAATTTTTGGTCTTTTGAAATTCCAAAAATTCGACCCAGATTAAGTCTTTGTACATATGGCGTCAGGGAAATTGGCATTACTTCCTGTTTCGACGCTCTAACATTGGAAAGTAAAAGTAAAACACAGATCAGGAATCGATACAATTAACTTACTCCACCTATCAAAGACACCAAAGGGAAAGAACCACAAACATAAAGCGACCAGACCATAATGAAAACCTAAACAAAGGAAGGCAATAAGGACAGTTACTTTCCCATAAAATGGCCATATGGACATCCAAAATAAAAAGACACAAGTGATACACACAGTAAGTAACAAACAACAACATAAATAAATCGCCACAGAAGAACCGCCTTGGAACGGTCAGTGGAAAGATTTCCACTGGGGGGCTTAAATCTAGCAAATCGAATTAATTGCGAAATATAAACGTCATAGGTTGGCGCACGAGGAACATCACTATCCAAAAAAGGAAAATTTACAATCTCAAAATCAAAGTCATCGCGTTTATCATAAATTTTGCACGAAACTAACCCATCTACAATAGATAGATGTAAATCCAAAAACGGGGCCTCGGTATCAGAAGAATTTGCTTTATTTAACTGAAGTTCTGGGGGGTTATATAGTAAAACTGGGGTTTAACGGGGTAAACCTTCTTTTAGTAAGAAATATGTAAAAAGAGTAAAACAAATGATATGACAAAAAATGAAAGAATGAAAGAAAATAAAAATAATAAAAACAACAACAAAAAAAAAAACAAGTAATTAAATGTTATATAAAAAAACTACAAGATAAGCATAAAAGATAAAAAAAAAGATTGCCGGTAAATGTTCACACTTAATTTTTTGAAGAAAACAGACTTATCAGCGTGAATATTCTGAGAAATCAGAAATAAATTATTGGTTTAGACTCATATTCTAGACAGGTTTTCAATTATTTGGACCCGTTTTGATTTATATCAGTCTTTGAATCGACTGCCTATTCGAAATTCGCAAAATTGCAGTATGTTGCCTCTGGCTTTCTTTGCTGGATCATTACAGGGTCAATGATGAGGCTTTATTAGCCGAAACTACGTAGTATGACCCATCTTCTTTCTTATGAATGTTTTCATTGCTCTTAAAGGAACTCATTTTTGATTTTTATTTATCAGTGTCCTCAGGATGTGAAAGAGACAGCATACAGGGGACGTGTTCGCCCAATCTTGGAATATGGTAGTTGCATCTGGGACCCAAGCGGAGTGGTCCTAAATGCAGAAAATGAAAAAGTTCAGAATAGAGCTGCTAGATTTGTAACTGGAAAATACTGCTTTGAAACTGTGAGCATGACTGGAATTCTAGGAAAATTAAGATGGGAGTCTCTCAAGAAAAGGAGAAGAGACAGTAGGCTCATACTCTTATACAAAGGTCTAAAGGGTGCTGCCAGCATTCCAACAGATGACCTTGTTCCCCCGGCTAGGCACTGTAGAAAGCATCATTCAATGACGTTTCAGACCCTTACTGCAAGAACGGATATTTATAAAGAATCGCTCTTCCCCCCAACCATTAGAGATTGGAATGCCCTTCCCGATTCTATTATTTCGACGGCTGAAGGTGCTGAGGATTGTGTAGCTTTGGTTCACATCTTTGGTTAGAGCTAGGGACTAACTTCCATATCACAGGTCCTGGTGTATTAATGTCATTTGACGTGTCACCAGTTACAATTCTGATTCTGACCCAATAATTTTAGTGTAACATGTCCTAGTGGACACTTTTAAGGCCCGGTGCCGGCCGGTAACTAAGGATAAGTTATCATCAGGCTGACGTGACAGGGCGATGATGCTACTTTAATATTAGCCTCTTCTCACCTCTAATAAAAGTTCAACGGTGAAAATTAGTATTGCAGTGAAAAGTGGGCGACACGACTAGGGGGCGAAACGACTTGGGGGAAACGACCAGGGAGAAAACGTCTTGGGGGCCAAACGACTAGGGGAGGAAATGGTTTGGGGGCGAAACGTCCCGGAACCTAATTGCCTTTGTTTAACACATAATTATCAGTCGCAGGTCGATAGTCCTTGAACTGTGTCGATGAGTTTTCTTTAAAAAGTGTCGGTGAATTGTCTTGTGTCGGTGTATCGCGTCGGTTGTCTTGAATTCAGCATAGCCAATCAAATAACTCGTAACAAAATATGGGTAACAAGACGTTTCGCCCCCAAGACGTTCCCCCCCCCCCCCTGGTCGTCCCCCCCCCCCCCCCTCTAGTCATTTCGCCTCCCTTTTTGGCCCCTAGTCGTTTCGCCCCCCCCCCCAACCCTAGTCGTTTCGCCCCCAAAATATTTTCCCAGTTTTTTTATATATATATAAAAGATTTATTATCTCAATGTGTGACAGAGACAAAGGGAGAGAAAGAGAGAGACAATAACATGTAATTTAAATAAGTATTACCTGTATTTGATCAAAACCGTCAATCACATTGTTTATTTGATTTGACACATTTATCACGCAATCGATGCGATTAATGACGAGGTGTGAAAACACGTGCTCTTTGCAAAGTTAAATGTCTTAAATTATCGCTTAAGCACCTATACAGGTTTTGTCTTAAATTGGTCGGTTGGTTCGTCAACAGAGTCGGTCAGCAAAGATTAATGGTGAGGTGTGAAACACGTGCTCTATGAAAAAATAATTGTCTTTAAATAATTATTGGTCTGTTGGTTCTTTAACAGTGTCGGCAAGCAAAGGTTGAAAATGGTAAAACTGTCACAATTGGTTTATCTTAGGGTTAGGGTTAGCTAGGTTGCATAACGCTAGGCCACTTTCCAGCCAATATTTGGGAGTTGGCAAATAGTGCGGGCCCAGAGCGGACGCCGCAGGATGCGGCGTCTGATCGGGGCCTGCACTGTTTGCATAACGCTGGGCCATTTTCCAGCCAAAGTTTGGTAGTTGGTGCAGGCCCAGATCGGTGCAGGCCCAAATCGGATGCTGCAGGATGCGGCGTCTGATCGGGGCCTGCACTGTTTGCATAACGCTGGGCCATTTTCCAGCAAAAGTTTGGTGGTTGGCAATCAGTGCAGGCCTAGATCGGACGCCGCAGGATGCGGCGTCTGATCGGGGCCTGCACTGTTTGCATAACGCTAGGCCATTTTCCAGCCAAAATTTGTTAGTTGGCAAACAGTGCGGACCCAGATCGGACGCCATAGGATGCGGCGTCTGATCGGGGCCTGCACTGTTTGCATGACGCTGGGCCGTTTTCCAGCCAAGGTTTAGTGGATGGCAAGCAGTGCGGGCCCGGATTGGACACTGCAGGATGCGGCGTCTGGTCGGGGTCTGTACTGTTTGCGTAATGCTGGGCCATTTTCCAGCCACAATTTGGTAGTTGGCAAACAGTTCGGGCCTAGATCGGACGCCGCAGGATGCGGCGTCTGATCGGGGCCTGAACTGTTTGCATAACCATAGGCCATTTTCCAGCAAAAAAAAAAAAAATCGGTAGTTGGCAAACAGCGCGAGCCCGGATCGGACGCAGCGGGATGCGGCGTCTGATCGGGGCCTGCACTGTTTGCATAACGCTAGGCCATTTTCCAGCCAAAATTTGGTAGTTGGCAAGCAGTGCGGGCCGAGATCGGACGCCGCAGGATGCGGAGTCTGGTCGGGGCCTGCACTATTTGCACAACGATAGGCCATTTTCCAGCCAAAATTTGGTGTTGGCAAACGGTGCGGGCCCAGATCGGACGCCGCAGGATGCGGCGTCTGGTCGGGGCCTACTCTGTTTGCATAACGCTAGGCCATTTCCAGCCAAAATTTGAAGGGAGCGCAATCTGACACCCCTGGTTTTCGGGATAAACTTCTGCTGTGTGTAGGGTGGAAGATTCCAATTGGTACAAAAGGGGTTAATATTGTAGTTTTTTTTTTATTATTACTGTTGTTGCTGTCGGAAATATTGTTCTTATTGTTAGATCATTTTATTATTGGTTCGTAGGTATGTTCCTCAAGTGTTCTCCAATTAGTGTAGATCTAAGTTTGCGTTAGGGCTGTGAGTGTCAGGGGTTTCCGTTCTATTTGTGGGCGAACAGCGAGGGCTCTGGCGAGACTGTAAAGATAAGCAGCCGCGACAGGGCCTTCGCTTTTCGCTTTGGCATAAGGCATCACTGATAGAGTTACATGATTGTAGTAGCATTGATTTTCAATATTGTTCATGGGCCAGTTGTTCAAAATTTACTCCGTTGTTGGTTATTGGATCGCTAAAACTTTGATCATTTATTATGGCAAATATGCTAATAATTATGCTGTAAAAATGTGAGCAGCTTTTGCGGATGCAAGGGCTGCTCGCAGTTTTTCAACAAAAATACAAAAAAAAAAAAAAAAAAAATACATATTAAACTTGTTAGAACAGCTAACAATATGACCACTAAAGAGCTTGTTGGACTACCGATGCTTTGAACAGCTGGCCCTAGGTTTTTGGCGCCAAACAGGGTTGCGACGTTATGATGTCGGGAATCCGACGTCATGACGCCGCGGCAACGTTTGGCATAACAAAAACATTCAATATGGTGGAAAGATGAATAGTAAAAATATGTGATAGCTTGAAAGAACAATCCGTGAAAAAGGCCGTAAAAAGCCGAAACGTCGGAGGTAGTGAAGAATTATTGCGGAAAAAAGGTTTATTTTTAGTTTCTAGAAAATCTTTCAACCGCCGACGATAGGAATATATAAGCTTCGCCCAAAGATCCCAGCATCATTCATCTTTGAATTTGTCAAATACGTTTATCAAAGTCTTCTGAAGCAGAATAATGTCTGTTTTGTGAATCGCATGTCAGAAGGAAGTAGATGGCCGCCGCCATTATATTTCTTGTGATGTGTGTGTCTGTGCGAGCGATAGGAGCATCGCCTATGTGGAACAGATAAGACCGATTTATTGATTTATTTATCACTCAAGTGATAGGAAGCAAAAGTCATGTGTTCAGTCTCTTTTAAGGCTGTGTAATTCAGTTTCAGAAGCAAGGAATAGGAAGGAAAGTACAGTGCTCGCAGTGATGGATTATGAGTCTTGCTATGAAAGAATATGGAGAGCAGGTTTATTGAAAATTAGAGAGATAATGTCGGTTGGTGCCTGATGCTCTGTCTCTGGTCGGGCTCATCGGAGTCTAACTGTTGGTTTTCTTTTGCTCCAGCATTTCAGTGGTTTCTTGCTGTCGAGTCCTCACCGTTGTCTCAGCTCTGTGGTTCTTTGGTTTTTGTGTTCACGGGGGTGTTGCGCTGATGAGTTAGGAGGCCTTCATGCGGACTGAACAAATTATTTGTCTAAATCGCGACGGAAGTAAGGGCGAGGATTGTGGCCACGTAAAATCGATTTAAGCCCCCCAGTGGAAATCTTCCACTGACCGTTCCAAGGCGGCTCTTCTGTGGCGATTTATTTATGTTGTTGTTTGTTACTTACTGTGTGTATCACTTGTGTCTTTTGGTTTTGGATGGCCATATGGCCATTTTGTGGGAAAGTAACTGTCCTTATGGCCTTCCTTTGTTTAGGTTTCCATTATGGTCTAGTCGCTTAATGTTTGTATTTCTTTCCCTTTGGTGTCTTTTATGGGTGGAGTAAGTTAATTGTATCAATTCCTGATCTTTGTTTTACTTCTACTTTATTGAAAAAGGCATTTGAAAGTGGGATTACTGGCAGATTATGGCTATACCTTAAGAACTTCCTTATAGACCGGAAGTACTTCCTGAAAGTGAACAATTTTACATCTCCTACATTACAGTCTGCAGTAGGCATACCGCAAGGATCAGTTATCAGTCCAGTGCTTTGTAATCTGTATACAAGTGATTCAATGAAGGAAGTGGTAGGTAATCATGCAGAATTTGCAGATGATAGCTGTGTTTGGGAAAGTAATACATCAGTGGCGGAAAGTTGTGCTGCGTTGAATGATAAACTGGCATCTGTGGTAGATTGGTGTAGGAGATGGAATATGTTGATTGCACCGGATAAGACAGAGATAATGGTATTTAAACATAACGGCAGAGATTCAGAAGTGAAGGCAGAGGTGAAGTTAGGCGAGAGTGTTTTAAAAACAACCAATTCAAAGAAAATTCTGGGTGTCACAGTAGATGATAAATTAAACTTTCACGAACATATTCAACAGAAAACAAAGGCTGGTTTCAGTGCCTTGAAATGTCTTGATAATTTCGTTCAAGGACATAGAGGATGCAGCCAAACAGTGTATATGAGACTCTACATACTTGGTTCTTCCGGTGATGGAGTATGGAGCAGCTGTGACAGTCGAGTCCCTTGAAGAAAGCAGTAAGGAATTTGGAAAGGTTCAGCGGTCAGCGATGCTAAAGGCATCAGGTTGTTTGAACAGTACCAGTACAGAAGCTTTGGAAGTCTTGACAAACACCATGCCTATAGACCTACAGCTGAAGATAAGACAAGCACAAGAAGTCATCAGAATCAGTGCCAAGTATGAAGATGATCCTCTCAGGGAAGAGTTTGATGAATGGATAGAGGGGGATAAAACTGTGGGTAGAAGAGCTACTATTTTTCATTTATTGATGTCTAGGTTTAGGGAATTGAAGGGAATGTTAGAGTTTGAGAACATTGAGAAGGAATTCAGATATACCAAGGAATTGATGGGGCTCATCAAAGAGACAGGAAGTGTACACAAGGAAGAATTCACATTCTCCAAGGAAGAACAGAAAGAAAATATATTAGAGCTTCTTAGCAATTGTGATAAAAACGATGTATTAATGTTCACAGATGGATCAGCATTAGGTAATCCAGGTCCGACTGGAGCTGGTGCTGTGGTATACCTTGAGGGTTACTCCAGCACACCAGTTTTGATGAACAAGGGAGTTTCTCCTTGTTATATCTGCTATAAGAACATTTACGTTGTTTAAGAACGTTACGTTAAGATCTGGTAACGTCACGTTACGTGACGTTATAAGAACATGTTGGCTTGGAAACCATGAAGCGGTTTGTTTAGAATTATAAATCATATGTTGTTGTTGCCGTAAAATAAAATCTAATGAAATAGAAACCAGCATTTGGTTATAGATGTTAAATTGGCGACGAGGATAAACCAAGTACTGTATTATAGAGCCAATAATGAAGCAGAACTCGGGGAAATAATCTATCAGTTGAAATAAATAAAGACGGCGAATGCCCAGCTACGTGATAGACATGGCGAGTAATGACATAACAACAATTATTTCAACAGAGACACGTAACCTACGAGCATTACCGTTTAGACACACGGAAGATCAGCTGTTGACGGGTAAGGCATGGCAGGAGTGGCTGGAAGAGATAAAGAGGGAATTCAGGTATTTTCGTATAACTAATCCACAGGATAAAAAGGATGCCCTAATAATATATGGAGGAAATGAGATTGCTCGCTTAGAGAAAAGTCTACCAGACCCTACACCAGGTTCTGAATCTGAAGGAGATCTGGATGCCTACGAGATGCTACGTAAGAAATTAAATGGGTATTTCTTGCCTAAGAGAAACAAACATTACGCCAGGTATACATTTTTGAAAACAAAACCCGTAGAAGGCGAAAGCACAGTATCGTACGCCACACGGTTACGTGAGAAAGCCAATGACTGTGAATTCGGTGACAATCTTGAGGAGCGAATTCTTGAGCATCTCATTCAAACTATCGAAAATGAAACACTTATCCAAAAATGTATAGGGAAAGGTTGGTCACTACCAGAGTTTTTGTCGGAGGCCGGCCAGATAGAAGATATATCCCTGCAGATGCGGGATATGAAAACAAAGCCCGCGGAAAGAGAGATTGCAAAGATAGAAGGTGATTATGGTCTGCAAAATAGCTTTGAGAGGAAACCGAACCGAACCAAACAGACACTGAAGAAATGTGCTTATTGCGGACAAGCGAGAACACATAGAGACCGGACAGATTGTCCAGCATTTGGGAAAATATGCAACAAATGTCAGAGGCCAAATCACTTTGCAGCTGTTTGCAGGGCTGATGGACCTCGTCCAGCGAGTTACAATGCACCACGAAGAGATAGACGACAAGGACAAAGAAGTAAGTGGAATGTCAAGAAAGCCTTAGAATACGAATCAGATAATCAAAATAGCTCAGATGAAGATTTCATAACGCAGTCAGTTGCGCATATGACAATTAAGAAAGTCCAGAAAAGATATAGCCTAGAGAAAACTGTGCCTGTAACTATAAACGATATCTCAATTAGAGCAGAGCCGGATAGTGGGGCTGATGTCAACGTTATGGATGAATACCAGTATCGAGCTTTAACGTATAGGTCAAATACAGAGATTACACTGAACAAGACTGATACAAAATTAAGAACATTACAAAGTAATCTACCAATAAAAGGGGAATTCAATGCAGTGATAAGGAACGTGACATGCGGCGTGCCAACTAAGTTTGTTGTCATAAAGGGTAGAATTAATTCGCCGCCTCTTATAAGTAAAACTACACTCACACAACTAGGAATGTTACAAATCAGAGAAGATGGTTCTTTCGCAAAACCCAACGACTTGTGCATTTCAGAGACAGATGCTAGGGTCAATGTAGTAATGGCACATGGCGCATCACAGCAAATAAGAGAGATTGTTGCGGAACATAAATCTGTCTTTCGAGGAATCGGAAGGATAAGAGATGTAAAGAATGACGAAGAGATGTATGTGAAATTTTCAATGAAACCAGAAGCAGTGCCTATTGCACAGAAGCCAAGGCCAGTTGCATATTACCTGCAAAAGCCACTAAAGGCGTGGATTGAGCAAAGTATAGAAGAGGGTATTTTTGAGAGGGTTCCACAAAACGAGCCAATCACATGGTGTTCTCCAATGGTTGTCCAACCAAAGCCGAGATTTCTTCAAGTGCCAAAAGAAGAGCTTCAGCCGCACATGATAAGAGCCTGCATTGACTTACGTGTTCCGAACAAATTTATGGCCAGACACCGAATCACTCAAGGACCAGTGGTTGAAGATTTTGTATACAGATTTCATGAATGTCGAGTATTTTCGAAAATGGACTTGAGAAGTGGCTATCACCAGTTAAGCTTACACCCTGATTCGAGAGCCATTGCTACATTCAGCACTCCTTGGGGAAATTTTAGACCAAAACGGTTAGTCTTCGGAGCAAAATCTTCTCAAGATCTATTCGATGAAATGATGTTCAAGATCTTTGGAGATATACCTAACTGCATGTGTCAACGAGATGACATTTTGATAGGTGGTCGGAATCTGAAAGAGCATAACACAGCACTTGCAGCAGTGCTACAAAGAGCAGACGAGTTTGGTATCACATTCAATATAGACAAGTGCCAGTTTGGAGTTGAAGAGATAGAATTTTATGGGTACAAGTTCACCAAGGATGGTTTGAGGCCTACACCGGAAAAGGTTAAAGCCGTTCAAGACAGCAGAAGACCAGAGTCCAAAGAAGCTATTAGGAGCTTCCTAGGAATGGTAGGATACTTGTCAAAATTTATTGACAAGTATGCATCAATAACAGCTCCTTTGAGGAAACTAACAGAGAAAGATGTTAGGTTTAGATGGGGTCCAGTAGAGGAACAAGCGTTCAATCAACTTAAGGACAGCATTACAAACGACCAGATCATGTTGTATTTCAATCCGAAGCGGGAAATCGTTGTCAGGGCAGAAGCTAGTTACAATGAAGGATTGTCCGCTGGACTCTTTCAGGATGCGGGGAATGGACTGCAACCAGTCCATTTTATTAGTCGAACCCTGACGGACACCGAGAGAAGATATAGCCAGACAGAAAAAGATGCACTGGCAATAAGATGGGCGAAGAACCGATTTGGCATGTACTTACTGGGTGCACCCAGGTTCAAACTGATCACATCCCACAAACCATTGATATCAATGTTCAACAAGGTCAATGCAAAACTACCACCTCGCATAGAAAAATGGGTAATGGACATGCAGGATGTTGACTTTGAACTTATATATGAGCCAGGCAAAGACGAAGCAGATCCCTTGGACTATCTATCGAGGCATCCGTTACCGATAACAGGCACAGATGAAACAGAGAAAGTGATTAAAAGTATTGTTAATACAGAACATGCTGTAGTATTGGATAGAATACAAATAGAGACGTCAAAGGATAGACAGCTCCAAAAGCTACACAAAAGAATTGTGAAAGAAGACTGGGACAGACACAAGAAAGATATGGACATAGCGCCATTTTATCATATGAAACAAGAACTATATGTATTAGATGGATTGATATTTAGATTAAACCAGATTGTTATACCCGAGGTCCTCCAGAGCAAAGTGGTAAAAGCCGCTCATAGATTGGGTCACCTGGGAATGACGAAAACAAAACAAATGCTGAGAGAGAAATACTGGTTTCCGTCAATGAATAGACTGGTGGAAAATATCATAGGCCAATGCCGTGAATGTCAACTGGTAACAAAACAACATAGACAAGAACCGGTGAAGATGACAGAGATTCCAGAAAAGGCATGGGAAGTAGTTTCAGTTGATTTTAGTGGGCCGTATCCCGACGGACACTACAACCTCGTAGCTGTTGACAAGAGAACTAGATACCCTGAAGTTGAAAGGATATATTCCACAGCTTTTGGTTCAACTAAGGAGAAATTGAAGAAGATGTTTGCGACATATGGTACGCCTATTCAGATAGAGACAGACAATGGACCGCCATTCAACTCAAAAGATTTTTCAGAGTTCGCATTAGAAGAGGGGTTCAAACACCACCGTGTTACACCGTTGCATCCAACAGCAAATGGTGAAGTAGAAGTCTTTATGAAGCTAATCAACAAAACAGAGCAACAAGCCCACGCTCAAAAGGTATCAGTCAAAATCGCAATGCAGGAAATGTTAACAGGTTATAGATCCACGCCACACCCAGCGACAGGTATTACTCCCTATGAAGGGATGATGAACAGAAAAGTGCGAACAAAATTAGATTATCGTCCTGGGAAGTTCGAAAAATCCCACGATGAATTATCTGTGAATAGAAAGGATAGGCGGTATAAAGAAAAGGCAAAAGAAAATGCTGAAAATCGAAATACGAAGGAACACAATTTTGAAGTGAATGATTACGTACTTCTACAACAACAAAAAATTAATAAGTGGAGTACGATTTATGAACCAATACCTTATATCATTTACAAAATATGTGGCTCAACTATATCCGCTCGAAGAACAACAGATGGGCGGCAAGTATGTCGGAATTCAAGCTACTTCAAATGTGTTGATAGACACCTACAAGATTCAGATTATAATTCGAGTACAACGGCGAAACAAATGGACGACCGCCGGGGATCCATACTTCGGAAAAGTAAAGTGTACAATGGAAATCATCGTGATGACAGGAGTGATAATGAAGTGATGGGACAGGAGAACACGCCTAATGAGACAGATTTGAGACAGCAAAACCCGCCAAATATAGAACCCAGAGCAGACATCCCTGCTGACACAATAGAAAGACCTCAACGACAAAGACAGTTGCCAAGAAGATTTCATGACTTTATTTTGTATTAACGGACATATTGATTAACCACATACACACACAATTCGAAACATTTTAATTTTCACTGATTTTCATGACTTCTGCAACAAGTGTGTACATGGTTATCTTAAATTTAAAGGTAATATTATTTTGATAGACATATAAACGTGTTTGGATACTGCCAAATTAATGCTGTGTAAAAATGCTACAATTTCATAGACATTTTCTTTTGAAAGAAGAGGAGATATGTTATATCTGCTATAAGAACATTTACGTTGTTTAAGAACGTTACGTTAAGATCTGGTAACGTCACGTTACGTGACGTTATAAGAACATGTTGGCTTGGAAACCATGAAGCGGTTTGTTTAGAATTATAAATCATATGTTGTTGTTGCCGTAAAATAAAATCTAATGAAATAGAAACCAGCATTTGGTTATAGATGTTAAACTCCTATAGGTAACAATTATACTGGAGAATTGGTAGGTATACAGATCGGGCTAGAATTCTTGGCTGATCTAGACTTCAAAGGCAGAGTAGTTCATATTCTGACCGATTGTCAACCAGCTATTAAGACTGCATTCAGTACTGAAATGCCAACTAACAAGATTGAAACAGTTCTCAGCATCAAGGAGAGTTTAGCAAAGGTAAAGTGTAGGGAGAATATTGTCAAAGTTCATTGGGTGCCGGGACACAAAGATATTGAGGGGAATGAGTTGGCAGATCAACAAGCAAAGGCGGCAGCATCAGAGATGATTAAAAATAATGAGGTAAAACCGACCCTGGACAAGAAAGAAGCAGTACGGGAGTGTAAATCACAGGGAAGGGAAAAATGGGAAAGAAGGTACAAGTGCTCAGACAAAGTGAATGTATTGCAGGATATAATTGGGGAAGTGGGAAAAAGGATCTGTCATGGAGATAGGGACAGAAGGACTTTCTCTGCAGTAAATCAGGTGCTGTGTGGACATTCAATCTTAAATGATCACCAGGCAAAAGTTAACAAAGATCAGTCAAGTTTGTGCGAGACATGCAACATGAAAGAGAATGTGGATCATTTTCTTTTTCACTGTCAGAGATTTAAATCAGAAAGGGATACTTTAGAGTATAATGTAGAAGAGATTCTGGCCAGGGAGGAGGTGAAATTGGTAACAGACATTAACTTGAAAGTGTTGACAGGCATGATTGAAGACATTAGTAAGCAAGGAAGGAAGGAACTGACAGATGCACTGATGGAATACATCAGGAGCACTAAAAGATTTTGAAGGTCATTGTATTATGAGCATCATGTGTTTTTCACATAGGGAAATGCACAAGTGACTTACTTAAGTACCATGAGTTTATAGGCAGCGAAAAAATGCCTTATAGATATACAACAACAACAACAACAAGTTACACGTTCATGTGTTTAATTTAATGTTGGTGTTTACTTTATTTTTTCTCATTATTTTTGTTAATTGTACTCTTTTTTTGTTATAACTTTTTTTTCAGACCAGACAAAGTATCCGTAAAGCTATACATTGCAAACATGGTTTGTGGGTTCTTGTTACAGCCGCTATATTGGGAGGATTCTAACGAGTACCCACAGCCTATGACCTTTGATGGAAATAAGTAAAATAATAAACACCCCCGTAAAGTAGAAGTAAAACAAAGATCAGGAATCGATACAATTAACTAACTCCACCCATATATTTTTCTGAATTTATATACTAAGTCACCATAAAATTCGGGCTCCGATAGACCTTGTTGCAGAAGAGATTTAAGTCCAATATTGAATTTTGAAATTAAATCAGAATGGCGTCTATAAAATTTTGAAAAGGCTTTGCGTAGTTTATGGTACCGATAACCCTGATTAAGGAGTTTAGCCGTTAATAATTTATTACGAGTGTTGAAGTCAGTTACATGACTACACACTCTGGCAAATCGAATTAATTGCGAAATATAAACGCCATAGGATGGCGCACGAGGAACATCACCATCCAAAAAAGGAAAATTTACAATCTCAAAATCAAAGTCATCGCATTTATCATAAATTTTGCACGAAACAAACCCATCTACAATTTATAGATAGATGTAAATCCAAAAACGGGGCCTCGGTATCAGAAGTAAACCCCAGTTTTCTCTATATAAAGTGAGGTTAAGGTGGATGTTTTTGAAGAAAATAGCCTCAATGTTTTTAGTGTAACAAGTCCTAGTCACACCTCGCCGAGTGGCCACTTTTAAGGCCCGGTTCCGGCCGGTAACTAAGGACAAGTTATCCTTAGGCTGACGTGACAGGGCGATGATGCTTCTTAAATATTTGCCTCTTCTCACCTCTTATAAAAGTGAAACTTAGTTTTACAGGAAAAAGTCGGCGAAACGACTAGGGGGACGAAACGACCAGGGGGCGAAACGACTAGGGAGGAAACGACTAGGGAGGAAACGACCAGGGAGGAAACGTCTTGGGGGCGAAACGACTAGGGGAGGAAATTGTTTGGGGGCGAAACGTCCCGGAATCCAAAATATGCTTCAGCTGGAAATTGTTTACAAATGGCGTCATTGCATGGCTACCCAAAATGGCTTTTAAACAGTAAAGAGAACATATCTAATTCACAGGTGACTAATTTCTTCGAAAAAAACATTCAGTTTATTCAGTGAACTGACGTTTACGAGATAATTAGTCAGTGGGCTATTTATCTATCTTCATATACTGAGTCGGTCAAACTTGGCCATTACCTCAGTTTTCCATATACTCCCTTCCTACTTTATCGCGGGTTCTACTTTATCGCGGTATTCACGTTCTCCTCTTATTCTCGCGAGCAGCGGCCCCTGCCGGTTGTTTACATTAATTACCTTCCGAGGCAAACATCAAACTCCACATCACGAGAGAAATTGAACAAAATATCAAGTATATTGTTGAGTAAAGTTTATTTATTTAGAAAATCAAGTAATACTTTCTTCACTGAATCTATTCTATACCCCTACCTATATAAATCCCACTCTACTTTATTAAAACTTCAATGTATTATTTTGGTTCGATTCTGGTTGTTGTCGTCTGAAGTTGACAAATGCCGCGCGCACGTAAAGTCACGTTATTACCTTATATGGAAACGGTTTCCTGGAGCCGAAAGTCACGTGGACAATTAGCGACTATAATTGGAAATGAAACCCCGAACGGCTTATGGGGGGCATCTAAATTGAAAGTGTTTAAATCGGTCAAAATAGTGAACTGGACAGAGTGTGACATATGCGGTCATTGGGCACCCCTTTAGTTTTGCTCCACAATCCTTTCTGTGAATGAAGGCAGTGAGTAAAGGTGTCCATGCCTGTCATGTGACCAGTATAGAACACCAAACATTGCAAATACGTTAATTTCTGTTAAAGTTGAATTTTTGGATTATTTAAAGGGTTAATTAACGTTTAATGATTCAATTCAAGTGCTAAATATGTTCTTATGAATCAGTGCTGATAACTGATATTACATGGATATGCACCCGGCCTAAAATATTTTGACACTTTCAATTCAAGTGAATGCCGCGATAGACTAGGAAGTCACTCTGACGTAACTCTAAACAACATGGCTGCCAACAACCGGAAAATTTAAAATTGACTGACGCTAAAATATATTTCTACCCCTTTTACAATATCGAAGTAGGGTTACTTATAACACACAAACAGGCACATATAAGGTAAGTTGATGTGTTTATTTAATTACTGGCGATTAACTGTTAGTACCGCGATAGAGTAGGCAACCGGGATACTCCGTAAAATCTTGAAAATAATTGATAGCCATTTACTCGATGCACATATATTCGTAAAGAACAGTTATAGCAGCAGAAGATTTGTAATGATTTTGGCCACACAAATTAAGCAGTCACATGTATTGAGAGGTCAGCTTTTTATCCCTTCAAAGATTGGCGTCACCTTGAACAACGCTGCATTGACAGTCATCTCGTTATGATGTGACTGGCCCCGATAGCTCAGTTGGTAGAGTGTCCGCTCCGGGGAACGGGAGGGCACAGGTTTCGATCCCGGGCCGCGACATACCAAAGTCATTAAGAATGGTACCAGCTGCTCCTTGCTTGGCACTCAGACTTACGGGGAAAAGCTAGGACTGGTTGACCCAGTGTCAGAATAATGTGACTGGGTATGGTATCATGTATCACACACACACTCATTATGATGTACAAGATGCATTTCAGACCCTTACTTCATGAACAGACATTTATATTATTGTTCTTCCCCGGACCATTACAGATTGGAATTCCCTTCCTGATTTGATTATTCACCTTATTTGCATTATCTGCTGGTTCCTAGTCTGAAGGTTATCAGAGTTCGAAAAACAGGTAACCAGACCCCCCTGACCTTAAAAGGTCAGGGGGGTCTGGTTATCTGTTTTTCCAATATTGACAATGTGCAAGCTGGGAGCCAACAAATAATGCAAATATGGTGAATGTTGACAGCTGATGGTGCTGAGGATTGTGTAGCTAAGTTTACTGTTACGACATGAAAGCCGTAACAAAGGAAAGAAGAATAGCCTAAAAAAATCCCCGACTTTGGTGGGATTTGAACCCAGGCTGCTCAGGTGATAGCCCAGTGCTCTAACCGCTGATGAGCCAAAGAGTCGACTTCCTGACTCAGCTGTCAGAGAGTGGTGACAAACCTATAAGCTATGCATGTAGATAACTGAAGGGAGGCAATGCGGTCCGTAACACATCCCCTCTTCAAGGAAGTCATCATTTGTGATGACGTGAAGCCAACTTCGGCACGAAGCCATTTTCGGCCAAATAAAGTCCGATCCTGGACGAGCCCCCATCTTACGACATGAAAGCCTTAACAAAGGAAAGAAGCATAGCCTGACAGAGCTTTATATATATAAGGCTGCATACAGCGTAAATTACGAAAATATTTGGGAGGATAATCCTTTTTTTCAAATCTGGTGCGTATCAGATACGAAAATCAAATAAGCATTACGCATTTAATATTTTTCGAGAGTGTATTTTGTGTTTTTTCCGCCAGTTGTTTACAAAGTCAATGAAAACGATAGAGGGATATCGGAATGATATGAGTAGCATCCTTTTGGTTCGGTCAGTGATTAAACCGCACCGAATACTGAAGCAGATAGGTAAATGGCGGAAACCTTGTCCTTGTTGCTGTGACTCCGAAAAACGGTGTACACCACCTCGATTACAATCGTTACAACCCTTTCTAAACCGAAAGGAGCGTGAATATTGACAAAACATGAGACGAGGATGACCTCCAAAGGGCTGAAAATAATTCAGAGACAATCCTTATCTACCTTCTTATACTGAGTCGGTCATATTTGGCCATTACCTCAGTTGGGTGGGTGGCTAAATTTAGAATTTAGCACAAAAAAAAAAAAAATCATCTCTGGATGAGACCTTAAAACTATTTACAATCCAAGCACAGAGGTATCCTAAAACGCATACCTCTGAGTCCCAATCTTATACTGTGCGGGCTTTGAACTCCTCTGCAGTCTTGGCATTCACCGCAGAAGTTCTAGGGAAGAAAGAGTTTTTCAGGGCATCACTATAGGACTGGTACCTACGATACTTTGAGTTATTTGCTCTTGATGCCCTTGTCCGGGTTGACACTGTTGCAGGGGTCAAATACCTATCCTTGTTAACTGATACTGTACCAGAATGTATCTTGTAGAAGAAGGTTAAGGAGGAATGCTCTCGACGGGTCTCCAGGGATGGCCACTCTAGTTCATCAAGCATATCACCGACGCTACTTCTATTTCGCCATCGTCTGCAGGTCCATCGAGCAGCTGTCCTCTGCACCTTCTCCACCTGCTGAATCTGAGTTTTAACATATGGATGCCAAATGGGTGATGCATATTCAAGCTGAGGGCGAACCAATGTTTTATATGCAACATCCTTTGTCTGCCGAGGTGCAAAAGCCAAATTACGTCTAAAGAATCCTGAGGTCCTAGTTGCTTTAGATGTTATTTCAGAGATGTGTTGACCCCAATCAAGATCGTCAGTGATGGTGATACCAAGATATTTGGCGGAATGAACTTGCTCCAAAGTTTGCTGGTGTAGTGTGTATTCATGCTTAATTTGCTTGTCCTGAAGGTGTAGTGACACCCTCATTGAATGGCATTTGGCTACATTGAACTTCATCTGCCAATCTGCTTCCCATTGTGCAAGTCGATCCAGGTCATCTTGTAAAATGCGACAGTCAAAAGAAGAATATATGTCCCTATACAGGACACAATCATCAGCAAACAAACGGACAGATTACCTGATGTTATCAGGGAGATCATTGATGAATATCAAAAAGAGGACCGGTCCAAGGACCGAACCTTGTGGACACCAGATAGAACAGGGACTGGATCAGACGCTTGGCCGTCAAGTACAACTTGTTGAGAGCGCCCCGAGAGCCATGAGCTAATCCAATTATGTGTGGATCCTCTTATCCCATAGTAGTCCAATTTGTACAATAGCCTTCTGTGAGGTACCTTGTCAAAGGCCTTGGCGAAATCCATGATGATCAAGTCAGTCTGTTTGTGGCCACGATTTATGGCCCCATCCAGATTACTCACAATGTCATGGAAGAATTGAACTAGTTGAGTTTCGCAAGACCTTTGACTTCGGAAACCATGTTGACAGTCAGCAAGAATGCTCTCAAAGGCTAAGTGTTTGTTAATGCTGCTGACTAATATATGCTCCAGGGTTTTGCAACAGATGCATGTTAGCGACACTGGTCTATAATTTGCTGCATCATATTTTTCACCTTTTTTATAGACCGGGGTAACATTGGCTTGTCGCCAATCATCTGGTAAGTTATATGATCAGGAGCATGTCTCTGCCGCACTTGTGAAAAATAGCCTGACATATTTTTGACCCAGTAACTGATTCTGATTGTAACATTGCCTGTAAGGAAATACGATGGGTCCCACTATTAGAGGGTGGAAAAAAATAAATATCCATGGACAATATATGATGAAATTGAGATTATGGTTTGGAAAAGGAATAAACGTTTGAAGAATGTGAATTTCACTCCATATCTTTGACAATAAAGTGAAGCTCATATTCTAATTTCTTTTATTTAACCCCCAAAACTCTTTGGCCACAATAATCAACCATTAAGGTCCTGCTATCCTCTGAGAGAACTGAACCCAAAAGCTAGATTTCTATGTCAACAAACTGCTCAGAAGAGATTTCGATATGGCATAGTTTTGACTGACTTGTGGCCAGGCTTACTGCTTGTTTTCTAATAGACACAGATATTGAATACCGTATTTGCCCTAACCTATAAGCGCACACCAAAGCTATTTTTGAAAAGGAAATGCATAAGCGCACACTTTACAGTAACCTCTCCATGGAAGCTTACACAGTCTTTCTATAAAAAACTTTTTCACTGTGATTTTTTACACGAATTTGAAAACACTAAGTGCACGGTGCGGTAATTAGGGCGAATACGGTATGTGTATCTACAAGAAAACAAACAGAACACCTGGCCACAAATCAGTCAATAAAAACATTGTGTCGAGGCTGCAAAATAAAGTTTTTTGGGTTACTTGTCAGTACTCTTTAAAAATTTCTTGTTACTCCTTTTTTTAAAAAAACGAGTACTGTACTCATCGGAAAAAAAAGTATCTAAAGCCCTGGCCTGAAAAAGTCCCCGCCTTTGGTGGGATTCGAACCCGGGCCGCTCGGGTGATAGCCCAGTGCTCTAACCGCTAAGCCAAAGAGTCGACTCCCTGACGCAGTTGTCAGAGAGTGGTGATAAACCTATAAGCTATGCATGTAGATAACTGAAGGGAGGCCATGCAGTCCGTAACATTACCTAGTAATAGAGCTAGTGACTAACTTCCCATATCACATGTCGTGGTGTATATGTCATTTGACGTATCACCAGTAACAGTGGTGGCTTCTTGTAAAAGTCATACAGACCTTCAGACTTTGTTTAAATCCAAGATTGTCATTCAATGAAAGAAAGTGAATACAGTACCATACAAGAGTAAGAGGTTTACTCCTACAAGGTGTTTTAGGAATTGCAATCAACAGGATGAACTCAGCCTTCTCTAAATGGGGTGGTTGTTGGGATCACAATCAACAGACATCTATGTTGAGCTTGGCCTTGGGTAGCTTCCCAATGAACACAGTTTGATTCACGTCTCAATATTGTTGAAAATTGGAACAAGCCTCATACCCAACGTCTTTGCACCCTACCTTTGCAAATACTGTAGTGTAGATCCAGATCAGATGACTTAAGGTCTACATGGTTTGTCATTCAGTCTGTGAATTTGAACGAAAACATTATATCTTGTAATCTGATTGGCTGATAGACACAAATGGGTGTGACTGATTAAATTAATCAGCAGGATAAGGGTTAAGGTTGGTGTCACATGTAGATTGTAGGTGCTTGTTAGAACTCCCTAAATGAGATGGTTTTATTGAAAACAGGACTTGACATCTCAAGTATACATGTAATTGTCTTCACAGGTTACGGGATATGACAACTCATGCAAATTGTCTCCACAGGAGACCACAGGAGACAGTTTCCATGAAATGTCCAATCCTGTTTTCCAGTAAAAGTAAGACAAATATTTTAAATTGTTGTCTGCTTGGTAAAAACAGCATGCAGAGTGTTAAAAATGTGCCCATATTGGGCTGAACATGACAGACCCTGCATGAACCTTAGCAGAAGAAACCATCTGATCAGGAACTACACTGTTAGTCATTTAGATTTTGAATTGAGTACATTATATCAAGTAATTTGATTGGCTGATAGTCAGAAATGGATAAATGGCTAAATTAAATTAATTTATTCAACAGGATCAGGGTTAATTATCTGTTGCTATGATACATGATTCTTCTGTTCTTTGAAGGAGTGGAATGCTTTCCTGCATGAACTTCATGATGCCATACAACAACAACTTACAGAGAGTCATGTACAGTATTTCAGTGACCTGTCAGAGCCAGAGAAACAGCTGTTTATGGAGAGAGCCACTAAGGCTATAGAAGGAGGTTTGTAGTTTTGCTACAGTGCATTGTTTCTCAGCCAAACTGTCACATTATTTGGCTTTTTTATTCATCATATCTAATTTTTATAAACCTACACATCATGTGAACAAGTCCGTAAAATGAACACCCCCTTACACCCCACTTTATATAGAGAAAACAGGTTTATGGGGGTATACATTATTTTTCTTATTTCTGCTGCAAGGCATAGGTTGTGGTACTTGTTAGAACCACCTCAATGAGGTGGTTCTAATGAGCACCCACAACCTATGTTTGCAGTATAAATAAGAAAAATATCACAGATTTTCATCAGAAAAGTAGCCATTTAGAGATGTGAAAAATGCACTTTGTCGCACGGGTGTGTTATCGTAATGCTTTAAACCCTTATGTACAGAAGTTGTATGTTTACAAAGTTACCCAATACTGGTTTGTTATTTTTGCTTAAAAATCAAGATCATTGGCATATTTCTTTCTCATTTAGGGAGTACATGTACTAATGTTTGTCAGTAGTCGTGAATCACAAATGATTGTTCTGGACATAAGACATAAGATATTATTTGAGGTCAGTAAATTAAAATATATGAGTTGCAAACTGACAAACATTGACCATCTAGACATTAATTTTATTAAGGTCAGTATTCAAAATTGCAACATTCCAGACATTAGCCATTACACTTTTTAGATCAATATTCAAATTTACAACCTTCCAAACATTAGCCATCTAGGCCTTTAATATCAATATTCAATATCACATGCTCAGCATATTAACCAACCAACTATTTATCTACTTATGAACAGCATTTCCAGAACCATCCTTATATATTGAGATGTCAATTACAACAATTGTTATCTGCTTTTCCATCTGCTAGTTACTTAAAAAGTCCTTGTTGCAAACAGTGTGGACCTAGATCAGTCTGATTAGGGTCCATACTGTTTTGTGTATGCAAATATATTTCCAAATGTTTGCAAGAAGATTCAGCAGATGACATTTACAGATGCAGTTTTTCTTGGTGATATCATTTTATAAAGGGGCATTATGAAATTGACTAAATAAGGGCATGCAGCTACTGATGTCTCTCTGTTCCAGGCTCAGTGTACAATAACCTATACAAGAAAGTGTCTGTGTACCTGGACCAAAACCTTAATGATGAAGTCTCTCGACAACTTCTTGAGGAGTCGCCCCTTGGCACCAAGTCTGACCTTGTCATTGACTTCGCTGAGGATGGTGCCCTGAGCTTGCTGAAGAAATGGCCTGAGATGAAATCCAAGCTTCTATTCTGCTTGAACCAGCCCCTTCCCGTTCGAGTGAGGCAGCTAGCTTGGAGGCTGTACTTAACTAATACCAAAGGTGAGAAAATTTTGAAAAGATTGAAAGGGATATACTACAGCCTCTTGTGACACTGTTAGCAGAAACTGTGCTAGTTAGACTACAATGTTTTATCCAAACAAAAATGTATAGATTATAAAGAACAATAGAAGCAAATATTAACCCTCTACCACACAGATACATCTTTTTACTTGTCTGGACACACCCCACATTCCCTTTTTGAGCCCCAGAACCACCTAAAATGTACATTTCCTACCCTTGGACAGCTATCACACTGGTCAATACATACGCACAGGCTGCGTAGCGGTCGCATAGGCTTCGTATTTTGGACGCATAGGCTTCGATGAAAAATGGCGGATGACAGTTCGTCAATGCAGGTAAGAAACTGTTTTTACGTTAATCTAACTGTTGCATAGTGTTGCCCAATACTGACATCTGTCTTACGGACCGCTTTATTAATGTGCGGCTTCGTCTGTTGCAAGAAAAAGTCTGAAAAACGGAATATAGAGAAATAGACCCCAAAAGAAATTTGGCATTCAACACAGATTCACCTATATTTTCACTTTGGCCCGGTCGTCCTATGTAACTACACGTTTTTTGCTTGTGTTCTGGCCGATAAATTGTGAATAACGATCATTAAATCGAAAAGCTAATATGCAATTTTGGTCACATCTTTTGCAAAAAAGAAAAATCTTGATATTTCGATACAACGCACGTAGCTGCGTTACCTATTACAACGCAGAGGCTGCGAACTAAATTTGAAAGCCTTGTATTTTGTAGAATAATAGCGAATGATATTGAATCAATGTCGAGGAATCAGTCAACCAGCGTCAGTTGGTGCTGCTAAAGATATTCTGTATCATTTATACCGAAAACATTTTCAGTATCAGCTATGCAAATACAACATTTTGTTTCGAATGCACAAAAACTGTCAAGTTACAATTTTTTACACTGTCGTTCATAAACTCGGCAAGTCTCCGTCAATTCTGTTAAGTGTCAAGCCCAATAATATTTGCACTGTATGAATTTCTGTCGTGTTTTTATTACAACGCACGTGGCTTCGGAACGTACGCGCTGGGTTACAGAGATGGGAAGAGGCATTACGAAAACTCGCCTATTAAAATACCACTAAAAAGATAAAAACCTTCAGATAAAACATTCTGATAGTTTTAATATTTCTGCTCAAGGTATAGTGTGTGGGAACTTGTTACAACCGCCCGGACCAAGCGGTTTTAACGCGTAAACCACAATCTGTGTTTCTGAGAAGAAATAAGGAAAACAATGTATATCCCTCTAAACCTGGATTGAAGGCGGTCAGAATTATATAGGCATGTTTTCATGATTCTCCGACTTCTATTTAAATACTTGAATCGAATACCTGCAGCTTATACAAAATTTCGCCAAAGGTTCATTAATCGCGACTGCTTAATCCGAGTCTTCGTTTCCGATAAGAGAAGCATATGCTCATTAAACAGTAAATACACAAGGTAATTCTAGCCTTTGTGGGGTCAAAGAAGAAAATTAAATACGACACATTTCTTTATCTCTGTTGTCAATCTCTGTCCTCGCATCATATTTTTGTTAACCAGACTGTCTTCTGCAACATAGCCTATCAGAATCTGAATTTCATAGTGACTTAGAATATAAATTCAGAAAAAATACTTGCTTGCAATGATTTCAGTAACCTATTTCGTGAAACCAGTCTTCGATATAAAGAGATAAGGTAGAAAAAAAATGTTTTTGCATTACGGCCCTTTCCAAACCCTATGACGGCTCCGGCCTAAAGATTTACCCTTTTTAAGAAAGTCTGCCGGCTGGATGCTTACTTATGGATTTAAACTGTTACCTTTAACCCTTAAATTACAATTTAAAGCAAACAGTGAAGACCCTGATAAAACGCCGCGTTCTGTGGCATTTGATCTGGACATACACTGTCTGAAAAGCCCAACCCATGATTCCGGTCCAGATTCTATGGATTACCATATTACGCAACACGCTGACCTCTCTTCGTTAAAAATAAACGCTGCTGTTTTCTATATACAAGTTCCCTGAATTTCCGACAAATAGGTGGTAATCACGTGGACTTAAGCACTGAAGAGCTACTTGCACGTTTTTTTTTTTTAAACTTAGTGTCGATTGATAAATAATTGGCCCAAAACCTAGTATTTGCCGGATCATTTGCCTGGTCATTTATATTTAGCAACTGCTAGTATGCTTTATATGTCGTGGGGTTTGAGAAGTCATTTCGTCTCAGTGTCGGGTAAAAGTCCCATAAATTCGGAAACAATGTCTCAGAAATGACCTGAATGATGTTGTCGGGGACGTAAACCTCAACACAAACACAACGGTTCCACTGTGTCATGCGCAGTGACATGAGAGGATTCTCTACCATTAATGAATTGACATACAACCGTTCGTTAGGGATACCAACCTAGGCCGACTTCATCTGGAGCCAATAGCTAGCTTTGGCTTCTTTGGTTGCTGTTCCATTTTCCTATATCACGCCTACGGCAAGGGTCAAAGTTAGGCAAATCCATAAACACCCAATCAAAAATGAAGACTGCAACCTCAATTTTAAAGAGTGCTCATGAGTGCGCATGCGTGGAAAATCGGACTAATCAACCGGAAGAAAACCTGAATTGTAAAATGGCCTGCTGCATCTTTTTTAAAGTTTTTTTTTTTAAATAATATTTTCGCTTATAGGCAGACAGTGTGGACCAAGATCAGACTGCTCCTAGAGGAGCAGTCTGAGATTGTTCCAAATGACATTTAAAGAAAGCAGCATATGACAAAGCAGACGACCATTGTTGTGATTGACATGTAAGATAGCCATCTTCAGAGCTGTTGCTTCCCTCACTAAAATCCTGATCACAAGATTCAGTGGACTCAAACATATAAGTTGAAGTCCCCTCAAAGAGTGGCAAGTTCTTGCTTATTTTGCACCATTTTAAGCTTCTGGTTTAAACTTCAGCAATGTTAAATCTGCCTATTCAGTACACACCAAGCTTCTAGATTTCTCATGGATAACCGGACCCCGCCCATCGGGGCTTGAAGAAATAGGTGGGCTGCATGATGCTTCCACGCAGAGCTGAAACCGAGTACTGGTAAACCTCTTAGAGGATCTTAGCCTGCCCATCCAAAGCGGTGCGAGTCGGCCCGTCCATGCTTATAAACCATATTAGTTTCATTAGGCGGCAGGGCTTGAGATGTCATTTCATCTCAACGTCGGGTAAAAGTCCCACAAAATTGGAAGCAGCGTCTCCAAAATGACCTTTACAGTGTTGACGGGGACGTTAAACCTCAAATCAAACAAACCAAAACTCATGGATGACGTCAGAGCATATCTGTGTTTAATAGGAATTTTCAAGGTCAGTTCAGTAGCAGAGTAAATAGCTGGAGATTACACAGTGATAAAACCCTTATCAGACCACTTAAAAACCTGCAGTATTCAGTAGAAGAAAGGGTTTATGGATGTTTACCTATTTATTATAACAAATTATCGCTTTCCTGTCTCCTTTAACTGATTTGATGAAGACAGACTTACCAAACTTATGAACGGTAGTGTAAATAATTGTAACTGGACAGATTTTCTGCATTCCTTATTTCTTCTCAGAAAAAACAGATTGATGATACGCGTTAGAACCGCCTGGCCCGGGCAATTGTAACAAGTTCCCACTCACTATGTCTTGAGCAGAAATATAAAAACTATCAGAATGTTTTATCTGAATGTTTTTACTTTTTTTATTGGTATTTAAATAGGCGTGTTTTCGTATTGCGTCTTCCCATCTCTGTAACC
The DNA here is from genome assembly GCA_963580285.1 of Lucinisca nassula. Taxonomy (NCBI): domain Eukaryota; kingdom Metazoa; phylum Mollusca; class Bivalvia; order Lucinida; family Lucinidae; genus Lucinisca; species Lucinisca nassula. The sequence goes on from OY757022.1 coordinate 135,878,399, forward strand.
TGCGTGTCGTTAATTCCGAAGCCACGTGCGTTGTAATAAAACACGACAGAAATTCATACAGTGCAAATATTATTTGGCTTAATAATTAACAGATTTGACGAAGACTTACCAAGTTTATGAACGGTAGTGTAAATAATTGTAACTTGACAGATTTTGTGCATTCGAATCATAATGTTGTATTTGCATAGCTGAGACTGAAAATGTGTCCGGTATAAATGATACACATGTCTTAAGCATCACCAACCAACGCCGGTTGACTGATTTCTGAACATTAATTTAATAGCATTCGCTATTATTCTACATAATTCAGGGCTTTCAAATTTAGTTCGCAGCCTCTGCGTTGTAATAGGTAACGAAGCTACGTGCGTTGTATCGAAATATCAAGGTTTTTCTTTTTCGCAAAACATGTGATGAAAGCTACATATTAGCTTTTCGATTTCATTATCGTTATTCACAATTTATCGGCCAGAACACTCGCCAAAAACGTGTAGTTACATAGGGCGACCTGGCCAAAGTGAAAATACAGGTGAATCTGTGTCGATTGCCTAATTTCTTTTGGGGTCTATTTTTATATATTCCGTTTTTCAGACTTTTTCTTGCAACAGACGAAGCCGCACATTAATAAAGTGGTCCGTAAGGCAGATGTCAGTATCGGGCAATGCAATACAACTGTTGGATTAACGTAAAAACAGTTTCTTACCTGTATTGACGAACTGTCATCCGCCATTTTTCATCGAAGCCTATGCGTCCAAAATACGAAGCCTATGCGACCGCTACGCAGCCTGTGCGTATGTATTGACCAGTGTGATACAGGCTCGACCCTGTTTTTGGCGGTTTTTTTTTTCGGGAGACAAATTAACAATATATGTTTCTCCTAACTACCGACCAATTTTTTTTTCAGCATGTTAGTAGAAACACGGCTATTTTATTATTATTATTATTATTATTATTATTATTATTATTATTATTATTATTTTACGCCTCAGTAGTGGTTTACTACGAAAGCCTATATAGAAGGACCACTTTTAAAAAGAAAAAAAAACTTTTCTCGTTATTACGAGATAACTATGTCGTTATTACGAGATAATTATGTCGTTTTTGCGAGATAATTATGTTGTAATTACGAGAAAATAAGTCGTTATAACGAGAATTTTTTTCTCGTTATAACGAGATAACTATGTCGTTATTTTTACGAGAAAACTAAGTCGTATTAACGAGATACTATCTCGTATTAACGCGATAGCTATCGAGAGAAATAAGAAATCTTCAGCAACAAAGTTTTCAGCTACTGGATACACACTGGTCAATACATACGCACAGGCTGCGTAGCGGTCGCATAGGCTTCGTATTTTGGACGCATAGGCTTCGATGAAAAATGGCGGATGACAGTTCGTCAATACAGGTAAGAAACTGTTTTTACGTTAATCCAACAGTTGTATTGCATTGCCCGATACTGACATCTGCCTTACGGACCACTTTATTAATGTGCGGCTTCGTCTGTTGCAAGAAAAAGTCTGAAAAACGGAATATATAAAAATAGACCCCAAAAGAAATTAGGCAATCGACACAGATTCACCTGTATTTTCACTTTGGCCAGGTCGCCCTATGTAACTACACGTTTTTGGCGAGTGTTCTGGCCGATAAATTGTGAATAACGATAATGAAATCGAAAAGCTAATATGTAGCTTTCATCACATGTTTTGCGAAAAAGAAAAACCTTGATATTTCGATACAACGCACGTAGCTTCGTTACCTATTACAACGCAGAGGCTGCGAACTAAATTTGAAAGCCCTGAATTATGTAGAATAATAGCGAATGCTATTAAATTAATGTTCAGAAATCAGTCAACCGGCGTTGGTTGGTGATGCTTAAGACATGTGTATCATTTATACCGGACACATTTTTAGTCTCAGCTATGCAAATACAACATTATGATTCGAATGCACAAAATCTGTCAAGTTACAATTATTTACACTACCGTTCATAAACTTGGTAAGTCTTCGTCAAATCTGTTAATTATTAAGCCAAATAATATTTGCACTGTATGAATTTCTGTCGTGTTTTATTACAACGCACGTGGCTTCGGAATTAACGACACGCAGGTTACAGAGATGGGAAGACGCAATACGAAAACACGCCTATTTAAATACCAATAAAAAAAGTAAAAACATTCAGATAAAACATTCTGATAGTTTTTATATTTCTGCTCAAGACATAGTGAGTGGGAACTTGTTACAATTGCCCGGGCCAGGCGGTTCTAACGCGTATCATCAATCTGTTTTTCTGAGAAGAAATAAGGAATGCAGAAAATCTGTCCAGTTACAATTATTTACACTACCGTTCATAAGTTTGGTAAGTCTGTCTTCATCAAATCAGTTAAAGGAGACAGGAAAGCGATAATTTGTTATAATAAATAGGTAAACATCCATAAACCCTTTCTTCTACTGAATACTGCAGGTTTTAAGTGGTCTGATAAGGGTTTTATCACTGTGTAATCTCCAGCTATTTACTCTGCTACTGAACTGACCTTGAAAATTCCTATTAAACACAGATATGCTCTGACGTCATCCATGAGTTTTGGTTTGTTTGATTTGAGGTTTAACGTCCCCGTCAACACTGTAAAGGTCATTTTGGAGACGCTGCTTCCAATTTTGTGGGACTTTTACCCGACGTTGAGATGAAATGACATCTCAAGCCCTGCCGCCTAATGAAACTAATATGGTTTATAAGCATGGACGGGCCGACTCGCACCGCTTTGGATGGGCAGGCTAAGATCCTCTAAGAGGTTTACCAGTACTCGGTTTCAGCTCTGCGTGGAAGCATCATGCAGCCCACCTATTTCTTCAAGCCCCGATGGGCGGGGTCCGGTTATCCATGAGAAATCTAGAAGCTTGGTGTGTACTGAATAGGCAGATTTAACATTGCTGAAGTTTAAACCAGAAGCTTAAAATGGTGCAAAATAAGCAAGAACTTGCCACTCTTTGAGGGGACTTCAACTTATATGTTTGAGTCCACTGAATCTTGTGATCAGGATTTTAGTGAGGGAAGCAACAGCTCTGAAGATGGCTATCTTACATGTCAATCACAACAATGGTCGTCTGCTTTGTCATATGCTGCTTTCTTTAAATGTCATTTGGAACAATCTCAGACTGCTCCTCTAGGAGCAGTCTGATCTTGGTCCACACTGTCTGCCTATAAGCGAAAATATTATTTAAAAAAAAAAACTTTAAAAAAGATGCAGCAGGCCATTTTACAATTCAGGTTTTCTTCCGGTTGATTAGTCCGATTTTCCACGCATGCGCACTCATGAGCACTCTTTAAAATTGAGGTTGCAGTCTTCATTTTTGATTGGGTGTTTATGGATTTGCCTAACTTTGACCCTTGCCGTAGGCGTGATATAGGAAAATGGAACAGCAACCAAAGAAGCCAAAGCTAGCTATTGGCTCCAGATGAAGTCGGCCTAGGTTGGTATCCCTAACGAACGGTTGTATGTCAATTCATTAATGGTAGAGAATCCTCTCATGTCACTGCGCATGACACAGTGGAACCGTTGTGTTTGTGTTGAGGTTTACGTCCCCGACAACATCATTCAGGTCATTTCTGAGACATTGTTTCCGAATTTATGGGACTTTTACCCGACACTGAGACGAAATGACTTCTCAAACCCCACGACATATAAAGCATACTAGCAGTTGCTAAATATAAATGACCAGGCAAATGATCCGGCAAATACTAGGTTTTGGGCCAATTATTTATCAATCGACACTAAGTTTAAAAAAAAAAAAAACGTGCAAGTAGCTCTTCAGTGCTTAAGTCCACGTGATTACCACCTATTTGTCGGAAATTCAGGGAACTTGTATATAGAAAACAGCAGCGTTTATTTTTAACGAAGAGAGGTCAGCGTGTTGCGTAATATGGTAATCCATAGAATCTGGACCGGAATCATGGGTTGGGCTTTTCAGACAGTGTATGTCCAGATCAAATGCCACAGAACGCGGCGTTTTATCAGGGTCTTCACTGTTTGCTTTAAATTGTAATTTAAGGGTTAAAGGTAACAGTTTAAATCCATAAGTAAGCATCCAGCCGGCAGACTTTCTTAAAAAGGGTAAATCTTTAGGCCGGAGCCGTCATAGGGTTTGGAAAGGGCCGTAATGCAAAAACATTTTTTTTCTACCTTATCTCTTTATATCGAAGACTGGTTTCACGAAATAGGTTACTGAAATCATTGCAAGCAAGTATTTTTTCTGAATTTATATTCTAAGTCACTATGAAATTCAGATTCTGATAGGCTATGTTGCAGAAGACAGTCTGGTTAACAAAAATATGATGCGAGGACAGAGATTGACAACAGAGATAAAGAAATGTGTCGTATTTAATTTTCTTCTTTGACCCCACAAAGGCTAGAATTACCTTGTGTATTTACTGTTTAATGAGCATATGCTTCTCTTATCGGAAACGAAGACTCGGATTAAGCAGTCGCGATTAATGAACCTTTGGCGAAATTTTGTAGAAGCTGCAGGTATTCGATTCAAGTATTTAAATAGAAGTCGGAGAATCATGAAAACATGCCTATATAATTCTGACCGCCTTCAATCCAGGTTTAGAGGGATATACATTGTTTTCCTTATTTCTTCTCAGAAACACAGATTGTGGTTTACGCGTTAAAACCGCTTGGTCCGGGCGGTTGTAACAAGTTCCCACACACTATACCTTGAGCAGAAATATTAAAACTATCAGAATGTTTTATCTGAAGGTTTTTATCTTTTTAGTGGTATTTTAATAGGCGAGTTTTCGTAATGCCTCTTCCCATCTCTGTAACCCAGCGCGTACGTTCCGAAGCCACGTGCGTTGTAATAAAAACACGACAGAAATTCATACAGTGCAAATATTATTGGGCTTGACACTTAACAGAATTGACGGAGACTTGCCGAGTTTATGAACGACAGTGTAAAAAATTGTAACTTGACATTTTTTGTGCATTCGAAACAAAATGTTGTATTTGCATAGCTGATACTGAAAATGTTTTCGGTATAAATGATACAGAATATCTTTAGCAGCACCAACTGACGCTGGTTGACTGATTCCTCGACATTGATTCAATATCATTCGCTATTATTCTACAAAATACAAGGCTTTCAAATTTAGTTCGCAGCCTCTGCGTTGTAATAGGTAACGCAGCTACGTGCGTTGTATCGAAATATCAAGATTTTTCTTTTTTGCAAAAGATGTGACCAAAATTGCATATTAGCTTTTCGATTTAATGATCGTTATTCACAATTTATCGGCCAGAACACAAGCAAAAAACGTGTAGTTACATAGGACGACCGGGCCAAAGTGAAAATATAGGTGAATCTGTGTTGAATGCCAAATTTCTTTTGGGGTCTATTTCTCTATATTCCGTTTTTCAGACTTTTTCTTGCAACAGACGAAGCCGCACATTAATAAAGCGGTCCGTAAGACAGATGTCAGTATTGGGCAACACTATGCAACAGTTAGATTAACGTAAAAACAGTTTCTTACCTGCATTGACGAACTGTCATCCGCCATTTTTCATCGAAGCCTATGCGTCCAAAATACGAAGCCTATGCGACCGCTACGCAGCCTGTGCGTATGTATTGACCAGTGTGGCTATGCTTGCGTTAGGATTAGTTGTCCTAAAAATGGCCTGTTTTTTTCACGCGGCTTCCCACTAAAAATATACCTTCTGAAAATAAATTGAAGGTATGGCCCAGCCGGCCACTGAAATGAAATCTAAGGGTGTCTTGTTTGTTTGTTTTTTTAGCTCACCTGAGCACGAAGTGCTCAAGGTGAGCTTTTGGGATCAGTCTTTGTCCGTCGTCCGTCGTCCGTGCGTGCGTGCGTCCGTCGTCAACTTTTGCTTTAAACAACATCTCCTCAAAAACTGCTGGGCAGATTTTGATCTAATTTCACAGGAATGCTCCTTGGGTGATTCTCTACCAAAATTGCTCAAACTGTTCGGCTCGGGTGAACAAGATGGCCGCCAGAGCTAAAAATAGAAAATTCTTTAAACGACTTCTCCTGCTTAACCAGTGGATGGATTTTGAAATTATTTCACAGGAATGTTCCTTGGATGACCTTCTACTGAAATTGCTCAAACCGTTCCGCTCGGGTGAACAAAATGGCCGCCAGAGCTAAAAATAGAAAAATCTTTAAACGACTTCTTCTCCTTAACCAGTGGTTGGATTTTGAAATTATTGCACAGGAATGTTCCTTGGGTACCCCTCTACCAAAATTGCTCAAACCCTTCCTCTCGGGTGAACAAAATGGCCGCCAGAGCTAAAAATAGAAAAACCTTTAAACGACTTCTCCTGCTTAACAAGTGGATGGATTTTGAAATTGTTTCACAAGAATGTTCCTTGGATGACCTTCTACCAAAATTGCTCAAACCGTTCAGCTCTGGTGAACAAAATGGCCGCCAGAGCTAAAAATAGAAAAACCTTTAAACAACTTCTTCTCCTTAACCAGTGGATGGATTTTGAAATTATTGCACAGGAAGGTTTCTTGGGTGCCCCTCTACTAAAATTGCTCAAACCAATCCGCTCGGGTGAGTAAAATGGCCACCAGAGCTAAAAATAGAAAAACCTTTAAAGGACTTCTTCTCCTGTACCAGTGGATGGATTTCGAAATTACTTGACAGGAATGTTCCTTGGGTGACCCTCTACCAAAATTGCTCAAACCGTTCTGCTCGGGTGAACAAAATGGCCACCAGAGCTAAAAATAGAAAAAGCTTTAAATGACTTTTTCTCCTTAACTAGTGGATGGATTTTGAAATTACTTCACAGGAATGTTCCTTCGGTGACCCTCTACCAAAATTGCCCAACCGTTCCGCTCGGGTGAACAAAATGGCCGCCAGAGCTAAAAATAGAAAAAGCTTTAAACGACTTTTTCTCCTTAACCAGTGGATGGATTTTAAAATTATTTCACTGGAAGGTTCCTTGGGGGATCCTCTACCAAAATTGCTCAAACTGTTCAGTTTTAAACCCCATTGGTTTCATCGGGCGGCAGGGCTTGAGATGTCATTTCATCAAAAATGACTTTTACTTCTCAAAATGACTTCTACTCCTAAACTGGCAGACTGATTTTGAATTAATTTCACAAAAATGGTCTTTGGGTCCAACCAAAATTGCTCAAACCCTCCACTCCACCATATATAACCCACAATTCCGTTTGTACAATAGGATCAGGTGAGCGATCCAGGGCCATCATGGCCCTCTTGTTTTAATTAGGGTTTAACGTCCCTGTCAGTACTAGGTCATTTTGGAGATGTTGCTTCCAATTTCGTGGGACTTTTACCCGACATTCAGGTGAAATGACATCTCAAGCCCTGCCGCCCAATGAAGCCAGAAGACTTATATGCATTGGACGATCTGACTCACACCGCTTTGCCTAGGCAGTCTTAGTCCTTCTAAATGCCTCGAAACTGACGCTGAAATTGAAGCCTCGCATTTGATCCCTTTTCCTCAACTAGTTTAACAAACTCAATAATACATGAACACTCATGTCAGCAAGTTGGTGTAATGAACACCTCTGTGAACCCCACTTTATATAGATAAAAGTGGAATTTACAAGGGTATACATTATTTCTTTCTCAAAGACATAGATTGTGGGTACTCGTTAGATTAGTTTCATTGAGATTGTTCAGCCCATGATTGAACTAGAAATAAGAAAAAATATTACTACTTTTCATTAGAAAAATATCACTTTTACAATTATGAAAGAAAGTCCAGTGTCTCTATATTACATGTACTATACAGGCTGATCTGTGTTAACACTGACAGGCACCTGCAAACACATTGTTTCATGGTGCCAGTCATAGGCATTGAATCTTGTTTCTTGAGCACTACAAAATGCTTCATCTAACCATTGTTCTGCTGCAAACAGTGTGAATCCAGATCAGAGGCCATGGATTGTTGCTGTTTGTCATTCATTTGGTGAATTTATAGGAATAAATTATTTCAAGTAATTTGATTGGTTGATAGTCAAAAATGGGTTTGGCATAATTTAGTTATTCAGCAGAACAAGGTTTAATTACAGAGTAGTTTTAATTCATCAACAAAATAGAAGTGAAGGCAATGATCAGGAATCGATACAATTAACCCACAGCTCCCATCAGAGACACCAAAGGGAAAGACACACAAACATGAAATAACTAGACCCTAATGGAAACATCAACAGCAGAAAGCCAAAAGGACTGTTACTTGCCCACAAAATGGCCAATTGGCTATCCGAAACAAAATGACATAAGCGATACACACAAAGATAAACCATAACAAAAAATAAACTGTGACAGAAGAACCGCCTTGGAACGATCAATGAAAAGAGTTTCACTCAGGGGCTTAAATCAATTTTACGTGGCTGCAATCCTCAGCCTTACTTCTGTCACATTTTAGACATAATTTATTCAGTCTGCATGAAGGCTTCCTAACTCATCAGTACAACATCTGTGTGAACACAAAAATCAAACAACCACAGAGATGAAACAATGATGAGGACTCGACAACAAGAAATCACTGAAATGCTGGAGCAAAAGAAAACCAACAGTTAGGCTCCAAGTGCTTGTATAATGTTTAAACTGTATTAGTTATAGAATCTGTTACGTTTTCCATTTCTTGTGTGGCATGATGTAATTATAATTTATCGAGATTTTCATTTCAGATTATCGATTAGCATGTACGTTTTATTGCACATGTATTATGGGATGAGTGATATTGTGTGTTTTTGTGTTTGGTTATTGCACAGATCACGGACATAAAAGTTTTCATGTTCATTATCTTGTTGGTTACATTGTGTATATCACTGGTTATGGATTTTCCACCACAGCATACAAAGAGATTAGTTTAGCAATACATTACAATAACACACCTGGGCCCAGTTGTTCAAAGCATCGTTAGCTTAATGAGCTCGTTAGTGGTCATATTGTCAACTGTTCTAGCCAGTTCAATATCTACAATTTTGGTATTTTTGCTGAAAAAATGTGAGCAGCTTTTGCGAATGCAAAAGCTGCTCACATTTTTTCAGCAATAATATTAGCATATTTGCCATAATAAACGATCAGAGTTTTAACGATATGTTAACTAACGACATCGTTAGTTTTGAACAACTGGCCCCTGTGTGTTAAAATTGCATCTTTCATATCTTTTCAGATGAAATTTTTTTTATATTTTTCTAAATTTTTAGTGAAACAGAGATTGTGAGTGCTCGTTAGGACTGCTTCATCGAGGCAGTTCTTATGAGGACCACAATGTATGTTTTTAGCCAAAAATTATGAAATTGATGTACACACCCTGTGAACCACAGTTTTCTGTATATAATGTTGGGTTTACAGAGGTGTTCATTGCTCAGACTTGTTAATATAATACATCACATTAACAAGAAGGTGTAATGGACATCCATGTAAACCTCACTTTATAAAAAAAAAACATAGTTTACAGGGATGTACTTTACTTTCATTATTTCTGCTCCAAGATATAGACACATCCAAACACTACGTCATCACTCAATAATACTATTTTCCGGGACTTACCGGTGGTGGGCAAAAAATGTCTTTGGTCGTTTGTCTTCATTGTAAATGCGATGTTATTTTCTGCAAAATTGTATTTTATTTGGAATCGAAACGACAAAATTGACCTTTAAACTTTTAAAATAGACATGTCTTAGCTAGTAATTATTGGTTTCTAGAATATTTGAGGATGTTTTGACGATAATTACCTGTTAAACTTAGGCAGGTAACGAGGCGGGATGGTCTTGATTCTTTGTAATAAAAATGCGCAAAACGAATGACTAAAAATGTGAAAGACGCAGGAATGAAGTCTAGAATATATTTATCTGCTCATTTAAAGTGTATTTCCATCGATTTTCTGTAACACTCAACTATAATATGCCCGTAATAATTAAACATATTTACAATGTGTTTATATGGAACCAGGGGCTTTTTGCCAACCACGCGAGATCGTTATCAAAACGAAAAGTAGTTTTGGGCATGCACAGTGGCAAGTAAACAAGGTCACGTGTCAAAACAATGGATCCGTCTATAGATTGTGGGTTCTAATTAGGATGAACGCCTCAGCAAGGCGATCCTAACAAGAATCCACAACCTGTATTTATTTGGAGCATTAATAAGAAAAATATCACAAATTTTCTTCAGAAAAAAAAAAACAGCTTTGAAGATATGACAGAATGCATTACTGTAATGATCCTAAGTATCAGGACAGGTCAGCCTAAGCAAACAGTGCAGACCCAGATCAGACTGCTCCTGAAGGAGCATTCTGATCACAGTCTACACTGTTTGCCATTCCATCTGCACGTTTTGGACTCCTGCCTGGAAACAAATTTGTTAAAATTTGTGGAGTATTATATTTTTTTTTGGACCATTTAATGTTATGGCCACCAACAGGTTCTTCAAGCTAATGTTGCTTTGCACAGTCAGCCCTGAAATTCAACTTTTTTTCTGACTTTAATGAGTTGGAAAGTTGTGTTGCTATTGGAATATTTTTTCCCTATTTCTGTTTCCTAAGGGATCTGAGAATGACCTTTCCATAAATTACCAATAAAACACTTGGGTATACTGCTTTTGTTACATTTCTGTTCTATGTGTTTTGTTTATTTATCATATGACGTCGCGTCTGAGAATGTAATAACGCCATGTATTATTTTCGATAATCCACTAGTGGATTAAATATGCAAATTAGGTAGATACGTCCCATAACGTTACATGTACGACGTCCTTAACGACGTCGCATTTACTTATGGCGGAATATTGACATTTTTGTAAACAATCGTGAATAAAATGCGTTTTAAATGTCATATGATAAATAGAATCTTGCATTCGTGCTCGTGTATTATTGAATTTATTAAACTCGTTGAGGAAAAGGGATAAAATGCTCGGCAAAGCCTCGCATTTTATCCCTTTTTCTCAACTCGTTTAATAAATTCAATAATACATGAGCACTCATGTAAGATCCTCTATATATACAGTAAAATTCCTATATTTAGTTCCAAAGGTGGTCCCTGGCCAGATGACATTTTGGGCAGAAAACACGAAGAAAGAAAACAAAAACTACACCCTTCTAAATAAACTTTTTAAACCAGAATTAGTGTCAATTTTAGGTGGTCTTAATAGCAGTATTTCAGTGTACATTTGATCAAGGCCACTTTTGGTATATCTCTCTTATGTTGGCCTACCTATTGTTGTTGGCATACCCATTGTCTACGACAATGATCAAGGTTGAAGTCAAATTCTTGTAGTGCCTGTGAGTAAAGTGAGAAGGAAAACTGACTTGTTTGCACACAGAGCAGAACACAACTTTGCATCAGGGTCTACACTGTTTGTCACTGTTTGCACACAGAGCAGAACACAACTTTGCATCAGGGTCTACACTGTTTGTCACTGTCTGCACACAGAGCAGAACACAGCTTTGCATCAGGGTCTACACTGTTTGTTACTGTCTGCACACAGAGCAGAACACAGCTTTGCATCAGGGTCTACACTGTTTGTTACTGTCTGCACACAGAGCAGAACACAGCTTTGCATCAGGGTCTACACTGTTTGTCACTCATCCAGCTATTTTTCATACACAACATCCGGTGTCCCAGTTTATCTTGACCCCTGGGTAGCTTTACCCCCGGGGGTAAAGCTACTCAGGGGTAGCTTTACCCCCGGGGGTAAGGATATCCCGGGATATCTTTACCCCCACCCTGGATATCTTCACCCCCGGGGGTAAAGCTAAACTGGCCAGGATATCTTTACCCCCGGGGGTAAAGCTAAACTGGCCAGGATATCTTTACCCCCACCCAAACTTTTGGGTATAAACTATTTTCTTAATACCCAATTTCTTCTTATATGTAAGAGAAGCAAGATAGTGGACTCGATGTTTCACTTTAACATTTTTCGTTTCAATCATGACTCAGACTAATAGAACTACCCTTACTAAGAAATATGACCACATTATAGAGGCAAATGATTATTAAATAACTTCTTTTTGTATATTTTCTTATTCAAAATGTCCCTTATGACAATCTTTCATAATCTTGCATTATCCATGTCAGTGGTGGTGGTGAGTGGAAAGGCGGGGGTAAAGATATCCCGGCTGGGATATCTTTACCCCCGGGGGTAAAGCTAAACTGGCATGGATATCTTTACCCCCACCCCAACTTTTGGGTATAAACTATTTTCTAAATGCCCAATTTCTTCTTTTATGTAAGAGAAGCAAGATAGTGGACTTTGTGTTTCACTTATACATTTTTCGTTTCAATCGTGACTCGGACTATTAGAACTACCCTTACTAAGAAATATGACCATATTATAGAGGCAAATGATTATTTAATAACTTCTTTTTGTATATTTTCTTATTCAAAATGTCCCTTATGACAATCTTTCATATTCTTGCATTATCCCTGTCAGTTGTGAAATGGGTGGTTGGGGTGAGTGGAAAGGCGGGGGCAAAGATATCCCGGCTGGGATATCTTTACCCCCGGGGGTAAAGCTAAACTGGCCAGGATATCTTTACCCCCACCCCAACTTTTGGGTATAAACTATTTTCTTAATACCCAATTTCTTCTTATATGTAAGAGAAGCAAGATAGTGGACTCGATGTTTCACTTTTAACATTTTTCGTTTCAATCATGACTCAGACTAATAGAACTACCCTTACTAAGAAATATGACCACATTATAGAGGCAAATGATTATTTAATAACTTCTTTTTGTATATTTTCTTATTCAAAATGTCCCTTATGACAATCTATCATAATCTTGCATTTTACCTGTCAGTGGTGGTGGAGAGTGCAAAGGCGGGGGTAAAGATATCCCGGCTGGGATATCTTAACCCCCGGGGGTAAAACTAACCTGGCCAGGATATCTTTACCCCCACCCCAACTTTTGGGTATAAACTATTTTCTAAATGCCTAATTTCTTCTTATATGTAAGAGAAGCAAGATAGTGGGCTCGATGTTTCACTTTTAACATTTTTCGTTTCAATTGTGACTCGGGCTATTAGAACTACCCTTAGTAAGAAATATGACCATATTATAGAGGCGAATGATTATTTAATAACTTCTTTTTGTATATTATCTTATTCAAAATGTCCCTTATGACAATCTTTCATAATCTTGCATTATCCCCGTCAGTTATGAAATGGGTGGTGGGGGTGAGTGGAAAGGCGGGGGTAAAGATATTCCGGCTGGGATATCTTTACCCACGGGGGTAAAGCTAAACTGGCCAGGATATCTTTACCCCCACCCCAACTTTTGGGTATAAACTCTTTTCTAAATGCCCAATTTCTTCTTATACTGTATGTAAGAGAAGCAAGATAGTGGACTCCATGTTTCACTTTAGCATTTTTCGTTTCAATCATGACTCGGACTAATAGAACTACCCTTACTAAGAAATATGACCACATTATAGAGGCAAATTATTATTTAATAACTTCTTTTTATATATTTTCTTATTCAAAATGTCCCTTATGACACTCTTTCATAATCTTGCATTATCCCTGTCGGTGGTGGCGAGTGCAAAGGCGGGGGTAAAGCTAAACTGGCCAGGGTATCTTTACCCCCACCCCAACTTTTGGGTATAAACTATTTACTAAATGCCCAATTTCTTCTTACATGTAAGACAAGCCAGATAGTGGTCTCGATGTTTCACTTAAACATTTTTTCGTTTCAGTTGTGACTCGGACTATTAGAACTACCCTTACTAAGAAATATGACCATATTATAGAGGCAAATGATTATTTAAAAACTTGTTTTTGTATATTTTCTTATTCAAAATGTCCCTTATGACAATCTTTCATAATCTTGCATTATCCCTGTCAGTTGTGAAATGGGTGGTCGGGGTGAGTGGAAAGGCGGGTCCCGGCTGGGATATCTTTACCCCCGGGGGTAAAGCTAAACTGGCCAGGATATCTTTACACCCACCCCAACTTTTGGGTATAAACTATTTTCTTAATACCCAATTTCTTCTTATATGTAAGAGAAGCAAGATAGTGGACTCGATATTTCACTTTTAACATTTTTCGTTTCAATCATGACTCAGACTAATCGAACTACCCTTACTAAGAAATATGACCACATTATAGAGGCGAATGATTATTTAATAACTTTTAGTATATTTTCTTATTCAAAATGTCCCTTATGACAATCTTTCATAATCTCGCATTATCCCTGTCAGTTGTGAAATGGGTGGTTGGGGTGAGTGGAAAGGCGGGGGTAAAGATATCCCGGCTGGGATATCTTTACCCCCGGGGGTAAAGCTAAACTGGCCAGGATATCTTTACCCCCCACCCCAACTTTTGGGTATAAACTATTTTCTTAATGCCCAATTTCTTCTTATATGTAAGAGAAGCAAGAAAGTGGACTCGATGTTTCACTTTAACATTTTTCGTTTCAATCATGACTCGGACTAATAGAACTACCCTTAGTACGAAATATGACCATATTATAGAGGCAAATGATTATTTAAAAACTTCTTTTTGTATATTTTCTTATTCAAAATATCCCTTATGACAATCATTCATAATCTTGCATTATCCCTGTCAGTGGTGGTGGTGAGTGGAAAGGTGGGGGTAAAGATATCCCGGCTGGGATATCTTTACCCCCGGGGGTAAAGCTAAACTGGCCAGGATATCTTTACCCCCCACCCCACCCCAATCTTTCATAATCTTGCATTATCCCCGTCAGTTGTGAAATGGGTGGTGGTGGTGAGTGGAAAGGCGGGGGTAAAGATATCCCAGCCGGGATATCTTTACCCCCGGGGGTAAAGCTAAACTGGCCAGGATATCTTTACCCCCACCCCAACTTTTGGGTATAAACTATTTCCTTAATGCCCAATTTCTTCTTATATGTAAGAGAAGCAAGAAAGTGGACTCGATGTTTCACTTTAACATATTTCGTTTCAATCATGACTCGGACTAATAGAACTACCCTTACTAAGAAATAAGACCATATTATAGAGGCAAATGATTTTTTAATAACTTCTTTTTTGTAGGATATCTTTACCCCCGCCTTTGCACTCACCACCACAACCCATTTCACAACTGACAGGGATAATGCAAGTTTATGAAAGATTGTCATAAGGGACATTTTGAATAAGAAACTATACAAAAAGAAGTTATTAAATAATCATTTGCCTCTATCATATGGTCATATTTCTTACTAAGGGTAGTTCTATTACTCTGAGTCATGATTGGAACGAAAAATGTTAAAGTGAAACATCGAGTCCACTATCATGCTTCTCTTACATGTACATATAAGAAGAAATTGGGCATAAAGAAAATGGTTTATACCCAAAAGTTGGGGTGGGGGTAAAGATATCCTGGCCAGTTTAGCTTTACCCCCGCCTTTCCACTCACCACCACCACCCATTTCACAACTGACAGGGATAATGCATGATTATGAAAGATTATCATAAGGGACATTTTGAATAAGAAAATATACAAACAGAAGTTATTGATTAATCATTTGCCTCTATAATATGGTCATATTTCTTACTAAGGGAAGTTCTATTTGTCCGAGTCATGATTGAAACAAAAAATGTTCGTGAAACATCGAGTCCACTATCTTGCTTCTCTTACATATAAGAAGAAATTGGGCATTTAGAAAATACTTTATACCCAAAAGTTGGGGTGGGGGTAAAGATATCCTGGCCAGTTTAGCTTTACCCCCGGGGGTAAAGATATCCCGGCTGGGATATCTTTACCCCCGCCTTTCCACTCACCACCACCCATTTCACAACTGACGGGGATAATGCAAGATTATGAAAGATTGTCATAAGGGACATTTTGAATAAGAAAATATACAAAAAGAAGATATTGAATAATAATTTGCCTCTATAATATGGTCATATTTCTTTCTAAGGGTAGTTCTATAAGTCCGAGTCAGAATTGAAACGAAAAATGTTCAAGTAAAACATCGAGTCCACTATCTTGCTTCACTTACATATAAGAAGAAATTGGGCATTTAGAAAATACTTTATACCCAAAAGTTGGGGTGGGGGTAAAGATATCCTGGCCAGTTTAGCTTTACCCCCGGGGGTAAAGATATCCCAGCCGGGATATCTTTACCCCCGCCTTTCCACTCACCACCAGCACCCATTTCACGACTGACAGGGATAATGCAAGATTATGTAAGATTGTCATAAGCAACATTTTGAATAAGAAAATATACAAAAAAGAAGTTAGTTAATAATCATTTGCCTCTATAATATGGTCATATTTCTTACTAAGGGTAGTCCTTTTAGTCCGAGTCATGATTGAAACGAAAAAATGTTAAAGTGAAACATTGAGTCCACTATCTTGCTTCACTTACATATAAGAAGAATTTTGGGCATTAAGAAAATAGTTTATACCCAAAAGTTTGGGTGGGGGTAAAGATATCCTAGCCAGTTTAGCTTTACCCCCGGGGGTAAAGATATCCCAGCCGGGATATCTTTACCCCCGGGGGTGAAGATATCCAGGGTGGGGGTAAAGATATCCCGGGATATCTTTACCCCCGGGGGTAAAGCTACCCAGGGGGTAAAGATAAACTGTTACACCGGTGGTAAATTATATGTGTTAAAATTTTAGTACACATATGGTAAGGATTTGTATCATATGACGTCGCGTCTGAGAGTGTAATAACGCCATGTAATATTTTCGATAATCCACTAGTGGATTAAATATGACAATTAGCTAGATACATCCCATAACGTTACATGTACGACGTCTTTAACGACTCAAGTTTACTAACAGGGGGATGTTGACATTTTTGTAAACAATCCTGAATAAAATACGTTTTAAATGTCATATGATAAATAGAATCTTGCATTTGTGTTCATGTATTATTGAATTTATTAAACTCGTTCAGGAAAAGGTATAAAATGCTCGGCAGAGCCTCACATTTTATCCTTTTTCCTCAACTTGTTTAATAAATTCAATAATACATGGACACTCATGTAAGATCCTCTATGAGGCTTTGTTAGCTGAAACTAGCTAATCTGACCCAGAAAAAAATCCTGTACACTCCAGTTTTCAATCATGTGGTGTAGTCCTTGCTTCATTATAGACATTGCAGTAATTGGCTAGAAGAAAAGAATCCTTTTGTGGTTCTACAGGGTTATCTGTTAAGGAGAATGGGAACACCTGGCACATTTTTCTGCCATTTTTCAAAGGGAGACAACTTTCAGGACTTCCTGTTCACTTTTCTATAAGCACAGTCTTGCTGAAAAAGGGGTCTACTCTTAAAGCAAAGAATTTGCTCCTCAATAGCAAATTCTTTCCTTTAAGAGTTGACCCCCTATTGACATTGGAGACAAAAATATTTTTGAAGGAGTTGCCTACCCTGAAGGTATACCCATTCCACTTAAAACCATTAAAACCATTTCAAATGAGAGTTTAATGATTAAAAACAATCACACTTTTTGTTTAATTGCATGTATGTGCTGAAAATTGTTGTGGTGCATGAAACTATTTTGCTTTTGTTTCTCTTTAATTGTGTAAAAATCAAAGCTGGCAGACATCCCACTTCAGCAAAGTCAAGAGAGCAGCACTTTCCTCACAGGGTACATTGAGAATTGCCCTTGTGTTATCCAAATCAAAAACCTACATACATTGTATTTCTTTACAGCGAATTAAGATGAGGCTACCAGAAAAAGAAAAGTCCATCTTGTTGTTATTTTCAAAGTAGAGCCAATCAATGTTCAGAAAAACAATCAGTCATGTTCTGATTAAAACTTTCCTAAATTATATAAGAATTTTACATGGATCTGAGAGATCAAAAGGAAAAGCTGCCATGAAGACCACAGTTCAGCATCACAATGCTTTCTGAATGATGCAGGACTGATTCCGAGAGAAGGTTTTTCTGTCTACCCCTCACACTCATGTAAGGTTCTTTTTCTTGCACACTATTTCTTAGCCTGGGTCTCTAAACTGAAGTCACTTTGATTGCCGAAGTCTGCTATATTGTGATGACAGTACTGTGCTGTTAGCATTTTCAAGCATACATGCAGTGAGGACAAACTTAGCAAAGACATAATGATGTCCTATTCAACCTGTGCACATCAGACACTTGACAGTTCCCATTTTTATCCTAACCCTGGGATTGATAACCTGGTTAGAATAAGAATTTCTATCCTAGGGTAAACCCCAGGATTTCCATATTCCGGTGTGTAAGAAATTATTTCAAATAAAAAATATATACAGTAGAACTTCGATGGCTGGTCTACCATGGCTGAGTCGAACCCCTTCTTGAGGCCCTAGGGTAAATCCTCTACATATGAAATAGTGGGGGAGAAGGAGATTTTCATCTATTATCTTCCAAATGTATGCTGTGTATACTCATGAGAATCGGCTATTGAGGCAATTCTGATGAGTACACACTGCATACATATTTATTATACAACACCAAAAAGGTGTCCGAAAGTATCTCGATATTCCTCCCGGCATTAACCCTCAGTGGCTCGGACTACCCCTGTCTCGAACAGATTTTTAAGGGCCCAAAGGTGTTCGAGCCATTGAAGTAACACAAATGGACTTGTTCAAAATATAACACTGGAAGAGTGCACCAGTATATAGTGAGTTAAAAAGTATTTGCATGTATTTCAGTGAGGAAGCAGTATGTTGATATGCTGAGCTCCGACCCCAGGAAATGTATCTCCCAGTTTGACTATGAAATAGACCAGACCTGTCAACAACTGCTGAACTCAGAGAAAACTTTCATTGACATGAAAGGTTCCACAGGTAGAGTAAAGTAAAAAAAAATTCTTGGAAAGCTTTGGTTATGGTTTTATGGTGCATTCAAGATTATTTCACTTATTTTGAGCCGATTGTTATTCAGAGGTAGGTGACGACCAAAGTGCTCAGAGAAAAACACCTGGAGCCAGTTGCTCAAAATTAACAACGTCGTTAGTTAACATATTGTTAAAACTTTGCTCATTTAATATGGTAAATATGCTAATATATTTGCTATATTAGAGTTTTACTTGCTAGAACTATTAACAATATGAAAACTAACAAGCTCATTAAGCTAATGATGCTTTGATCAACTGTCCCCAGATCTTCCACTGCAGAATTTACGGTCTCGAGCGAGGCTCGAACTCAAGTGGTGAGAGACCTTTCTGATTAACAAACAGCACTCTTACCCACTGGGCTATGAAGGCCCGGTTCTAGATAAGTGAAATTACTGAGACTCAATGATTAAGACTCAGCCCTCTTTCCAACTAGGTCACAGTGGTACTTTTCTGGTTAGGGTGAAATGAATGAGGTAGTTCTAACAAGAATCCAAAGCATATGTTTCTGAAAAGGATTATGGAAAATTATCTCTGGATTATTTTGTTACTCCTCATCTGTAAGGCGAAATTAGTGCTGTGGATATACCATGCTCAACTTGCACATCATGTTCCAATTCACATAACCAAGATGGCTACTGTGCCAATATATGGTAGCATTGTTGACATCATAATGTTGTTGTCATCCAATCATGTTATAAGTATGGTTTATTTTGACATCACTAAATGGTCCTGTGATGTCACATGAGCTAAACAAAGGTTAAAACTTTTGCAAGCAATGATGTGTAGAGCTTTGCTATTTGTACAGGTCTATGTCTAGGTTTTTCATACCACTGGCTTATATTTTGAGCTGGGACACAACATATCCTACAATTTACATTTGCCCCATGCCCCCAGCGAAGAATCAGATCAGCCTGCACATCAATATAGTCTGACCAGAGACTTCTCTTGCTGCATGAAGGAGCATTGGACCCTTAGCTATCCTTAGAGGGCACAGCAAAGACTGATCAGACTGGGTGGATTCGCTGGGCACACATATAAATTGTAGGAAATACTGTGCCCAGGCTCTTTAATTTTGTACTAAATCACTTTTTGGAGGTCAGTTATAAAGTAGATAAAATTATGAGCATGTAGCTAGTGATTTGTCTGCTTACAACTGACCAACAAACTGTTATTTGTTACTCAACGATTTTATTAAAACATACCTATACAAATACATGTACATTGTAAAGCTTACCGCCGAAAATCAAAAATTTTAAGATGAAAAATTATGATATTCTTTTAATTTCTGATCAAAATATAGATTGTGGGTACATGTTAGAACAGCCTCATCAAGGCGGTTCCAATGAGTACCCACAATCTATATTTTAGAGCAGACATAAGAAAAATAAGCTTTGCCCTTGTAAACCCTAGTTTAACTATATACTAGTGGGGTTCTAGAGGGTCAGACTTATATAGGCGTGTTTTCATGATGAATTCACACACTAGAGCTAATCTATTTTGATTCTAACACAAAAAATCAACAAAAAGTTTGTTGTTTCCTTCAAATTCTCCCAACTTTTTTGCTATAATAAGACATAACCCTGCCCACGCTATTTGCTGTTACACATAGTTTTAAGTCCTATTGTGAGGTTTTAGACACTGCCAACAATCATCAGAATCTGTGAATGAAGTTCATTACGATAACACATCCGGGAGGCATAGTGCATTTTCTTCCCTATCTCAAAAACAAATATTTTTTTTTATTTTTTTTTCCAAACATAGATTGAGGGTGCTCAGTGAGGTGGTTCAAATGAGTACCCGCAACCTATCTGTTGTAGCAGAAATGAACAAAGAAATGTACATATATTCTTCTGTGATGCCCCAATTTTCTCTATATAAAGAGGGGTATTCATCACATAGACTTGCTAACATGATTATAAAAAATGATGGCTTTTTACAACATGTTCTTCCATCCAGTGATTTGCTGCAGAATAAATCACTGTTCCTTTCCATAGCCTATATAGGCATGTTGTGTTAGAATAACTATATAAGCTGGCGCATGACAAAACCTTCAATAAGATCTGTGCGGCCAGCTAAGACTCTAATCAACCTGCGCACCCATCCATTATCACAAGAACGTGCATATATATTAGCCTACAGTAGGTACATGCGATCAGTGAAGGCTGATCTGAGTCTTCGCTGGTCGCTCAGGCCTTCTTGTAGATTTTGTCATATGCTGGCTCATATAATATGTTTCAGGAGCATTCATAGCCATGAAGGCAGTGCTGTCCTACTACCACGCTACCATGAGAACTAAGACAAGGTTAAAAGATACAGATCATATGCTTATAGTGCCTTTTGTTGCTGTGGCTTCTCCAAACTTACAAAGGTACTGGTATATATTTTACTACTGGAAACTTCAATAACTCACACAACATAGGAACCTTGAAATTTTGTTTGAGATTGGGGTACTTCGAATTACTGAGGGTTAATCATAGCAACAGGCTACTTCCATTACGAAAACACGCCTATACAAATACATTGTAAATATAACTGCCGAAAAAAACAAAAAATTTTAAGATGAAAAATTGTGATATTTTTCTTATTTCTGCTCAAAATATAGATTGTGGGTATTCGTTAGAACCACTTCACCCAGTCGGTTCTAACAAGTACCTACAATTTATATTTTAGAGCAGGGATAAGAAAAATAAGGTTTACCCCTGTAAACCCCAGTTTTACTATATAAAAGTGGGGTTCAAAGGGGATCAGAATTATATAGGCGTGTTTTTCAGATGATGATCTATATTTTACTTTCTACAAAGTTAAGGTTTCTACAACGTAAAGGCATGTTGTGTGTACGCATTAGAATGGCGTCAATTAGGCGATTCTAATGGGTACACAAACATACCTTTTCAAGATCAATGAATCAAATCTCCATACAATACCCTAAATATACAGTGTTCAATCTAGGCTGCGCCATTGCGCCCTGGCCCCCCTTTTTACATGAGGGCCGCACTGGAGATCATTTAATGGGCCCGTCGGGCGCAACTGTAGAATTTGTGACTGTTTCTTCTAGAGTTCATTTTTGCGATTTTCTCTTGATATTTCAGCTGCCTGGTGCGTATTATTGAGTTTATCACAAACCGCATGTTGCCCAATCAAAATAACTCAGAAAAAAAGTTTTGTTTTATCTGTTTAACTGGTAACAATTCTTATTTTTCAAACCGAAATTGATGTTTTGTTTACCGGGGATGCAGCCATGTTCGGTATACTTGTATGCGCCAGGCGGCTTACGCCATATTCGTGTGCGCTGTGTGGCTTACGCTTAATACCGGACCGAAATACAGCAAAATACCGAGACCGGCGCTATTTATTATAGAGTTTTTCTCTTCCAGAAATTAATTTAATGGCATTCATTCTAAATAAAACATGTATTTAACCCTTGAGCAAGACACTTTATCCAAATGGCTTTGTTCTGGTTAACAGAGGTAATGAGCATATGTGACCAACTCAGTATTAGAAGATGGATAGATAGACTAACAGAATAGATTTTGTCTGTGATGTTTAACTTGTTTTGTGTCCATTTTTATCATGCAGCCAAAACCTAAAGATGAATCTGGCAACTTTATGTAGTATAATTTAAGGGCCCCCTAAATTTCCGAATGGCCCCCTTTTCCAAGGTCTGTGGGCCCAGAGGGCCCCCAAACCCCAAATCCTAGATTGAACACTGAATATATGGATAGCCGGAGCTTTGATTGTGTGTGTGTGTGTGGAGGGAGATCCTCTTGTGACTCCAGAACAAGTTTGTATTTGTCATGGTAAATGAGATGTCGGTGCTCAAATTATCAAAGTTTCACTGCATAATGTACAGTTATACTTTTTAGACATTTGACCCATAAGTGCTGCTATTTCTTTGATTCAAATAGAATTCTTTTTATGCCCCTGCCATTCGAAGAATGGTGGAAAGGGCATATAGTGTTGCCCCTGTCCGTCTGTGCGTCCGAAACTTAAACGCAGTCAATAACTTCATTATTTCTTGATGGATTTTAAAATTACTCAGCAGAAATGTTAACCATCATGAGACGATGTGTCACGTGCAAAACACAGGTCCGTACCTCCAAGGTCAAGGTCATACATAGAGGTCAAAGGTCAAAAAAGGGTCCGAAACTTAAACGCAGTCAATAACTTACTTATTTCTGGGTGGATTTTGAGATTACTTTGAAGAAATGTTAACCATCATGAGATGATATGCCACGTGCAAACCCAGATCCGTAGTCTAAGGTCAAGGTCATACTTAGAGGTCAAATGTCAAAAAAATGGTCTGAAACTTAAACGCAGTAAATAACTTTTTTTTATCTCTGGATGGATTTTGAAATTACTTGACAGAAATGTTGGCCATCATGACACAATCAGCCTCACACAAAACCAAGGTCCTTACCTCCAAATTCAAGGTCATACTTAGAGGTCAAATGTGAAAAAAGGTCCAAAACTTAAACACTGTCAATAACTTTCTATGGATGAATACGAACATAGACATATTTTCAGGCGGGGGCATCCGTGTCCTATGGACGCATTTCTAGTTATCAAAGTATTTTATGCTTGTGCAAAAATGTTTAGCTAAGCAGTTTCAAGGTTTATCTGTGTTAATATTTAGGAAGCCTTTTTACATAGTGTTACATGTGGGTTTACGGCGTTCCGCAAACCCCCATGCTGACAAGACAACCTAGCGTGATCTCTGACAGGTGTACAGGCAGCTGTGGGGTAAGGCACAAGAAAGATATCAAATGAATGACATGAATTATTTACAGTATCTATATACAACAATACTAACACAAAACATCACATTTATTTGCTTCTATAGCACACCCACGACGTCCATCCCGAAGGCAAAACAATGTTCTGTGTTCGGAACAGGGAGACGTGAGTGTCTACAGAAGCAAATAACAAAACAAAATAAGAAAAAGAAACAACACAAGACGCGACTGGACATTAGTTCACTTAGGGTGAAACCCCCTCCCGCGCACTGGTGTGAACTAGTTTGTCAACCTCGTTGTCGACCACAGGTACATATTTATTATTCATCCATTAACGAACTTGAAATCCTGGTAACTTCTTCGTTTGAATCGCTTGAATCGCCTGCAGGTTACGACCTGTTTAGAATTGTGTCAGGTTGACCTGTTTATTTTTGTTATGACGTCTGTTATTGGGTCTGTCCACCCTTGCTGGACACTAACCGACAGCGTCTTACCAGTACCTGCTGCTATTTTGCAGGGAGCAGCAGGTCACCACACATTGTTGTGCCTGCAAAATACGATAATTGGACTAAGATACAGTTCACAAAACATACATGCTATATCATGATCCCCCTCCCGGAGAAGTAAGAATATGTTCATGCATATACCGTTATTGCGCATGCGCCGACCAGACATACAGGCTGATTTGTGCATGTGACAAATAACCGTACAGCAGAACTCAACTTGACTGTGCATCGAATTATCAGCACCCATCGCTTGACACAATAATACTCAAAGTTTATGTTTCCTTACTGAGCACTACAGAAATCAATTAATGCTCATTACTACTGAGCATAATACTCATCAAACTCGTGCTCACTACATTAGCACAAGTAAGAGGCAATTGAACAGACCACGCCTTTGCGCTACCTGGTCAGTCGCCAATTACAGGAAACATAACAAACTCTATTTCATATCCTTCTCCGCGACACGGCTCACAAATATAGCTGTTCACAAATTCATTACATTAACAACAGATAGAAACTACAAAAAGAAAAATTTTCATCTATTCTTCACAACATTTGTAGTGTCTCATAAGGGCCAACACTGTTTGCCGTAAATTCTCTCTGTATTTGGTAGGCACCATGTCATAACCGTCCTCGTGACGTTGATGACGCAGCTGACGTCATCCACGCCGCTCAGGCCGTTATGACATGTGGCGACCAAATACTCTCACTTATCATCATCACGTTCTTTATATGTACATACATGCACAAACCGAGTTCTCAGACAAAAACGGCATCATTACAAAATGATCTCGTAATTTTTCTTGAACAAAGTTATTTCTACTCAACAAGAACACGCTTGTAAAATCAAATTCATCACGGTTCATCATCAAGGACAACCCGACAGGCTCTTGTAAGAGTTTGCCCTGATGATGAAGATGTGGTTAAACCCGTCTTAATTTTACGTCCCCTCTACACCTAATATCATATAGAGATGGGACCATGGTTTTCTAACCACAGCTAGTCAAAAGTCATGGATCAAACAAGTGACCATGCGTTTATTAATTATATTCTACAAAAGGGGTCTAAAAGCCTAAATGAATCTAGAATGAGCGGGTGTCCAAACTTTATGTCTCACCAACATCTAGGGTCAGAATGAGACCGGACCTCGCTTAAAAAGACTCATTCTACTTCTGGGGAAGCCTGGGATCGATCCTGCGACCTCTAGCTGGCAAAGCTAGTAGCCTTATCACTACACCACAGAGTATTCAAAAGTGAATTCAGAATAGGCTTCAGAAAGTTGGGGTATACTAGAAGTAAACCCCTCCAAAACCTACAAGCATGTTCATACAAAAATAATACTAAACATAGATTTAACATACCTTTCAATATACGTTCATTGTCCCGCCGTCACTTTGTTGTGTGAATTCATTACAACTTGACCTGCTGCTGAATAGTGTTCGTTTTTCAGGGTTTTTATATCTATGAATACTACTGGAAAATCATGCATACCCATATTAGCTCTCTAAAATCGTGGAGAGGTGAAGATACCGTCCACAATTAAAGCCAGATAGCAAAAATCGAGTAGATAATGGATTTGCTTTCAAATAGTATTTCCCATAGGGTAAAACTGATGAAATACCCTATAAATCAATGGCATAACTCCCGTCAAAACGAACACACACACAACACGTGACGGGAATGAAAATTATATATGGCACAATTTGGCGGTTGGCGATTTTTAGGCAAATTTTATAGAAATCAGCCTTATAGCAGCCCACTGTATTGTAAAACAGATCTCCACTAAACACTCATGCATACATCGTATGATATGTGCATGACTTGTGCAGCACATTTTGCCTACTGTATTTCACCTAAAATATTTCACTCGCACCGCCTTACCATATACCTACTAAAATAATTATACCCCCGGCATACGGAGTATGCCATGGGGGTATATAGTTTTCGTCTTTTCTGTGTGTGTGTGTGTGTGTGTGTGTAAACTTTTTTTTGTGTCAAAGATTTCTCAGGAACTACTATACCTAGAAACTTGAAATTTGGTACAAACAACATGCATAACTAGTTGTATTGTGGGAAAGAAAATTGGGGCTGTGGGGCCAGGTTCTTTAGAGTTATTCCCCTTTGTTATATTTGCTACTGAGATGTGCATTTTGTGACTTACCTTAAATTTTGTGTCAAAGATTTCTCAAGATCTACTGTACCTAGAAACTTGAAATTTGGTACAAGCAACATGCATAACTAGTTGTATTGTGGGAAAGAAAATTGGGGCTGTACCCCCGGCATACGGAGTATGCCATGGGGGTATATAGTTTTCGTCTTTTCTGTGTGTGTGTGTGTGTGTGTAAACTTTTTTTTGTGTCAAAGATTTCTCAGGAACTACTATACCTAGAAACTTGAAATTTGGTACAAACAACATGCATAACTAGTTGTATTGTGGGAAAGAAAATTGGGGCTGTGGGGCCAGGTTCTTTAGAGTTATTCCCCTTTGTTATATTTGCTACTGAGATGTGCATTTTGTGACTTACCTTAAATTTTGTGTCAAAGATTTCTCAAGATCTACTGTACCTAGAAACTTGAAATTTGGTACAAGCAACATGCATAACTAGTTGTATTGTGGGAAAGAAAATTGGGGCTGTGGGGCCAGGTTCTTTAGAGTTATTCCCCTTTGTTATATTTGCTACTGAGATGTGTATTTTGTGAGTTACCTTAAATTTTGTGTCAAAGATTTCTCAGGAACTACTGTACCTAGAAACTTGAAATTTGGTACAAACAACATGCATAACTAGTTGTATTGTGGGAAAGAAAATTGGGGCTGTGGGGCCAGGTTCTTTAGAGTTATTCCTCTTTGTTATATTTTTTTTTAGATGTGCACAAGCACCAGAGAGGTTTCCTATTCCATCTCGTAACACATAGGGATTGTAAAAAATTGCTCAACAAAAAAATGATAAATAATTTTAAAGTAATTAAATTTCAGTACAAATAGTCAGTAAAGATAAGAAATAAAATCCATACAAACAAACAAAATGAAAATGCACACTAACACATTATTATGCTAAAATTCTTATACTTTTAAAATTGTTTTATATTCTTTTTTTTTTCTGGAGACTTGCTTGAACAATAATTACTTACAGAGAAAAAAAAAGTATTCACACCATGGTAATGTCTGGAAAAGTGGTCAGTGTCTGTGCTTACAGAATACAGATGGAAAGAATTTTCAGGAGCAAATTTCTTTATAAATGGTACCTATGACAGAGGAGGAACATATGTATGTAGTTTATCTGCATTTTTATTTTGCATTGTGCCTAGTGGAGGTAATGAGCACTAAACATACATTGCAATATTTTCCAGGACAGAGCCACCATCCAGCAGAACTATAGCTCTGTTAGTGGAGGAGTTCCTAACATTCCAAGGGACAAGACCAGGGTATATTGTTGACTCTGGTTCAGAGGTAGGACCAGCTCCTGAGGTTATAAAATTTCTTTCATGCTCTGATGAGTTGAGCGTTAAAATTGTCCTGCTCATAAATATCAAAATACCAACAACTATATTTTATCCTGTTTTGCAAGAAACTAAACAGTTTTTTGTGGCTGAAATTTTACTAGCAATATACAGAGGACCTGCATTATAATGACAGTATTTGTTCCCTATTATTGTGCTGTTATAATGAATTTGCTATAAAAAAAAATCCCAGTTAGGAGTATAATAGGTCATAAGTGGTCTTTTCCACACCATTACTCCAAGAAACAAATGTTATAGACATTTGTTAGAATCCCCTCTGTGAGGGGATTCTAACAAATATCTATAGCATGTGTTACATGTTAGAATCCCCTCACAGAGGGGATTCTAACAAATATCTATAACATGTGTTTCATGGAGTTTTAGATTACAAGAATCTTTCATGACTATGGATTCGATTTGGGCATTTCCAACCCGAGGGAAGCCCATGTCGCTCAGAATCGAGGCTAAGCCTTGACCTAAGATTTCATTCCATTGAAATTGTCGTTTTAAGGGGTTTTGCCATTAAAACGAATATCGGTATAAAGAGAGTTAACAGTTTGCCCAAAAATTCATGATTTGCCTTGATTTATCACACGCTCATACATATTTTCTGAATATAGAAAACTGGAATTTTCCTGCGAAAACACATTAAATGGTAGATACCCAGAATTTGCATATACGACAGGTCAGTGCAAAGCGCTGCCTGATGATGACATTACAAGGGAGCAAGGTCTAATAAAAGGAACAGCAACTATGGTCAGACTAGAGAACACCTGAACTAGGCCTGAGACATCTCATCTTGATCTATGCTGTTTGTATAGATGTCTTTACTGTTCAGCAGAGTTGAAATTGTTAAGGATAGTCCTTATTACGAAAACACACCTGTACAAATACATTGTAAATTTTGCCACAAAAAAAACAAATATTTTGAGATGAAAAAGTGTTATATTTTGCTTACCGGGGTGTTTCTACTCAAAATATAGATTGTGGATACGCATTATAACCCCTCGGCAATGCGGTTCTAACCAGTACCCTTAATCTATGTTTTTCTTCAGAAAAAAGAAAATTTATGTACACTGCTGTAAATCCCAGTTTTACGATATAAAATTGGGGTTTAAGGGGATCTGAATTATATAGGTATGTTTTAATGATGATTTTGAAAAGGTATAAAAACCTTTTTTTTGCAAAGTTAAGTCTTCTTGGAATGTTGTTCATTTATCATACTATCAGAGATGTTTTTTGTTTAGACACATGAGGAAGAAATGAGAGGATTTGTTGACAAAGTGGCAAAACTACTGCAGAGATACTATCCTGATGTTCCAAAAATTGTGTCAGAAAAATATGTCCCATCAAAAGGTAGGATTTTCTTTGTGGGTCTTGAACTATTACACATGTCATTACCTTTCTTTTCTTCTTTCTTTCTTTCTTTCTTTCTTAATAGAAGGTCAAAGCCTGCCCAGACAAAGTGGTGTGAGTCAGACTGTCCATGCATATAAACCCTGTGCCTATTGGTTTCATCGGGTGACAGGGCTTGAGATGTCATTTCATCGCACTGTCGGGTACCAGTCCCACAAAATTGGAGCAATGTCTCAAAAATGACATACAATCCAACCTGTGTCAAGCAAGCACCTCAGGGATGATAAAAATGTGCTTGCTTAAGACAGGTGCTTGCTTAATACAGGTGAATATTAATGCATTTGCCTTTTTCGGGAATTAAATGCATGCTTGCTTAAGACAGGTTGCTTGCTTAATAGAGGTGGCCACTATGACAAGTTTGAATGTAAATAGTTCTAACGGGGACATAAAACGTCAACTCAAACAAAGAAACAAAAATGCTGATGTCAATGTGACTGCCACTTACCATACCACCAGCATATGAATCATCATCATCATCAACGGATTTTTGATTAATGTGCAGGTACGGGGGCAACGTCCACATAAGTGGGCCCCCTTCCAGGTAGCTGGCTTGCTGCACACATGGCAGATCTTACACCAGATCTCCAGGCTTGTCTATCATGAGGATTGATAGCAGAGAGCTTCCATTCTCTGCAATCTCTTTCTGTTAGCTGCTTCCAGGTCATCTCGGGCCTTCCAGGCCCCCGCTTTCCACCTACCTGTATGTCACAGGCAGTCTTGACTGCACTGTTGGAGCATTCCACATGTCCATACCAGCGGAGCCTTCTTTCTTTCAGGATGAGGTCCAGGTCCTAAATGCCAAGACGCTGAAGTAACTCACTGGACCTGATGGTGACAGGGTCCTGTTGCTTGACATTGTAGATCTGTCTAATCATTGCCCTGTCATTCCACTGAAGACGTTGGAGGTTTGGCTTTGTCAATGGCCATGTCTCACTGGCATAGAGCATTGCGCTCTGTACACAAGAGCTGTACACACGGCCAAGTGTCTTGAACAAGAGGTGGCGGGAAGAGAGAACTGATAGCAACTCCTTGAATTTTTCCAGGCTTCCATGAAGTATGCTATTTATGCCCCCGCATATGAAGTATGTTATGGGGGTATATAGTTTTTGTCCTGCCGTTCGTTCGTCACTCAATGTGTCCATCTTTCCATCCATTGGTTAAAGTTTTGCGTCAAAGTTTCTAAGAGATTGTATCTTCTGAACCCTTTGATAGATTTATTTGATGCTTACACTGAAGTTACATACTGGTATAAAGATTTCATTGATGCATGTCACACTCCCCACAGTGACCTTGAGGTTAAGGTCACAGACTTTGAAATTTTACATTTGGTTAAAGTTTTATGACAAAGTTTATAGATGCCTGTATGTTCTAAACTCTAAGACAAATTCAGTTGATCTTTTATCAATGTTGCATGCCAGTCCAAAGATTTCGTGATGTATGTCCCTTCCCCGACCCACGTTGATCTTGACCTCAAGGTCACAGACTTAGAAATTTTACATTTGGTTAAAGTTTTATGACAAAGTTTATAGATGCCTGTATGTTCTAAACTCTAAGACAAATTCAGTTGATACTTTTATCAATGTTGCATGCCAGTCCAAAGATTTCGTGATGTATGTCCCTTCCCCCACCCACGTTGATCTTGACCTCAAGGTCACAGACTTAGTAATTTTACATTTGGTTAAAGTTTTATGACAAAGTTTATAGATGCCTGTATGTTTTAGACTCAGAGACAAATTCAGTTGATACTTGCATTGATGTTGCATACCAGTCCAAAGATTTCATTGATGCATACCCCACCCTGCTGCTTCAGTAACAAGTTGCCTCTACCCCTTCAGTAACTTTGATGCCCTCACTCCCTTGGCCTATTTAGAAATTTTGTGTTTGGTCTAGCTTTTACAAGCACATTTATAGATTCTTATAGCTTCTTGACTTCTTCATTCGTATTACATACAAGCTCGAAAGATATATCAGAGGGTGGCACTGGCCAGGGGTATACGTGACCCACTGGTCGCTTGCTCTAGTTCAGTATTGAATTGGTAAACCTAGACGTGTCCAGGTTCCTAAAATGGATCATGGGCAAATAGTACATGTATACACCCATATCAGATGTTGCAGAGTGCTGCATCTGATAAGGGTCTACACTCTTTGCTTGGAGTACAGGAATTCGTCCTGGACCATGTCTCCAGTCTACCCTCAGGGACAGTAGACCCTCCAGTACTAACAGTGCTTTGATTATATTGTAGATAAGATAGTAGCTACTGAAGCTGGGAGTTTTGCAGTACTGATAGACGGTTTAACAATTCTAGTCAGACCTATCATTAGAGCAATGTTTGTTGGTAAGTGTTTTTTTTTTGTCTTGTTCTGAAGACCATTGCTTTTGAAAGAAAAATAATCTAAAATATCTGAGACACTAAGTCTACAACAGAAGGTCAGAGGTCAGGTGTTTTTTCCCTTAGTATTCCAGTTTTTGCCTCAGAATAATTTTCAGCTTGATATAAGTTTTGGATATAACACAGTTTAGAGATGGATCCTAACAAATGTAGTTTTGTATAGAAAAATGACTTTTTTCTTCATATCTATACATTTTTGTTTTTATTACATGGTTCTTTAACTGATCTGGTCTCTGGTTTGGATCCCATGTAGAGCTGGTGTAATTTTGACCATAAGCTTTAGGTCTGATACAGGTCTTTGCTCTTTGCTCAGTCTCATTACATCACTGTTATATTGAAACAAAAATGTATCCGTTTTGTAGAAAAATGACTTTATTCTATATACAGCAAATTTCCCATATTAAGACCGCCTTTCGGACTGTTCAAAAGAGGTCTTTAAGACCACTTTTGAACTATCTCAAAGGTGGTCTCTTATTAGGAGACCCTTAATATAGAAAACACAAAGAAAGAATAATGGAAACCTTCTGAATAAGCTTTTAAAAGCAGATTTAGGCTTAATTTTAGGTGGTCTTAATAGTGGAATTTAGTTGTATTTTTCATACTTTTTTCATCTATTAACAGACCCACAAAGAGGGTTGGCTCGTCATTAAACTCGAAAACATCATCATCATCATCATCTATTAACAGTGTTATATCTGAAACAGTGTTATAATGAACATGTAACATCGCTGATATTTAGTGGATACTGTCATGTCATTTAAATGATCAACCATCATTATAATAACTAGGACTGGATAATCAGAGCTGAAAAGATATTTGATTATCAGTCTTGCCATTGTGATCGATAATCAATTACCGGGTAGTAATCACTGACGATTTGATCATAATATCACCTGTCTGGCTTTCTGTCTGAGCATGACTGCTGCCATATGTTGTACTTTACTACCGGGTATATGTATTTGAACAGACAGGCCTGAGCAAACAGTATAGACCAAGATGAGACGCCACAGAATTTGGCATCTCATAAGGGTCTGCACTGTTTGCCACTCACCCAGCTGTTTTGGGGACAACTTTGGGTAGTAAGTTGTACTTATTATTTAACCAGTTACAAGCAAATCAGTAATGATAATAATTTTTGTGGAATTTACTGATCAGTTAAGGGGAATGGGAACACCTGGCAGATTTTTCTGCTATTTTTCAAAGGGAGATAACTTTTGGGACTTCCTGTTCGCTTTTCAATAAGCCCTGTCCCGCTGCAAAAGGGGTCTACTCTTAAAGGAAAGAATTTGCTCCTGTGGAGCAAATTCTTTCCATTAAGAGTTGACCCCTATTGACATGGGAGACAAAAATACTTTTGCATGAGTTGCCTCCCCTGAAAGTGTATCCATTCCCCTTAATATATTATCTGATTAATTGTGCCAGCCTAAGTAATAACACATTTACAATGGTGATTAACATCATGATTCTCTCCATGAAATCCCTGTGTTTTCTACTGAAATTCCTTAGAAAGTCTTCAGCAGTAAAATCTGATTAAACATTGTTTTATGATAAATAGAATCTCACACTTATGGTCATTTCATATGAAATTTATGAACCTCATCAGAAGCTTGTTAATAAATTCCATTTATCCTATGTCATCGCATCTGAGAATGTAATAATGCCACGTATTAAATTCAGTAATCCACTGGTGGATTAAAGATGCAAATTTGTTACATACACCCCATAATGTTATATGTACAACATCCTTAACATCATCGTGCTAACTAATGGCAGAATATTGACATTTTTGTAAACAATTCGTGAATAAAATGCATTCACATGTCATGTAATAAATAGAATTTTGCATTCATGTTCATATGTTATCAAATTTATTAAACAAGTTGAGGAAAAGGAATAAAATGCTCGGCCATGCCTTGCATTTTATCCCTTTTCCTCAACTTGTTCAATATATTCAATAATACATAAACGCTCATGTAAGATCCTCTATATGAAATGACCATTCATGTAAGATCCTTTATTTGTATTGTTAATGAACTTTTATTTGCATTATAAAGGTTATCTACACATGGACACATTGCTGTATGTATGGGACCAGTACATGATAGGCTTAGATACACCAGGCTTCAACACAGAATGGTTGGCTATTGCCATGGCTGTCTTGTTAGGACAGCTGAAAGAGAAGATGAGAGACTGTCAGAATGTAAGTGCAGTGAAACCCCATTCTGTGCTTGACCTGTTTTTAGCTCACCTGAGCACTAAGTGCTCATGGTGAGCTATTGTGATCAGTCAATGTGCAGCATGCGTCGTCTGTCATCAACAATTGCTTTAAAAGACTACTCCTCCTAAACCCTTGGGCCAATTTCATTTAAACTTAACAGGAATGTGGCCTAGATGGCTCTCTACCAAAAGAGCTAAAATGGTTCCCCTCTGTTGAACGAGATGGCTGCCAGAGCTAAAAATAGAAAAATCTTTAAATGACTACTTCTCCTAAACCTCTGGACCAGTTACATTCAAACGCCACAGGAATGATGCTTAGGTGACCCTCTACCAAAATAGCTAAAATTGTTCTGCTCCGATGAACAATATGGCCACCAGAGCTAAATATTGAAAAAACCTTTAAACGACAACTCGTCCTGTACCCTTGGGCCAATTTTATTCAAACTTCATAGGAATGTTGCTTAGGTGACCCTCTACCAAAATAGCTAAAACTGTTCTGCTTAGATTAGCAAAATGGCTGCCATAGATAAAAATGGAAAAAAAACATTGTATATTTGCTTCAAATGCGAACTCCTTAACCCTTTGGGCAAATTTGGTTCAAACTTCACAGGAATGTTATGTAGGTCATTCCGTACCAAAAGAGCTAAAATCGTTCCGCTCTGACAAACAAGATAACCACCAGAGCTAAAAATAGAAACAATTGTCAAATGACAACTCCTACTGTACCCTTGGGCCAATTTCATTCAAACAAAGGTCTTAGGAATGTTGCTTAGATGACTAAAATAGCTAAAACGATCCCGCTCCGATGAACAAAATGGCCACCAGAGCTAAAAATAGAAAAATCGTTAACTTCCCCTAAACCCTTGGGATGCCCCCACCCATCGGGGCTTGAAGAAATATATGGGCTGCATGTTGCTTTCACGCAGAGCTGAAACCAACCTGCACATGAGTACAGGTAAACCGCTTAGAGGATCTAAGACTGCCCAGACAAAGCGGTGCGAGTCGGCCTGTCCATGCTTATAAACCCTATTGGTTTCATTGGGCGGCAGGGCTTGAGATGTCATTTCATCTCAATGTCGGGTAAAAGTCCCACAAAATTGGAAGCAACATCTCCAAAATGACCTTTACTGTGTTGATGGGGATGTTAAACCTCAAATCCAATAAAACCAAATTCCTTGGGCCAATTTGATTCAAACTTCACAGGAATATTGCCCAGGGGACTACCTTCCAAAATAGCTAAATCATTTCGCTCTGATGAACAAGATGGCGACCAGAGCTAAAAATAGAAAAAAATATTCAAACGACAACTCCTCCGTTACCCATGGGCCAATTTCATTCAAACTTCAATGGAATGTTGCGTAGATGACCCTCTAATAAAATAGCTAAAATGATTCATCTCTGATGCACAATATGGCCACCAGAGTTAAAAATAGAAAAACATTGTAAATTTTATTCAAATGCAAACTCCTCCTTAACACTTGAGTCAATTTGATTCAAACTTCACAGAAATGTTGCCTAGGTGACACCCTACCAAAATAGCTAAAATCGTTCCTATGTGACAAACAAGGTGGCATCCGATATGGGCCTGCACTGTTTGTAAAAAATAAATAAATTTCGAAAATTAAAATGTATCCATTCTCAAAAAACAAATGATAATAACTCAAACCAACACACCTCAATTTTTAAATGATCTCCTGTAATGTATATAAGACAGAGTAGATAGTGTGTTTAATGTCTCATCGGAAAGGTTGGAGGAGCCTGGGATTATGGGTGCAACAACTGGTTGTACAGGGTTAGTGGCATGCTCATAGTGCTGTGGACACTCTACTCAATCCATTTTGTATCGGAAATCCTAAAACAGGTAGTTGGCAAACAATGGAGGCCCAGAACAGACGCCGAAGAACGCGGCATCTGATCAGGGCCTACATGGATTGCAAAAAGCCTTTTTCCAAATAAATTTTGAAGAAAACACAACCTGGTATCCCTTAATCATGAAATGGGCTCCTGCTATATATAAGAAGGAAGATTACATTTGGTACAAAAAGGGTTAAACTAAGAAGTCTGTTTTCTGATGGCTTTGAAATGCTGTTTGTGGAATGGATATTTGATGATGTCCATGACAGTGATTTGCAATTTTGGTGAGTGAGATTTGGGTCTCTATGAGGGAAAAACGTTTTCAACTTGAGAAAGTTGTCGTCCTTTGCAGTTTGAAATGGTTTCAGGTCTTAGAGGTGAAAAATAATCAAATTCTGAACTGAATCTAGACTGGTTACTTCAGTTTCTATGCATATACCACAAACTCTATATCACTCTTTATTTGGGGACCAAAAGTTAAATATGTTATTTATAGATTATGCAGAAAAATGACCATTTTTGATCTGCGAGATATTGCATGTCTTAGAATGGTAAACTGTATATCTTAAAGGATAATATATAGATGCTGTTTCGTACTTTTTAATAAAAAAATATGTGGCTGGTACTTCTTAAAATTGCCTCATCAAGTTGATTCTAACAAGTAGCCACAACATATACTTCTATTAGACAAAGAAATAAGGAAAATAATCCCTTAATTATCTTCGTTAAGCAGCCTTATCTTGGGCAAAAGTAATGGTTGACAGTATAGACTTACTGATTTGCAGCCTTGTTCTACTTCGATTGCTAATGAAATTATGTACAAAACTTCAAGTGTCATATTATTTGGTGTACAAGCAAGCATCCGTGACTCTATGGTAAGAAATATTCCTCATCTTTAGTTTTTTAGCTCCACTGGCCGAAGGCCAGCGGGGCTATTGTCATGGCCCTGTGTCCGTCGTGCGTCTGTGCGTCAGTGCATCCGTGCGTTAACTTTTTCTTTAAACATCTTCTCCTCCTAAACTACTGGGCCAATTGTAACCAAACTTCACAGGAATGTTCCTTACATAGTCCTCTTCTAAATTCCTTCAAAGAATTTTGTTACACTCAGAACTCTGGTTGCCATGGCAACAAAACCAAAAAAAAATAAAAATCTTCTCCTCCAAAACCACCTGTTGGATTTCATTTTTATTTTGCATGACTGTTCCTTGGGTTCACCTCTTTCAGATTCCTTGAAGAAATTTTGATCCGACAAAAAACATGGCCGCCATGGGCGGGGCTTATTTTCCCTATTTAACATATAGTGTAATGCTAAAACATCTTCTCCTCCTAAACTATTGGGCCCATTGTAACCAAACTTCACAGGAATGTTCCTTACTTAGTCCTCTTCTAAATTCCTTCAAAGAATTTTGTTACACCCAGAACTCTGGTTGCCATGGCAACAAAACAACACAAAATATTAAAAATCTTTAAAAATCTTCTCCTCCAAAACCACCTGATGGATTTCATTTTTATTTTGCATGAATGTTCCTTGGGTGGACCCCTTTCAGATTCCTTGAAGAAATTTTGATCCGACAAAAAACATGGCCGCCATGGGCGGGGCTTATTTTCCCTATTTAACATATAGTGTAATGCTAAAACATCTTCTCCTCCTAAACTATTGGGCCCATTGTAACCAAACTTCACAGGAATGTTCCTTACTTAGTCCTCTTCTAAATTCCTTCAAAGAATTTTGTTACACCCAGAACTCTGGTTGCCATGGCAACAAAACCACACAAAAAATTAAAAATCTTTAAACATCTTCTCCTCCAAACCCACCTGTTGGATTTCATTATCCCCTCGCACAACATAGTTATGAGGGGGGATATAGCATTTGTCCCGTACGTACGTACATAAGTACGTACTTTTGTCATCGCTCTAGCGCCACGTACGTACGTACTTTTGTCATCGCTCTGGCGCCACGTACGTACGTACTTTTGTCATCGCTCTAGCCCCTACATTTCTTGACCGATTTTAATATAACTTCACACAAACGTTCCTTACGACAATATCTGGAGCAAGATCTACTTTCAAGGTCCTATTTTTTGAAAAACTTTGTCATGGCTCTAGCGCCTACATTACTCCCCCAATTTCAATATAACTTCAAACAAATGATCCTCATAAAAATATCTCGAGTGAGTTGGACTTTCAAGGTCATGACCTCAAGGTCAAGGTCACTGTGGCTATTTTTAGAAAAACATTGTCATCGCTCTAGCGCTTACATTTCTTCACCAATTTCAATATAACTTCACACAAATGATCCTTATAAAAATATCTTGAGCGAGTTCCACTTTCAAGGTCATGGCTTCAAGGTCAAGGTCACAGTGGCTATTTTTAGAAAAATTTTGCATCGCTCTAGCTTCTACATTTCTTCACCGATTTCAATATAACTTCACACAAATGTTCCTTATGACAATATCTTGAGCGAGTTGGACTTTCAAGGTCATGACCTCAAGGTCAAGGTCACTGTGGCTATTTTTAGAAAAACATTTTCATCGCTCTAGCGCCTACATTTCTTCACCAATTTCAATATAACTTCACACAAATGTTCCTTATAAAAATATCTCCAGCGAGTTCGACTTTCCAACTCATGGCCTCAAGGTCAGGGTCACTGTGGCTATTTTTAGAAAAAACATTTGTCATCGCTCTATCGCCCATATTTCTTCACTGATTTCAATATAACTTCACACAAATGTTCCTTATGACAATATCTCAAGCGGGTTCGACTATCAATGTCAAGGTCAAAGTCAAGGTCACTGTGGCTATTTTTTAGAAAAACTTTGTCATCGCTCTAGCGTTTACATTTCTTCACCAATTTCAATATAACTTCATACAAATGTTCCTTATGACAATATCTCTAGCGAGTTCCACTTTCAAGGTCAAGGTCACTGTGTCTATTTTTAGAAAAACTTCGTCATCCCTCTAGCGCTTACATTTCTTCATCAATTTCAATATAACTTCACACAAATGTTCCTTATGACAATATCTCACCATTTCGACTTTCAAGGTCAAGGTCACTATGGCTATTTTTAGAAAACTTTGTTATCGCTCTAGCGCCTACATTTCTTCACTGATTTCAATATAACTTCACACAAATGTTGCTTATGACAATACCTCGAACGAGTTTGACTTTCAAGGTCAAGGTCACTGTGGCTACTTTTAGAAAAACTTTGTCATTGCTCTAGCGCTTACATTTTTTTCACCAATTTCAATATTACTTCACACAAATGTTCCTTATAACAATATCTCTAGTGAGTTCCACTTTCAAGGTCAAGGTCACTGTAGCTATTTTTAGAAAAACTTTGTCATGGCTCTAGCGCTTACATTTCTTCATCCATTTCAATATAACTTCACACAAATGTTCCTTATGACAATACCTCGAGCGAGTTTGACTTTCAAGGTCAAGGTCACTGTGGCTATTTTTAGAAAAACTTTGTCATTGCTTTAGTGACTACATTTTTTCACAAATTTCAATATAACTTCACACAAATGTTTCTTATGACAACATCTCGAGCTATTTAGACTTTCAAGGTCAAGGTCACTGTGGCTATTTTTAGGAAAACTTTGTCATCGCTCTAGCGCCTACATTTAATGATGGATTGTAATAGAACTTCACACAAATGTTTCTTATGATAATATCTCGACTTACTTCGACTTTCAAGGTCATGACCTCAAAGTCAAGGTCACTGTGGCTATCTTTAGAAAAACTTTGTTATCGCTCTACCGCCTACATTTATTAACAGATTTTAATATAACTTCACACAAAAGATGCTTATGATAATATCTTGAGCAAGATCTACTTTCGTGGTCATGGCCTCAAGTCAAGGTCACTATGGCTATTTTTAGAGAAACGTCATCACTCTAGAATGTACATTTATTGGAGGATTTTTAAACAAACTTTACACAAATGTTGCATATGATAATATCTCAAGCAAGTTGGACTTTTGCCATTTCAGTGTTTTAACATATAACGTAATGCTAAAAAATCATTTTCTGCAAAAGTACTTGTGGGATTTCATTGTAATTTGCATGAATTGTCCTTGGGTGGACTGTTGTCAGATTCCTTGAAAAAAATTTGATCTTACAAAAAAACATGGCCGCCATGGGCGAGGCTTATTTTCACTATATAACATATAGTTTAATGCTGAAAATATTTTCTGCAAAAGTTCTTGTTTTATTTCATAGTTATTTGGCATGCATGTTCCTTGGGTGGACCTCTGTCAGATTCCTTGAAGAAATTTTGATCCGACATAAAACATGGCTGCAGGGGGCGGGGTTTATTTTCACTATATAACATGTTGTGTAATGTTAAAAAAGTCTTCTCTTCTTCAAAAGTTCTTGTTTATTTATTTATTTATTTATTTAAAAGTACCTTCCTGTATCTGAATTAATCTCCTCCAATTTTGCTGACTATCACATATCTATAGAGGTCCACCTACAAATTGTCATTCTAAAATTCAAAACATCAGAAATTTCACATGCCCATCACACTGGTGATAGAACTGATGTTTTCAACACCAACTCTATTTATACGACTTGATGTTTCAAAATAAATTCAAAATACTGAGGGAGATTGATTTATTAGAATTAATTATACTACAGTGTCAACAGTTCTCCAGATCCCTGAGGGTTAAAATGGCTTAGTTGAAAAGGGAGGCATACGGAATCCGACGGAGGAAAGGAAAAAATAAATAAATAAAGAAATAAAAACATAAATCTGTTCATTTTTTAGCTCCTCTGGCCAAAGACCGGCGGGTCTTATGTTATATGTTATGGCCCTGTGTCTGTTGTGCGTCTGTGCGGTTGTGCATCCGTGCGTTAACTTTTTTCTTTAAACATTTCCTCCTTAACTACTTGGTCGATTGTAACCAAACTTCACAGGAATGTTTCTCACATAGTCCTCTTCTGAATTCCTTCAAAGAATTTTGTTACATGCAGAACAAAATGGCATCGAAAGCAAAAAAAATATTTAAAAATCTTCTCCTCCAAAATCGCTCAATGGATTTTATTCTTATTTTGCATGAATGTTCCTTGGGTGGACCTCTGTCAGATTCCTTGAAGAAATTCGGATCAGGCAAAAAACATGGCCACCATGGCCATGCCCCACATGACTGCCATGGCCATGCCCCTTGGCTCATTAGCTTTCAAAGACTTATATGGGGAAAAGTTTTAAAAACCTTCTCATTCAAAACCGCTCAACGTAATGGATTTCATTCTTACTTTGCATGAATGTTCCTTGGGTGGACCTCTGTCAGATTCCTTGAAGCAACTTTGATCAGACAAAAAACATGGCCGCCATGGACATGCCCATTGGCTAATTAGCTTCCATAGACTCATAAAGGGATCTTTTTTTTTTTTTAATCTTCTCCTCCAAAACCGCTAAATGGATTTCTTCTTAATTTTCATGAAGGTTCCTTGTGTCTACCATTGTCAGATTCATTGAAGAAATTTTGATCAGACAAAAAACATGGCCGCCATGGCCACCACCTTTGGCTCATTAGCTTCCATAGACCAATAAACGGAAAAACTTCTTCTCTGAAACCATAAAGCCTAAAGCTAAGACATTTACATGTAGTATATAGCAAAGTTATGTGGTCACCTACTAAGTCCTGCGAACTATGACTCTTGAGTCCAAATTGGCAACGCCCCGGTGCTTAGTAGCTCCCATAGACTAATAATGACAAAATCTTGAAACTTTTCTCCTCTGAAACCATAAGGCCAAGAGCTTAGTATGAAGCAACTTGAAGTATTCATCTGCATAAATCCTGCCAACTATGCCCCTGGGGTCCAAATTGGCCACACCCTGAGGCCCATACGCTCCCATAGACTTATACTGGGAAAAACTGACAAAAATCTTCTCTGAAACCATCAGTGCCCAGAGCTTAGATATTAAGTATGCATCAACGTCAAGTGGTCACTCAAATAAATCCTGCCAACAATGCCCCTGGGGTAAAAAATTGGTCACGCCCAGAGGCATATTAGTTCCCATAGACTTATAATAGGAAAAACTTAAAAAAAGTCTTCTTCTCTGAAACCATAAGGCCCAGAGCTTTAGATATTTAGAACGGAGCAATGCCAAATGGTCACTCACCTAAATCCTGCCAACCATGGCTCTGGGGTCCAAAAAATATAGAATGGACATTCCTTGGGTGGATCACTTGTTTCTTTTTTACCCATTGCATGCGGGGAAAACCCTAAATGGGTACCTTGGCAAACAGTGCTGGCCCAGATCAGACCCCACAGAACACCATGTCTGATCAGGGCCTGCACTATTTGCTAACAGAATTTTCCATCAAAAATAGAAAAAAAAAATAGGCCTGACACCCCTTATATGACAAATGGACTGGTCCAACATATAGCAATAGAAGAGTCCACTAGTATACCATTGGTTAATGTAATAAATATGACAATTGTCTGAAGTTAGCCGGTGGAGCGACAGGCCCTCTTGGGCCTCTTGTTCACAGTTTCCATTAAATGGAGATATGTTTCTTCTGTTTTAGTCTGTTGCCTTGGAGACGATGGTGAAGAAGGATGCCCCCACCCTGACTGTGTCACAGTTTCAGTATGATGTTAAGAAAAACCATTATCAAGACCTTTATGCATTACTTCATAAAGATTATAAGTCGGCTATGCCAGTATTGGACCCTACACAAGGTAAGTATTGTAGAACTTTAATGGCTTAATCCTTATCTTGCTGTTCACGACAACCCCTATCTTTTGAAACAGTGTAGATCCAGATCAGATGGCTTCTGAAGAACCCTTATCTTGCTGTTCACGACAACCCCTATCTTTGGAAACAGTGTAGATCCAGATCAGATGGCTTCTGAAGAAGCCATCTGATCAGGATCTGCCCTGTTTGGCATTCAGTTTATGAATCTGTAGCAATAAATTACATCAAGTAATTTGATTGGTTGATAGACAGAAATGGGAGTGGCTTAAATGAATATTCAGCAAGATAAGGGTTAAACATCTTTAGGACCAAGGAAATCTGTTTGCAATAACGGTAATTGGAGCCTCTGAGCTCATACCACCAGGGCCCCGAGGTTATAAAACTTTTTTCATGCTCAACTCACTTGAGCATGAAATTCATCCTGCTCATAATTTTTAAAATGGCAACAAATGTCCATGTTTTTGGTTTGGGTAAAACTGTCTTTGTCTAGACCTAAATCCTAATAAACAGCCAAAACAGAGAATTAATCCGCATTCAAAAAATGATAGGAGTTAGTTTCTTGGTGAGACAAGCAAGTTTTGGCCATCATGGCTCATCGGTGACCACTAATTTAACATTTCTTCAAAAATCCTAGGATGGATCAGGTGTAATCAAAAGACAAATTCCTGGTTAAAGCAGCTGTGTTCTTGAAATTTACAGCTATCCATCCACCCTGGAGGCACTGGTATAATGACTTGATACCTCCATACACACTACCACAAGACAGACGGACAGCCAGGGAGGAGAGAGAGGTAGAGAGAGAAAGGTAATATTACCGGTACAGATTAAATGTAAACATAGTAATTTAGGTAGAACAAATAAACAAACTGACTTAGATATACTGAACCCTCTTTATACCAACATTTGATATAATCCAAAAAATATATCTAAATGACAATTTCATGTTAACAAATCTTTGGGTCATGATTAGACAGATTAAGTCCCTAGCTCTAACCAAAGATGTAAACTTAGCTGCACAATCCTCAGCACCTTCAGCTGTTGAAATAATTGAATCGGGAAGGGATTCCAATCTCAAATGGTTCGGGGGAAGAATGATTCTTTATAAAGTTCAGTTTTTGCAGTAAGGGTCTGAAATGCCATTGAATGGTGCTTTCTACTGTGCCTAGCTGGAGGAACAAGGTCATCCTTTAGACCTTTGTATAAGAGTATGAGCCTACTGTCTCTTCTCCTTTTCTTGAGAGTTTCCCATCTTAATTTTCTAGAATTCCAGTCATGCTCCCAGTTTCAAAGCAGTAATTACTTGTTACAAATCTGGCAGCTCTGCTCTGCACTTTTTCAATTTCTTCATCAAGGACCACTCCACTTGGGTCACAGATGCAGCTACCCTATTCCAATATTGGGCGAACAAGTCTCTTATATGCTGTCTCCTTCACATCCTGAGGACACAGATGAAGATTTCGTCTCAGGGACCCAAGTGTTCTATTCGCCTTAGTACACGTGTGTATTCCATCTCAAATCGTGTGTGATTGTCACACGAAGGTATTTAATTGAATCCGCATTTTCGAGGACCATTCCCTCTAAGGTGTATGAAACCTCAATTTTATTTGTTCTTTTCCTAGTTATCTGCATAATATTGCATTTAACGGGCAGAAATTTCATGCCCCATTTTCATTTTCAACATCCTAATCTATTTATATCTATCTGTTGGTATATTTGTGTTCTCAGTTCATTTACAGATTAAATCCTACATTTTAGTTTAGGAATATGATGTTCATGCTTCAATGAATACATTGACTCATGCAACATGATCATTTAATGACCTCAAAATAAACTATGGTTCTCCCCAATATGATGTTTTGAAGGGCACAT
This sequence comes from Lucinisca nassula, assembly GCA_963580285.1. Taxonomy (NCBI): domain Eukaryota; kingdom Metazoa; phylum Mollusca; class Bivalvia; order Lucinida; family Lucinidae; genus Lucinisca; species Lucinisca nassula. The sequence goes on from OY757022.1 coordinate 135,922,369, forward strand.
TATGACAACAGTTATGGTTTTCTGTTATTTGGACAGCTGTGTGCAATTGTTTCTTATTTCAGTTTTAGTTCTCAAACCAGATTAATAGTTCGAACATAGTATACAAACATGTAACTAATAAATTTATTTAATGTTCATTAAGTACAAACACCATCAGGGGCCAGTTGTTCAAAACTAATGACGTTGTTAGTTAACGTATCGTTAAAACTTTGATCATTAAATATGGCAAATATGCTGAAATTTTTGCTGAAAAAATGTGAGCAGCTTTTGCATCCGCAAAAGCTGCTCACATATTTTCAGCAAAAATATCAAAATTTACGATATTGTACTTGCTAGAAGAGTTAACAACTTGACCACTAACGAGCTCGTTCAGCTAACGATGCTTTGAACAACTGGCCCCAGGTCTTAAGCAAAGTTTAAGTGAACAAACTGGGGTCTCCTTAAACATTGCTTGTGACCGGTGTCCAGTTGTTCAAAGCCTTGTTAGCTTAACGTGCTTATTAGTGGTCAAATTATTAACTGTTTTAGTAAAAACAATATTTTAAATTTTGTTATTTTTGCTGAAAAATGTGAGCAGCTTTTGCAAGCTGCTCACATTATTCAGCAAAAAAATATTAACATATTAAATGATCAAAGTTTTAACCATATGTTAGCTAATGACGTTGTTAGTTTTGAACAACTGGCCCCAGATGTTGCTCATACTTCAAAGATCAGGGTTCTCATGAACTTTCCTTGTGACATAATGTTGTTTATACTTAAATGAACATTAAACAAATCACCTTTATTTTCGGGTCCACCCAAACTTTCCTCAGTACCTGATGTTGTTCATACTCATTATGATACATACACCCATGCAACATAGTGCTTTTTTTCCCATCTCCAAAATGGCTACTTTTCTAATGAAAATCTATGATATGTTTTCTTATTTATACTTCAAACATAGGTTGTGGGTGCTCGTTAGACGTGCCTCATTCAGGTGGTTCTAAGGAGTACCCTCAACCTTTGTATTGGAGCAGAAAGAAGAAAAATAATGTACACCCCCATAACCTCGTTTTCTCTACATAAAGTGGGGTGTGTGTGTGTGTGTGGGGGGGGGGGGGGGTGTTCATTACACGGACATGGTAACATGATGTCATGGATTTTTGAAACTTTTATTTCTTAAATTAAATGTTCTAGTGTTTCTTATTTTCTAGATTAGCTCAACAACAGAGAGATGCTGAGAGATGGAAAAAGGAGCAAGATGACAGAGATAAAAAGTAAGAGCTAAATAGCAAGCACTTTTTATTGGTCCTTGTGATAGATATATAGTCATAGACATGCACAAATCAGAAACCTTTTTTGGTCCCCGCCCATCGGGGCTTGAAAAAATAGAAGGGCTGCATGATGCTTCCAAGCAGAGCTGAAACCGACCAGCACAGGAGTACTGGTAAACCTCTTAGAGCATCTAAGCCTGCCCAGGCAAAGCGATGCGAGTCGGACCGTCCATGCTTATAAACCCTATTGGTTACATTGAGCGGCAGGGCTTGAGATGTCATTTCATCTCAATGTCGGGTAAAAGTCGCAACGTCTCCAAAATGACCTTTACATTGTTGACGGGGACGTTAAACCTCAAATCAAACAAACAACTCAGAACTTTTTCCTGTAAATAATGTGTATGACCACCTCGAGAAGCATAACCCTCCTTGCATCGCCCTGGCATGCTATGAACCAAATTTTGAATAGTTTGTAAAGCTAGTGTTTAACACTCATGTCTAGGCATGTTCTATTGGGATTAAATCTGGAGAACATGCCGGCCAGTCCATTACTTCAATAGTCTCACGATTAAGGTAATCCATGCACACTCTAGCAATATAGGGTCGTGCATTATCCTGCATCAGAATGAAATTGTCACCGCTTGCCCCAGCTAAAGGCCTCACAATAGGTTCTAGAATTTCATCTTGATACCACAATGCAGTCAATGTACCTCCAATTATCACGTACAAGTCCGTTTGGCCTTCATAAGAAATTCCACTCCATACCATCACTAACCCCCCCCCCCGTCTGTTTACACAGTGTTGTAGTCCTCTTATCATTTCCTTCTCTGGGTTGTCTCCAGACGCGAACACGTTGACCACATGCACTCAGGTGAAATCTGCTTTCATCTGTGAACAGAACTGTACGCCATTCTTGCAATTGCCAGTTCTGATGTTCTTGGGCAAACTCATATCGCCGTGCACGATGTTGCCTGGTGAGAATAGGCCCTCTTTCCAGATGTCTGGCCCTCAGATCACTTTCATGTAACCTGTTACATATTGTTTGGTCGGGTATCCTTTGACCGGTTGCATGCTGGAAATCGATTTATAGCCTTCTGGCCGTGTACTGCTGATTTCGTAGAGCTAGATTTCGAAGATATTGATCTTCCCTTTGTGACATCATGCGGTGTCGACCTTGCCTTTCTCGTCTAATAAACTAGCCCGTCTCCTGGTGGCGTCTCCATAGCCTGGCAACAACACTTCTCGATATATCAAAGCGTTCAGCAACGATCCTTTGGGTGTACCCACTTTCAAGCAAAGCGACAGCTTGAGCAACCTCAACTTCTTCCAAGAACCTCTTAACACCATATGAAGTCACTATGAAACCCAAAATAATGCATAACCGAAGGATTGACATGTATCTGACCCAAACTTAAATTTTGAATAGATGGCCCCATGCTGAATTTCAGCTGTTTTATAGGAGTATCCATGCTGTAGCTCACATTGTTGCTTTGCACGTGAACCTTGCTTCTTGATGTTTGCATGAACATTGTTAAGAGATGTCACTTTAAAATAGTGCCTTTCCTTGAGTTTGAAAATTGCCAAGTGGTGATGTTATAGCGGCTTAAAAGTTTGCTCCTTTAATTGTTTTGAGCAGTGTATTTCGTTGAATATGGGATATGATTATGATACCCGGTTGTCTTGCCCATTCATGCATTTTACCTGGTTGGGTCAATTGTTTGTCAATTGACCCAAACTTAATAAGCACAGAAGCTTTTCAGTGCTGATGTCCATGTGACTGATTTGTAGAAAATCCAGGTAACAGTTATTAGGGCCCCGCACTGAAAGTGTGGGTGCCCTATAGTAATCACTCTGTCCGTCCGTCTGTCCGTCCGTCCGTCTGTCCGTCCACAAATTTCTGATAGCGCTGCCGGGGCCCTAGTCAGTTTCACTGACAGCTCTTGTTTGTAGAAAATAGAGGCATTGTTCTTGTCACTGTGAGGTCAGTGTTGCATAACAGGGTTATCTATAGACCCTGGACTGGAATCATATGTTGGGTTTGGCAAACAGTGTAGACCCAGATCAGATTGCCACAAAATGCAAGATCTGATAAGGGTCTACATTGTTTGCCTACAGAACTGGAATTTAAGGGTCATACACTGTGGCATCAGCATGGCCTCTGTTCAGGGCATACACTGTTTGCATACAGGACAGGAATGTAAGGGTTTAACAAAATGTTAGTAGTCCATGTCACCATTCAGGATCATTTTTCCAATCTACACTCAGCAGCAATCAGCCCATCAGTGCTGTCAAGGCTTTGATTCGATTAAGGTCTTTGCATTAAGCAGTGTGTGTCTGCTTAGAAAAAAAAACATTTCTAATTATACTGGTATTTATGCTCTATTTGTTTAAATATTTGTTTGAAAGAAAGAAAAAAACACAACAAAAAACAAAATCACAGTAGCTGTAAATAGAATTTCGTCATTGCATGGTTTCAAAAGGTATTAGATTTGTAATGTCTGTATGTTTTGTTCCTATGATAGTAATTTGATGCAGTATGATTACACTTCTCTTTAGACCTTTACTAGATAGATATGTTCCCAGGTAAGACACATGATACGCTGCCATAATTGCCATTGAAATCTGCACATAATACTGTGAGTAGATATACTTGCAAGATTTTTGAATGGGAAATACAGTAGAACTTTGATGGCTCGAACACCGATGGCTCGTTTGTAATGGCTGAGTCAAACCTATTATTGAGTCCCTAGGGAATTTCTCTAAGTTAAGAAATAGTGATGAAAAATTAGGATATTTTCGTCTTTCAGCATGCAAACCTATGGTGTGTGTACTCATTAGAATTGCCTCAATGAGGCAATTCTAATGAGTACACACAACATACATTTATATCATAGAACATCGAAAAGAAGTCCGTAAATTATCCCCGTTATGTTTTCTGGAACATCAATGGCTTGAACTACCCCTGTCTCCAACAGATTTTCATGGTTCCAAAGGAGTTTGAGCCATTGATGGTCGACTGTAGTATAGATCCTGATCAGCTGCTTTCAGAGCTGGTCATGATCTATACTGTTTTCAAAAAAAGATACATCTTGGGTCAGTATTATAAGGATTATTATTATGCCCCCAACTTTAAAAAAGTTGGGGGGCATATTGCTTCTGGCTTGTCCGTCCGTTCGTCCGTTAGTACGTCACGCTTTCTTGTGCATAGCATATCTTTAGAACCGTGTATGCTAGTGTTTTGAAATTTCATATATGGGTTCCTCATGAAAAAATAGTTGACCCGTATTTTTTTTCTTGTCCAAATTATCTCCCCTTCTTGAATTATTTCCCCTTTAATTAAATAACATAGAATTCTCGTTAGCAAGATATCTCAAGAAGTATTTGAGCTACAGCCTTGATATTTGGTATAGTGATTGGGACTAAGGAGGAGATTACCTGATTAAATTTTCAACCAATTCTATAAAATTTTGTTAGAGTTATGGCCCTTTGTAATTTTTTGCCACTCAATTGTGTTGCTTTCTGGTGCATAGCATATCTTTAGAACCGTGTATGCTAGTGTTTTGAAATTTCATATATGGGTTCCTCATGAAAAAATAGTTGACCCGTATTTTTTTTCTTGTCCAAATTATCTCCCCTTCTTGAATTATTTCCCCTTTAATTAAATAACATAGAATTCTCGTTAGCAAGATATCTCAAAAAGTATTTGAGCTACAGCCTTGATATTTGGTATAGTGATTGGGACTAAGGAGGAGACTACCTGATTAAATTTTCAACCAATTCGATAAAATTTTGTTAGAGTTATGGCCCTTTGTAATTTTTTGCTACTCAATTGTGTTGCTTTCTGGTGCATAGCATATCTTCAGAACCGTGTATGCTAGTGTTTTGAAATTTCATATATGAGTTCCTCATGAAAAAATAGTTGACCCGTATTTTTTTTCTTGTCCAAATTATCTCCCCTTCTTGAATTATTTCCCCTTTAATTAAAAAACATAGAATTCTCGTTAGCAAGATATCTCAAAAAGTATTTAAGCTACAGCCCTGATACATGGTATAGTGATTGGGACTAAGGAGGAGACTACCTGATTAAAGTTTCAACCAATTCTATAAAATTTTGTTAAAGTTATGGCCCTTTATAATTTTTTGCCTCTCAATTGTGTTTCTTTCTGGTTCTTCTAAAATTTCAGCATTGCAGCCAAATAAAAAAAAGATATCTCAATTACTGTTAGGGACAAGCAGTGTTAGGGTCAAGCAGTGTTAGGGTCAAGCAGTTGGGGGCATTGTGTTTCATAAACACTGGCTCTAGTTCAAAATTGGACTTCCTTGTATGTATATCTATTCATCATATTTTCTAACTTTAATTATCCCCTTAATAATGAACAAATAAAGTGTCAGTGGTTCAGTCAGTTGTTCATCTGACTGGAGATCAAGGGGTCATGGGTTTGAGCCCCAGCAGGTCATACAAAGTTGTTTCATGGAAATTGATTATAAAATGCCTTCTGTAGGGTCGTTCTCTCCCTTCTTTTGCCGGTTACTGACAAGGGCAGTTGTCAGTAACCGGCAAAAGAATATGCAGTGTACTGGTTAACCACACAGAAGGACTAAGCCTGCCCAGGAAAGTGTGTTAATGGTTACTGGCCAGCTCAGCATGACCTTTGCAGCATTGACTGGGCCATTAAACTCCCAGGCAAATAAGTGATGAAGATGCTTTTACTGTCTGGACTTTGTATCAGACATAGAATGTTAATGCACAGGAATAGCTAACAATTGACCGCACAATAACTTTAGCAGCAGTCTGATCTAGGATTGCACTGCTTACATAGTCCTTTGTCATTGCATATTTATGGATATTATGGTAGTTTTAGAGCAGTTTTAATTTATGCAGTATGAACTTTGCCTTGTTAACATATTAGGCATTAGTCAGGACTAGGGACAACATTTTCAAAGTATTTTTCTAATTATTACAGAACATAGGACTTGACATTGCATGTTAATCATCTGCCCTTAGCAGATTATTCACATGCAATGTCAAGCCTTATTCTCTCTTAAAAAGAAGAAAAAAATATGATAGTAAGAAAATGCTGCTCTGGAATTTTCTGCAGCATTTGATTGATTAATTATGGTGTCTAAGACAGTTAAAATAAAAGTTAATGTGTTTCATTTTATGTTTCTTTTTGCATTTATTCATGTTAGTTACAGGTGACTCTCATATCTCAAACTCTGAAATCTCAAACAAATGCAGCCAGTACAATGTACTTTAGTCAGATTAAACTTAAAGTACCATAAAAATCCAAACATTTTTGGAGACCTTGAGGACTTTGTGTAATTTTCCTAAAATTTACCAAAAAAATTGTATCAGGATCATGCAAGAAGTCCAAAAGGTGTAGAGCCTTTAGGAACAGTTTGTTTGTTTGACTTGAGGTGTAATGTCCCTGTCAACACTGTAAAGGTCATTTTGGAGACGTTGCTTCCAATTTTGTGGGACTTTTACCCAACATTGATATGAAATGACATCTCAAGCCCTGTTGCCCATTGAAACCAATAGGGTTTATTAGCACCTTTAGGAACAGTCTGATCTAGGTCTTCAATGTTTGCTCAGACCTATCTGTCCCAAATGTTTAGGATCAATGCAGTAGTTTGCGGAATAGGCCACAACAATAGAAAATATATCTTTGAACATGTGTGTTCAGTGAAGACAAAATCAGCTCAGGCTGATCTGAGTCTTTGCTGAGGGCGCATTTCTACAGACACCCGTTTTCTTGGCACGGCCCATGAATTCCTTATATTTAAATTCCTATTATCTCAAACTACTGTTGTCTCCCCCAAGTCTCTTAGAATTTGAGATATCGAGTATTAACCCTTATCATCCTGTTCAAAACAACCCCTATTTTTGCAAACAGTGTAGATCCAGATCAGATGGCTTTTGAAGAAGCCATCAGATCAGGATCTACACTGTTTGACATTCAGTTTATGAATTTGTAGGAATAAATTACATCAAGTAATCTGATTGGTTCAAAGTCAGAAATGGATGTGGCTTAACTGAATATTCAGAAAGAGAAGGGTTAAAACCACAGCATTTGCTAGTCATCAGTGATTAATGGAGCCCTTTAATGACAAGACCTGCCTAAGGAGTTTGTGACCTGGCCCCGAGGTTTTAAAACTGTTTCCATGCTCAACTTACTTGAGCATGAAATTTGTCCTGTTTATAGATTTTAAACTGCCATAAATTTTTGGCATTTTAAACATAATAAGCAGGACAAGTAACATTCTATGATGATCTGAGCAGACTGATTGCCTTATCTGTTGGTATTTTAACCCTTCTCTTGCTGAATATTCATTTAAGCCACACCCATTTCTGTCTATCAGCCAATCAAATTACTTGATATAAATTATTGCTACAAATTCATAAACTGAATGCCAAACAGTGTAGATCCTGATCAGATGGCTTCTTCAGAAGCCATCTGATCTGGATCTACACAGTTTGCAAAGATAAGGGTTCTCGTGAACAGCAAGATAAGGGTTAATAGTTCTGAGCACTTGAAATTTCATTCTCGAGTACTGAAAATTTTTTTATTACCTCGGGTGAGGTGATGAGGCTAGATACAAACCTGCTGGCCTTGATAGCTCAGTTGCATCATTTCCAGCTCTTCTCATATTTTTATGCCCCCAAGAGAGATTCTCGGGGGCATATAATTTTTGCCCTGTCTGTCTGTTTGTTGGTCTGTCTGTCTGTCACAAAAACTTTAACCGGCATAAAAATCGACTCCCACGGGGGGCATTGGTCGCTTACAGTGACAGCTCTTGTTTTTTGCATATAAAGGAATTTAGGCCCTGAGGATTACAAAACATTCCAGTTGAGCATAAAATTTGTCCTGCATATAAATTCTAAAATTGCTGCCATTTTAAAATTTATTAGCAGGTCAAATAAAAATAACATTATCTTATGTCCTCATTTGTTTGTATTTTGAAATTATGAGCATTATAAATTTCATCCTCATTTTTTCTGCGGTAAAGTTTACAGCGCATTTATATACGTGTCATTTCATAATGAAAGACTCACTTCAGAATGTGGATGAGACTGCACAGAGTGTTCACCAATCACACAGTTCTTATCGTAGGCTTTGTTAAGTGCTGACTCACGTTTCATTCTCTTGTAGGGAAGGTGAAGCAGAATATCTGAAAATGGCTGCTTTTGAGAGACAACGGGCAGAACATGAAAAATTAAGACTAGAAGATCAACTTCTTGAGGTAAGTGCCGAAAATAACATTAACCCATTTAAAACCAAATAGAATCTTCCTCCTTATATATAAAGCGGGAGTCAATTTCAAAATTTGGGGGTGTCAGGTTGTGTTTTCTTCAAAATTGATTCGAAAAATGTCTGGGGCCAGTTGTTCAAAGCATCGTTAGCTTAACGAGCTCGTTAGTGGTCAAATTGTTAACTCTTAGCAAGTACAATATCTAAAATTTTGTTATTTTTGCTGAAAAAATGTTAGCAGCTTTTGCATCCGCAAAAGCTGCTCACAAAAATTTTTCAGCAAAAATTTTAGCACATTTGCCATATTTAATGATCAAAATTTTAACCATACATTAACTAACGATGTCGTTAGATTTGAACAACTGGCCCCTGAACTTTTTGCAAACAGTGGAGGCCCTAATCAGAAGCCGCGTTCTGCAGTGTCTGATCTGGGCCTGCACTATTTGCTGAGGTACCGGTTTTGGGATTTCTGGTACTTAATAGGTTAAAAGGTACAGATAATGAAAACACTAGCAGATCCAACTTTATGATTGTTTGGAAAGTAGAGTTTATAGGGATGTACATTATTTTCTTAGCCAATTATACACAAGAAACTCAAATATGGAACATCAGCAAACAATGCTGGCACACATTTTTCAAAGCCCTAGATAAGAGAGGGTATTTACATATAGCTTTGTTTATTTCTGCACGAAACCATATGTTGTGGGTACTCACTAGAAGCCCCTCATGCTTTTTCAAGGTGCTTTTTAAAGCAGAATTAGTCTTAATTTTAGGTGGTCTTAATAGCAGAATTTCACTGTATTTGTTTAATATTCATTCAAGTATGAAAACATCAGGTCACAGGCAATGTTTAAGTGAACCCCGAACATTGCTTATGACCAGAGGTTGTTCGGACTTCTCTTCTCAGAAACCAAATTTTATGGTGACTTAGTATGTATATTCAGAAAAACATATACTTGCAATGACTTAAGTAACCAGTTTCGTTGTCCACGCCCATCAGGGCTTGAAGAAATAAATGGGCTGCATGATGCTTCCACCCAGAGCTGAAACCGACCTCACACGAGTACTGGTAAACCTCTTAGAGGATCTAAGCCTGCCCAGGCAAAACAGTGTGAGACAGACCGTCCATGCTTTTGTTATACATGTAGTTCTACTGTGAATGTGGTCCTTGAATCTGTATGTGTATCTCTTATATCTTTTTGTTTGGATAGCCAATTGGCCCTTGTTGTGGGAAAGGAACTGTTCTTTTGTCTTTCCGCTATTGATGTTTCCATTAGGGTCTAGTTATTTCATGTTTGTGTTTCTTTCCCTTTGGTATCTCTGATGGGAGGTGTGGGTTAATTGTATTGATTCCTGATCATTGCCTTCTTTTCTATTCTTCAGTGAACGTTAAACCATAGCATGCAGCAAACCCCTAAAGGTGCAGGTCCAGATCAGACGCCCCAGAAAGCGGCGTATGACCAGGGCCTGCACTATTTGCTAACCGAATTTTCTGCCAAAAATAGAATAAAAATGGAAAAATAGGCCTTACACACCTTAAAATACAATGTATAGTAAAGGAAGAGACCACTAGCATTCAATGGGTAAAATAAATTACCTCACTTCTTTATTGAATTGATTTTCTCATAATGATAACTCACCCTTGCAACAGAGTGCATTTTTTCACATCTCCAAAATGGCTACTTTTCTGATGAAAATCCGTGATATTCGCCTTAAAAACACTGCAAACTTAGGTTGTGGGTGCTCGTTAGAACTGCCTCATTAAGGCGGTTCTAACGAGTACCCACAACCTATGTCTTGGAGCAAAAATATGAAAAATAATGTATACCCCATTAAACCCCAGTTTTCTCTATATAAAGTGGGGTATAAGTGGGTCTTCATTTCACAGACTTGTTCATGTGATGCATTTCTGTATGGCAACTTCAGGAGAGAAGACGTCGAGCAGAAGCCGAGAAAAGAGCACAGGAAGAGATTGAACAACTGAATTTGCAAGTCAACTACCTTAAGACACAGAAACCGGTAACTATTATATGAGCCCCACCAAGTGAATTTGTGTCTTCGAGCATTTCGTCATGACAAATTTTAACTGCGCATGCCCAGCCATTCAGAGGGGCCAGGGATATGGCTTTCTGTCTGAAGGTTCCTCTTGATTCACTGCTTATATGAGCGAGCAGCGAAGTTTCAGGCGAGACTGCGCAGATGCGCAGGCTCGCCTGAACCTTCGCTGCTCGCATAGGCGATAAATACCAAAATCGCTTGATGGGGCCCATATAGAGGATCTGACATGAGTGCTCATGTATTATTGAACTTATTAAACGAGTTGAGGAAAAGGGATAAAATGCCAGGCTTTGCCGAGCATTTTATTCCTTTAATAAATTGTCGACATAGAGGATCTTACATGGGTGTTCATGTATTATTGAATTTATTAAATGAGTTGAGGAAAAGGGATAAAATGTGAGGCTTTGCCGAGCATTTTATCCCTTTTCCTGAACGAGTTTCATAAATTCAATAATAGATGAGCACGAATGCAAGATTCTATTTATCATATGACATTTATAACGCATTTTATTCACGTTTGTTTACAAAAATATCAATATTCCGCCATTAGTAAACACAACGCCGTTAAGGACGTCCAACATGTAACGTTATGGGAGGTATCTACCTAATTTGCATATTTAATCCCCTAGTGGATTATAGAAAATATTACATGGAGTTATTACACTCTCAGACGTGACTTCATATGATAAAATAGTTTATTTATATTTGAACTGTTTCTTGCCATTTTGTGTCCTTTTTGTTTAAATGAAGCTTTTGATCAGTATGTCCAATTAATTTAGGTACAGAAAATCACAAAATGTTTTGTCTACTTTGTTGTGTGCTGGTTCCTTTAAAAAAGTCATTGTTGAAAACAGTGTGGAACCAGATCAGACTGCTCCTAACAGTGTGGAACCAGATCAGACTGCTCCTCTAGGAGCAGTCTGATCAGGGTCCACACTGTAAAATTTCCATGTATGGAAGAATATTTTTAAAAGTTTGAAAGAAGATGCAGAAAGGGGACATAAAGAGACATTATTTTCAGAAGAATTTTTTCTTACCATATTGTGTACTTTGTGTTTAAATGAAGCTTTTGATCAGTACGTCCAATTAATTTAGGTACAGAAAATCAAATATCGCGGAAGCTTTTAAAACTGTTTTGACTCATTGCATGTGGGAAACCCCTAAACGGGTACCTTGACAAACCATGCAGGCCCAGATCAGACACTGCAGAATGTGGCATCTGATCAAGACCTGCACTATTTGCTAAGAGAATTTTCCATCAAAAATACAATAAGGACGAAAACATAGGCCTAGCATCCCTTATGTGAAAAATGGACTTGTCCAGCATATAGTAATGGAAAAGTCCACTAGTAAACTGATGGTTAAAGGAAATGTCCTATTATATGGCCTATCTTCTTGATGGTTTAGTTTTGAGCTAATAGATAAATAGATGAATCCACAAAAGTAAACCAGTGCTATAATTTGTTTTATCATATGACGTCGCATCCAGGGATACAGACCAACAGGCACCCAGTTGCCAAAGGCGCCTGAATTTTTGCCTCGGTGCCTAAGTTTTGAATAAAAAATATAAAATTTGGATTTATGGCAGTCTGGGCACCTAAAGCAAAATACTTAGTCTGTATCCCTGGCATCTGAGAATGTTATAACGCCTTGTAATAAATTTGATAATCCTGTAGTGGATTAAATATGCAAATAAGTTGGATATGCCCCATAACATTACATATACGACATCCTTATCGACATCGCGTTTACTACCGGTAACTGGGGATATTGACATTTTTGTTAAACAATCGTGAATAAAATGCATTTTAAATGTCATATGATAAATAGAATCTTGCATTCATCTCATATATTATTGAATTTATTAAACTTGTTGAGGAAAAAGGATAAAATTCTCGCATTTTAAGGATAAAGCCTCACATTTTATCTCTTTTCCTCAATTTGATTAATAGATTCAATAATACATGAACACTCATGTAAGATCCTCTATTTCCAGTTATGACAAAAGAATCATTGAAAGTACCAAACATAAAAACTTCAATGATTTACTGTAGCGACGTTAAACCCGAATTCACACACACACACAAACAAGGATAATATAGTTTTGTTAGTTATGTTGATCATGATTTATTACTTATTCTGCTACATCTCATCTGAGTTGGCACTATTTGTTTAGGCCTTACTGTCTGAATACAAAGGGTAAATACGATACCCATATCTCAGAAAATTTTCATGCTCCCAAAAGTGTTCAAGTTACTAAATCGGCCCCTGCCCATAGGGGCTTGAAGAAATATATGGGCTGCATGATGCTTCCACGTAGAGCTAACTCCAGCCCGCACACTAGTACTGGTAAACCGCTTAGAGGATCTAAGCCTGTCCAGGAACCGCAGTGCGAGGCGGACCCTCCATGCTAATAAACCCTATTGGTTTCATTGGGCGACAGGACTTGAGATGTCATTTCATGTCAGTGTCAGGTAAAAATTTTTTACCCGACACTGACATGAAATGACATCTCAATATCCCACAAAATTGGAAGCAACGTCTCCAAAATGACCTTTACAGTGTTGACGGGATGTTAAACCTCAAATCAAACAAACAAATTAAGTTACTAAACGTCTACTGTACATGTAACAGTATGTTTTGCTTTTTTTTCAGCCAACTAGAGCAGCATCAGAGTACAGTGTAAGCTCCTATGTGAGGTAAGTACTTTAATTGATCAACCCTCTGTGAGTAATTGACCCTTTGTAATTGATCAGCCCTCAGTAACAGATCAGCCCTCTGTATTGGACCAACCTTTTTTTAGTAATCAACCCATTGTAAGGAATCAACCCTCTTTCAGCAATCAACTCTCTTTGACTGAACACTCAGTAAACCCTCTGTAGTATAATTCAGTTCAATTTTTTGTTTGGTTTAGGCTTTAATGCTCTTTCAAGATTATTTCACTTATTTGGAGCCAATCATTAATCAAAGGAGGGGGAAGGGCAGTACTTGGATAAAAAATTCCTGACCGATTGCAGAACTTGGTTTCTTGCATGCAAGACAAGGAAATCCGTGATTTTACCCTGGGATAGAAATTTGTGTTCTGACCCTGGTGTTCTGACTCAAAATCGAATATAATCGCGTGTTTGATAAATGCACTGGTTGAATACGACCTCATTTGCGCCGTAGTTAAGGTTGACGTCATGCATGTTACGTGACGTCACTAAACATTCCTGCAGTGTCAACACAATATGGCGGACGTCGGTAAACGAAGTGACTGCAGCATTACAATACGAGCTAAGAAATGGAAGGTGTGCAAGAAAAAGAATCTTATATTGGTGTGAGGGGTGGATAAAAAAATCTGTCCCTCGGGATCACTGTCCGGCATCACTCGGCAAGCCTCGTGATGCCGGACAGTGTCCCTCGGGTCGGATTTTCCAATCCACCCCTCATGCCCATATAAGATTCTTATAGTCCCACTTATGGCTGAAGTGAGGAACAAACCACAGTCAGTCAGTATCTAACTGTTGGAGAGCCTATTCTCATCTCATAACCTGTCTGAAGCTATATACCGTAATAATCCTAAAAATTTGGACACCTTGAGGACTTGCTGTATTTCGCCTAAAATTTCAACAGATTTTTTCAATGATCCAGCGCAAGGAGTCCTAAAGTTGAAGATGAAATGACAAACAGTGTAGACCCAAATCAGACTGCTCCTGTGCAGTGTGATCTGGGTCTGCACTGTTTGCTAAGGCCTGTTTGCTAAGGCATCTCTGTTATAATACTTAGGATCTTTACAGTACCTTCCTGCCTCACATTATATTATGCATTTGCAAAAGTGGAGTGTTGGAATGTTAGATGTTAGACTCAGATCAGTCTGTACATCTTCACATTTTGTAATCCTCAAGCTAATAAAATCTCTGGTCAGACTATATGGGTGCGTAGGCTGGTCTGATTCTTCGTGGGGTGAGCACTCTATGCCTTGTTTTTAGCTCATCTGTCAGGTAGGGACAAGGTGAGCATTTGTGATCACTTCATCCATCGTCCATAAACAATTCTTCAAACAACATCTCGTCCTAAACCCACTGATTGGATTTTGACCAAACTTCTCAGGAATGATCCTTAGGTGGTCGCCTTTCAAAGTTGTTCAAATGGTTCTGGTCCGTTGCACATCTAGGTCACAGGAGCCAAAAATAGATTTTTTTTTCAACGAAAACTTAAAAAATCTTCTCTGAAACCACAAGGCCCAGGTCTTAGATATTTGTTATGAAGCTTCATCTAGTGGACCCCTACCAAAATTATTAAAATTATAGTGCTGGGGCCAAAAATGCCCCCGCCCCTTGTCCCTTTGGTTTTACATAGGATTATATAGGGAAAAAACTTTAAAAATCTTCTTCTCTGAAACTGCAAGGTCCAGGTCTTTGATATTTGGTATGAAGCTTCATCTAGTAGACCCCTACCAAGATTGTTCAAAGTATAGTGCTGGGGCCAAAAGTGCCCCCGCCCCGGGGCCCTTTGGTTTTACATGGGCTTCCAGGTCTTTGATATTTGGTATGAAGCTTCATCTTGTGGACCTCTACCAAGATTGTTCAAATTATAGCCCTGGGGCCAAAAATGCCCCTGCTCTGTGGCCTTTTGGTTTTACATAGACTTATATAGGGAAAATCTTGAAAAATCTTCTTCTCTGAAACCACAAGGCATAGGTCTTTGATATTTGGTATGAAGCTCAAGATTGTTCAAATTATAGCCCCAGAGACCAAAATGCCCCCGCCTCTGGGCCCTTTGGTTTTACATAGACTTATACAGTAGAATCTCGGTGTTTCGAACGCCGATTTTTTTAAACTACCAGATTCTTCGAAAATTGTGTGTTGATCCTGATCTTTTTTGCTATTATTTTATGTACAATTATTACCGATTTTTCAAATTTCGATTATTCGAAAAATCGAACATAATTGTTGGCCCCATCAAAGAAATTCCTATTAATATCCATCTCCAAATTCGAAGTCAAAATTTGTCAAGCACATTATTCACGCTTGAAGAGCTTGTTTTCTTTGAGCTTCTTCACACCTGATTGATTCACAGGTACATTATATTATTGTGTATACAGGTAATTGACACCTAGTTAATGCTAACTTCTTAATTGATATAATGGTAATTGGTAATGAGCATCATTAAGAAGAGTATCCTGTTTGATGTTTTATATAAATTGAATTTAATCTGAGACCTTCTGTTCAAAGCATTAGCGTATATGGGGATTTTTGGGAACTGAAAGTAGACGATTTTCAGAGAATTTCAAAGACAGTTGAAACTGAAAATAGAAAATAAAAATGGAGTACATAAGTGACTAGAACCATAGTTTGCCAGCGCAGACTTCAACAGTATGCTTATTGCATTCTGATCTGGATCTTTGCTGACTACTCCCGTGAGCCATTTCTGTCCTGCCTTTTTACTGGTACAATAGTTCGTCTGTTAGAGATTTATTGTTTTACATTACACAATTGTTGCGGGATGTTAAATGGTTTATTAAGTTTTGTTTTCTTTTAGATGAGGTACTTTGCTCTTATAGAAAGTCTGTGTTCTTGCGTATGGACAAAATGCAGTCAAATATTATACCAAACAAAAACTTCCAAACATTTCCGAAAACTACCGATTTTGAAAATTCAAACTCCCGATAATTCGAAGACAATTTTGCAGTCCCTGTCACTTCGAATTATCGAGGTTTGACTGTAGAGGGAAAATCTTTATGTCACGGGAAAGATTTGCTGTCTCGGGTTGTTTGTATGATGAATGAATAGTTGGATTTAAGGTGGTTGTGGCCACATGGTGATTATTGCTGTTGGACCGACGTTATGGTCTTCTCCCGCTTTCTCGAGGGGGTTCGGGGTTCAAAGGATGACAACCCCGTTTGCTGATTTCATGTTTTTGAGAGAACTTTATGATAGAACCTTCTCTCTCTCGACCTCGTTCATCCTGAATAAATATTATAAATATCCTAAGAAATTAGGAATAACATATAGATGGTGTCCGTCAGGTGGTCGTGAGACCTACCCTCGCCAGGGACAAAGGAAGACTGACTCCGAGGTCGAGAGATCGAAATGGCAAGATACGAATATTCATGAAATAATGACAATTATGATAATTTACAAATGTTCAACAAGATAATGAAATAAAGTAAACGCATACCTGAATAAATATTATAAATATCCTAAGAAATTAGGAATAACATATAGATGGTGTCCGTCAGGTGGTCTCGAGACCTACCCTCGCCAGGGACAAAGGAAGACTGACAAAGGCTGAGGTAAGAATGTGCGCATGCGGTGTTAATCAGTGAAGTGAAAAGCGCGCTAGACTTACATAAGGACACCGGAAATTGATATACGCTACTCAGGAATGCTTAATGAAATATGAAATATATGAGTATATGAAGTATGAAAAATGACGACCAATAGGGGAAAATAACTGGCGACGACTAGAAAGTCCTAAACGCAAGCGCTCCTCCAGTTTTCATAATTTCACTCTGTGACATTCTCCCCCTCTTCGGGAAATGTCGTCCCGACATTTAACTTACTCAACAAATTACTTGCATGAGTTTAAAAACAGTTTAACTACACATTTTCATTTATTTATATAAATTTACCAGATGTATATTTTGTTAATAAATACCAATCTGATAATTAAATAGGAGCCGAAGCTATTGCTTCCACTGTTTGTCGAGCTAGTGAAGTTAACATTTCTAACACTTGACCAGGTAAACCCTTATCAAAATGCGCTGTCATAAATTCTGCACAGTATGCACAGCGCAAAAGATAAAACTTTATATACAGAACTTAGACAAAAAATCTTTTATTGATAGCGCGTAATAGGACACTCCTTACTGGTTTAGCTTCAAACGGCTAAACATTAAAACCAGGCTAAAATTGCTTATCCTAAAACACAGCCAAAATGGAAGTGTCATATAAAAATACATTATTTACGCGCTGGACTGGAGAGAGGAAATATAACATAACTATTCAATTCTTACGAAATTATTCACCCTTCCACGAAAGCACAAGCCAGAAGCACGAACCGGCCACGGTCTGATTGGGATAGCCCCCACCTAGGTTGTAACCAACCCATGTCCAAGCAAGCGCGAAATCATGTCAAGGCGAAATTTTCAATAATACAATTTTCCTACTAGAACTTTCTCGCCAGTTTGCAGTACAGTGCACCACGTGTCAGCGGTAATCTGACAACATACAAGCTCTCCAGATACCGCGACAAATCATGCACTGTCAACCAACTGCAACCAAGCAGAAGCTGAACTTAAGAAAAAAAACAAAGGGTCAGCAGAATTGCATTCCAGTGCGGCACGTGCCAAGAGCACTCTGACAACATACAAGCTCTCCAGAGACGCCATGACAAGCCATGCATCGTCACTCGACTGCAACCTAGCAACCCGTTTAAATGAAAACTTTTTGTTTCGAAGCCTCTCTCCAGAATATATTTAGCGTAATTGTCACACGCTCCCCTCCCCCTCTGTGAAAAAATGTCGTCTCGACATTTCAAATAAAAAAAATAAAACACACGCACAGGAAACCAGGAAACCATGTCAGCTGTAATTCAGTTTAAAACAGTTCTGAAAAAAGTTAAAATAATCAGTCCCCTCCTGTCTGCCACCTTGGTTTCTGCCTATGCCTTTGTGTACGCGTTTGCGGTCGCAATTCTGGTTGAGACCCCGGAGCAGGACTGAAGGGTTTCGCCAAAGGATCCAATGACGACCTCTCTGGGGGTATCACCACACTAGGGGATACCGGTGCATCCAGCATGTCTGCACTATCTGTATCTGCAGAGTCTAGCGCAGGTGAGGCTGCATGACCTGCAGCTCCACTTGGAACATTGATATCACCGGCAGTTGTATCCTCAACCGGTAACGGTTGAGAACTGCTATTTGGTGATATATCTGTATCCAAGGAGCGTGGTTTGGATGCTGGAAGGGCCATAAATGGAAGAAGGAGGTTCCTATGCAGCACGTTGGGCGCCAGTTGTCACGGGAAAGATTTGCTGTCTTGGGTTGTTTGTATGATGAATGAATAGTTGGATTTAAGGTGGTTGTGGCCACATGGTGATTATTGCTGTTGGACCGACATTATGGTCTTCTCCCGCTTTCTCGAGGGGGTTCGGGGTTCAAAGGATGACAACTCCCTTTGCTGATTTCATGTTTTTGAGAGAACTTTATGATAGAACCTTCTCCCTCTCGACCTCGTTCATCCTGAATAAATATTATAAATATCCTAAGAAATTAGGAATAACATATAGATGGTGTCCATCAGGTGGTCGTGAGACCTACCCTCGCCAGGGACAAAGGAAGACTGACTCCGAGGTCGAGAGATTGAAATGGCAAGATACGAATATTCATGAAATAATGACAATTATGATAATTTACAAATGTTCAACAAGATAATGAAATAAAGTAAACGCATACCTGAATAAATATTATAAATATCCTAAGAAATTAGGAATAACATATAGATGGTGTCCGTCAGGTGGTCGTGAGACCTACCCTCGCCAGGGACAAAGGAAGACTGACAAAGGCTGAGGTAAGAATGTGCGCATGTGGTGTTAATCAGTGAAGTGAAAAGCGCGCGAGACTTACATAAGGACACCGGAAATTGATATACGCTACTCAGGAATGCTTAATGCTTAATGAAATATGAAATATATGAGTATATGAAGTATGAAAAACGACGACCAATAGGGGAAAATAACTGGAGACGACTAGAAAGTCCTAAACGCAAGCGCTCCTCCAGTTTTCATGATTTCACTCTGTGACATTTAAAAATCTTCTTCTCTGAAACCACAAGGTATAAGTCTTTGATATTTGGTTTGAAATTTCACCTAGTGGACCTCTATCAAGATTGTTTAAATTATAGCCCTGGGCCAAAAATGCCCCACCCAGAGTTCCTTTGGCTTTACATAGACTTATATAGGGAAATCTTTTAAAATCTTCTTCATTGATACTGCAAGGCCTATGTCTTTGATATTTAGTATAGAGCTTCATCTAGTGGACCTCTACCAAGATTGTTCAAATTATAGCCCTCGGGCCACAAATGACCCCGCCCCGGGGTCCTTTGGTTTTACATAGACTTATATAGAGATAATCTTTGAAAATCTTCTTCTCTGAAATAGCAAGGCCCAGGTCTTTGATATTTGGTGTGAAGCTTCATCTAGTGGACCGTTATCAAGATTGTTTAATTTATAGCCCTGAGGCCAAAAATGTCCCCACCCCGGGGCCATTTGGTTTTACATAGGCTTATGTTGGGAATAGCTTTTAAAAAATCTTCTTCTCTGAAACCGCAAGACCCAGGTCTTTGATATTTGGTGTGCAGCTGCCTCTAGTGGACCCTTGCCAAGATTGTTCAAATTATAGCCTTTGTTGATATTTGGTATGAAACTTCACCTTTTTAGATCTCCCTCAACTTTATGCACATTATAGCCCTGGGGCCAATAGTGGCCCTCCCCGGGACCCACTTGTTACTCTATGGATCAGGTGAGCGATCCAGGGCCATCATGACCCTCTTGTTTATGATCAGAATGCTTTGTGCTCTTATTATGGTGATTGTTAGTTTTCTTATTATTGTTCCAAATACACATTGTGTGTGTTCATTAGAACTTCCTCATAAATACCTTTCTATAAATATATAAAATTGTTTTCAAGCATCCATAAGAACAAAAATTCTTCATACAATTGCAAACCTCATGTTTTGTCAATAAAACACAGGAATTACAAGAAAATTCATCCCACAGACATTGCCTTCACTTGTATTTTGTGAAAATGATTTTAAGGCATGCATGTGTTTGTCTGGGCCTAGCTTAACAACAGGGCTCTAGAAATTTTGAAATCCCAATCGGTCCAGAAGGTGACCAAAAATTACGGAAATTGTCGATCGGTTTCGGTAATTTCCGTAAACGCCATTGGCGATTTCAAAATGTGTTATTAGCGCAAAGAATGACATACCGATGTTCCTCTTACACTTGTAAACGGATATGAGCACCAGTATCTCGATTATAAACAGCAATTATTGCTCACATCGTTAATATTTCATCTACTTTCATTTTCTACGCCAGATTTCATCTACTTTCATTTTCCAAATATCCGGGTCACTCCGAACCTGAAGACTACTAAAGGGAAACAACCTACATGGGGCAGTCAGAGACCAGTTCGATGGTCACTATATTTTCTTCCCTTTTTAAAACCTTTAAAATATTTCTCTTATTTCACGCATTTTATTTTGCCAAAATTGCTTTGTTTACAAATGGCGACCGATATGGCAGCCACGTGGTCGGAAAATGACGTCATACGGTTTCCGTTTACACAATACACATTAATGCAGTCAAGGACGTAACACACATACACCTGTTTTATGTCATTTATTTTAATAGAGCGTATTTCTAAAAAAAAACGTTTTGAACGGGTTAAAAAATCGAAAAAAACATTTCTTTACTCTCGAACCAATACATGGCCGAACGAGAGTCATTGAAAATCTTACATGGCCGAACCAAGTTTTAAAGAATATAAATACATATTTTACGATTACACAAGCCTGAAATAAACAAATTATGTTTGATTGCCATTAGATCAAACACGATCAAGGCTTCTTTGATATCACAATCACGCACCGCTTAATCACGTTTTGGCTGACTAACTGTCATTAGCCTTAATCCCGCGAGAGTCTGCGATACCTGGCGAGATCTCGAAAACGTGTTTACTGTCAAACTCAAATTCATCCCCGAGAGAGATAATTGGATTATATTACTGGCACAATAAACAGTTTGACACCTAACCAGGTATAATTTCTCTGTTTTTTCACTTCGATTTTAGCTTATTGGTTTTTTTTTTCGGACCGATTTTTCAGCAAAATCGGTTTTCATTTTCAAAAACGGTCTGGACTGGTGAAAAATCGGACTTCTAGAGCCCTGCTTAACAATCTCATTAGTCTTCAAAATTGTTAACTATTCTAGCAAGCAATATCTAACACCTTGGTAATTTTGCTGGAACTAATTGAGTAGGTTTTTGCAAATGCATAAGCTACTCACATTTTTCAGCAAACAATATTAAAACCATGTTTTTTCTTGCCATATTAACCCTTATGGTGCAGGTCCCGACAATTCCTAACTTTTCAACCATTAAAGAAGTTATCTGATTATGATCTACACTATTTGAATTGAACACCACAAAAACGTGCCTATATAATTTTGACCCCCTTAAACCCCACTTTTGTATACATAGTGAAACTGGGGTTTGCAGGGTTATACATTATTTTTAGCTCACCTGTCACGTAGTGACAAGGTGAGCTTTTGTGATCACTTTTTGTTCGTCTTGCGTGCGTCTGTCTGTGCATCCGTCCGTGCGTGCGACTGTAAACAATTTTAAATAAGTATATCTCTAATACCCCATGGTCAATCTTGATAAAATTTCATGAGAAGCATCATCAGGTAGGGGGAAAGGCTGCATAAAGTTTTTGGGCTGATCAGATCGGAATTCTGGTTGCCATGGCAACATATACCTCCCATAGACTTACAATTGGAAAAAATTAAAATATCTTCTTCTCTGAAACCACAGGGCCCAGAGCTTAGATATTAAACATGTAGCAACGGCCAGTGGTCACCTACATAATTCTTGCAAATCATGCCCCTGGGGTCCAAATTGGCCACACTCCTGGGCCCCTTCGCTCCCATAGACTCATAATGGAACAAAAAACTTCAAAAATCTTCTTCTCTGAAACCACAGGGCCCAGAGCTTAGATATTTAGCATATAGCAATGGCAAGTGGTCACCTACATAATTCCTGCCAATCATGCCCCTGGGGTCCAAACGGGCCACGCCCCGGGGCCCTTTAGCTCCTATAGACTCATAATGGAAAAAAGCTTCAAAAATTTTCTTCTCAGAAACCACAGGGCCCAGAGCTGAGATATTTGGCATGTAGCAACGGCAAGTGGTCACCTACATAATTCCTGCCAATCATGCCCCTGGGGTCCAAATTGGCCACACCCCAGGGCCCCTTAGCTCCCATAGACTCCTAATGGAACAAAAAGCTTCAAAATTCTTCTTCTCTGAAACCACTGGGCCCAGAGCTTAGGTATTAAGCATGTAGCAACGGCCAGTGGTCACCTACATAATTCCTGCCAATCATGCCCCTGGGTTCCAAATGGGGGACGCCCCGGGGCCCCTTCGCTCCCATAGACTCATAATGGAACAAAAAGCTTCAAAAATCTTCTTTTCAGTAACCACAAGGCCCAGAGCTTAGATATTAAGCATGTAGCAACGGCAAGTGGTCACCTACATAATTCCTGCCAATCATGCCCCTGGGGTCCAAACGGGCCACGCCTCGGGGGGCCCTTTAGCTCCTATAGACTCATAATGGAAAAAAGCTTCAAAAATCTTCTTCTCTGAAACCACAGGGCCCAGAGCTGAGATATTTGGCATGTAGCAACTGCAAGTGGTCACCTACATAATTCCTGCCAATAATGCCCCTGGGATCCAAATTGGCCACACCCCGGGCCCCTTAGCTCCTATAGACTCATAATGGAAAAAAAGCTTCAAAAATCTTCTTCTCTGAAACTACAGTGCCCAGAGCTTAGATATTTAGCATGTAGCAACGGCAAGTGGTCACCTACATAATTCCTGCCAATCATGCCCCTGGGGTCCAAACGGGCCACGCCCCGGGGCCCCTTAGCTCCCATAGACTCTTTATTGAAAAAAGCTTCAAAATTCTTCTTCTCTGAAACCACAGGGCCAAGAGCTGTGATATTTGGCAAGTAGCAACGGCAAGTGGTAACCTACATAATTCCTGCCAATCATGCCCCTGGGGTCCAAATTGGCCACAGTCGGGGCCCCTTAGCTCCTATAGACTCGTAATGGAAAAAAGCTTCAAAAATCTTCTTCTCTGAAACCACTGGGCCCAGAGCTTAGATATTTAGCATGTAGCAACTGCCGGTGGTCACCTACATAATTCCTGCCAATCATGCCCCTGGGTTCCAAATGGGCGACGCCCCGGGGCCCCTTCGCTCCCATAGACTCCTAATGGAACAAAAAGCTTCAAAAATCTTCTTCTCGGAAACCACAGGGCCCAGAGCTTAGATATTTAGCATGTAGCAAAGGCAAGTGGTCACCTACATAATTCCTGTCAATCATGCCCCTGGGGTCCAAACGGGCCACACCCCGGGGCCCTTTAGCTCCTATAGACTCATAATGGAAAAAAGCTTCAAACATCTTCTTCTCTGAAACCACAGGGCCCAGAGCTGAGATATTTGGCATGTAGCAAGGGCAAGTGGTCACCTACATAAATGCTGCCAATCATGCCCCTAGGGTCCAAATGGGCCACGCCCCAGGGCCCTTTAGCTCCTATAGACTCATAATGGAAAAAAGCTTCAAAAATCTTCTTCTCTGAAACCACAGGGCACAGAGCTGAGGTATTTGGCATGTAGCAACGGCAAGTGGTCACCTACATAAATCCTGCCAATCATGCCCCTAGGGTCCAAATGGGCCATGCCCCGGGGCCCTTTAGCTCCTATAGACTCATAATGGAAAAAATCTTCAAAAATCATCTTCTCTGAAACCACAGGGCCCAGAGCTGAGGTATTTGGTATGTAGCAACGGCAAGTGGTCACCTACATAAATCCTGCCAATCATGCCCCTAGGGTCAAAATGGGCCACGCCCCGGGGCCCCTTAGCTCCCATAGACTCATAATTGAAAAAAAAAGCTTCAAAAATCTTCTTCTCTGAAACCACAGGGCCCAGAGTTTAAGATATTTAGCATGTAGCAACGACAATTGGTCACCTACATAATTCCTGCCAATTATGCCCCTGGGTGCCAAATGGGCCACGCGCCGGGGCCCCTTTGCTCCCATAGACTCATTATGGAAAAAAGCTTAAAAAATCTTCTTCTCTGAAACCACAGCGCCCAAAGCTAAGATATTAAGCACTTAGCAACGGCAAGTGGCCACCTACATAATTCCTGCCAATCATGCCCCTGGGGTCCAAAAGGGCCACGCCCCGGGGGCCCTTAGCTCCTATAGACTCATAATGGAGAAAAAAAGCTTCAAAAATCTTCTTCTCTGAAAGCACAGGGCCCAGAGCTTAGATATTTAGCATGTAGCAATGGCAAGTGGTCACCTACATAAATCCTGCCAATCATGCCCGTGGGGTCCAAATGGGCCACGCCCCGGGGCCCCTTAGCTCCCATAGACTCATAATGGAAAAAAGCTTCCAAAATCTTCTTCTCTGAAACCACAGGGCCCAGAGCTTAGATATTTAGCATAGCAATGACAAGTGGTCACCTACATAAATCCTGCCAATCATGCCCCTGGTGATCAAATGGGCCTTACCCTGGGACCCCCTTAGCTCCCATAGACTCATAATGGAAAAAAAACCTTCAAAAATCTTCTTCTCTGAAGCCACAGCGCCAAGAGCTTAGATATTTAGCATGTAGCAACGAAAAGTGGTCACCTTCATATTTCCTGCCCCTAAGTTCCAAATGGTCCATGCGCCAGGGCCCTGTAGCTCCCATAGACTCATAATGGAAAAAAGCTTCAAAAATCTTCCTCTCAGAAACTGTGAAGCACAGAACTTAGATATTTAGTATCTAGCAACATAAAATAGCCAGCTACATAAATCCTGCTAACCCTGCCCCTGGGGTCAAAATTGGCCTCGCCCGAGCTCATCGCCTCCAATAGACTTATAATGGAAAAAAACTTAAAAAATCTTCTTCTATGAAATCATAAGGCCCAGAGCTTAGATTTTTAGTATGTAGCAATGTCAAGTGGCCACCTACATAAATCCCGCCAGTTATGCCCCTGGGATCCAAATTGGCCCCACCCCAGGGCTCTTTAGCTTCCATAGACTAACAATTGGAGAAACTTCAAAAATCTTCTTCTCTGAAACCACAGGGCCCTTATGATGAAAAAAAAAAAAAAGCAACTTAAAATGGGGAAAAAAATCTTAAAAAATCTTCTCTGAAACCATAAGTCCAAGAGCTTAGGTATTTAGCATGTAGCAATGTCAAGTGGTCGCCTACATGAATCCTGCCAATCATGCCCCTGGGGTCCAAATCCTGTGGCCCCTCAACTCCAACAAACTTATAATGGAAAAAGCTTCAAACATCTTCTTTGAAACCATGAAGTACAGGCCTTAGATATTTAGTATATAGCAAGACAAAATGCTTGCCTACGTAAATCCTGCCAACCGTGCCCTTTCGGGCAAAATTGGCCAAGCCCCAGGGCTCATTAGCTCCTATAGATTTATACTGGAAAAAACTTAAAAAAATCTTTTTCTCCAAAACCATAAGGCACAGATTTTGTTTGATTTGAGGTTTTACATTCCCGTCAACACTGTATAGGTCATTTTGGAGATGTCTCTTCCAATTTTGTGGGACTTTTACCAGACTTTGAGATGAAATTACATCTCAAGCCCTGTCGCCCAATGAAACCAGTAGGGTTTATAAGCATGAACACCGCTTTTCCTGAGCTTAGATATTTAGTATATAGCAATGTCAAGTGGTCACCTACACTAATGATTTTCTGGTACACAGGTGAGCGATATAGGGCCATTGGGCCCTCTTGTTCTTATTTCTGCTCAAAAACATAAATTGTAGGTACTCGTGAGAACCGCCTCGCCGAGATGGCCACAGTCAATAATGTTTTGAGGAGAAATAAGAAAAAATATCACAATGTTTCAACTAAAACGTTTCATTTTTCTGTGGTAAAATTTATAATGTATTTGTATAAGGGTATTTTCGTAATGATGAATACAGTATAATAAGTAGTTTGATTGGTTGATACTCAGAAATGGGTGCGAAATAAATGAATTCATTCAGCAGGATATGTGTTAAATTATCAAAGCGTTAACAATAAGTTAATTAACAGCATTGTTAGTTTTGAACAAATGGGCCATGATCATTCACAGTGTCGTTAACCCTTTTTTGTACCATGTATAGCAGTAGTCCATTTCAAACTTTAGTAGTGTCAGTTTGTGTTTTTTTCTTCAAAATTTAAATCAAAATTCCTGAACTTTTTGCAAACAGTGTAGGCCCTGATCAGACGCCGCATGCTGCGGCGTCTGATCTGGGCCTGCGCTGTTTGCCAACTACCCGTTTTAGGGTTCCCGGTACTAAATGGGTAAATACAGTCACTGAGCTTTTTTCTTGCAGCAGTGAAAGGTAATCAACTGTTTTATTTTATGCCAAATTAATTACAAGCTTCTAGAAAGTAACAGATATTCCTAGATAGTCCTTAGCTGCACTTTAAGCCTCATTTAAAATTGGTCTATTTACCAGGTCATGTACAAGTGCTGCACATGTTATTTCAGTGTAATGATACATTTTAATCTAACCGGCCCCGATAGCTCAGTTGGTAGAGTGTCCGCTCCGGGGAACGGGAGGTCTCGGGTTCGATCCGGGGCCGCGACATACCAAAGTCGTTAAAAATGGTACTAGCTGCTCCTCGCTTGGCACTCAGATTTACGGGGTAGAGCTAGGACTGGTCGATCCAGTGTCAGGATAATGTGACTGGGTGTGGTATCATGTAATGTGTCTGGGACATGATACTTCAGTGAGGCAGCACTATAAACGTGAGCATTGAGCTCCCTGTCGCAACCAGACACCGTCGTGATATGACTGAAAAATTGTTGAAAGCGACGTTAAACCCGAATTCACACACACACACACACACACACACACATTTTAATCTAAATGCTGGAAAACTACTTGTCGAAGATCAAAGGCATTTAATTGATCATTATTCATATCTAGAAATAGGTGAGGATAATGATGATGATAAAGCGCGCTTACTGGTATGTGTACCTAAATCAGCAAAATATTTTGCATCACGAAAACACGCCTATATAATTTTGACCCCCTTGAACCCCTCTTTTATATTGTAAAACTGGGGTTTGCGGAGGTATACCTTATTTTTCTTATTTCTGCTCTAAAATATAGATTGTGGGTTCTCTTTAGAACCGCCTCGATGAGGCGGTTCTAATGAGTGCCCACAATCTATATTTTGAGCAGAAATAAGAAAAATATCACAGTTTTTCATCTTAAAATATTCATTTTTTGTCGATAAAGGTGGCCATGTATTTGTATAGGCCTGTTTGCGTAATGGTCAGCACAATCTGTTTTAAACATTGTTGTTGGGGTCCAAAGCAGAAACTATGTTAATTAATCAACCATGTTATATTCATCAAAAATGTGTAGATTATATATAAAATAAAAAGACCATAATTATAGACCCAATTTGAAAAAGTGGGGGCAATATTCGATTAGCCTTGTCCTTCTGTGATTCTGTAATTCTGTTATTCATCATAACTCAAAAACCGTTTGAGGTATTTTCATGAAACTTCATACAAATGTAAAGTACTATGTGACCATGTGCAGAGCGCATGAACCATAACCCTGGATTGCCTACTTTTGGAGTAATTGCCATTAGAACAATGAAAATTGTCAATGTAATTCCGTTATTCATGATAACTCAAAAACCATTTGAGGTATTTTCATGAAACTTCACACAAATGTAAAGCACTATGAGATGATACACAGAGGGCATGGACCATTACTCTGGATTGCCTTCCCTTGGAGTTATTGCCCTTTGAACATTGAAAAATGTCAATTTTAAACTTGTCCGCTCCATAACTCAAAAGCCGTAGGCCTATGTAAACAGTGCGGACCCAGATCAGACTGCTCCCAAAGGAACAGTCTGATCAGGATCTACACTGTTTGCTTTTCTGTCAGCACCTTTTGGACTCCTTGCTGGATCATGAAACAAAGTTGAAATTTAAGGAAAATTATAGCACAAACAATATTGCCTGCACATTTCATTTGCTGTCCTTGACACATTTCAAGGACATGATACCGTTGTAGTTAAAAATGTATATCTTGGGAGAAGTGGAAACTGCACTTCCATGTTTGCATCCAGGAGCAGGAGACAAAGTTTGATAAAATAGTTCCACTGCAATATACACGTTTTGCCATATTAAGCGTGATTTACAAATTGAGACAGCTAATAAAGCCCAGGGTGAGACAGCAGTGTGTGATAAAGAAATCATACACTGTCATACATAGAGAATCTTACATGAGTGTTCATGTATTATTGAATTTATTAAACGAGTTGAGTAAAAGGGATAAAATGCAAGGCTTTGCCGAGCATTTTATCCCTTTTCCTCATCGAGTTTAATAAATTTCCTGAACGAGTTTAGTAAATTCAATAATACATGAGCATGAATGCAAGATTCTATTTATCATATGACATCTAAAACGCATTTTATTCACGATTGTTTACAAAAATGTCAATATTCCGCCTATAGTAAACGCGACATCGTTAAAGAGGCCACACATGTAACGTTACGGGGCGTATCTAACTAATTTGCATATTTAATCCAATAGTGGATAATCGAATTTATTGCATGACGTTATTACAGTCTGAGACCCGACGTCATGTGATAAAAAGGGATATTCTTGCACACCAGACAAGGAAATCCGTGATTTTACCCTGGGATATAAATTTATGTTCTGACCCTGGTGTTCCGACCCCAAATCGAATATAATCATGTGTTTGATAAATGCACTGGATGATTACAAGCTCATGTGCGGCGTCATCATACGTGATGTCACTAAACATTCCTGTTGTGTCATCACAAAATGGCAGACATCGGTAACCGAAGTGACAGCAGCATTAAAAATTCGCAATAGAAATGGAAGGTATGCAAGAAAAAGAATCCAATATGGGTGTGAGGGTGGATAGAAAAATCCTTCCCTCTGGATCACTGTCCGGCATCACTCGGCAAGCCTCGTGATGCCGGACAGTGTCCCTCGGGACGGATTTTTCAATCCACCCCTCACACCCATATAAGATTCTTATATTCTTGCACACCAGACAAGGAAATCCGTGATTTTACCCTGGGATAGAAATTTATATTCTGACCCTGGTGTTCCGACCCCAAATCGAATATAATCCCGTGTTTGATAAATGCACTGGTTGATTACGACCTCATGTGTGGCGTCATCATGCGTGACGTCACAAAACATTCCTGTTTTGTCATCACAAAATGGCGGACGTTGGTAACCGAAGTGACAGCAGCATTAAAAATTCGCAATAGAAATGAAAGGTATGCAAGAAAAAGAATCCAATATGGGTGTGAGGGGTGGATAGAAAAATCCGTCCCTCGGGATCACTGTCCGGCATCACTCGGCAAGCCTAGTGATGCCGGACAGTGTCCCTCGGGACAGATTTTTCAATACACCCCTCACACCCATATAAGATTCTTATATTCTTGTCCCATGTGTGAGAAAAAAATATACAGCAGAACTTCAGTAGCTCAAACAGTGATGACTCATTTAACATGGGTGATTAACTTGCCCTTGATGCTCTACATGCTGGTTTTTGTTCTGAAATGCAGACATTTTGAAATATGTTTCTTAGTTTCCCTTATAAAGAGGGTTTGACATTCCACCAATTAACCCTTCTCTTGCTGAATATTCATTTAAGCCACACCCATTTCTGTCCATCATCCAATCAAATTACGTGATGTAATTTATTGCTACAAATTCATAAACTGAATGCCAAACAGTGTAGATCCTGATTAGATGGCTTCTTCAGAAGCCATCTGATCTGGATCTCCACTGTTTGCAAAGATAGGGGTTGTCGTGAACAGCAAGATAAGACTTCTTCAGAAGCCATCAGATCTGGATCTCCACTGTTGGCAAAGATAGGGGTTGTCGTGAACAGCAAGATAAGGGTTAAATTTCATATGCAACCTCTTTGACAACCTTGTTGGATTAGTCAATGCCACATGACCAAGATGGCTAACATGCCCAAATATCGTAAAAATTTAAAAAAATCTTCTTCTCCAGAAACACTTGGCCGATCACCTTAAAACTTGGTATGCAGAATTGGCTGACTGAATACTACAAAGATAACCCTGGGTTGATCTCGGCTTACTGTCCCCAAAGTTAGTTGTAGGGGACTACAGTAACAGGTTCGTCTGTTCTTGGTCTGTCCGTAGACACAATCTTGTCTCCTAAACTCCTCTTCCATTTTTCAAAGAATTTTGAGGAAACTTTCCAGTTATTGTTACCATGACCTGACAATGATCATAATTATTTTGTCAAGGTCTTGCTCGGCTGATTTTTACGACAGTTATGGGCCTTTCACTAGTTTTGAACAGTAAGTCTTGTCTCTGCCACTCCTCTTGCAGTTTTCAGTGGATTTTAGTGAAAGCTTCCAGTTATCATTCTCATGATTAATTGATTTGGTTTTTAAGGTAACCAGGGGCTAGAAGCACATTGTGGCTACCCTATTATTCCCATGATCTGAAGAGGATCATATTGTACCAAGGTCATGCTTGGTTGCTTTTTACCAGAGTTATGGCCCTTTGTCATTTTAATTATTTTATCAACAGAAGTTCTTGTCTCGGCAACTCTTTCTACAGTTTTCAAGGGATTTTGATGAAAGTTTTCAGCTATTGTTCCTATGACCTGAAGATAATTTTTGTTGAGGTCATGCTCGACTGATTTTTACCAGAGTTATGGCCCTTTGGCAATTTGTCAACAGTAAGTTTTGTCTCTGCAGCTCCTTTTGCAGTTTTCATTGGATTTTAGTGAAACGTTTCAGCCATTGTTCCCATGGCCTGAAGAGGGTCATATTTCTATGGTAAGGTCAAATGGTTCCTTGGTCTTTTCAATGGGGAAAATGTAGAACAATGCATTTTTAAAAAGATATTGTGGTTAATGACATCTATGAATACCAAAAGTCTGGGTCATTCAAAGACTATCAGCCAATCAAATTGCTGGATACAATGCATTTGTTTGAATACAAACAGAATGATAAACTGTTGATCCCGATCAGATTGCGCTCTGATCAGGAGCTTTATTGTTGCAAAGGTAGGGGTTATCTAGTTTCAGAACGACATTGGTTAAATTATTTCAGTCGTGTTCTGGTTGCCCCACCCCCCTCAGAGGCATCTAGAATGGTTGAGCCAGCACCACTGAAGCAGCCAACTCCTAAGGCTCGTACTCCAACCCCTGCTGTATCACCAACTGATCAGTTCAACCAGGCAATGAAGGACTTCCTTACAAAGATGGCTGCTGCTCAGAACAGAAGTATGTACTAATCCCTTGCCCTTTCTTCCTTTCTTAACCCATTGGATGTGGGAAACCCCTAAAGGGGTAACTTGGCAAACAGGGCAGGCCCAAATCAGACGCCGCAGAATGCGGCGTCTGATCAGGTCCTGCACTATTTGCTAACAGAATTTTCCATCAAAAATAGAATAAAATTGAAAAAAAATAGGCCTGACACCCCTTATATGAGATGGACTTGTCTGACATAGCAGTGGAATCTTCCACTAGTATACAAGTGGTTAAACAACAAAACTCTCAAACCACAATACAATCCAACTTGTACCTAAGGGATGATCAAAATGGGTTGCTTGCTTAAGTCAGACAGACTCTTGATATAATGTGTTCATACAATTCACAAACTGCGCTGATCAGATGCAAAAATATGGTTTGTCATGTTCAGGTTAAAAGGTTTGTATGATTTAGTAAACAGAATTTCATACTTTCCACCAAACAAATTACTAGATATTATGTATTGGTACAATTCACATTCTGCATGACAGTGTAGATCTTGATCAGATAACTTCTTCAGAATCCATCTCATTATGTGAACAAGTCCGTGAAATGAACATCCCCCCTAAACCCCACTTTATATAGAGAAAACTGGGGTTTATGGGGGTAGACATTATTTTTTTCATATTTCTGCTCCAAGACATAGGTTGTGGGTACTCGTTAGAACCGCCTCAGTGAGGCAGTTCTAAAGAGCACCCGCAACCTATGTTTGTGGTATAAATAAGTAAAATATCACGAATTTTCATCAGAAAAGTAGCCATTTTGGAGACGTAAAAAATGCACTATTTCAAAAGGGTGTGTTATCATAATGATGAGGATCTACACTGTTTTCAAAAATAGGGTTCGTCATGTTCAGGTTAAGTTTTATATGATTTAACAAATAGAATTTAAAGAAAATTATATAAGCACATACCAGAAAATTGTTTAATCAGTATTGAACCAGTTAAAGAAAACGGTTGCACCAGCACTCTCATTGCTTTGACTGAGATCTTTCTGCTCAATTACAAGCTGTAATGTGGTGAATCAAATTTTTGATGCTCTGGTTTGTAATGACAGCGGGAAGATAACGCTTGATTGGAAAATATTTACAGATATCTTACTGTATGTAATAGGCAGTGTTTTTGAGAAGTAATACTGTGTCTCAAGGCCAATGAAATCTGATGTCAGTGGAAAACAGTTAAAAAATGTAACACACTGCTAAGAGTTGCAGTTTTTATTTCGGTAGTTAATCAAAGTTCTGGCAGCACTGGTGTGTTAACCCACCCCTAAAGGGGTACCTTGTCAAACAGTGCATGCCCTGACCAGGCCCTGCACTATTTGCTAACAGAATTTTCCATCAAAAAAAAGAATAAAAACAAAAAAATAGGCCTGACACCCCTCAAATTACAAATGGACTTGTCGAACATATAGCAATAGAAGAGTCCACTAGTATACAATTGGTTAATTATTTTTGAAAGTAGGCTAGTAAAAAAGTTGCCATGAACATGGACTTAAAACTGGCATCTGTGGGTATTTTCATTGCACTTTGTCTTATTAAGCAGTACACACAGTACCCTGATAAGACACTAGTGTTCTGCGACATCTGATCTGGGCCTGCACTGTTTGCCAGGCTATCTGTTTTGGAGTGTCTGGTACAAAGTGGGTTGAACTATCTGCAATGTTCCATTGATAGACATTCAATCCAGAAATGGAGACCTGTTAACAGGAAAGGATATGTTTGATGTGGTGCAGTGGTAAAGTATCGGACTCGGGATCGAGAGGTACCTGGTTCGATCCCCACAAGCGGCAAGTTTTGTTTCCTTGAGCAAGAGACTTTATCCACATTGCGTAGTACTGGTTTCTTCCCAGGAAAAGAGGGCCACATGGAAGATTAGTACTAGTTTACTAAATGTGTTACCCTCTATAAATAAGGTTGATTATTATTATTATTATTGTTATGATGATGTGCATGTGTCTTTTTATACCCCACCACAAGATAGTGGCGGGGTATTATGATATACCCTCCGGTGTCCATCCGTCCGTATGTTCTTACAAAATGGGTTTATGTGGCTTCTTTTAGGTACAGAAGGGTTTTGTGTGGCAAAATGGGTTTGTGTGGCTAGCCTCACAAACCCATTTTTCTGTTAGTACAGAGGGGTTCAGGGGGACTAGAAAAATCAAATAAAAAAAAAAGACACATAAATTTATGTCCATCACCTTGGACATCCTTGGACATGGATGTCCAGGATTATGAGGCTAAACTTTGAGATTATGGGGCTGAGCCACATAAATTTAACTGGCTGTCCTGGGGCTGAATGCTGCAGTAGGAAAAAGTCCCTCTATGTGAGGAGCTAGACTCATAAGATGTATCAGTGCACTATAAAGAAAGTTCTGTTCTACCTTTAGAGGGCTAGATATCACAACCTCTGGTAGCCACATAAGTTTAGACAAAGACGGTTTCGTACAGACAGCCTTTATGTGGCTGATGTCCAAAGTTTGTGTGGCTAGCCACATTAGATGTACAGATTTGTGTGTCTTATAGCCACATAAACCGTTAGCCACATAAAAATTTTAGCCCCATAAAATATGGACAGGTGCAGCCACACAAACCCAAAATGTGGGTCCGTCCGTCCGTCCGTCCGTCCGCACCATTTCCGATCGATAACTTGAGTAATTTTTAACGAATTTTTTTCAAATTTTGCATACATGTATATATCGGGAATGAGTGGTATGGGATTGTTAATGGGCAAAATCCGTTAACATTTGACAGAGTTATGGCCCTTTTTAGTTCAAAATAAGGGGTTTTGGGGCGTTTCCGATTAATAACTTGAATATTTTTTCACGGATTTTCTTCAAATTTTGTATACACATTGGCATTGGGTATGAGTGGTTTGGGATTGTAAATGGGCAAAATACATTAACATTTAACGGAATTATGGTCGTTAAAAATTCCGATTAAATGGTTTTTGGGGACTTATTCCTTTACTATATGGAATATTTGGATGAAACTGCACTGATGTATAAACGACCATAATAAGCAGGTTTTGTGTTGTGAATACACAAAATGCGTTAACATTTAACGAAAAATTGGTCGTTAACAATTCCCATTAAATAGTTTCTGCGCATTTATTCCTTTAATTTATGAAATATATTGATTATCACTGCCAGTGTAGTGGTTAGAGTGCTGGACTACAAATCCTATTGTTGACTATGAATCTGAGGGGGCGTGAGTTCAAATCTTCGTTGAGGAATGGAAATTTTTTTTTTTTTTCGTTTTTTCTTTTTTTTTTGTGTGTTCTTTTTTCTTTTTTCTTTTTCTTTCTTTTTCATTTTGGCAATGAATTTATTTATTTTTTTTTATTTTTTTTAATTTTCCTCATTTTTGGTTTTTCATTCCTTTTTTTTCCCTTTTTTTTTTTCACCCTTTTCTTCTTTTTGTAATACCCCATCACACGATAGTGCTGGGATATTACAATATACCCTCCGGTGTCTGTCCGTCCGTCCGTCCCCACCATTTCCAACCAATAACTGGATTAATTTGTGCTATGAATCTGAGGGGCGTGAGTTCAAACCCCCGTGGAGGAATGGAATTTTCTTTTTTTCTTTCCTTTTTTTCTCGTTTTTTCTTTTCTTTTTTTTCCGTTTATTTTTCTTTTCTTTCTTTTTGCAATGATTTTTTTTTTTTTCGTTTTTTTTTTCTCATTTTTTGTTTTTCATTCCTTTTTTTTACCTTTTTTTTTTTTCCTTTTCTTCTTTTTGTTATACCCC
Source organism: Lucinisca nassula (assembly GCA_963580285.1). NCBI lineage: Eukaryota > Metazoa > Mollusca > Bivalvia > Lucinida > Lucinidae > Lucinisca > Lucinisca nassula. Next base: position 135,957,813 of record OY757022.1, read on the forward strand.
ATTACACGATAGTGCTGGGATATTATAATATACCCTCCGGTGTCTGTCCGTCCGTCCGTCTGTCCGGGCGGATGATAGGACACTAGTTGGGTAGGCCTTTCTTGGGTACTTGCCGTTTATTCCGTTGTTGTCCAAGTAAAGTAGCCAGTAGCCTGTTGGGTATTTTGTCGCTTGTTGGGTAATTTTGAATGGGAAATATAACATGGAGGTACCCAACAAATGTCCTCTCGTAAACACGTCCGTCCGTCCGTCCATCCCCACCATTTCCGACCGATAACTTGATTAATTTTTCACATTTTTTTTTTCAAATTGTGCCTACATGTTTATATCGGGAATGACTTTTTTTCTTTTCTTCATTTTGTTATACCCCATCACACGATAGTGCTGGGGTATTATAATATACCCTCCGGTGTCTGTCCGTTCGTCCGTCCATCCACACCATTTCCGACCGATAACTTGATTAATTTCTCACAATTTTTTTTTGGAGTTTGCGATCAATAACTTAAGAATCTTTTCATGGATTTTCTTCAAATTTTAAAACACTAAAGGACACATATTATTGCCAAGGACAGTCACTCTGCTTTTCTGGTTATTGTATTATCTGCCCTTTTGATATACATGTATGTAGTTCCTTTACTATATTGAATGCCTTAGTGAAGTTTTACAGATAACTATAACACTTAAAAGTACCACTATTATGGGCAAGGCTATAACCATATTATCTTGCAGTGGTGGGGTATCATGCAGTGTTAGCGTGCTTTTATTGACAATTGTTTTACAGCAGCACTGAAACAAAGAAGAGTTGAATATCATCTTATTTCATTTTAATTTATTAACCCTTGTCCTGCTGAATATTCCAATATGCCACACCCACTACTGAATATCAACCAATCAGATTACTTGATGCAAATTGTTGCAACAAATTCACACTCTGAATGACAAACAATGTAGATCCTGATCAGATGGCTTCTTCAGAAGCCATCTGATCTGGATCTACATTGTTTGAAAGGTAAGGCATATCCGGGCTCAGCAGGACTAGGGTTAAACAGTACACAAAACACTTTACCAAATGGAATCTTTCACCTCAAAAATAGCAGGAGTTCATTTCAAAATTTAGGTGTATCAGATTGTGTGTTCTTCAAAATTAATTTGGCAAATGGCTAAACTTTTTGCAAACAGTGAAGGCGCTGATCAGACGCCGCGTTCTGCGGCAGCTGATCTGGGCATGCACTGTTTGCCAATTACCCATTTTAGGGTTTCTGGTACAAACAGAGTTAATTTATACATAGTTTAGCTTTATTAGTCAAGGATGATCACATGGAAACCAACACTGAAGCCTTCCAGTATTGATTGACAAACAGTCGTTCCAGTGACAGACACTATATCTGGTCCTAGTTGCTCAACTAGTTCATTAGTAGTCATTACTCTGGCATTCTTGCTGGAAAAATGTGAGAAGGTTTTGCATTTGCTAAAGTAACTTACATTTGCAAGAGCAACTCACTTTTTTTCACAAAAAAAACCTATATGACATATCAGTCAGTTGTAAAAGTGGTAAATATTGACATCCCATCATTTTAACAAGTCCATGTAATGAACACCCCTCTAAACTCCACTTTATATAGAGAAAACTAGGGATAACAAGAGTATACATTATCTTTCTTGTTTCTGCTACAAGACATAGATTGTGGGTACTCGATAGAACCGCTTCAATGAGGAGGTTCTAATGAGCACCTACAATCTATGTTTGGAGTACAACTTAGAAATATATATCACATTTTCAATAAAATGTTACCAATTTGGAGATATGAAATAATACACAAAGTTGCACGGGTGTGTTATCGTAATCCTAAGTTTGGAACAATCAGACCCAGGTTAATCTTTCTTCATATTACTACCATTCCAGTTGCCCATGCTGAAGGGAAGGAGAAGGAACGGTTAGATAAGGACACAGAAGGTTTCCTACATCAAAATATCAAAGATATCAAACAGTCACAGGTAAGAGATATTGTGTGTGTGCATGTGTATATATGCACGAATGGGTGTATGTGTGTTTCAGTTGGTCTATGAATGTCTGTCTGTCTGTCTGTCTGCTACTAGGATGGAATTATGCTCTAACAACTGTGGAAAATAGTCAACTCCCTGACATTTTGGCAGAGATTGGTTATAAAGCTATAAGCTATGCATAATCTAAAGGTACCACAATAATCCTAAGTTTTGGGACAGACAGGTCTAAGCAAACAGTGCAGACAGAGATCAGATTGCTTCTGATCAGGGTCTACACTTTGCCATTCCGACTGCACCTTTATGTGATTTATTCCTATAAATTGGCCCCTTCCCATCAGGGCTTGAAGAAGTAGATTGGGTAGATTGGGCTGCATTTTGCTTCCACACAGAGCTGAAACTGACCACACATGATTATTGGTAAATGGCTTAGAAGGACTCAGTCTGCCCAGGTAAAGTGGTGGGAGTCAGACCACCCAGTGCATATATCTCGTTTGGTTTGGTTTCAGGGCTGCAGGGCTTGAGATGTCATTTCACCGCAATGTCTGGTATAAGTCAAACAAAATTGGAAGCAACATCTCCAAAATGACCTAAATAGTGTTGATGGGTATATTAATCATCAACTCAAACAAATTATCTATAAATTCACCAATTAAATGACAGTGATAATCTAGGTCAGATGGTTTCTCACGTGGTCTGAATTTACACTGTTTGCAAGGTTAGATCATAGGTTCAGCAGACCTAACTACAGACCTTTTAAAAAGTCAAGTTTACAAGACCTAAAACTGGGGTGGTTGTGAATATGATGTTTATTGATACACTTTTCATTGGATATGACAGTTTTTTAGATGAAGCCAGTTTTGTTTATGGATGTTCTGAAAAAAAGGTAATCCTTTGGAAGCGAGGACTTAACACATATTTTATAGCATCAGAAAGAGCAATGTGGTTGGGCCACAAGTTCTCACAACATTAGTTACGACCCTTCCCCTGAAGGACAGAATTGAAAATTATAGATAGCACAAGATTTTCTGGACCAGACTAGCTTGTTTTGGCCAGTTAGGCCTCATTAGTGACCCTCAAATATTTCCAAATTCTGCAGTTAAATCAATGATTCCAAAGGACAAGAAAATTTTAGCCACACTATGATATAGAGGATATTTGATTTTTTCAGTGTAAGATCGAATTTTATTTCATCGAATGAAGACAAAAACTGTTATTTTCATGAGTGGCGTAGCCACCAGTGAAAATAGCAGTTTTAGTGTTCATGAGTGAAATAAAATTTGATCTTGCACTGAAAAAAATCAAATTTTCTGATTCTTATATGCTTCAAAAGGCAATATTTAGCGTCTTTAATGATGTCGCTCACATTCAGAGAAAATTATCTTTGTTCCTGTTCTTTTCGCGTCAATTTAGTGGTGTCCATCGTGTTTAGTGGGTATACTATTGAGTGTAAACTGAAAGTTTGCACCTGAAAAATGGCCTGGGATGGTATTATTATGAATGATTAATGAAATAATTGAGAGAGTAGTTTTCCAAAGAAGTTGCTGGCAAGTCTAACGTCGCGCGACAAAAGACGTGACGTCAGCGTTATAAATGATGTCATTAACGTCCCCGTCACACATGAACGGGCTATGCGTCAATTAGAACACATTTCAGTATTGTTCAGTTATCTGAAAAAGATAAAATTGAAATTAGAGTTAGATTTGAAGAAAAAAGTAGTCCCAAACAGTGAAAAATAAAAAATCGTATTTTCACTGTTTGAAACAGTGAAAATATCGATTTATATTTCACTGATAAATCTCTATCATTCATTGAAAAGCATGTAAGAAATAGCAAGACTGTCATGTCATCAGGTTAACAAGTCCTTGAAATGAACATCAATGTTAACCCTTTTTGTACCAGATATAATCTTCCTCCTTATGTGTAACAGGAGTCCATTTCGAAATTTAGGGGTGTCAGATTGCATTTTCTTCCAAATTAATTTTTGAAAATGGCTTAAAATTTTGCAAACTGTGTAGATGCTGATCAGATACCGCATTCTGCTGCATCTGATCTGGGTCTGCAATGTTTGTCAATTACCCATTTTAAGGTTTCTGCCTTTCTGGTACAAAAAGGGTTAACCCAACTTAATAAAGAGAGAAAATGAGGTGTATACAGGTCTAAACTACTTTCATAATTTTTGTTCTGAAGATAGATTGTAGGTACTCATTAGAACTGCTTCACTGAGGCAATTCTATTGAGCACCAACACAGTCAATGTGTGGATAAGAAAAATAAAAATATCAAAACTTTTCATCTGAAAAAAATGGTAGTTTTAGAGATGTGAAAGATGCCATTTTAACGCTATTAACCCTTATCTTGCTGAATATTCATTTAATCCACACCCATTTCTGTCTATCAACCAATCAAAATACTTGATGTTATTTATTGCTACAAATTCATAAACTGAATGCCAAACAGTGTAGATCCTGATCAGATGGCTTCTTCAGAAGCCATCTGATCTGGATCTACACTGTTTGCAAAGATAGGGGTTGTCGTGAACAGCAAGATAAGGGTTAAATGTGTTAGTGTAATGCTTACGTTTATTTTTACAGATTGAGTTATTTGGTCGCAAGTTTGAGCCTGGAGAGTTTGACAGAATGTCACCACGGGAACAGCAGAATAAGAGTGATCAAATGATGAATCTAATACAGAAATGGCGTGAGGAGAGACGAGCCGAGGAACTGAAGCAAGGAAGGAGATAGCACTAATATACATAAACACAGGGTAGAATGAGCTGGGTGGTAGAAATGTTTCCATGGTAACGGCAGAATAAGATAATCAGACAGAAGTGGTTGGACATGTAAAATATTGTGGTCGATCATCAGCTTAATGTGCAAGTAAACGATGATAGATCAAACATCTGTGAATGAAACTGAAATATATACAGGTTTCTTCTCAATTCAATGGTTCAGGATGTATTGGAACAGAAAGTTTGTTGGCACAATGTACAGATTATATAGAAAAATGACCATAAATGGTCATTTTTCTATATGATCTATAGAATTTGAGTTGACTATAATAAGAGCTGTAGTGAGCCAAAAATGTCTCTGAATCATAGCCATTATATTAAATTAACTATGTTCCATACAAGTTTAATTAAGAAATAGATCAGCTGTAACTGTGATTTGTTGAGTAATAAATCACAGTTTGGAGGTCAGTTGTAAAATAGATCAAATCACAAGCACATAGCATGTGTGATTTGTCTACTTACAACTGTCAGACCAACAAACTGTGATTTATAACTCAACAAATCAAAGACTACAGTTGATCTATTTTGATTCTAACAGGCTGAAAATCGGCAATAATGTTGTTTTTCCTTCACATTCTCACAATTTTTCTCCATTGTTAAAAGAAATCCCGAAAAAGAATTGACTGTAACACATGCTTCTATGTCCTTTTGTAACGTTTTCGGTGCGTGAAAGTGAGGTTACATCACCTAATGGCAAAAAATCTACGAGTGACATTATAAATTGGCAGCTTTTAATGACGTCACACGTCATGCTCTTCCACGCTGCAATTTGTTGCATAATAAAACACAGTTCCTTCCCATTGCCATTATAGGTGCGCTGTGTTAGAATCAATCACTGAAAACCCTTATCGGTTGTTTAATCATTTGCCTTGTATATACAGTCTAACTTTAATGGCTTGAGCACCTTTGGGACCTCGAATATCTGTTCGAGACGGGTAGTTAAAGCCACTGAGGTTACTCTCAGGAGGCATAACGAGATACTTTTAGTCATTTTTTCGGTGTTCTATAATGAAAATGTATGCTGTGTGTACTCATTAGAATCACCTCATCGAGGCGATTCTAATGAGTACACACAGCATACATTTGCAAGATAAAAGACTAAAATCTTCTTTATAATTATCGTCCACTATTTCTTATGTAGAGGATTTCGCTGGGGCTCAAGAATAGGTTTGACACATCCATGGTAAATGAGCCATCGGTGTTCGAGCCATCGAAGTTCTACTGTAATAATCAAGTAAATTGATCTATCAGCAAACTAAGGTCAGACTAAAGTTTTCATACAAGAATGGTGTGAGGACTAGCAAGCTGAGAAACTACAGGGAATAAGGTATAATAAAAAATGACATCAATATTGGGTCGGTTTCAGCTCTGCGTGTAAGCATCATGCAGCCCATCTATTTCTTCCAGCCCCGATGGGCGGGGGCTTCCTTTTACCTTCTTATTGCATGGGTGAAAGCTTTCAGGATTATTCCTGATTTCAGGATTTTGAGACTTTCTGTCCCTATATAACGCATAGACAAAATTGCCCTTTCAGGATTTTGAAACCTGCATTTCAGGGTTTTTTTCTACTTTCACCCATGTTATGGTCATTTCACCACTACTTCTCCCATCTTAGAACTTTTGACACATGCATCCATGTAAGGCGGGGGTTTACAAGATGACAAACAGTGTAGATCCTGATGAGATGGCTCATTATGAGCCATCTCATCAGGGTCTGCACTGTTTGCATAAATATGTACTTGTTTATGTCAAAGGTTAGTCATTTCACCACGTCCCTTCAAACAGTTTTGTTTTATTACTGTGATGATATTTGTTATATTTATATTATTTATCATGTCATTTATTTTTGATAGAATAAACTTTTAAACAGACTGTCCTTTGTTATCTCATAATCTACCTTTGGTCCAGTTGTTCAAAGCATTGGTACTTTAACAAGCTCATTGGTTGCCAAATTGCTAAATGTTCTAACAAGCTTACTAACTGATACTTTGGTATCCTCAGTGTATGAGCTATAGAAAAAACATCAACCTTTTAACAATATGTTAAAATACTGTTGTACCATCATTGCCTTTGAGCAACGGGATCAAGGGCCAGTTGTTCAAAACATTGTTAACCTAATGAGCTCAATACTGGTCAACTGTTCTGGAAAATGTATATCTAATACACTGGTATATTTCCTTAAAAAAAGTGTATTAAATGATCAAAGTTTATATGATGCATTAACTAATAACATCGTTAATTTTGAACAACTGGCCCCATTTGGTTGTCATGCATCCTACAGTATACAGTAGAACTTCGATGGCTTGAACACCGATGGCTCGTTTACCATGGCTGAGTCGAACCCGTTCTTGAGTCCATAGGGAATTTCTGTACATAAGAAATAGGGAGTGTAAAAATTAAGATATTTTCGTCTTTTATCTTGCAAATATATGCTGTGTGTACTCATTAGAATCGCCTCGATGAGGCGATTCTAATGAGTACACACAGCATACATTTTTCATTATAGAACACAGAAAAAGATGTCCTGAAGTATGTCGTTATGACTCCTGGCATTAGCCCTCAGTGGCTCGAACTACCCCTGTCTCGAACAGATTTTCATGGTCCCAAAGGTGTTCGAGCCATTGAAGTTCAACTGTATTTTAAGCTCCCCAGAGCCGAAGGCTCCAGGGGAGCTTATAGTATAGGCAGTGCTCCGTTGTTGTCTGCTATGTCAACATTTTGAAACATCTCTGAAACCACCGGACTGTATGAAGTCACATGTCATATGGAACATCCAAGGGATGGGGAGAGAAAGTTTGTTTGTGTGGTCCAGGTCATATGACCAAAGTGGCCGCCATGCATTTATTTGGTAAAAACCTTCAAATATCTTCTTATCAGGAAGAAATGACCGATGGCTGTGAAATTTGGTATGCAGTATCGGGGACACTGGCCCTACCTATTTCATGTCAAGGTCATATTTGGTCACTTAGACATTTATATGGAAAAAAAGGCAAAACTTTTGATTTTTTGATTTTTTTGTAGCCTGTGGCATAAGAATTGATATATACAATCAGCTGAATGGAAGCTTGTCTATTCCAAAGTCAAGGTCGTCTACTGACCTTTGTTCAGGTTTACTCAGATTCATTAGTTTTATCTCCATATCCACTAAAACTGCTGGGCTAATTGAAACCATATTACATGTGGAACCTCCATGGGGTGGGGGATTAAAAATTTGTTATTGACAGAGATGGCGGCAATGCCCATATATGATAAAAACCTTTAAAAATCTTCTTATCGGGAACCAAATGGCCAACGGCCTTTAAACTAGGGATGCAGCATTGGTGACTCAGACCCCACCAAATTTATTCAAATGATGACCTTTGACTGACATTGACCTATTTCACCTCAAAGTAAAATTTGGTAACTTAAGTCATTTATATGGAAAAGGGCAAACTTTTGGATTTTTTTCTGATTCTTTTCTAGCCTGTGGCATCAGAATTGATGTTAACAATCAGTTGAATGGAAGCTTAATCAGTTCCAAAGGTCATGATCATGACCTTTGGTTGACCTTGACCGTCAATACATCAAAGTCATATTTTGTCACGTAGATGTTTGTATGGAAGAAAGGTAAAACTGTTGATTTTTGTTGCGCCTTCTATTAGCATGGCACGATATAGGCGCCCGGTTTTTGTCTGTTCATCCGTGTGTCCGTTCGTTCGTCCGTCCGTTCGTTCGTCCGTCCGTCCGTTCATCAAGGCGACAACATTTGCGACCACACTAGCGTTCACCCTAATGGTAAAGTTTATTTCTCAAGAACAATAAGAGCTTCATTAATGATACTTGGTACAAACTTGTGTCTGGGGATGACAACTTACATGCAAGCATCCCTATTTGACCTTGACCTACATTTTATGGTTCACTGACTTTGTAAAATATTGCGACCACCCTAGCGTTCACCCTAATGGTCAAGTTTATTTCTCAAGAACTATAAGAGCTTCATTAATGGTACTTGATACAAACTTGTATCTCCGGACGGCAACTTATATGCAAGCATCCATATTTGATCTTGAGGTACATTTCATGGTTCACTGACTTTGTAAAATATTGCAACCATCCCTAGCATTCACCCTCATGGTCAAGTTTATTTCTCAAGAACTATAAGAGCTTCATTAATGATATTTGGTACAAACTTGAATCTGGGGATGGCAACTTAAATGCAAGCATCCATATTTGACCTTAACCTAAATTTCATGTTTTACTGACTTTGTAAAATATTGCGACCACCCTAGCATTCACCCTCATGGTCAAGTTTATTTCTCAAGAACTATAAGATCTTCATTAATGATACTTGGTACAAATTTGTATCTCGGGATGGCAACTTAAATGCAAGCATCCATATTTGACCTTGACCTACATTTGATGGTTCACTGACTTTGTAAAATATTGCAAACACCCTAGCGTTCACCCTAATGGTTAAGTTCATTTCTCAAGAATTATTACAGCTTAATTAATGATACTTAGTACAAGCTTGCATTCAAGAATGGCAACTTTTATGCAAGTGTCTATGTTTGACCTTGGCCTAGATGTCATGGTTGGGTGACTTTGCACCCCCACAGGCGCGATATAGCCTTCGGCGGAATTCTTGTTCTTATTTTGTTGTAGCCGGTGGCATCATAATTGGTATTCCTAGCAGTAAGTTTTGCACAGTTGGTGACCTTTGGTTGACCTACATGTATTTTATGTCAAGGTCGTATTTGTTAAGTTTGGCATTTCTAATGGTGAAAAATGCAAAACAGCAAAGCCTCGCATTTTATCCCTTTTCCTCAACTGGTTTAATAAATTCAATAATACATGAGTACTCTTGTAAGATCCTCTATGTGTCTCATAAGAAACACATTATCATGTTGACAAGTCTGTGTAATGAACAATTTGACCACTAACGAGCTCGATAAGCTAATGATGCATTGAACAACTGGCCCCAGGTTAGCAGTTTTGCCATTTTGTTGAACAGTAACCATCCCTTCCGCTTGTGACGTTTTCATTATGGTGAAGATGTTTTATGTTGGTGTTTCTTTCACTTTGTTGTCGTTAAATGAAGGTGTTCATTTACTTCTATTTTAGCTGTGAACACCATATTCTTATATATTCAGAGTTGTCTGTCAGCTAAAAGGATAACTGTTGCAAGACCACCAAACTTTTCTATAGGCTGTTTGAAGACTAGAAAAAAATGATATTTAGTTGAATATTTCTTTAACTCTTGGTGAAGCCGGCCTCGGTAGCTCAGTCGGATGTGCGTCTGACTGGTGATCAGGAGGACGCGTGTTCGACTCCCGCCGGGATCGGCCACAGTCTTTCGTGCGGATTGGTCATGAAATCTTTTCTACGGTCATTATATCCCTCCGCTGATTCCAGAAGGGCAGTTGTCCGCTTCTGGCAAAAGAATGTGAACTGTACTGGTTAACCGCTTACGTATGGGCCTGTCCAGGAAAGTGTGGATAGGTAGACTGACCGGCTCAAAAATGACCTAAATAGTGTTGACTGGGCCGTTAAACTCCAAAATTTGGTGATAGGGCAGGGGAATGTCTTCCTTTCATTTTTTGTCATTCAAAAACACACACCTCGCGTTATATTATTACAACACATTAGGCTAGAAGAAACGGAGTGAAATTACTCTTACATGCACGGCTAGCAAACGCTCTTAGCCGTGTGTACACAAATGTACACATATCTTTCCTGAAAAGATGACTTGTCTATGGAGAGTTTCTATATAGAAAGTGCTGATTTTATCTACCGTTAAGCATCGATATCAGGTGATCTATTAGATTCATGAAGAAAGATTTTCTCCCTGCAAGGCTCTTCCGGCTAACGGGGAGACATACCTTTATGCGTTTTAAGCCAGCAATGTGTAATTTAAACTTTCCATCACGTCAGTTAAGGCGTGTAATGTACTCCCCTGACATTGTAATGTACTGACCGTTCCAAGGCGGTTCTTCTGTGGCGGTTTATTTATTTTGTTGTTTGTTTCTTACTGTGTGTATCACTTGTGTCTTTTTATTTTGGATGGCCATTTGGCCATTTTGTGGGAAAGTGACTGTCCTTATGGCCTTCCTCTGTTTAGGTTTCCATTACGGTCTGGTCGCATCATGTTTGTGTTTCTTTCCCTTTGGTGTCTTTGATGGGTGAAGTAAGTTAATTGTATCGATTCCTGATCTTTGTTTTACTTCTACTTTATAAAGAGAAAAATGACGATAATATATACTATTTGTCTTAGTTCGGCTCAAAAACATGTCAGAGGCTTGAAAGAATGCACAGCATCACGACGGTCCGTACGACGGTCCGTTATCCGAATGAATAGAGCATCTTAAAACTTGGATACCTAACTTGGTTTATGTTTCACCTCATCCATCACTATCAAAATGATCTATACAGTGTTGATGGGGACGCTAACCTCAAATCAAACAAACAAACAAATGATGTATCGGAATTTGTTTGTTTGATTTGTGGTTTAACGTCCCCATCAACACTGCATAGGTAATATTAGAGGCGTTGCTTCCAATTTTGTGGGACTTTTACCCGACATGGAGAAGAAATGAAATTTCAAGCCCTGTAGCCCAATGAAACCAATAGGGTTTGTCTCTGGTCGGGCCCATCGGAGTCTAACAGTTGGTTTTCTTTTGCCCCAGCATTTCAGTGGTTTCTTGCTGTCGAGTCCTCTCTGTGGTTGTTTGATTTTTGTGTTCACGGAGATGTTGCATTTATGAGTTAGTAGGCCTTCATGCGGACTGAAAAAAACTTGTCTAAATCGCGACGGAAGTAAGGCCGAGGATTGTGGCCACGTAAAATCGATTTAAGCACCCAGTGGAATCGTTTCGCTGACCGTTCCGAGGCGGTTCTTCTGTCGTGGTTATTTTTGTTATGGTTTGTCTTTGGGTGTTTTGTTTCGCCTCGTATTCTATTTTGGATAGCCAATTGGCCATTTTGTGGGAAAGTACCTGTTCTTTTGGCTTTCCGCTATTGGTGTTTCCATTTAGGTCTGTTGTTTCATGTGTGTTTTTCTTTCCCTTTGGTGCCTCTGATGGGAGCTGTGGGTTAATTGTATCGATTCCTTATTATTTCCTCCACTTTTATTTATATGCATGGACGGTCCGACTCCGCAGCAGTTTGCCTGGGCAGACTTGGATCCCCTTAGTGGTTTACCAGTACTCTTGTGCGGCTGGTTTAAGCTCTGCGTGGAAGCATCATGCAGCCCATCTGTTCAAGGCACTATGTATCGGAATGAAAGGCTATACGTTAAATGCTGAACATAATATTTGATTGTGCGTTTCTTAACCAGTACTAATCTAGATATTTATAGTTTCATCGGCATCATTAAAAAACAATGTTACTTGGATAAAAAAAAAGGTTGAGTGACTTTTTACTGCAACAGAAATGCTCCCATGTTATAAATGGTTGAATTTCAAAATATTGGTAGCTTTGCAATAGAAATGTTAACTTCAAAACATACAATTTTGCGAAAAAAATACACTTCATATTGTTAAATATTGAATAAATATGTAACTAACACATAAATATTTCACAACAAATAGCGTAAAATTCCGAGATGATACGTCTCAATTTGTTGCAGCCGAAATTCCAAATTTAGGTCGAATTTCCGAGATAAAAAGTCAATATTTCACATAATTTAGCCAAACGTATCAAAAATAGGTTATAAGTTCGGCGGTTTATGATCGAAGGGGTGTGAGTTCGAATCCGGCCACCGGAAGCGAGACATGTCATTGGGCAAGACACGTAATGCCACTGCACCACTCCACCAGGTGTAAATGGATAGCAGTGGTGTAAAAGTCACTGCCTTTCTCTGTTGCTACTTACACCATCCGGAATGAGTGTTCGAGAGCGATTCAAATAGGCTTGAAGCTCTCATCGCAATAGAACTAGACATCCCGTGAACAAGTCCGTGCGATAAACCCCATTTTATATGTAGAAAACTGGTGTTTACAGGGGGTAAACAATATTTTTTTATTTCTCCTCCAAGACATAGGTTGTGGGTACTCGTTAGAACCGCCTCAATGAGGCGGTTCTAACGAGTACCCACACCCTATGTTTGCAGTACAAATACGAAAAATATCATGGATTTTCATCCGAAAAGTAGCCATTTTGGGGATGTGAAAAAATGCACTATGTCGCACGTGTGTGTTATCGTAATGAGTAAATAGGAATATACTGAACTATAAGTTAAATTAAATATATTGCAGGAACTGATCGAATCAGAACCCAAATCCTATTCCAAACATCAAAGGGAAAGACGTTCAAACACTTATGACAACGAAAAAATAATAATAAAAAAAAACATCACAGGAGAAGTAGTTTAGGTCGTAGTACCAAAGCGTTAATCCAAAATCGTTAATCCATAGACAAAATGGCAAATATCAATGTTCGGATCAACAGACATGGACTCCAGAAGAAGGTAATCAGGCGTCCGCGGATATTAAGCATTACTTGGTAAGCAAGCTTCGCCCACCATGCCCATCGGCCCGAACGAGGAAAAGGTGTAAATGCCGGGAAAGGGTATGTCCGAGATTTTGGAAGTCTTCCTATGGCTTTCCATTGGCAAACATATCAGAAATAATCCTGGAAATGGCCACATTGTACGGATCCTAAAGATAATGATGCCTCCCATAAAACTTCTTTAGTGTTGATACCAGTTTTTTTTTTTTTTTTTTTTTTTGATACCCCTGGCATAACAACCTGGTAAGGAGCACCTTCCCGCGTTCCATAAAGTCTTGATACTTTGAACAGGCTCTAGCATAACGGATTAACTGTGAAATGTAAACTCCATATGCTGGTGCAGACGGGATATTACTGCTCAGGAAGGGAAAGTTAACAATGGGAAAATTGAAGTCATCTCGTTTATCGTACAGCCTAGTAGTAAGCATCCCGTTGTCAATATAGAGATAACAATCCACGTATGAGGAGGAGGTTGCAGATTCTGTTGTTTCCTTAATTTCAAGTTCACGTGGATAGATGAATTGCAAGTACTCTGCAAATTTAGCATTTTTCAGAGACAATAATCTTAATATCTGTAGGTGAAATTGAATTGTTGCGCAAGGCGTTTCTTGCCTGCATTGAGGAGACCTTGTACAAACTCCGCCTCATACGAGTACAAGAACAAGTCGGCAAGCAACGGTGCACAATAAGTACCCATTGGTATGTCATTTATTTGCTGAAATAATAGGCCACTGAACTCCACGAAAATATTGTCCATGAGATATTCCAGCATCCTTATGGCATCTGCATCAGTGTACTTTTGTGGTGCAGCAGGGTGATCTCGAACAAAGTATGTGTCTTTGTAGCCAAGGACAACATACTGGTAGCGACGGTTACCATTCTTGTGGAAAAAAAACATTGATTTATGATTTCCTTGAGCTTAGATTTCAATCTATCATGAGGAATAGTTGTGTAGAGCGTTGAGAAATCGAAACATTTTATGCTGTTTACTGAGAGAAAAGACTGTGACTGAAAATGTTCTAGAAGCTCTTTGGAGTTTTTCAAGATCCACAACTGATTCACACCACTCCTGGCATATGCAGTGTCACAATATTTCTGAAGGCCATCTTTAACTGCAGTAAGGATTCGTGTTAGGATCTGTGAAAGAGGCTTGGTTGAGCATTTAGCTGAACCCGCGATATATCTCTGCTTGTACGTTTTCTTGTGAAGCTTAGGAATCCAGTACAACTTTGGAAGTTCCATATCTTCCTCTTGGAGGGAAATTCCAAACGAAAGCATCAACGATTGGTGGTTTCGCAGAATTTCATCTTTGGACAAAGCAGAAAGATTATATGTTGGGTTGCCTGTCATAGTGTTCAAACCAAGCTCTTCTTTTAAGCAGTTTATACAGTGTGTTTTGCAAACAAACACAATATTGTTAAATGCCTTGTCAGCTGGAACAACGACAAACTTCTGATGGATTTCAGCTAACTCAGAAGCAACAACTGGATTATCAAACACTGAATAATGTTGGCGAGACATGGTTCCGCTGAGTACTGTTATACGTCTGTTTACCACGGCCATTACTGATTTAACCCATTCGGAGAGGGTGTCATCCTCCGCATCCTCTTTCCTAGCCCAGCGCCGTGCATACTCTTCAACAGAATCCAAAATTAATTTGGAATTCTGTTTCCAAGTAAACGACCTTGGTTCCCTGTATTTGGGGCCTTTTGAAAGAATGTCTCGAAGTTTGTCATTTCCAACAATATTGAGGTCTCCTGTAATGATGTGACCTGCTGGATTGTAACAAAAATCTGAGACATTACCTGAACATTCGGAGGGGTTTTGGGGAATGGTCTCGGCATCTAGACCTTGCAGCACGGTTTTACAATTGAATATTTTGGGTGCAATTGGAGTAGAATAACTGTAGGATATAATTGTTGGGCTCTTGTTTTTGAAATAAGATGGTACGTTTGAAGTCACTGTTTTATTGTTCAGAATATTGCCAATGTTAACGGCGTCAAGACCTTTATTTCTGAATTCAAGTTTCAGAAAGTCACGAGGTGGAGTCTCTTCTGGAGAAACTGTTTGTACTAGCTTGTACAACCGAAACATAGCAACATCCGCAATATTAGCAACCAGCTTATATTCAGGATAGTTTCGATCGAACGTGTTCACATCCAAAGCTTCTTTCTGCAAAGAGCGAAGTTTAGAAACCGGCAATTGGTACAGTTTGGTACGAATATGATGAAGTCCTAAAGGTTGCTGGACGTGTGGAAGGAGATTGTCGAATGTCACATCAGCATGAAAATTCGGACGGCTATAGTGCCGATATCCACGACTTCTCCTACGTCGTTGAGAGCTGCCAAAGAGCCTCATCACATTGACCGAGCTGCATCCAGGGCTAGTAAGATTTCCTACAGATTCTATCTTGCATTGCAACCGTAGGGTGCTGCAGTGCCTAATTCTCCAACCCAGAACTCCTCGCGTTTTCTACGAAGTGGAGTGCTCAAGCTGGGATTATAAGTAGGGTGGTATATTTTTTCCAATATTCTTATCCTGAAGGACAAACTAGAATGATCTGCTAGGTTGAAATGTTGGTATAACAACTGATCGCCTCCATTATTCACTTCATATCTGTGACCAGATATTCTAGTACGCAGTTGTCCTTTTGTCTCACCTACGTATATCAGTCCGCAAAGTGAACACTCCACTCCATAGGTAATGATCAGGAATCGATACAATTACCCCACACCTCCCATCCGAGAAGAAACAAAAACATAGAACTAGAAATAATGTTTGTAAAACACTATGCCCTAAATCATATTTTACCCCTAAATGTCTAAATTCCAAATGGGCCGTTACCGATGGAATTTTTTAGAATTTTTCAAATGTTAATCAGGTCATATACAAGTCATTCTCTATCAGCCTGTCAAGTTTCTCGGCAAGAATTTAAATAATTTTTAAATATCTTGCTACAAGAAAGAAACGCTATTTTTTCTGATTTTTTCAAATGTTAATCAGGTCATGTACTAATCATTCCCTTTCAGTCTGTTGCTAGGCAAGAAGGCAAGACTTTAGATAATTTTTGAAATATATTGCTACAAGAAAGAAACACTATTAAATATCCAGAAATTTCAAAGAACAATAACTAAGACAAACTTTCATCAAATTGGTTGAAAATTTAATCAGATAATCTATTCCTCAGACCCAATCAGTATACCAAATATCAAAATTAAAAAGAGAAAAAACGATCAGGAACTGATACAATCAGATCCCAACTTCTTCCCTCAATATCACTAGGAAAAAGAAGTCGAAACATGGAGCGACAACAGTTAACAAAACGGACAACAGGCAAACTGAATCAGCAGCTTTTTCCCAAACAGGTGGTGACTCAGAATATCCAAACCTAACTAAAAAGGAGCAATCTACATAATAGGGTAAAGAATCAGAATCACCAACATGACAATCATTAAACTGGAAGGACAAATGAAAATGAACTGTGGTTCAAAAAGGGAGAAGAATCAGAATCATCAACGTAACAACATATATAATTAGGCAAAGAATCAGAAACACCAAAAAAAAAAAAAAAAAAAAAAAAAAACACGAAGGAACCACAGTAAAAGCACCGACCTGGAACGGTCAGTAGTATTACTGGTTGGTTTAAGTTAACTTTTGATGCTCTGTCTCTGGTCGGACTTATCGGAGTCTAACTGTTGGTTTTCTTTTGGTCCAGCATTTCAGTGGTTTCTTGCTATCCAGTCCTCGCCGTTGTTTTATCTCTGTGGTTGTTTGATTTATGAGTTCTCTGAGATGTTGCACTGGTGAGTTAGGAGGTCTTCATGCGGACTGAACAAATAATTTTTCTAAATCGCGACTGACGTAAGGGCGAGGATTGCGGTCGCGTAAAATCGATTTAAGCTCCCAAGTGGAATTCGTTCCACCGACCGTTACAGGGTGGTCCTTCCGTCGCGGTTTATTTTTGTTATGGTTTGTCTTTGAGTGTGTGTGTCGCTTATTAGGGCCCCGCACTGAAAGTGTGGGTGCCCTATAGTAATCACTCTGTCCGTCGTCTGTCTGTCTGTCTGTCCGTCTGTCCGTCCACAAATTTTCCTACTCCTCTGATAGCGCTGCCGGGGCCCTAGTCAGTTTCACTGACAGCTCTAGTATTGTTTTTTTTGTTGTTGTTGTTTTGGTCAATTGGCCATTTTGTGGGAAAGTAACTGTCCTTTTGGCTTTCCGCTATTGGCCTTCTTTTGTTCGTCTTTCTTTCACTTTAGTGTCTCTGATGGGAGTTGTGGGTTAATTGTTTCGATACCTGATCATTGCTTTCACTTCTATTGTTTCAGTGTTAATTAATTGAAAGGGAAATAACTAAATTAGGAGACTACTCGGATACGAAATAAATACGAGTCAACTTTTTTGAAAATTCATGCATCACGTGAACAAGTCCGTGAGATGAACTCCCCCTAAACCCCACTTTAGACAGAGAAAACTGGGGTTTACGGGGTATATATTATTTTGCATATTTCTGCTTCAAGACATAGGTTGTGGTGGGTCCTCGTTAGAACCGCCTCATGAACCGCCTCAATGAGGCGGTTCTAACGAGCACCCACAAACTATGAAACTATGTTTGCAGTCCAAATAAGAAAAATATCACGGATTTACATCAGAAACGTAGCCCTTTTGGAGACGTGGAAAAATACAGTGTGTCGCACGGGTGTTTTATTGTAATGGTAATAAATCTCAAAACATAAGCTTACATGGTTCTGATGTTCTATTTTGTAAGAAGATCAGTATGACTTTTGTTTTAATTCATTTATTTTTTATTATCTAAACTGACCATATATTTTACTATTTACTTCATTTGATATTATTTTAAATACACATCGAGCGTCGTAAATGTGTAACATTACGAAAACACGCCTATACAAATACATTGTAACCTTTATCACCGAAAAAATGAAAATTTTAAGGTAAGGAATTGGGATATTTTTCTTTTTTCTGCTCAAAATATAGATTGTGGGTACTCGTTAGAACCGCCTCATCGAGGCGGTGCTAATGAGTACCCACAATCTTTATTTTAGAGCAGAAATAGGAAAATAAAGTATATCCTCGTAAACCCCAGTTTTACTATATAAACGTGGGGTTCGAGGGGGTCAAAATTTTATAGGCGTGTTTTCGTGATGAGCTATAGGAAAATACAAGCACAAAACTACAACGTGTTTAAATTATATATTAATATCTTTAACCAAACCCAAGATACCTTGAATATAAACAAGAGTGATTTCAAAACTCTTTATCAATATGACAACTCTAGTAGTATTATATTTTATTAATTGACTATCTTGTATTGATCGGAGGTCATCCTTATTAACACCAGGTCAACCAATATCAACCTGAGGTCAAGTGATATTAGGCTGAGGTCAAAATCAATATTCATGTTTTTAATTGTGTCATTTGATAAAATTGTCATTAACTAAGTGGTTTCGTATTAGCCCGGTTGCATGTCCGAGGTCTTATGTAGCTGACCTTCGGCCTCGGATCAATACAGCAGGCCTCGGACCTGCAACCGGGCCAATACGAAATTACTTGATTAACTAGAATTTGTTTTTCTACAAAAACACGGATGTCTCCCCCGTTTTTGACTGCTAAGTATAACCTTGACATTGGAGGTATTGAGCTGGGTCTTTTGTGCAACACATCATCTAATGAAGATGAACATTTCTGCATAGTAACTTTAAAAATGTTCATAGAAAAATAAAAAAGTTATTGGCTGTAAACAAAAAAAGCACTTTTTTACCTTTGACCTCTAAGTATGGCCTTGACCTTTGCGGTACAACACATCGTCTCATGATGGTTAACATTTCTGCCAAGTAATTTCATAATCCATCAAAGAATAAGGAAGTTATTGACTGTCCTTTTTTACCTTTGACCTCTAGGTATGACCTTGACATTGGAGGTAATGCTAACAAATAAATCAAAGGACAATAACTTTTGAAAGGGGCATAATGCGGATGAGAAAAAATATGTGTCAGCTAATTTTCCATAGCGAATCCATATATGAAATTTCAAAACCCTAGCTTACACGGTTCTTAAGTTAATCTCGATGAAAAAAAAAATACGTGTCAGCTTATTTTCCATCAGGAACGCATATACGAAATTTCAAAACCATAGCATACATGGTTCTAAAGTTATGGAATGCATCACTTTTAGCATACAGTACAATAGACACAAATTACCAAAATGACAAAGGCCATAACTCAAATTTTGTCAAAAGTTAATCAGGTCATCTACTCATCACCACCAATCTTTTCATCAACTTTCAAGACTCTAGCTATAATAGTTTTTGAGATCTCTTGCTGACAAGATTTTATTAAAAAAACTTCAAAAGGCAATAACTCTTGAAAAAGGCATAATCCGGATGAGAAAAAAATACACATCAGCTTATTTTCCATCAGGAATGCATATATGAAATTTCAAAACAATAGCATATACAGTTCTAAAGTTATGCTATGCATCACTTTTAGCATACATTGGGCACAAATTACCAAAATGACAAAGGGCCAAAACTCACAAAGTATTTTTCGGAATTTTGTCAAAAGTTAAGCAGGTCATCTACTCATCAACACCAATCTTCGTGTATTCACCAACATTCAAGGCTGTAGCTATAATAGTTTTTGAGATATTTTGCTGACAAGATTTTATTCAAAAAAACTTTAAAGGGCAATAACTCTTGAAAGGGGCATAATCCGGATGAGAAAAAAATGCTTGTCAGCTAATTTTCCATCAGAAATGCATATATGAAATTTCAAAACCATAGCATACACGGTTCTAAAGTTATGCTATGCATCACTTTTAGCATATATTACAATGGGCACAAATTACCAAAATGACAAAGGGCCATAACTCACAAAGTGTTTTTTCGGAATTTTGTCAAAAGTTAATCAGTCCATCCACTCATCACCACCAATATGTTCACCAACTTTCAAGGCTCTAGCTCCACTAGTTTTTTAGATATCTTGCTGACAAGATTTTATTAAAAAAAAATCAAAGGGAAATAACTCTTAAAAGGGGCATAATCCGGATGAGAAAAAAATACGCGTCAGCTTATTTTCCATTAGGAATGCATATATGAAATTTCAAAACCATAGCATACACAGTTCTAAAGTTATGCTATGCATCATTTTTAGCATTCATTACAATGGGCACAAATTACCAAAATGACAAAGGGCCTTAACTCGCAAAGTATTTTTCGGAATTTTGTAAAAAATTAATCAGTTCATATACTCATCTCCACCAATATACTCAACAACTTTCAAGGCTCTAGATCCAATAGTGTTTCAGATATTTTGCTGACAAGATTTTATTAAAAAAAATTTCAAAGGGCAATAACTCTTGATAGGGGCATAATCCGGACGAGGAAAAAAATACGCATCAGCTAATTTTCCATGAGGAATCAATATATGAAATTTCAAAACACTAGCATACACGGTTCTAAAGTTATGCTATGCATCACTTTTAGCATACATTACAATGGGCACAAATTACCAAAATGACAAAGGGCCATAACTCACAAAGTATTTTTCGGAATTTTGTCATAAGTTAATCAGTTCATCTACTCATCACCACCAATATATTCACCAATTTTCAAGGCTCTAGCTCCAATAGTTTTTGAGATAACTTGCTGACAAGATTTTATTTAAAAAATTTCAAAGGGGAATAACTCTTGAAAGGGGCATAATCCTGACGAGAAAAAAATAAGCGTTAGCTTATTTTCCATCAGAAATGCATATATGAAATTTCAAAACTATAGCATACACGGTTCTAAAGTTATGCTATGCATCACTTTTAGCATACATTACAATGGGCACAAATTACCAAAATGACAAAGGGCCATAACTCACAAAGTATTTTTCGGAATTTTGTCATAAGTCAATCAGTTAATCTACTCATCTCCAACAATCAATTCACCAACTTTCAAGGCTCTAGCTCCAATAGTTTTTGAGATATCTTGCTGACAAGATTTATTTCAAAAATTTCAAAGAGCAATTACTCTTGAAAGGGGCATAATCTGGACGAGGAAAAAAATACGTGTCTGCTAATTTTCCATGAGGAATACATATATGAAATTTCAAAACCCTAGCATACACGATTCTAAAGTTATGCTATGCATCACTTTTAGCATACATTACAATGGGCACAAATTACCAAAATGACAAAGGGTCATAACTCACAAAGTATTTTTCGGAATTTTGTCATAAGTTAATCAGTTCATCTACTCATCTCCAACAATCTATTCACCAACTTTCAAGGCTCTAGCTCCAATAGTTTTTGAGATATCTTGCTGACAAGATTTTATTTAAAAAATTTCAAAGGGGAATAACTCTTGAAAGGGGCATAATCCTGACGAGAAAAAAAATAAGCGTCAGCTTATTTTCCATCAGAAATGCATATATGAAATTTCAAAACTATAGCATACACGGTTCTAAAGTTATGCTATGCATCACTTTTAGCATACATTACAATGGGCACAAATTACCAAAATGACAAAGGGCCATAACTCACAAAGTATTTTTCGGAATTTTGTCATAAGTTAATCAGTTCATCTACTCATCTCCAACAATCAATGCACCAATTTTCAAGGCTCTAGCTCCAATAGTTGTTGAGATATCTTGCTGACAAGATTTATTAAAAAAAATTTCAAAGAGCAATTACTCTTGAAAGGGGCATAATCTGGACGAGAAAAAAATACGTGTCTGCTAATTTTCCATGAGGAATACATATATGAAATTTCAAAACCCTAGCATACACGATTCTAAAGTTATGCTATGCATCACTTTTAGCATACATTACAATGGGCACAAATTACCCAAATGACAAAGGGCCATAACTCACAAAGTATTTTTCGGAATTTTGTCATAAGTTAATCAGTTTATCTACTCATCTCCAACAATCTATTCACCAACTTTCAAGGCTCTAGCTCCAATAGTTTTTGAGATATCTTGCTGACAAGATTTTATTTAAAAAAAATTAAAAGGGCAATAACTCTTGAAGGGGGCATAATCCGGACGAGAAAAAAAATACGCGTCAGCTAATTTTCCATGAGGAATCAATATATGAAATTTCAAAACACTAGCATACACGGTTCTAAACTTATGCTATGCATCACTTTTAGCATACATTACAATGGGCACAAAGTACCAAAATGACAAAGGGCCATAACTCACAAAGAATTTTTTCGGAATTTTGTCAAAAGTTAATCAGTTCATCTACTCATCACCACCAATATATTCACGAACTTTCAAGGCTCTAGCACCAATAGTTTTTGAGATATCTTGCTGACAAGATTTTATTAAAAAAATTTCAAAGGGCAATAACTCTTGAAGGGGACATAATCCGGACGAGGAAAAAAATACGCATCAGCTAATTTTCCATGAGGAATCAATATATGAAATTTCAAAACACTAGCATACACGGTTCTAAAGCTATGCTATGCATCACTTTTAGCATACATTACAATGGGCACAAAGTACCAAAATGACAAAGGGCCATAACTCACAAAGTATTTTTTCGGAATTTTGTCAAAAGTTAATCAGTTTATCTACTCATCACCACCAATATTTTCACCAACTTTCAAGGCTCTAGCTCCAATAGTTTTTGATATATCTTGCTGACAAGATTTTATTAAAAAAATTTCAAAGGGCAATAACTCTTGAAGGGGACATAATCCGGACGAGAAAAAAAATATGCGTCAGCTAATTTTCCATGAGGAATCCATATATGAAATTTCAAAATTCTAGCATACACGGTTCTTTAGTCATGCTATGCATCAAAAGTGTAAAGGATGGACGAACGGACGAACGAACCAGAACCAATATGCCCCTCCAACTTTTTCAAAGTTAGGGGCATAATAAGAAAGTTATTGACAGAACACTAAAAAGGCCCTTTTTTACCTTTAACCTCTATGAATGACCTTGACCTCTCAGGTACCAAACTGGTTCATGCGTGCAACACATCATCTCATGGTGGTTAACATTTCTGCCTAGCATTTTCAAAATCCATCTAAAAATAAGAAAGTCATTGACCAAACACGAAAAAAGGCCCCTTTTTTAACTTTGACCTCTAAGTATGACCTTGACCTTTGAGGTACCAACCTGGGTCATGCGCGCAACACATTGCCTTATATTGGTTAACATTTCTGCCAAGTGATTTCAAAATCCATCTCAAAATAAGAAAGTTATTGACCAAATACGAAAAAAGGCCCCCTTTTTGACCTTTGACCTCTAAGTATGACCTTGACCTTTGAGGTACCGACCTGCCTCATGTGCACCACACATCGTCTCATGGTTGTTAATAATTATGCCAAGTAATTTTAAAATCCATCTCAAAATTAGAAAGTTATTGACCAAATTCGAAAAAAGGCCCCTTTTTTGGACCTTTGACCTCTAAGGATGACCTTGACCTTTGAGGTACCGACATGCCGCATGCGCACCACACATCGTCTTATGGTTGTTAATAATTATGCCAAGTAATTTTAAAATCCTTCTCAAAATAAAAAAGTTATTGACCAAATACGAAAAAAAGGCCCCTTTTTGACCTTTGACCTCTAAGTATGACCTTGACCTTTGAGGTACCGACCTGCCTCATGCGCATCACACATCGTCTTATGGTTGTTAATATTTCTGCCAAGTAATTTTAAAATCCATCAAAAAATAAGAAAGATATTGACCGGACACGATTTGCCCATACATATATACATACCAACAAACTTCAAAGGGAGATAATTCAAAAAGTATAAATGCGAAAGTTATAGTTCTTGCACACTGCACGTCGTCTAATGCTGATTAATATTTATACGAAGTTTCGTGAAGATAGCTCTAACGGTTTTCAAGAGCGGACACGAAAGTGTGACAGACAGACGGACAGACGGACAGACAGACAGAAGCCCAGGGGAAAAACAATATGTCTCTCCGAAAAAAAATTTTCGGGGGAGACATAATAACATCATAGTATAAGTGTCACTCAGTAACATCTGAATACAATGAGCAGTCGTCACGCTAAAATATTCGTGTAATGAATACTTTAGGATACCCCACTTTATATACAGAAAACTGAGGTTTACCATAGTAAACATTATTTTAATTATTTTGACCAAAGCCATAAGTATGAAAACTCAGAAATGTTCGCTAGAAAGAGCCATTCATAGAGATATATAGCAAAACTACGGAAGCCGAGAAAGGAAATGCAATCTTTTTAATATGTTGTGCGAACAAGATTTTAAGTTGTGCAAACAAGATATTATCTTGTGTTGTGCACACAAGATATCGGGCAACATAATATATCTTGTGCGCACAAGGTATTATCCAGTACCCACATGATAATAACGAGCATAGCGGCGGCTGCCGAAGGCAGCCGTCGACGTCCGCCGAAGGCGGGCGTCGAGCGAGCTCGTATCTAGGTAACGCGTATCATCACAAGACACAATCTATGCAAGAAAGTTTGCTTGCGCCTAGGAACTGGCTTAAACCGGTTTTCAGGTTTCCATGTATTCCATTTAAACCATGTATGAAGTCGGGAACCAGAGCCTCAAAAAGCTTATGTAACCCGTATCCGTCACCGGATGAACAGTGTGTCGCAAGGCTGATTGGTGATTCGGTTAGTTGTAATAGCTAAAAAATCAACATTGGCATATCAGTCAATTAATATATTTTTCTTATTTATGTGTTGGCATAAATTTGCACATTTTGTATTTATTTTTGTTGCTATTATTTATGAATAAATTAAAGTGACGTACGTCATGAGGTCGAGTCATGACCTTGGGAATTCTCTACGCCGCCATATTGATTTCTGTCATTATGTACTGGAAGCACTAGAAAAACAATGAATCTGATGATTAAATCGGGCAATCTACACGTAAGTCTTCAGGCACAGGAGTGTGATTTTTGTCTATATATTGACCTAGCGAACTCGGCCCATGCAACAACTTGGAAAGTCCAAGCTCATTTTAGGGACATCTCGACCCCTTGTCCTTGACAAACAACAACAACACCAATAATTCTTGGTATTTTCGTCCCGCCCATCAGCGAGCGCGGTGCTCCCATCAGGCGGAACTCCGAATCAGAATTGTTACTGGTGTGTCACCAAATAATTTAACATTCATACACCAGAACTGAAACCGAGTGAACTTGAATACTGCCATAACTGGAGACCACTCTAGCTATCTATCTTCTTATACTGAGTCGGTCATATTTGGCCATTACCTCAGTTGGGTGGGTTGCTAAATTTAGAATTTAGCACAAAAAAAAAAAAAATCATCTCTGGATGAGTCCTTAAAACTATTTACAATTCAAGCACAGAGGTATCCTAAAACGCATACCTCTGAGTCAATCTATATCTCGTGTGTTTGCCTTTATCTTCAATCAATCACTTGCCCAGGGCACTGTACCAGATGACTGGCGACAAGCAAATCGTCACCCGAGCGCAATACTATGGTAACTTCATTTTTGTCAAAAAATGTTTTTTTGGCTTAAAGTGTTTGCCTACCATTCATACATGTCCACACAAAATATCAGAACAGAAGGCTGCATACTTTTGAAAATAAATGAATTTAAACTTTTTTGGCACTTTTATAGCTGAGCGCAATACTATGGTAACTGTACTTACCACAGTATTGCGCTCACTACACTTACAATGCGCAGTGTGGAGAAACTGAGTGCAAGACTATGGTAACTCTACTTACAACAGTATTGCGCTCACATGTTCACACTGCTTAATGTCAAGTAACTGAGCGCAAAACTACGGTAACTCAGTTTTATTAAGTTATTATTGTACTTTTTATGGGGTTTAGGTTGCACAAATGTTCCCAGTCAGTAAGCATTAGATAAAAGATGTCTCTGCAAAGACTAGTTGACATGAGCATGAAGAAAAACCCCTGAATTACTCCTTTTTTAGAAGTATAATACCAGGAATGATTTCTCAGTTTTAAAATGCAACATTCAAACCATTTCCATGTTTAACTACGGTATATAGTATATTCGTTAAAGGTCTTTCGGAGTCAGTTTATCTCAAGCTCTTAACATGTTCCCATATCCAAAAGTTATAGGCGTCCACCTATTAGGGCTTGAACACATAGACTGGGCTGTATGGTGCTTCCACGCAGAGCTGATACTGCCTACACGTGAGTACTGGTAAACTGCTTAGAAGGTAAAAGCCCATCCAGAAAATGGCCTGCAAGTGGGACAATCCATGCATATAAGCCCTATTAATATCATATCGTGACAGGGCTTGAGATGTCTTTCATCTCAATGTTGGGTAAAAAAAGTCCCACAAAATTGAAAGCAAGGTCTCCAAAATAGCCTTTTGTAGTGTTGATGGGGATGTTCTATTTCAAATTAAACAAACAAAAAGTTGTCAGGTATAGGTAAATGCAGTAAAGTGATTGGATGAATCATGACTTTTTACCTTTATCCTGCTGTTCATGACAACCCCTACCATTGCAAACCCAGATCTGATCAAGATCTACACTGTTTGTGGCATTCAGTTTGTGAATTTGTAGGAATAAGAAACATGAAGTAATCTGACTGGTTCAAGGTCAGAAAAGGGTAGGGCTATATTGAATATTCGGCAGGATAAGGGTTAAAATGCATATAGCTGGGTGGTCAGCCAACATAACCTTTCTAAGCAAACAACCCAACCTTTTGGGGTTCAAAGCTAGACATTTTGTCAGCAAATGACCATTATGGAACTTTTGTATAAAACACATCGGCATTTCTATTTACTTATTTCTCTTTACCATTAGTATCTTTATATTACCATAATTATCCTTATGGTGGGACAGAAAGGTCTTAGAAAAAAATTCAGACCCAGATCAGACTGAAGAAGCAGTCTGATCAGGGTCTACACTGTTTGCAATTCTGTTTGCACCTTTTGTACTCTTTGCAGGATTATGAAAGAAATTTGTCAGTATCAATGATGAATTATTAATATTAGTCAAAATCTGCTGATGAGGATCATGACGATTAAATAGAATTACAGTGAGTCCTCAAGGTGTCAAGTTTTTGGGCTTTTTATGGTAATTCCACCTGAATTTTAAAATCAATAAATTAACAGTCTTTTCTCAATCTGCTTTATAAATGAATGTATGCATTGTTTACAAACTCAGGATCATGCCTGGAAGCCCCATACCAAGTTTGGGAGTCTCTGACCCATGGATTCCATTAATGCAACTACTAAAACAATAGTGTTTGGTATTAACCCTTCTCTTGCTGAATATTCAGTATAGCCACACCCATTTCTGAATTTGAACCAATCAAATTTCTTAATGTAATTTATTCCTACAAATTCATTAATTGAATGTCAAACAGTGTAGATCCTGATCAGATGGCTTCTTCAGAAGCCATCTGATCTGGATCTACACTGTTTCCAAATATATGGGTTGTCGTGAACAGCAAGATAAGGGTTAAAGGTCAAATTAAAACAACAACAAAAAGGTGGTTACATACAGATTCTGTCCCACCAATCTGGACACCAAATACAAAATAGCATCAGGGGCAAGCTTAATAGCCTCATAAACCAGGGATTCCAGGCTACCACAAACTTTCAGATGAGTCCTTAAAATGAGGCCCCATCTGCTGTATCATCTTAGCTGTTGGTGGAACATAAAACTCCAACACGTGCACACCCATACACAAATTAAGCACCACGAAACTCAGTATGAAAAACATGCAACTAGTGTAGATTCAGGTGAGATGTCTCATCATTATCTATACTATCTGCTATACTGTTTTGGTGACACATGCTAAATACAAGGACCAGTTTGCAAACCAAGGGTGCACATCAAAATTGAAGATCAGGTTTCAAAGGGTTACTGTAAACATTCATTCCCCACTTTAACAAGTTAAGAGTCTGGCTGTCTGGGACCACAATGACCAAGTTGTGGTAAATTAAGTATGGTAAAAAATGGACACCTTTAGGACTTGCTGAATTCTCCGAAAAGGTAAACAAATTTGTGTCATGACCCAGCAAGAAGTCCCAAAGTTGCAGGACAGTATAGATCCTGACCAAGAGCAGTCTGATCTAGATCTGGGTCCGCACAGTTTGCTTAGGCCAATCTGTCCGATCCAATACTTAGGGTCATTATGGTACAAAATTATTTTTAAATTAATTGACCATCATTTAATTTGTATAAGTCCATATAGAAGTAGCCATGTTGGGTCCATTGCAGAGTTTTGATTAAGTCCAGAGAAGACTCATGTTCAGGTGGTTTTTGAGCTACATGTGGTCTTTGTAATTTATAGAAATAGGAAAGGATCTTAAAAAGGGCCTTGTAGGTGTCATGTCATTTCGAGATATTGCTTTTGATTTTGTGGGACTTATGCCCATCATCAAGATGAAACATCATCTCATACTCTATGGCCCAGACAAATTATTAGAGTTTTATTTATGTGATAGGCACCACTTGGCCTGGACAGACTGAGACCTGCTTAGCAGTTTAGCTACCTCATGAGTTTTGGACTATAGTCATAGCAGAGCTTCCAGTCTTATTAGGCTGGTCCACTAGTATACAAAGCTTACTAAACCAAAGCCTGAGTAGCAGGGACACACCACTATGAATATTCTCAACAAAATACCCCTAACATGGCTGCATGGCTTTCTTAGTATAAATCCTATCATGAAAAATAAGTGCTATTATACTTGACAAACTCTATCTTTTGGAATTATCCATATTACCATTCTTTGAAACATTTTAGTGTTCATAAAGTGACAGTTTACATGTAGTCAGATGGTTCATATTAGACAGGTGGAATGACATGATTTAGAATTGCACAATCAAGTCAGGAAAACTTTTCTAGCTAAACACCTCAGCTAGAAGGCCAAGGTAAAATGCAAACTTTAACCCTGCTTAGCCAGTGAATTCTGTGGTACCAACCTAGGTATGTCTAGAGTGTTATCCAATGCCTGCAGCAGACAAACCAAGAAATTCTATATTGTGTGTCTGACCCTGTAAGCTCATCCTTCCTTGTAAAGCAGAAGAAAAAGGCCAGTTATCAGAACCACAGAAAATTGCACTCAGAATAAAAATTTTCACAGATGTTGTGGCTATTCCACCTCTTAAACCAGGAGTCATGAGCTTGATCCCAGGCTTCTCTTGACTGAAGTATGTGCCTTTTAATCAAGACATCCAGACTCTGTATGACCTAAGCTGTAGGTGGGATGTAAAACTCAAACACACACATTGCTCTTTACAGAAGAAATTGAAATGTACCAAAAAAGACAACACTGAACTTGTCTGACTTGCATAATACCTACTGTAGTTGCAGACAGGACAGTTCAGTTGTCGACAATATAGTATTATATCAGATGCGCTAAGTTGTAGCTACACGCAGATTTGATACAGTGCCTTTCACATGTTTTTGCAAGCAGACCAAATGTCCTTTATCTTGGTCAAAGTTGGGTGACTTTGTTTTCATCGGAAGAATATTCCATGTTTAAATGTGAGAATTTGAAGGCTTTCCTTGAAATTAATAACACTTTCTTTTTCTGGGTAATTTATTGTTCGAACAGGTGAACTTCACTATTAACTTGCCATTTGACAAATACAAATTGTTGTTTGTACCAAAAAACCCTTATAAACAGCAAAGTCATTTCTAAGAACAGTTCTCTGAATCGCAAAAATCAAAGCACTCATGGTACTGATTATCTCTAAGTCTAAGATGGAAAATTGCCCATAGAAGGAACTTTTACTGATTCTAACTCTTGAGTTCTTGTTCTTAAAGCAAACATTTCAGGGCCTGATCAGATGTCATATTCTGCTGCATATGATCTGGGTCTATTATGTTTTGCTGCATCTGGTATGGGTCTATTATGTTTTCTACTATTCCATTATACAAAGTCCTCTGATGTCACAACAACAAGAACAGCATGGCACAATGTTAATATCGTAGAGACAATAGCTGCATGTAGGGTCATTTATAGTCATGTAATTTTGCTTGTACAAGTTTATGTGAGTGAGTGAGTTTTAGTTTTACGTCCCACCAACAGCTAAGGTCATACGGAGACGGGACCTCGATTTAAAGACTCATCCGAAAGTCTGGAGAAGCCCGGGATCGATCCTGCGATCCCTGGTTTACAAGGCGAGTAGCGTAACCACTGCACCATGGAGGCTTCTGTACAAGTTTATGTAACTTTCGTTGATTGATAAAGTTAATCACACCAACAATGGCAGCATGTATCATGATATAACTGGTAGCATTTGCAAAATCATATTGAATCACCAACCTCTCGAGAACAATTTAGAACTTTCATATGATTATCAAAACATAATCATGAAATGTGCATGGAACTTATTTTTGCTACTGTTTACAAATCATACATGATTATAGTGACAGTCAGATTTCAGTAAAATGATATTTATCCACAAAGAAGTTGGCCATAACAAAATCTTGAAATGAAGAACCTGTAAAGTGACTGACAGTTGGACCATAGATGAGATGTAGCTTTCATGTGGAATTAAAATGACCAAGTCACTTCTATTTAAATATAAGTCAAGTTGATTTATTTGTTGAGGTTAAACATCCCCCTCAACACTATATAGATCATTTTTAAAGATGGTGCTTCCAATTTTGTAGGACTTTAACCCGACACTGAGATGAAATGACATCTCGCTCCCTCCCACACAATTAAACCAATAGTGTTTATATGCATCAGATGTCTGACTTGAACCACTTTGCCTAGGCAGGCTTAGATCCCCTAAACGGTACACAAGTACTAATGTGTGGTAGGTTCAGCCATGTAAAGCACCATGTATAGCCCAATCTCCATGCCCTGATGGGTGCCCAAAAGGTCAGTTTACCTAACCAAACTTTTCCAGGGTTTCCTCATACATAAGTGATAATCAGCTTCCCTTCTTGAATACTTAGAGGGGATAGAATGATTGAAAAAAAGATTCCATAATCAATCTCTATGAATGTTGCTAAACCCAGTGGGGATCAATCCTGCAACTTCTTATAACCAATCAGAGGCCATAAAGTTTCAGTGTAACCCAAGTATAGGTTAGAAGTCATGAAGAGATTTCTTCACAAGTAAGAATCTGCGAAGCGAAGCGTAGCAGATTCTTACTGTGAAGAAATCTCTTTATGACTTCTAACTGGCTTAGACTGCTATCAATTTTCTTGAATTATGTCCACTGATGGTCTCTTGAGATTACATTAATTAGGCTCAAAACTTTATTGTACTCTCAACCATTCACTTAGTCGCTCTTCACTGAGAAGTTACCATAAGAAGGTGTCTTTTTATTTTCATTTTTTTTTTTTTTATTTGAACTTGAAGAAAAAAATGTCAGATGGGAGACACGGTCTGGATTTCAAGAGTTTGAAATAGGCCTATCGTCAGCAACACTTTTTCTGTTCCTGCAGAGAATAGTAAACCAGGGGTTTATAGGGTGTTCATCAATCGGATGGTTGTTGTCAGGTATGAAATTTGATTTATTTTGAATTTTTTACTTAGACTCACTCACAAGCTCTGGTCTGGAATATTTGCTTTGTATGATAAGATTTTTGTTAAAACAAGAAAGTGTTGCTGCTCAGACAAACTGTAGCCTCCCTTGGAAGTGTACCCTTTTGTACTGGAAACCCATGAACGTCTAATTGGCAAACAGTGCAGGCTCAGACCAGACGCCACATAAGACAGCCTCTGATCAGGGCCTACACTTTTTGCAAAAAAGTTCAGCCAATTTGCAAACTTTGAAGAAAACACAACCTGACAACCCTAATTTTAAAATGAACCTGTGCTATATATAAGGTGGATGATTCCATTTGGTACAAAAGGGTTAAAGAAGTAAACCTTTTTTTTTTTTTTTTTTCATTTATTGTGAGACTTTGGCTATGCATGCTTTGTATTGATTCTCCTACTTCTTTTGAACTGTCAGTTTGTCAATTTCTGCTAATTTCGTTTTGATATTCCAGAAAAAAGGAAGACCATAGATAATTCACTGGACATTAAAATCACCTAGCTTGATTCCTCTGTCAGGTACAGGGTGAAGTTTTATTGCTTTTCAGTCACTCAGGAGCATCTGGGCTGATTAATGTGTTTAGAATTCTTCTTAATGGTTAAGAACCTTTCTTAATCATTAAGAAGGTCTCTTCACAATATAGTCAGCAGCAGAAACGACTTCTGATTGGCTGAAAGAGAAGAAACGTCACAAACTGCAGTCTAAAAATTCATTACACTCATAATGAACCTACAGCTTTAGTTTGAAGTTGTTGATACATGTTCATACCCAAGGGTCCATACATCACAGGTAAATTTTGTTTCAATTATAAAAAAACAATAAATATCATACAGAAGGCCCTTGTTTGTTCTCTAATATTGTGCTGTTATAAAGAAAATGCTGTTACTGGTACAATGAATTCCAGCTAGGTAACAAATTGGCCTTTCCCCTTCATTACTCCAAGCAACAAATATCTGTAACATTTGTTTTCCTGGAGTATTAGATTACAAGTAATTGTACATGTATGGATCCTATGTTGGCTTTTCCAACACTAAGTAAGCCAATGCCGATCACAACCAATGGTGTTTTTGTGCTTAGAATGCATTCAATCGAAATTTTTGTTATATGGAGTTTTGTCGTTATATGTTGGTACTGTATTACTGGTCTTCTTACCAGTTATCTGCTAAGCCACAGAGGTCCAATAGTGTAACTTAAGATTTATTTAGCAATTAGCTTATTCCTAACCATGCAAAAGTGGTTGAGATCTCTGATTTTAAACATAAATTATAACAGGGATAATTGGCCTAGTAATTTAGAGAGACAATAATGTACTTTCAAATTTATTAAAGAACAGTTAAGGGTTGGAGTTTGTTTTCCTATAATGTTCAATGATATTGTGTTTTGATGTCTTCCTCAGTTGAAAAGAAGTATGAGCATATAAGGAGATTTTATTATTTCTGAAAATCTCTCAATTTTCTCTCTAGTTGTATCCCTGGTATAGGGCAAAGCAGACTAGCTATGTTGTCTTGTGACATACATGTTTTTATTTGAGATTGATGCTAGTAGATAGTTTAAATCTTCAGGCAGATCATGTGGATAAAACAAAACTATTCCAGGAATGAGCTCTATAACGAGATGGTTAACTTTAAAACAATGTGCTGACCTGAAAGTTATGAGCAGAGTAAAAAGTACACCACAACCTCGTTATAACACAGTTCATTATAACACGGTTTTGGATATAATATGGTTTCCAGATAGATCCCAAAAATGTATAGATTATATAGAAAATTTTTGTGTTGACATAACATGGTTATTTCACTAACACGGTTTCTGCATTGGACACCAACAATAGTGTTATAAAGGGGTTGGGGTGTAGTACCAAAACTTAGGACCAGTCAAGTACATTTTCAAATCTGCTATGTCTGTGGTTAGAGCAATAAATGTTCATGTACTATTACACAAGTAATGTCAACACACTGAATAATTTGGCCTTCACATCTTGGAATATAAAGAAGCTGCCATGTGTGTGTATGGACTGACAGTGTAAAGCATCTGTATATATTTTGTCTAAATTAGTAAAATAACATATCAAGGAAAGCTACTGTCTTAACACATTAATCTACACGAAATTTTAATGGTAAAATCTGCGTAATTAATTAAGTTACCATAGTCTTGCACTCAGTGAAATACCATAAAAGACTTGTTTCTGTAGCGCAATACTATGGTAAGTGCACTTACCATAGTATTGCACTCATGTTGCTCTTATATAACCTGTCATATGTGTCAGCGCAATACTATGGTAAGTGCAGTTACCATAGTATTGCGCTCAGTTGTTTCAACGCAATATTGTTGTAAGTACACATTTTCCCAAATATTTCTTCTTTCAGTATAAACTGTTTTGAAATACTTCATTGATGGTCTTTATAAACCCCAAGAGCTTCAACCCACATGACTGGTGTTATTGTTTTCCTTGTCAAAATAAATTGGTACAGTTTTTTCCTTCTCCTGTAAAGTTTGTCAAAACGGAGTTACCATAGTATTGCGCTCAGTGGACGAAATGTAACCCCGGTCTATAAAAATGGGGAAAAATATGATGCAGCAAATTATAGACCAGTGTCGCTAACATGCATCTGTTGCAAAACCCTGGAGCATATATTAGTAAAGCAACATCAACAAGCACTTAGCCTTTGAGAGCATTCTTGCTGACTGTCAACATGGTTTCCGGAGTCAAAGGTCTTGCGAAACGCAGCTTGTTCAATTTTACCATGACATTGTGAGCAATCTGGATGGGGCCATAAACCTTGGCCACAAACAGACTGACTTGATCATGGACTTTGCTAAGGCCTTTGACAAGGTACCTCACAGAAGGCTATTACATAAACTGGAGTACTATGGGATAAGAGGATCCACGCATAGGTGGATTAGCTCATGGCTCTCTGGGCGCTCACAACAAGTTGTACTTGATGGCCAAGCGTCTGATCCAGTCCCTGTTTTATCTGGAGTCCCCCAAGGTTCGGTCCTTGGACCGGTCCTTTTCTTGGTTTTCATTAATGATCTCCCCGATAATATCAGGTCATCGGTCCGTTTGTTTGCTGATGATTGTGTCCTGTATAGGAACATATATTCTCCAGCAAGTTTTGGAGCATGTTCAATCCGCCAAATGTCTTGGTATCACCACAGGCCATTGACGTTTCACCATTAACACTAAAACAAGCCTAAATCCACAAATTCTCTTATTAAGCACCGAAGGTTTTAAGGATGCATCCAGTGCCTCTCTCTTTTTTTTTTTCTTTTTTTTTTTTCAGCTAAATTCTAAATTTAGCCACCCAATCAACTGAGGTAATGGCCAGATATGACCGACTCAGTATAAGAAGATAGATAGATAGATACTGTGCGGGCTTTGAACTCCTCTGCAGTCTTGGCATTCACCGCAGAAGATGGAAGACTATTCCACTGAGGAATAGTTCTATGGAAGAAAGAGTTTTTCAGGGCATTACTTTAGGACTGGTACCTACGATACTCTGAGTTATTTGCTCTTGATGCCCTTGTCCGGGTTGACACTGTTGCAGGGGTCAAATACCTATCCTTGTTAATTGATACTGTACCAGAATCAATGCATCTTGTAGAAGCAGGTTAAGGAGGACTGCTCACGGCGGGTCTCCAGGGATGGCCACTCTAGTTCATCAAGCATGTCACCGACGCTACTTCTATTTCGCCATCGTCTGCAGCTCTTTCGAGCAGCTGTCCTCTGCACCTTCTCCACCTGCTGAATCTGAGTTTTAACATATGGATGCCAAATGGGTGATGCATATTCAAGCTGAAGGCGAACCAATGTTTTATATGCAACATCCTTTGTCTGCCGAGGTGCAAAAGCCAAATTACGTCTAAGGAATCCTAAGGTCCTAGATGCTTTAGATGTTATTTCAAAGATATGTTGACCCCAATCGAGATCGTCAGTGATAGTGATACCAAGATATTTGGCGGAATGAACTTGCTCCAAAGTTTGCTGGTGTAGTGTGTAATCATGCTTAATTTGCTTGTCCTGAAGGTGTCGTGACACCCTCATTGAATGGCATTTGGCTACATTGAACTTCATCTGCCAATCTGCTTCCCATTGTGCAAGTCGATCCAGGTCATCTTGTAAAATGCGACAGTCAAAAGAAGAATATATGTCCCTATACAGGACACAATCATCAGCAAACAAACGGACAGATTACCTGATGTTATCAGGGAGATCATTGATGAATATCAAAAAGAGGACCGGTCCAAGGACCGAACCTTGTGGACACCAGATAGAACAGGGACTGGATCAGACGCTTGGCCGTCAAGTACAACTTGTTGAGAGCGCCCAGAGAGCCATGAGCTAATCCAATTATGTGTGGATCCTCTTATCCCATAGTAGTCCAATTTGTACAATAGCCTTCTGTGAGGTACCTTGTCAAAGGCCTTGGCAAAATCCATGATGATCAAGTCAGTCTGTTTGTGGCCACGATTTATGGCCCCATCCAGAAAAATGATTGGTAGGGCTTGAGATGTCATTTCATCTTAAGTTAATGTCTGTCTATCTATTTATACTGCAGCAACCCTGTTAAGAGGACTATCATGCAGGTAAATTTTGTTTGTTTGATTTGAGGTTTAACATACCCGTCAACACCACAGGGGCCAGTTTCAAGCTTTTTGAGAGGAAAGATATACTATCCTATATTATTATCGGATAGTATATCTTTCCTCTCAAAAAGCTTGAAACTGGCCCCTGTGGTCAACACTGTAAAGGTCATTTTGGAGACGTTGCTTCCAATTTTGTGGGACTTTTACCCAACATTGGGATGAAATGACATCTCAAGCCCTGTCGCCCAATGAAACCAATAGGGTTTATTAGCATGGACGGTCCGCCTCACACCTCAAGTCCTGGACAGGCTTAGATCCTCGAAGGGGTTTACCAGTACTAGTGTGTAGGCCGGATTCAGCTCTGCGTGGAAGCATCATGCAGCCCATATATTTCTTCAAGCCCCTTTTGTTTGCAATGGAGTTTTACCGCCAAGTCAACACATTTTGTACTGAATGGAATCTTCCTCCTTATATATAGCACGAGTCTATTTCAAAGTTTAGGGGTATCAGGTGTTTTCTTCAAAATCTATTTGGAACTGCCTGAATGTTTTTCAAACAATGTAGGCCCTGACGAGTTGTTTTGTTTGTTTGATTTGAGGTTTACTTAAAAGTCCCCATCAACACTGTAAAGGTCATTTTGGAGACATTGCTTCCAATTTTGTGGGACTTTTACCCGACATTGAGATGGTTATGATATCTGCAGCCCAATGAAACCAATAGGAGGTTTTAGGAATTCCGTTTATGACATCATTCTTGCGCATGCGCAAAGTACTGGCCGTCAATTGAAACGGCCATCGCTATTCAAATGTATTGGCGGAACTTAAAATGCTAACAATATTCAGACATTTTGACATCTATCTATCTATCTTTCTATCTATCTATCTATCTATCTATCTATCTATCTATCTATCTATCTATCTATCTATCTATCTATCTATCTATCTATCTTTCTTTCTTTCTTTCTTTCTAACTATTTGTCTACAGGTGCAATTTGAATGTCCATACTGACAGTCGAAATAAACTAATGAGTGGACTGACGGAGGGGCATTGAGTCAATGTTGGTCCGACGTCACCCACTCCAACTCACTTCATTGTCACATGACCGTTGGCATGAGAGAGAGAGAGGGGTTTGACTGACAAACTGACAGTAGACAGATAGACGACACACAGTCCGACTGACTGAATGACTGACTAACATAAGAACGGACAGACTGTTAGACAGACAAATAAACATACTGACAGTCGAAAAAAAAAACAAAAACAACCAATGACTGGACTTACAGACGGGCGTCGAGTCAACGTTGGCTCGACGTCATGCCGTCGACAACCAATCCAACTCACTTCAATGGCACGTGACCATTGAGATGGTTTGACTGATCCCTGTATCCAAGAAGCCCATAACCCTTTTTGTACCTAATGGAATCTTCCTCCTTATATATAGCAGGAGTCATTTTCAAAATTTAGGGGTGTCAGGTTGTGTTTTCTTTAAAAATTTATTTGGAAAATGGCCGAACTTTTTGCAAACAGTGTAGGCATTGATCAGACGTCGCGTTCTGCGGCGTCTGATCTGGGCCTTCACTGTTTGTCACTTACCCCTTTTGGGGTTTCCGGTACCAAATGGGTTAATGAAGACCTAAGGGCTGGGCATGTTGAACCAATCTACAAATCTACTAGATTTTACTGTAAAATCTTGCACTTGCGAGGGAGTGTTTAACATGCTTATATGCTCTGAAAGGGTGTTCTACGTTTGTTTTGAATTTAATGTTCCAATCCCACAGAGTCTTAATGGGTCCGAGCACTGGGCAAATGACATTTTATCAAGCAACGCCGTATTATCGCCAACGAAACATGGTGACGTTTCATCAACGTCGCAATGTCAAATTCAATGAATCGCTTTGAAGTTGGTTTGGTGTAGACACGATGTTGTTGACACGCTACATGTCGGTTGACTTAGCGTCATTTAACGACAAACTAATTTACATTTGTCTGCGCTCGCTAATTGTTGGTGCGCTGAGAGAGATCGTATGTACAATATATCATTTTCGTAATGCGAAATTTCACATCTGGCAGCATATCGGTGTTTCTCCCATTATAATATAGATAAATAAATGTAAATTTCAAAAGAATATAAATTATAAATTTCAAGGGAAACTACTGAAACTTCAAACAATGTTGACCCTGGTAGAGACCATGATAAACCATGGTCAACCATAATAGTAATTTTTACCCTCTTTCAAACCACCAACGACCATGGATGACCATAGTGACAACCATGGTGACCATGGTTGACCAAGAAAAAATGTGATACAGATATTCTTTTTTCATAACATTTGACGACTGACCATGAAAAAACATGGTAGGCAATCAAAAACCATGGTGACCATGGTGTTAACCATGGTGACCATGGTTGACCAAGAAAAAATGTGCTACAGATATTGGACGGGTTTTTAAAAAAAATCCGTCCTTTAAAATAGCGATGTCCGGGCGGGCGGGTGTCCTGCAGGCGGGCAGGCGTCGTCCCAGGTTTACCTTTTGGTTAACCTTTTTTTCAAAGTGATATTTTTCATCTATTCTGTAGCAGATTGTTTTAATATCAGGACTGATGCATAAGTGGAGGTACCGCTTTCATGTATTATCCATAAATGGCGCAAAAGACTAAAATTTTGGCGGAAATTGTCATTTTTCAAACTTGTGTTTTTCAGGTTTACCTTTTGGTTAACCCTTTTTCAAATGCCAGTGTAGTGGATAGAGTGCTGGACTACGAATCCTATTGTTGACTATGAATCTGAGGGGCGTGAGTTCAAACCCCGGTGGAGACATTTTTTTTTTTTTTTTGGTTCTTTTTTCTTTTCTTTCTTTTTTCATTCTTTTTTTTTTCTCTTTTTTTTCTTTATTTTTCTTTTCTTCTCCATAAACGCATATGAACAATTATTATCTTCCTCCCCTGATAGTTGCTAGTTATAATGCATACATGCATGCACAGGCATGGAATTTTCTTTTTCTTTTTTTTTTTTCGTTCTTTTTTTAGCTCACCTGAGCACGAAGTGCTCATGCTGAGTTGATATCCGTCGTCCGTCAACAATTTCTTTAAACGACATCTCCTGGTATAATGGCCCGATTTCAAAATTATTTTACAGAAATGTTCATTAGGTGACCCTTTTTCAAAATTGCTAAAATCAGTGGCCACTAGAGCTAAAAATAGAGCTAAAAATCCAACTTTATTTTTTTTTCTTTGTAAAACACATAAACAAATCAACCCCCCCCCCCCCCCCCAAAACTTGTTTCTGGGTTAGGATATTGCATTTGTTCTGTACATGCATGCATACATATTATTACATACATACAGAAATGTTCATTAGGTGACCCTTTTTCAAAATCGCTAAAATCAGTGTCCACCAGAGCTAAAAATAGAAAAAAAAAACTTTATTATTTTTTTCTTCTAAAAACACATAAACAAATCATACCCCCCCCCCCCCTCCACAAAAAGTTGTTACTGGGTTAGGATATTGCATTTGTTTTGTACATACATGCATACTTAGTTTTACATACATACCTTACCCACCCCACCCTACCCTAGCATACCCTACCCTACCTCACAACCCCACCCCACCCCCATCCCAAAACAACCCCAATCCACCCCAACCCCACCCCATCCCACCACTCCCCATCCCACCCACCCAAGCCCAACCCACCCCGCAACCCCAGCACACCCCATCCCACCCCACACCCCACCCCACCACAAATTCCACCCTGTCCCACCAGACTCCTAACCCATCCCACCCCACCCCACCCTACCCCACACCAACACACCCCACCCTACCCCACCCATGCCACCACCATCCTAACCGTACTGAAATAAAAACCCGTCCATAATGCCATTAGGCATTTTTCTTGTTTTATAGTATTTGAGGGCTGAGCATGAAAAAACATGGTAGACCATCAAAAACCATGATGACCATGGTAAACCATGGTTGCTATTTCACCTCGGACTGGTATTTGATATTTGGTATAAAGCTTCATCTAGAGAACCTCTACCAAGATTGTTCAAGTTATAGCCCTGAGGCCAAAATTGTCCTCGCCCTGAGGCCCTTTGGTTATATGCAACAGTCATTTGTAACCACTGCCCCCATCCCACCTACAGGGATGCGGGAAACAATAACTTTTCACAGCCCTACACGGTGGGTGGGGGGACCAGTAGACGGTCACAATACATGTAGTTCATTCCACTGGGGGTATATTTGCATAATATCAAACCCCCACATTAACCCGGCACTGCAGGGGAACATGGGGGGTAACTATCCCGCACATGAGCCCCGCTTTCCCCCGCCTATCCCAGTAAGTGGTGGGGGGGGGGGATGTGGTTACAAATGACTAGACTAGTGCATTATAAAGACTTATATAAGGAAAATCTCCTGTCTGGAGATCGTCTGCGTAAAAGATCATAGGCAGCGATAAAATGCCTTATATATATGGGCAACTTAAAAAAAAATGCAGCAAAAGTGTGACAATGGGGGTCAAATTTCAAACCAGATATATCATGATGGTTTTATTATTTTTGGACCAGTGAACATCAAATGTTAAGAATTTTATAGTGTTTAAAGGACAAAACCCATGAGGTTTTTTTGTTAAATATTATTTTCACCATTTTTTCATTACATTTTTGCAATTCCTCAGTAAACATTAGATGTAATACTTCACCAAGATTTGAAAGAAAGTGTCATTTTTTTCTTCTGTAAATTTTAGTGGGTACACATATCAACCATTCTGGCCAATATTTTCTCACTTAGATCCACTTGAATATTTTTTAGGGATTTTTTGCAATATTAGACCCATATTTTTTCAAAACACACCTAATAAAGTTTTTTTCACAAGAAAAGTAGGCAAGATATTCAAGAAAAATCTTATTCTTAGCAATATTAAAGGCATTTCAAAAACAAATG
This sequence comes from Lucinisca nassula, assembly GCA_963580285.1. Classification (NCBI taxonomy): domain Eukaryota; kingdom Metazoa; phylum Mollusca; class Bivalvia; order Lucinida; family Lucinidae; genus Lucinisca; species Lucinisca nassula. Next base: position 135,999,105 of record OY757022.1, read on the forward strand.
TAAAATTTCATTTGATTGTGATAAATATTTATGATTTTAGGTGGCTTTCAAAAACATGTATATTTTCCATAAAAAATGTTACACTTGTGACAGTTTCAGCACTGCTGTATAATGCCTAAATTTTTCATTTCTGATCAAATAAGTGTTACATTTTACATATTTTGGTAATGAAAGGAAACGTCTCAGAAAGTAAGTCTCCAACTTCAATGGTACTTTTGAATAAAACATTATAGAACAGACTATCCCCATGTACAGAAGAAATATTTTTTTCCAGTATTTCCCATAAAAAGTGTTTGAGTATATTATCTTACCAATATTAATCTATGTTATGACAATTTTGATACAGTTTATTTGAAACTTAAAGTCTTGGGTACAACTGCAGGCTACATTTAACAGGTAGTCAGGTACAAAATGTTACATGTCTTGTGACACATTTCATCACTGAAGTTAAATGGCTACAATTTTAATCTGAGGAAAAAAGCTGTGACATACATAATAATTTTTGGATTGAACAAAGACTAGAGAACATATGAACAAGTATTTAATGAACTTTTTTTTTTTTTTTTGGTTTGGGTTTTACGGCCCTTTCAAGATTATTTCACTTATATCGAGCCGATCGTTAATCAGAGGTGGGCGAAAACCGGAGTACCCGGAGAAAAACCACCTGACCTTCCGTTGCAGAACTTGGCGTCTCACACGTGGCCCGAGCGAGGCTCGAACCTACGGCGGTGAGAGACCTAATGAACTTTACACAGAACTTGTAAACAAACAATACTATAAAACTGTTGTCCTCTGCATATTGTATTTTTTTTTCAGATATATCATTTTGAAACTATTGAAATATTTTGTTTTACCATCATTTATCCTTTATACCATCATTTTATAAACAATTTGTTTTAAGATCAAAGCTTTAGCTACATTCATGAGGCTTAATTCGAAAGTAACTTAAAGCGTTACACTTGTGACAATGTTAGTTTCAAACTTTTAAAGTCTCAAGCTCAATTTCCTGGACAAAACAGTATGGCACTCATGTATATTTTGGCAAATAAGATTACTAGACTGGATAGTAAAATTAATTCTTCCACTTTAAAGTAACTTTGGAACAAGAAACAAATATAATAAAACAGTATAATCCAACATAGACTAGATTGTTTTCAGATTTCATTCTATCAGTGTTGAAATACATTATTGTGTCATAATGTAAATCTGTTGTCTTATCATTTAAAATAGTTCATTTTGAGTTCAAAATATTAATACAAATCTGGAGTGTAAAAACTGAATGTCACTTGAATGTTACACTTGTGACAAATTTAGCTTAAATACTCAACTCAACTCAACTCAACATAACTTTATTTTCACTCAGGCCACATATGGTGGCAACATGAGACAAGTAACAAGCATTTTCAAACATACATGGCGTAGTGTATAGATGCCAAAATGTGCTGAGGAATCTTTATAACTGGAGTGGACAGATAAAGTGGGCGGGGAAAAGCATCAGTATTGATTGTAGTAGTAGTAAGTAATAGTAGTAGTAATAGTAGTAGTAGTAGCAGTAGTAAAGTAGTTGTTATAACATTAATATAGTGGTTATAGCAGTAATAACGAGCATAGCGGCGGCTGCCGAAGGCAGCCGTCGACGTCCGCCGAAGGCGGGCGTCGAACGAGCTCGTATCTAGGTAACGCGTATCATCACAAGACACAATCTATGCAAGAAAGTTTGCTTGCGCCTAGGAACTGGCTTAAACCGGTTTTCAGGTTTCCATGTATTCCATTTAAACCATGTATGAAGTCGGGAACCAGAGCCTCAAAAAGCTTATGTAACCCGTATCCGTCACCGGATGAACAGTGTGTCGCAAGGCTGATTGGTGATTCGGTTAGTTGTAATAGCTAAAAAATCAACATTGGCATATCAGTCAATTAATATATTTTTCTTATTTATGTGTTGGCATAAATTTGCACATTTTGTATTTATTTTTGTTGCTATTATTTATGAATAAATTAAAGTGACGTACGTCATGAGGTCGAGTCATGACCTTGGGAATTCTCTACGCCGCCATATTGATTTCTGTCATTATGTACTGGAAGCACTAGAAAAACAATGAATCTGATGATTAAATCGGGCAATCTACACGTAAGTCTTCAGGCACAGGAGTGTGATTTTTGTCTATATATTGACCTAGCGAACTCGGCCCATGCAACAACTTGGAAAGTCCAAGCTCATTTTAGGGACATCTCGACCCCTTGTCCTTGACAAACAACAACAACACCAATAATTCTTGGTATTTTCGTCCCGCCCATCAGCGAGCGCGGTGCTCCCATCAGGCGGAACTCCGAATCAGAATTGTTACTGGTGTGTCACCAAATAATTTAACATTCATACACCAGAACTGAAACCGAGTGAACTTGAATACTGCCATAACTGGAGACCACTCTAGCTATCTATCTTCTTATACTGAGTCGGTCATATTTGGCCATTACCTCAGTTGGGTGGGTTGCTAAATTTAGAATTTAGCACAAAAAAAAAAAAATCATCTCTGGATGAGTCCTTAAAACTATTTACAATTCAAGCACAGAGGTATCCTAAAACGCATACCTCTGAGTCAATCTATATCTCGTGTGTTTGCCTTTATCTTCAATCAATCACTTGCCCAGGGCACTGTACCAGATGACTGGCGACAAGCAAATGTAACCCCGGTCTATAAAAATGGGGAAAAATATGATGCAGCAAATTATAGACCAGTGTCGCTAACATGCATCTGTTGCAAAACCCTGGAGCATATATTAGTAAAGCAACATCAACAAGCACTTAGCCTTTGAGAGCATTCTTGCTGACTGTCAACATGGTTTCCGGAGTCAAAGGTCTTGCGAAACGCAGCTTGTTCAATTTTACCATGACATTGTGAGCAATCTGGATGGGGCCATAAACCTTGGCCACAAACAGACTGACTTGATCATGGACTTTGCTAAGGCCTTTGACAAGGTACCTCACAGAAGGCTATTACATAAACTGGAGTACTATGGGATAAGAGGATCCACGCATAGGTGGATTAGCTCATGGCTCTCTGGGCGCTCACAACAAGTTGTACTTGATGGCCAAGCGTCTGATCCAGTCCCTGTTTTATCTGGAGTCCCCCAAGGTTCGGTCCTTGGACCGGTCCTTTTCTTGGTTTTCATTAATGATCTCCCCGATAATATCAGGTCATCGGTCCGTTTGTTTGCTGATGATTGTGTCCTGTATAGGAACATATATTCTCCAGCAAGTTTTGGAGCATGTTCAATCCGCCAAATGTCTTGGTATCACCACAGGCCATTGACGTTTCACCATTAACACTAAAACAAGCCTAAATCCACAAATTCTCTTATTAAGCACCGAAGGTTTTAAGGATGCATCCAGTGCCTCTCTCTTTTTTTTTTTTCTTTTTTTTTTTTTCAGCTAAATTCTAAATTTAGCCACCCAATCAACTGAGGTAATGGCCAGATATGACCGACTCAGTATAAGAAGATAGATAGATAGATACTGTGCGGGCTTTGAACTCCTCTGCAGTCTTGGCATTCACCGCAGAAGATGGAAGACTATTCCACTGAGGAATAGTTCTATGGAAGAAAGAGTTTTTCAGGGCATTACTTTAGGACTGGTACCTACGATACTCTGAGTTATTTGCTCTTGATGCCCTTGTCCGGGTTGACACTGTTGCAGGGGTCAAATACCTATCCTTGTTAATTGATACTGTACCAGAATCAATGCATCTTGTAGAAGCAGGTTAAGGAGGACTGCTCACGGCGGGTCTCCAGGGATGGCCACTCTAGTTCATCAAGCATGTCACCGACGCTACTTCTATTTCGCCATCGTCTGCAGCTCTTTCGAGCAGCTGTCCTCTGCACCTTCTCCACCTGCTGAATCTGAGTTTTAACATATGGATGCCAAATGGGTGATGCATATTCAAGCTGAAGGCGAACCAATGTTTTATATGCAACATCCTTTGTCTGCCGAGGTGCAAAAGCCAAATTACGTCTAAGGAATCCTAAGGTCCTAGATGCTTTAGATGTTATTTCAAAGATATGTTGACCCCAATCGAGATCGTCAGTGATAGTGATACCAAGATATTTGGCGGAATGAACTTGCTCCAAAGTTTGCTGGTGTAGTGTGTAATCATGCTTAATTTGCTTGTCCTGAAGGTGTCGTGACACCCTCATTGAATGGCATTTGGCTACATTGAACTTCATCTGCCAATCTGCTTCCCATTGTGCAAGTCGATCCAGGTCATCTTGTAAAATGCGACAGTCAAAAGAAGAATATATGTCCCTATACAGGACACAATCATCAGCAAACAAACGGACAGATTACCTGATGTTATCAGGGAGATCATTGATGAATATCAAAAAGAGGACCGGTCCAAGGACCGAACCTTGTGGACACCAGATAGAACAGGGACTGGATCAGACGCTTGGCCGTCAAGTACAACTTGTTGAGAGCGCCCAGAGAGCCATGAGCTAATCCAATTATGTGTGGATCCTCTTATCCCATAGTAGTCCAATTTGTACAATAGCCTTCTGTGAGGTACCTTGTCAAAGGCCTTGGCAAAATCCATGATGATCAAGTCAGTCTGTTTGTGGCCACGATTTATGGCCCCATCCAGAAAAATGATTGGTAGGGCTTGAGATGTCATTTCATCTTAAGTTAATGTCTGTCTATCTATTTATACTGCAGCAACCCTGTTAAGAGGACTATCATGCAGGTAAATTTTGTTTGTTTGATTTGAGGTTTAACATACCCGTCAACACCACAGGGGCCAGTTTCAAGCTTTTTGAGAGGAAAGATATACTATCCTATATTATTATCGGATAGTATATCTTTCCTCTCAAAAAGCTTGAAACTGGCCCCTGTGGTCAACACTGTAAAGGTCATTTTGGAGACGTTGCTTCCAATTTTGTGGGACTTTTACCCAACATTGGGATGAAATGACATCTCAAGCCCTGTCGCCCAATGAAACCAATAGGGTTTATTAGCATGGACGGTCCGCCTCACACCTCAAGTCCTGGACAGGCTTAGATCCTCGAAGGGGTTTACCAGTACTAGTGTGTAGGCCGGATTCAGCTCTGCGTGGAAGCATCATGCAGCCCATATATTTCTTCAAGCCCCTTTTGTTTGCAATGGAGTTTTACCGCCAAGTCAACACATTTTGTACTGAATGGAATCTTCCTCCTTATATATAGCACGAGTCTATTTCAAAGTTTAGGGGTATCAGGTGTTTTCTTCAAAATCTATTTGGAACTGCCTGAATGTTTTTCAAACAATGTAGGCCCTGACGAGTTGTTTTGTTTGTTTGATTTGAGGTTTACTTAAAAGTCCCCATCAACACTGTAAAGGTCATTTTGGAGACATTGCTTCCAATTTTGTGGGACTTTTACCCGACATTGAGATGGTTATGATATCTGCAGCCCAATGAAACCAATAGGAGGTTTTAGGAATTCCGTTTATGACATCATTCTTGCGCATGCGCAAAGTACTGGCCGTCAATTGAAACGGCCATCGCTATTCAAATGTATTGGCGGAACTTAAAATGCTAACAATATTCAGACATTTTGACATCTATCTATCTTTCTTTCTATCTATCTATCTATCTATCTATCTATCTATCTATCTATCTATCTATCTATCTATCTATCTATCTATCTATCTATCTATCTTTCTTTCTTTCTTTCTAACTATTTGTCTACAGGTGCAATTTGAATGTCCATACTGACAGTCGAAATAAACTAATGAGTGGACTGACGGAGGGGCATTGAGTCAATGTTGGTCCGACGTCACCCACTCCAACTCACTTCATTGTCACATGACCGTTGGCATGAGAGAGAGAGAGGGGTTTGACTGACAAACTGACAGTAGACAGATAGACGACACACAGTCCGACTGACTGAATGACTGACTAACATAAGAACGGACAGACTGTTAGACAGACAAATAAACATACTGACAGTCGAAAAAAAAAACAAAAACAACCAATGACTGGACTTACAGACGGGCGTCGAGTCAACGTTGGCTCGACGTCATGCCGTCGACAACCAATCCAACTCACTTCAATGGCACGTGACCATTGAGATGGTTTGACTGATCCCTGTATCCAAGAAGCCCATAACCCTTTTTGTACCTAATGGAATCTTCCTCCTTATATATAGCAGGAGTCATTTTCAAAATTTAGGGGTGTCAGGTTGTGTTTTCTTTAAAAATTTATTTGGAAAATGGCCGAACTTTTTGCAAACAGTGTAGGCATTGATCAGACGTCGCGTTCTGCGGCGTCTGATCTGGGCCTTCACTGTTTGTCACTTACCCCTTTTGGGGTTTCCGGTACCAAATGGGTTAATGAAGACCTAAGGGCTGGGCATGTTGAACCAATCTACAAATCTACTAGATTTTACTGTAAAATCTTGCACTTGCGAGGGAGTGTTTAACATGCTTATATGCTCTGAAAGGGTGTTCTACGTTTGTTTTGAATTTAATGTTCCAATCCCACAGAGTCTTAATGGGTCCGAGCACTGGGCAAATGACATTTTATCAAGCAACGCCGTATTATCGCCAACGAAACATGGTGACGTTTCATCAACGTCGCAATGTCAAATTCAATGAATCGCTTTGAAGTTGGTTTGGTGTAGACACGATGTTGTTGACACGCTACATGTCGGTTGACTTAGCGTCATTTAACGACAAACTAATTTACATTTGTCTGCGCTCGCTAATTGTTGGTGCGCTGAGAGAGATCGTATGTACAATATATCATTTTCGTAATGCGAAATTTCACATCTGGCAGCATATCGGTGTTTCTCCCATTATAATATAGATAAATAAATGTAAATTTCAAAAGAATATAAATTATAAATTTCAAGGGAAACTACTGAAACTTCAAACAATGTTGACCCTGGTAGAGACCATGATAAACCATGGTCAACCATAATAGTAATTTTTACCCTCTTTCAAACCACCAACGACCATGGATGACCATAGTGACAACCATGGTGACCATGGTTGACCAAGAAAAAATGTGATACAGATATTCTTTTTTCATAACATTTGACGACTGACCATGAAAAAACATGGTAGGCAATCAAAAACCATGGTGACCATGGTGTTAACCATGGTGACCATGGTTGACCAAGAAAAAATGTGCTACAGATATTGGACGGGTTTTTAAAAAAAATCCGTCCTTTAAAATAGCGATGTCCGGGCGGGCGGGCGGGCGGGTGTCCTGCAGGCGGGCAGGCGTCGTCCCAGGTTTACCTTTTGGTTAACCTTTTTTTCAAAGTGATATTTTTCATCTATTCTGTAGCAGATTGTTTTAATATCAGGACTGATGCATAAGTGGAGGTACCGCTTTCATGTATTATCCATAAATGGCGCAAAAGACTAAAATTTTGGCGGAAATTGTCATTTTTCAAACTTGTGTTTTTCAGGTTTACCTTTTGGTTAACCCTTTTTCAAATGCCAGTGTAGTGGATAGAGTGCTGGACTACGAATCCTGTTGTTGACTATGAATCTGAGGGGCGTGAGTTCAAACCCCGGTGGAGACATTTTTTTTTTTTTTTTGGTTCTTTTTTCTTTTCTTTCTTTTTTCATTCTTTTTTTTTTCTCTTTTTTTTCTTTATTTTTCTTTTCTTCTCCATAAACGCATATGAACAATTATTATCTTCCTCCCCTGATAGTTGCTAGTTATAATGCATACATGCATGCACAGGCATGGAATTTTCTTTTTCTTTTTTTTTTTTCGTTCTTTTTTTAGCTCACCTGAGCACGAAGTGCTCATGCTGAGTTGATATCCGTCGTCCGTCAACAATTTCTTTAAACGACATCTCCTGGTATAATGGCCCGATTTCAAAATTATTTTACAGAAATGTTCATTAGGTGACCCTTTTTCAAAATTGCTAAAATCAGTGGCCACTAGAGCTAAAAATAGAGCTAAAAATCCAACTTTATTTTTTTTTCTTTGTAAAACACATAAACAAATCAACCCCCCCCCCCCCCCCCCAAAACTTGTTTCTGGGTTAGGATATTGCATTTGTTCTGTACATGCATGCATACATATTATTACATACATACAGAAATGTTCATTAGGTGACCCTTTTTCAAAATCGCTAAAATCAGTGTCCACCAGAGCTAAAAATAGAAAAAAAAAACTTTATTATTTTTTTCTTCTAAAAACACATAAACAAATCATACCCCCCCCCCCCCCCCCCCTCCACAAAAAGTTGTTACTGGGTTAGGATATTGCATTTGTTTTGTACATACATGCATACTTAGTTTTACATACATACCTTACCCACCCCACCCTACCCTAGCATACCCTACCCTACCTCACAACCCCACCCCACCCCCATCCCAAAACAACCCCAATCCACCCCAACCCCACCCCATCCCACCACTCCCCATCCCACCCACCCAAGCCCAACCCACCCCGCAACCCCAGCACACCCCATCCCACCCCACACCCCACCCCACCACAAATTCCACCCTGTCCCACCAGACTCCTAACCCATCCCACCCCACCCCACCCTACCCCACACCAACACACCCCACCCTACCCCACCCATGCCACCACCATCCTAACCGTACTGAAATAAAAACCCGTCCATAATGCCATTAGGCATTTTTCTTGTTTTATAGTATTTGAGGGCTGAGCATGAAAAAACATGGTAGACCATCAAAAACCATGATGACCATGGTAAACCATGGTTGCTATTTCACCTCGGACTGGTATTTGATATTTGGTATAAAGCTTCATCTAGAGAACCTCTACCAAGATTGTTCAAGTTATAGCCCTGAGGCCAAAATTGTCCTCGCCCTGAGGCCCTTTGGTTATATGCAACAGTCATTTGTAACCACTGCCCCCATCCCACCTACAGGGATGCGGGAAACAATAACTTTTCACAGCCCTACACGGTGGGTGGGGGGACCAGTAGACGGTCACAATACATGTAGTTCATTCCACTGGGGGTATATTTGCATAATATCAAACCCCCACATTAACCCGGCACTGCAGGGGAACATGGGGGTAACTATCCCGCACATGAGCCCCGCTTTCCCCCGCCTATCCCAGTAAGTGGTGGAGGGGGGGGGATGTGGTTACAAATGACTAGACTAGTGCATTATAAAGACTTATATAAGGAAAATCTCCTGTCTGGAGATCGTCTGCGTAAAAGATCATAGGCAGCGATAAAATGCCTTATATATATGGGCAACTTAAAAAAAAATGCAGCAAAAGTGTGACAATGGGGGTCAAATTTCAAACCAGATATATCATGATGGTTTTATTATTTTTGGACCAGTGAACATCAAATGTTAAGAATTTTATAGTGTTTAAAGGACAAAACCCATGAGGTTTTTTTGTTAAATATTATTTTCACCATTTTTTCATTACATTTTTGCAATTCCTCAGTAAACATTAGATGTAATACTTCACCAAGATTTGAAAGAAAGTGTCATTTTTTTCTTCTGTAAATTTTAGTGGGTACACATATCAACCATTCTGGCCAATATTTTCTCACTTAGATCCACTTGAATATTTTTTAGGGATTTTTTGCAATATTAGACCCATATTTTTTCAAAACACACCTAATAAAGTTTTTTTCACAAGAAAAGTAGGCAAGATATTCAAGAAAAATCTTATTCTTAGCAATATTAAAGGCATTTCAAAAACAAATGTAAAATTTCATTTGATTGTGATAAATATTTATGATTTTAGGTGGCTTTCAAAAACATGTATATTTTCCATAAAAAATGTTACACTTGTGACAGTTTCAGCACTGCTGTATAATGCCTAAATTTTTCATTTCTGATCAAATAAGTGTTACATTTTACATATTTTGGTAATGAAAGGAAACGTCTCAGAAAGTAAGTCTCCAACTTCAATGGTACTTTTGAATAAAACATTATAGAACAGACTATCCCCATGTACAGAAGAAATATTTTTTTCCAGTATTTCCCATAAAAAGTGTTTGAGTATATTATCTTACCAATATTAATCTATGTTATGACAATTTTGATACAGTTTATTTGAAACTTAAAGTCTTGGGTACAACTGCAGGCTACATTTAACAGGTAGTCAGGTACAAAATGTTACATGTCTTGTGACACATTTCATCACTGAAGTTAAATGGCTACAATTTTAATCTGAGGAAAAAAGCTGTGACATACATAATAATTTTTGGATTGAACAAAGACTAGAGAACATATGAACAAGTATTTAATGAACTTTTTTTTTTTTTTTTGGTTTGGGTTTTACGGCCCTTTCAAGATTATTTCACTTATATCGAGCCGATCGTTAATCAGAGGTGGGCGAAAACCGGAGTACCCGGAGAAAAACCACCTGACCTTCCGTTGCAGAACTTGGCGTCTCACACGTGGCCCGAGCGAGGCTCGAACCTACGGCGGTGAGAGACCTAATGAACTTTACACAGAACTTGTAAACAAACAATACTATAAAACTGTTGTCCTCTGCATATTGTATTTTTTTTTCAGATATATCATTTTGAAACTATTGAAATATTTTGTTTTACCATCATTTATCCTTTATACCATCATTTTATAAACAATTTGTTTTAAGATCAAAGCTTTAGCTACATTCATGAGGCTTAATTCGAAAGTAACTTAAAGCGTTACACTTGTGACAATGTTAGTTTCAAACTTTTAAAGTCTCAAGCTCAATTTCCTGGACAAAACAGTATGGCACTCATGTATATTTTGGCAAATAAGATTACTAGACTGGATAGTAAAATTAATTCTTCCACTTTAAAGTAACTTTGGAACAAGAAACAAATATAATAAAACAGTATAATCCAACATAGACTAGATTGTTTTCAGATTTCATTCTATCAGTGTTGAAATACATTATTGTGTCATAATGTAAATCTGTTGTCTTATCATTTAAAATAGTTCATTTTGAGTTCAAAATATTAATACAAATCTGGAGTGTAAAAACTGAATGTCACTTGAATGTTACACTTGTGACAAATTTAGCTTAAATACTCAACTCAACTCAACTCAACATAACTTTATTTTCACTCAGGCCACATATGGTGGCAACATGAGACAAGTAACAAGCATTTTCAAACATACATGGCGTAGTGTATAGATGCCAAAATGTGCTGAGGAATCTTTATAACTGGAGTGGACAGATAAAGTGGGCGGGGAAAAGCATCAGTATTGATTGTAGTAGTAGTAAGTAATAGTAGTAGTAATAGTAGTAGTAGTAGCAGTAGTAAAGTAGTTGTTATAACATTAATATAGTGGTTATAGCAGTAATAGTATGTATAAGCATTGCATGCACAACGGATCATTCATTATTATTAAACATAGAATTGCGTTGTTTTTTTTTTTTTGTTTTTTTTTTCTCTAGATAACGCCTTTATCATAACACTGTATAAAAATGGTTGTCCGTCCTTCGCCCACATCATCAGCTTAAATACTGGTTTCATTTGATCTCCTGAACTTAATGTTTTAAAATATGATTGACATAGTCTCTGAAGTGTACACTGAATTCATTTGACTTAACTAATCATAATTGCTCTTTTGAAGGCCTCTTAACTAATCATAAAATTCTTTTGAAGGCCTCATTATCAAGATTTATTAATAAGTAACCCATATAGGGTTATATGAAGCAAAGGCCAATATAATATATACATTTTGTTACACATCAATAAATCTTGATACTGACACCTTCAAGCAAGTTTTGTTAAATCAATCCTTTTGGAATATCTGTCTCAGTACTCTTCATTTTTCTACAGATTATTTCTTGATTGTTGAATCTCATGAGGTATAAATTTGAGCTTGATTCCGGGCACAGGGAGTTGACTTGGCGGTGAAAGCCTCTGTATTATATCGGAATGTGGGTTGGTGGAGATATCATTTTGGCTCGGCCAGGTATAGACAGTGGGTGAAACTTCTTTCATAAACTTTAGTGTGACTTCACTGTCAAACTTCAACACCTATACAATAAAAAATAGGAAGTGTCTGCTGACAGCTGGCTGGCACCAGACTTTTAGGTCTAGTGACAGTCTGCTGTCACCAGACATAAAAGTCTGCTGACAGCCGGCTATAATATTTACTCAATAATAAGTATATTCTTTTTAACTAATGAACTTATCCTGTGTCATGAGCTACCGTACCGCTTACAGAACTTTGTTGAACAGTGAAGGATGCAATAATTTCTAATGAGGACTTGTATTTTTGTTCAAACTTTGTGTAAAAATGCAGGTATTATTGCAGCTTAGTTCTAAATCATAAATCATAAAGGTTATTTCTAGGCATACCATCAGCAGAACTTTCATGTGCAAACTTGAGAAGAGTGGTAGGCACACACTTCATCTGGGTTTGAACAGCAATGACAGAACTAAAAATGTGTCAATACGACACAGATGCCCCCGTCTAGGGGCTCACCTCACCCCAAAAAAGTCATGTAACAACAGTTGTAATCAGACAGCATATCCCACCTGGAATAGTGTCTTCGAGGTTATTGGCATTGGTGTTTGTGTGGTAGTGGGGTGTATTGCTGATTAAACTTTATAAAAATAACTATGATCATTTCAAATATGGACCTGCACCCGCCCATCGGGGCTTGGAGAAATAAATTGGGCTGCATGGTGCTTCCACGCAGAGCTGAAAGTGACCACACATGAGTACTGGTAAATCGCTTCGAAGGACTAAGCCTGCCAAGGTAAAGTGGAATGAGTCAGACTTTCCAATGCATATAAGCCTTTTGGTTTCATTGGGCAGCAGGACCTGAGATGTCATTTCATCTCAATGTCAGGTAAAAGTCCCACAAAATTGGAAGCAACGTCTCCAAAATGACGACCTAAATAAGTGTTGACATGGATGTTAAACCTCAGTTCAAACAAACACATTCCAAATATGGACCCAATCCATCAAATGGTTTGGAAAATATGAGTGCTTAAAAACTAGAGAAAGAGTCACGCATACCCTGGGTCAGCTCCACCCTTTGATATATCTTTCAAGCTTTATGTAATATGAATGAAGAAGTCAAGAAGCTATAAGAATCTTCAAATGTGCTTGTAAACTCTAAACCAAACATATAATTTCAACTTGGACCAATGGAGTGAGGGCATCAAAGTTACTGAAGGGTGGGGGCATCCATGTTGCTGAAGCTTCAGGGTGGGGTATACGTCAATGAAATCTTTGGACTGGTATGCAACATCGATGCAAGTATCAATTGAATTTGCCATAGAGTTTAGAACATACAGGCATCTACATGTATAAACTTTGTCATAAAACTTTAACCAAATGTAAAATTTCTAAGTCTGTGACCTTGAGGTCAAGGTCACCATGGGTGGGGGAAGAGACATACATCACAAAATCTTTGGACTGGTTCGCAACATTAATGCAAGTATCAACTGATAATTATCAATGATGCAAGTATCAACTGTCTTAGAGTTTAGAACATACACACATCTATAAACTTTGTCTTAAAACTTTAATCAAATGTAAAACTTCTGAGTCTGTGACCTTGACCTTGAGGTCACTGTGGGGATGGGACATGCATCAATGAAATTTTGAGACCAGTATGTAACTTCAATGTAAGTATCAACTATATCTATCAAAGGGTTCAGAAGATCAACTCTCTTAGAAACTTTGATGCAAAGCTTTAACCAAGCACCACCCCATGTGCAGAGCTGAAACCGACCAAACTTGAATACTGGTAAACAGCTTAGGTCTAAGTCTGCCCAGGAAAAGTGATGCGAGTCGGACCGCTCCTTAAACCCTAATGGTTGTTATGGGTGGTAGTGCTTGAGATGTCATTTCATCTCTGAATGTCGGGTAAAAGTCCCACAAAATTGGAATCAATGTCTCCAAAATTACCTTAATATTGTTGATGGGGATGTAAAACTGCAACTCAAACAAAACAAAAACTTTAGCCAAAATGTTACCAGACGGATGGACAGACTGACACTTAGATGGATGGACAAACAAATGGTCGAATGACAGACTAAAACTATATACCCCCATAGCATACTTCATATGCTGGGGGTATAATTAGTCTAGCTTCTAAGACATTCCAGAATATAATGTCAGTGAAGGTAGAATTAATGCTTTGTTATGACTATCAAGTATGACCAGAAGTATCTTCAACAAATAGACTTCATGGCCTGTGTGTAAAAGCACCAACTGTTAATCATTGGGAGGCTCTGCAAGGGACGGTCGTGTGGTTTTTATCTGGGAACTCTGGTTTTTGCCCACCTCTGATTAACAACCAGCTCAAAATAAGTGAAAATCTTGAAAGGGCCATAAAACCAAAACAAAAACAAGAGGTCCATAGGCCACTTTGTCCACCAGATCTTAGGTGGGCACTGTCCACTGGCAGCAATATATTTTAACATATGATTTTAATATACCGATTTTAAAGTCTCCCAAACATACCCCCATACCCCGGAGTGCCCATGTCGACACTGTATCTGAAATATTTATTTTATGAAGTGGCGCGGATGGGGCATGGACCCAATGAAGCCATGGTTGGTATCACTGAATGCGCCATATCAAAAGGAACAAGAATATATATGGATTAAGGGTGGGGATCTATACGATTCTTGAGATACAAGGCCTTTTCGGCACCGGAGGGATTGGGGCATGGCCCCGCTTGACCCCAGAAAAGCTCTAGATTGTGTTGTCTCTGAATGTGTCTTATCATAAGGACCAAGAATATATATATGGTTTAAGGGTGGGGATCTGAACAGTTTTTGAGATATGAGGCCCTTTTGTGAAATGGAGGGGAGAGGAACCCACAAGATGGTGTGATTTAATTAATATGTCTAATTATAAGGAATAAGAATGCATATGATTATATAAATGGGTCTGGGATCTGAATGGCTTCTATGATATATGGCATTTTATGAAGTGGAGGGGCGCGGCATGCCCCCAGCACATTGCTACAGCACAAAGAGACCCTCAGGTTGGTGTGACTGAATGAGTCTTACCATAACGAATAAGAAAATATATGGTTTAGGGGTGGGGATCTTAATGGTTTCTGAAATATATGGCTTTTTATGAAGTGGAGGGATGGGCCGGCGGACCCGGGACACCCCCTGGGCCCACATGTTGGTATCACTGAATGCGTCTTATCGTAAGGAAATAATTTAATGCGGTTTAGGGATGGGGTAACCTGAACAGTTTCTCAGATATTTCGCCTTTTTTGAAGTGGAGGGTCGGGACATGGCACTCAGGCACACCCTGGGAGACCCCTAGGTTGGTATCACTGAATGTGTCTTATAAGGAACAAGAATAAATATCGTTTAGGGGTGCGAATTTGAACGGTTTCTGAGATATTGGATTAACTAAGTGGAGGGGGTGGGGCATGGCCCCAGCACACCCAGGGGCTCCCCAGGTTGGTGTCACTGAGTGTGTCTTATCACAAAGAACAAGAAAATATATGATTTGGGGGTGGGGATCTGAATGGTTTCCAAGATACATGACTGTTTATGTAATGGAGGGGATGGGACATGGTCTCAGCACATCCTGGGTGGGGTGGGGGGGGGGGCCCAGGTTGGCATAAAAGTATATGGCTGAAAGAAATGTACTCAAGGAACATTTCTATTTATAAACTTTTTGTCAAAGGCTTTGCAGTAAATGCCATTTTTCTATTTTCCCCCATGGAAACTCCAAGTTGCCACAGCAACCAAACTAATGAGCCCATTTTCATAAAAAAAACAAAAAAAAAAAAACTTTTGGTCCCCCAGCCCAAGGATGCTACAGATTAAGTTTGGGCTGAATCGGCTGAATATTTCACCATACCTTTGCTATGAACATCTTGTGGACTGTTGACCTGGTCTTGCTGGACAGTCATACAGCTACAAAGTCCTCCTCCTTATAGCTTGAATGTTGAATAATAAGCTGTAAAAGCAACTGATATAGATTGTTCCTGCATGCATGTAGCCTTTAGCTTATAAATGCTTTAACACTACTTATTTTGCATTGCTTGCTTTAGTAACACACACTGTTTACAAACTCTGTCTTTTATAGCACTGCTTGCTTTCTATATATGCACCCTTTGGTTATTAATCACCCTCTGCTTAGTGCTAGCTGGCATTAGTAACACAAAGTAAGGTGAGTGGTTTGACTGATGCACTACCATATTAACCATTTAACCAGGCTCTGCAAGCATCAGGCAACCTGGGGGTTCCGGCTAGTATAGAAATACTAGTTTGTATTTACTCCTCTATTTAGCACTAACATTCCATTTACTCACCATTGAGCTAGGCTAACATAGTGGTGAAGGTCAGGTAGGTATCCCAGGGGAAGAAGACTTTAATGTCCAGGCTCAGAAGGTGCTATCAGAAGATTGGGCTTCTCAGCATGAGTGATGTGAAGCTTCACTTGTAGCATGTTTGCAAGGGATTGTATGCAAACATGGTCCGCATAGGTACCGTCTTGGGCCATTTTTTCGACCTAGCTGGTGAATGGTTCAGTCAGAAATTGCTCCATTTCTGATTGCTTTGACTGAAAAAATACAATCTACTATCTGCCATATGCTTTTAGGCCTACTGCTCATTTGTATTGGTTGCCATGGAAACCAAAATGAAAAAAAAAAGAAAAAAAAATTATCTCCTCAGAAACCGTATGCTCTATGAGGCTGAGAGTTTATGAAAATATTCACCATATTTGCCTTTACATATTTTGTGTGTTTTTTTTTTTATGAAATTCGGCTCTTTAGTTTGATTGCTATGGCAACTTAGGTTTTCCATAGACTTATTATGGGGAAAATTGAAAAATGGCATTTACTACAAAGCCTTTGCAGATATTTTGACAAAACTTTCATAGAAATGTTTCTTTAGTAAACTTCTCTCAGTCATTTGCTTTTGTGTCAACCTGGGGGTCCAGTAGGTTGTGCCGGGGCCATGCCCCCAGTACTTCATAAAATGCCTTATATCTCAGAAACCTTACACCTCCCCACCCCTAAACTGTATATATATTCTTGTTCCTTATGATAAGGTGCAATGAGTGACACCAACCTGGGGATCCCACCGGATGTGCCGGGGACATGCCCCACCTCCTCCACTTCATAAAATGCCATTTATCTCAGAAACCATTCAGATCCCCACCCATAAACCGTATATATTCTCGTCTCTTATGATAAGACACACTCAGTGAGGCCAACCTGGGGGTTCCCTGGGATGTGCAATACCCCACCCCTCCATTTCACAACAGGCCCAATATTCCAGAAACCTAACAGATCCCAACCCCTAAAGGAAATATATTTTTGTCCCTTATGATAAGTTGCATTCAGTGACACCAACCTGGGGGACACCTGGGATGTGCCGGGGACATGCCCAACCCCATCCACTTCGTAAAAGGTTGGCCATCGCCCATAGGGGCTTGAAGAAATATATGGGCTGCATGATGCTTCCACGCAGAGCTGAATCTGGCCCACACACTAGTACTGGTAAACCGCTTAGAGGATCTAAGCCTGTCCAGGAACCGCAGTGTGAGGCGGACCGTCCATGCTAATAAACCCTATTGGTTTCATTGGGCGGCAGGGCTTGAGATGTCATTTCATCTCAATGTCGGGTAAAAGTCCAACAAAATTGGAAGCAAATGACCTTTACAGTGTTGACGGGGATGTTTAACCTCAAATCAAATAAACAAACAAACAAAACTTCATAAAAGGCCAAATATTCAAAAACCTTACAAATCCCCACCCCTAAACCATATTATATTCTTGTTCCTTATGATAAGAAGCATTAAGTGACACCAACCTGGGGGTCTCCCAAGATGTGCCGGGGACATGCCCCACCCCCTCCACTTTATAAAACGTCATTTATCTCAGAAACCATTCAGATATAGATCTCCACCCCTAAACCATATACAGGCCTTCTAGCAAAACCTATAAAACCTATAATAACCTATAATTTTGTGCCAAACCTATAAAACCTTTATTTTGTTCATAAAACCTATAAAAGCCTGTATTTTCATGAAAAAAAATATATTTTTCACTTTTTGAACCTTCTTGCTGCTCAATCCTAACTTTTCTTCAAAATGCACTACTCTTTTTTACTTTTTAGTCCCATTAAAAGTGATGAAAACTGTCAAGAAATTGTATTTTTTTCCTCGCTCGCTTCGCTCCCTGGGACTTTGTAAAATTTAGATCAACTTTATCTGAGTAATTGTGGCACAAAAATTCATCAAATATTTTTTCTTCAGTTTTAAATCTTTATGTAAGTTTGGAAGACTCTTTTTTTAACCTCAATTTTTTATTGAAAAACCTGTAAATAACCTATATTTTGAGTAAGAAGAACCTATATAAAAACCTATATTTTCAAAGTGGGCCACTAGGAGGCCTGCATATATATTCTTGTTCCTTGTGATAAGACACATTCAGTGACACCAACATAGGGTCCCCCCCCCCCCCCACACCCGCCTGTGGTGCCACGGGCCATGCCCCACCCCTTTAAATTACTTCATTAAAAGCCATATATCTCAGAAACCGGTCAGATCCCCACCCCTTAACCATATATATTCTTGTTCCTTATGATAAGATCCCACTTCATAATAGGCCATATATCTCAAAAACTATTAAAATCCCCACCACATAATCACATATATTATTGTTCATTGTTATTAGCCACATTCAGTCACGCCATCTTGTGCGGTCTGCAGGGGCCATTTCTTTCCCATCCACTTCATAAAAGGACCTTATATCTCAGAAACAGTTCAGCATTATGTTGCAACAATCTTGGGCTTTTCTGGAATCCACCATGCCCGAATCCCTCCACTGCTTAAAAGGCCTTACATCTCAGGAGCCATACATATCCCTCATTAAACCATATATATGTCTCTGTTCCTTTTCATAAGACACATTTAGTGACACCAACCAGGGCTCCATTGGTTCATGCCCCACCCTCTCTACTATATAAAACACCTAATATTTCAGATACAGCCCACATGAGTGCTCATTTGGGAATGGGGTTTGTTTGGGATACTTTATAATTGATAAATTAAAACCTTATCATGTTAAAATACATGTCTGCCATTGGGCAGTGCCAATCTGAGCTCCGGATTATGAAATTTGGCTCTTTGGTTTGTTTGCCATGGCAAGTTAAGAGTTTCCATTGACTTATAATGGGGAAAATTGAAAAATGACATTTATGCCTTTCAAAATATTTTGTCAAACTTACATAGAAATGTTCCTTTAATAATGTTCTTTTAGGCCTATTGGTTGCCACAGATGGGAAATTGTGAGTTGTCATCTGTTGTCCTGCAACAACACGTTCAAGCGACATCAGACCTCTGAAGCCACTAGGCTGATCGGGTCCAAATTTTATCTGTAGCATCCTTGGGCACAGGGCTTCCATGGTTAATTAAAATTATACTTTGCTGCCAGTCGGCAGTGCCCCCCTGAGCTCTGGTGAGCATAGTGGCCCATGGGCCTCTTGTTTAATATGAGTTTGGTCGGTTGAACAATATGGCCACCGTGCCCATATACCTGTGAACACAGATCCGTTCAAACTTCGATGGGCTTCATTTCATCTTGACTTGAACATCATTCAATATATCCCAACATCCTGCCAGTCAACTGGCGGACAGAAATAAGTTCAAAACACAAGGTGGTGTACATATGCACATGTCATTGCTGACTCCTACACTGTCCAATCAAAATACATCTCAAATGTCAACCAGAAAGTGTTTGCCAAAATGAGAACAATCAATTGCTTGATCTAATTTTAGAAATCTTTGTCAAACTAACTTGATGCAAAGAGATTCACTGGAAGGTACTTCATACGAACTTGAACAGTTTGTGTCCACAGGCGTATAAGGTAAAAACCCTTCAGAAATCTTCTCCGGAACCAATAGGCCCATTATCAGGTCAAATGTCCAAGAGTCTGCCATGGTAAAAAAAAACACCTTTAAAATCTTCTCAGAAATGAAATGGCTCCATAAGCTCTCAGCACCCAGGTGATCGGCCCAGAACCACTGGTCCCCTGTTTTTGGTTGTTTTTTTTTTGTATACCTGACACGGCTCAACAGTTTCCATCAGAGTTTAAAAGTTAGTGATCTGGGGCTTAGGTGAGTTTTTTAAACAGTTTTAGATGTATAGGACTTCACACTTGTAAATAGCTACTGTTCAAGTATACTCCAGATACTGGTAGCTGTAGACAGAAAGTTACAGCTGGATTCCAAAACTTTGCAGCACATTTTAGTCAAGTACACGTTGTGCAAGCGGACAAGAAACCAACAAGGGGGGAAAAGAACTATATATGTCAACTCACTGTCTGAAATATATTTCAGTGTGTCCTCGGTCATGGAAAAAAAATAATTGTTAGTTATGGTCATGGGAAAACAGTTGTTATCGCACTGACTTCAGCTGTTAAATATTTCATGCCCTCCATCTCAACGAAAATTTCCCGTGCGGTTCTTTTTGCCTACGCTCTAAAGCGTATCCAAAGTATGCTGCAAATGGTAAATACCGTTTGCAGCCAGTGGTTCCTGTGGTAAGCGAACAGACCCAGTGATGCACTCTGAGCAACTTTGCTAGTCGAATGGTGCTATTGGCACTCAAGATAAAACATTTGGTTATTAGACACATACTACTTTAAGTTGCATCACTTGTAAAAGACAAGGCAATGTGCAAATAACTTCCCAGTCAGAAATAATTGATATGTGCAAATAATTTTCCAGTCATTCGGCAGTTGACTTGAGGTTTCCAACTTTTGCATATCAATAATATACAGACATTTTGGTTTAGATATCCATCAGCTTCCTTGTGTAGTTTGCTATGCTCGTTTATAGGTAACACCTATTTTTTCATATTATATTGTTCACACAACTTAATATCCTTGTTCCCACAACATATTATCTTGTTTTCACAACATATATCTTGTGCGGACAACATATTATCTTATGCATCTGATTAAATTGTGCGAACAAGATAATGTGTTGTGCGAACAAGATCTAAGATATTATGTTGTCTGCACAAGACCTATGTTGCGCTAACAAGATAATATCTTGTGCGCACAAGATATTAAGTTGTGCAAACAAGATATTATCTTGTCCACACAAAATAATAACTTGTGCGCACAAGATATTATGTTGTTTGCACAAGATAATATCTCGTGCGCAGAAGATATTATCTTGTTTGCACAACATATTAAAATAAATTGCATGTCCCTCTCCGGGTTCCGTACAAAACAGTAGCTAGCAAATATTTCTTTTTTATGACAATGGAAAGAGTCTTGTCTATGAGTATTCACGTTTGCTTTATTTTCCCTGAGCCTGTTGTGAGCGTCATGCGTCTGCTAAAACCTAATCTTGAATAGAAGTGAACATATAATTGCATTTACTCTTACTCGAAAAAAACTTTTTACGATGACAGGAAGGAATATCTGCATGCTCCAAGTGGATAAACAACTTCCTTCGAAAATTTAAATATAAGCATTGACTTAAAAGACTTAGAGACCATTAGAATTAGAAAGTTTGAGTCTCTATTCATAGGCAGTAACGAAAGTGTCATGTTTACGTAGAATATTGTCTACGCCTACAGTGCACTGTACGGCATGTGCATACCTATCATCGTAACTAATGCATCAAACGTGTATGCAACGTCGTATCGACGTCGATGCAACGTCATGACGTTGTATCGACGTTGACACGACGTTGCTTGGGGTGTGCGCAGGAGTGTTAGAGGTTCAAGAGAACTCCATTGAACGTTTTACAATGGAACTCACCTGATTCGAAAACAAACAAAAATGAACCCTGGTCTCTTTGACCTATTGTTCGTTTGTTTCAGTTATGCTGACTCAACAATAAAACCACTCTGTGACAACAAAATCAATAAATCAAATATACATGTACTTAAATTCGCTTCAACATTCCAAATGGAAATGAAAACACCAACTGCACTGTGATAAAGTTCGGTGAGCTTTCTGTCGTAACCACACGCCAAGCCACCTTGAGACATTATTTGGGCCCCGTCAAGCGATTTTGGTACTTATCGCCTATGCGAGCAGCGAAGGTTCAGGCGAGCCTGCGCATCCGCGCAGTCTCGCCAGGACCTTCGCTGCTCGCTCATACAAACAGTGAATCAAGAGGAACCTTCAGACAGAAAGCCATATCCCTGATCCCTCTGAATGGCTGGGCATGCGGAGTTAAAAATTGTCATGACGGAATGCTCGAAGACACAAATGCGCTTGGCGGGGCTCATTTGACACTGTTCAAACTGGAAAGAAAAAGTTACCCAGAAAAAAATCATAATAGACGTGAAGACAATACGGTACAATTATCTCACATCTCCCATCAAATACATCATACGGCCCCCGCCCATCGGGGCTTGAAGAAATAGATGGGCTGCATGATGCTTCCACGCAGAGCTGAAATCGACTGCACACGAGTACTGGTAAAGCAGTGCAATTCGGACCGTCCTGCTTATAGACCCTATTGGTTTCATTGGGCGACAGGGGTTGAGATGTCATTTCATCTCAAAAGTCCCACAAAATTGGAAGCACCGTCTCCAAAATGACTATACAGTGTTGACGGGGACGTTAAACCTCAAATCAAACAAGAAACAAATCAAATACATCATTGGGAAAGAAAAATAATAGGACTCGATAGCATGTAATAAGTGAAATGCTGGATCAAAAAAAAAAAAAAAAAAACAACAGGTAGACTCCGATAAACCCATAACCAAAGGGTACGATCATCTCATCATGAAAACACGCTTTATGATTTTGACCCCATTGAACCCCACTTTTATATAGTAAAACTGGGGTTTACAGGGGTAAACCTTATTTTTCTTATTTCTGCTCTAAAATATAGATTGTGGGTACTCGTTAGAACCGCCTCGCCGAGGCGGTTCTAACAAGTACCCACAATCTATTTTTAGAGCAGAAATAAGAAAGATATCACAATTTTTCATGTCAAAATTTTCATTTTTTTTCGGCGATAAAGATAACAATGTATTTGTATAGGCGTGTTTTCGTAATGTCGAGTCGAAATGATTGATTTCTACTGATCCCTATGTAACACACACTCAGCAACAAAGTCAAAGCGCGCAAATTAACAATCAAAGCACTGATAGTACTGGTGAGGCTTTTGAGTGAAGGTTTGGATGCTAGTCCTGGAATGGTACTTCGACTGTTTTGTTTTCCCTTAAATTCCATTTCTAAGCATAAAATTTAGATCATGATCAGACGCCAGTTTGCCAATCCCAACCAATGATTCCAGCCCTGCTTGTATAAATAATTGTCTTAAGCAGCACTCTGACCTCACATCGATTATTTTCTATAAATGACCGTTAGTTACATTGTACCCGGTTATGAAAAAGCTAACTGCGCTTTAAACCTTTTCGTCGATTGATAAGCAATCGACCAAATTAACAGAGTGCAACGAAAATAAAGTAGAAGTAAAACAAAGATCAGGAATTGATACAATTAACTTACTCCACCCATAAAAGACACCAAAGGGAAAGAAATACAAACATTAAGCGACCAGACCATAATGGAAACCTATACAAAGGAAGGCCATAAGGACAGTTACTTTCCCATAAAATGGCCATATGGCCATCCAAAATTAAAAGACACAAGTGGTACACACAGTAAGTAACAAACAACAACATAAATAAATCGCCACAGAAGAGCCGCCTTGGAACGGTCAGTGGAAGATTTCCACTGGGGGGGGGGGGGGGGGGGGGGGGCTTAAATCGATTTTACGTGGCCACAATCCTCGCCCTTACTTCCGTCGCGATTTAGACAAATAATTTGTTCAGTCCGCATGAAGGCCTCCTAACTCATTAGTGCAACATCTCCGTGAACACAAAAATCAAAGAACCACAGAGGTGAGACAACGGTGAGGACTCGACAGCAAGAAACCACTGAAATGCTGGAGCAAAAGAAAACCATCAGTTAGACTCCGATGAGCGCGACCAGAGACAGAGCATCAGGCACCAACCGACATTATCTCTCTAATTCTCAATAAGCCTTTACGTTGGAGCCGTCATAGAATCTGAGGCCTGACCCACCGGCGTGCAATTAAAGAGGGAAGCAAAGTTGCCAACCGTGATTGGGTTAACTACCATGCATGCAGTATGTCGTATAATATCCATGTTGTACCCAATCTTTTTATATCGAAGAATGATTTTACGAAATTGGGTGCTGAAGTCATTGCGGTTATATATTTTTCTGAATTTATTTACTAAGTCACCATAAAATTCGGGTTCCGATAGACCTTGTTGCAGAAGAGATTTAAGTCCAATATTGAATTTTGAAATTAAATCAGAATGGCGTCTATAAAATTTTGAAAAGGCTTTGCGTAGTTTATGGTACCGATAACCCTGATTAAGGAGTTTAGCCGTTAATAATTTATTACGAGTGTTGAAGTCAGTTACATGACTACACATTCTAGCAAATCGAATTAATTGCGAAATATAAACGCCATAGGATGGCGCACGAGGAACATCACCATCCAAAAAAGGAAAATTTACAATCTCAAAATCAAAGTCATCGCGTTTATCATAAATTTTGCACGAAACAAATCCATCTACAATAGATAGATGTAAATCCAAAAACGGGGCCTCGGTATCCGAAGAATTTGCTTTATTTAACTGAAGTTCTACAAGTACTGGAAAGTGTTTTTCGTGACAGAATTGGTCAACCCTTTTTGTAACCAGTGGAATCTTCCTCCTTATGTATAGCAGGAGTCCAATTCAAACTTTAGGTGTCTCAGGTTGTGTTTTCTTCAAAATGTAATTGAAAATGCAAACAGGGTAGGCCCTGATGAGTCGCCTCGAACGCGGCGTCTGATCTGGACCTGCACTGTTTGCCAACTACCCGTTTTGGGGTTTCCGGTACAAAATGAATTAACCCATATATATGAAGGGTCAAGAGATGGAAAATTGGTAACCACCGTAGTTCGATGAAACGCTACGAATCTCGGCGGCCGATCATGGTCTACACTGTCTGCTTGAGGTTTAATAATTTCAGGCTATAAGTCCATGTTCTGGACCATTTTGCAGCCTATTGGCTTTCCAGTGCTACCAGTGCTTTTATTAGAAAGGCGTTCATTTTAAAGTACCCATGGATTTTAAACCTATGCCTTTGTTATTGTTATCAATGGTAAAGTTGCAGTCTTTTTCTTTTGTATGGGATTCTCTAATATCATTGGTAATGGTTCCGGTAATGTGCGCATGGACACTTTCGTCATTTCCTTTTGAATTTTTCTCGGTTTTTCATTGACCATATCTTCATCGTCACTTATAGACCTCACAGCCAAGAAACTTTCACCCTTTCTCTCGACTGCTCTATTTGGCAAACACTTGGGAACAGCCTTATCCATGCGTGTAGGTTCAATATTCCGAGTGTGCACTGGTTTCGGCTTCAAGCTTGATTCCATTGTGTCTTCTCGTTGAAGCCGGGCTCTAATCTGATGCCGGCGTATTGTGTTAGTTCCCGACATCTCTGCCTCTATTTTTGCGAGGGCATTTCTCATAATGAGATCTTCATGTCTGGTCTTTTGTCTCTTAATATAGTCCAGTAACCAATCTTTATCATTTAATCGCCATTCACTCCAGTCAGTTAGATCACGCAGAAATTCTGGTCTCTCGGTTTCCTTTTCATTTTCGGTTTTTGGCATGATTGTCTGGCTTCTGAAAAAATATAATAAAAAATAACAACAATACGAAAACATTTCTATCCAAATATATTGGTAAAATTTTACCACCAAAATTGAAATTTTCCAGGAAAAAAATCGTAATTTTTTTCATATTTCTGCTCAAGTCTTAGATTGTGGGAACTCGTTAGAACCGCCTCGATGAGCAGAAAATAATAAAAATAAAGTTTACCCCTGTAAACCCCAGTTTTTCTATATAAATGTGGGGTTCAAGGGGGTCAAAGTTGTATAGGCGTGTTTTCTTGATGATAGTTTCTTTTCTTTACCTCTCTGGGCAAAACACCAGACGACAAATGGATGATAATTTTCTTATGTTTCCCCTGAATACCAGTTTTGACATTTAATGAAATTGTCTCCAATGCAGGAAGTTTGCATGTATTGACAAAATCTGTTTACTGGGAAAACAACAACAACAACAATCATTTAGTTCTAGAACTAATCTTCCATATGACACTCTTTTTCTTCCTCTTTCTGGGTATAGACCAGAACTAAGCAATGTGGATAAAGTCTCAAAGAAACAACACTTGGCGCTTGCGGGGATCCAACCGGCTTCCTCTCGATCTCAAATCAAATGCTTTACCACTGCATCACAGCACTCCACTAAGGGATATATTTTAAAACGTTGCCTGCTAAATTTTTCCTGGAGTGCTAACTCATATAAAATTGACAATATAATTTGTTTGTCTTGTTCCTTAATTAAACATTAATTTTATCGAAACTATAAAAGTTTTCAGATGCAAACGATATACCGCTTTATACATTTGTCTGAAAACGATTTGGTCAGACAGTGCAGAATTTGACAATCTTTGCTCTCATATCAACTTGCAAATTAAGTCAAGTTCACCAAAATCCAGCCAAGCCTTCATTATACAGCGAGTCAGGAAATAGGGTGCAGGTAAGCTATTTTTGGCAGTTGTAAAGAAATGACCATTTATCATATGACGTCGCGTCTGGGAGTGTAATAACGCCATGTAATAAATTCGATAATTCACTAGTGGATTATATATGCGGCAGATTAGCTCGATACCTCCCATAACGTTACATGTACGGCGTCCTTAATGGCGTCGCGTTTACTAATGGCGGATTACTGACATTTTGTTTTTGTAAAGCAATCGTGAATAAAATGCGTTTTAAATGTCATATGATGAATAGAATCTTGCATTCGTGCCCATGTGTTATTTAATTTATTAAACTCGTTGAGGAAAGGAATAAAATGCTCGACAGAGCGTCGCATTTTATCCCTTTTCCTCAACTCGTTTAATAAATTCAATAATACATTATGAATTTATTAAACTCGGTGAAGAAAAGGGATAAAATGCTCGGCAAAGCCTCGCATCTTATCCCTTTTCCTCAACTCGTTTAATAAATTCAATAATAAATTAGCACTCATGTAAAATCCTCTATTTCTTTGATAGGCTGCAATGATATAGTACACTAAATTGGGAGATACGATGCAGACACGCGGCCTCCGCCCATCGAGGCTTGAAGAAATAGATGGGCTTCATAGAGGACCTTACATGAGTGCTGGTGTATTATTGAATTTATTAAACTCGTTGAGGAAAAGGGATAAAATGCTCGGCAGCCTCGCATTTTATCCCTTTTCCTCAACTCGTTAAATAAATTGAATAATACATGAACACGAATGCAAGATTCTATTTATCATATGACATTTAAAGTGCATTTTATTCACGTTAATTATGGAAAAATGCCAATATTCCGCCATTACTAAACGCGACGTCGTTAAGGACGTCGTGCGTGTAACGTTACGGGGCATATATAACTAATTTATTCATTTAGTTCATGGCGTTATTACACTCTCAGACGCGACGTCATATGATAAAGATGCTTCCCGCAGAGCTAAAACCGACCGCACACGAGTACTGATAAACCGCTTAGAGGTTCTAAGCCTGTCCAGGCAAAGTGGTGCGAGTCGGACAATCCAAGCTTATAAACCCTATTAAATCAAACAAAAACAAAAACAACAACAAAAAAAACACGCAGACACGCTATAATTGGTCCAAAAATGATATATTTTTCGAAGCATGTGACCTTGATATCAGGTCACTCAAGTGATATGGTGCGAATAAGTTATTTCTGGTCCAAATCTGACATTTTCTTAGCGTTCACGTGATCTTGAAAATGATGTCATTACATCAAAACAAACCTGTACTCTTATACTAATGATGTGCACAGAATATGTTCGGTATCAATCCATGAATTGGTTCCGCATATATAGTGTTTCACAATGCCAAATAGAATTGAAGCAATCGGGATCGATACAATTAACCAACACCTTCCATCAGAGATACCAAAGGGTAAGAAACACCAAACATGTAATAACTAGACCCTAATGGAAACATCGATAGCGGAAAGCCAAAAGGACAGTTACTTTCCCACAAAATGGCCAATTGGCTATCCCAAATAAAAAGATATAAGCGATGCACATACTCAAAGACAAACCATAACAAAATAAACCGAGACAGAAGAACACCGTCTTGGAACGGTCAGTGAATAGAGGTTCACTGTGTGTGTGTGTGGGGGGGGGGACCTTTAATCGATTTTATGGACCGCAATCCTCGCCCTTAATTCCATCGCAATTTACACAAATAATTTGTTCAGTTCGCATGAAGGCTTCCCAACTCATCAGTGCAACATCTCCGCGAACACAAAAAAATCAAACAACCACAAAGATGAAACAACAGTGAGGACTCGACAGCATGATAGAGCATAGAAAACCAAAAGTATGACTCCGCGACGGAATTCGCGTCAAAACTATTGTCCCCCTTCCTTTGGACATAATATATCAAAATTGAATCAGTAAAGTCACTTCAAGAACTGATCCATTCAGAACCTATCATTATACCCAGCAGGCACACGTCGCTAGAACAAAGTCAGATCAACGTCGGTGCAACGTCATGACGTTGCACCGACGTTGATGTGACGTTGCATAAACGTCATGACGTTTTACCGACATTCATGTGACGTCACAATAACGCCATGTGCCTGCTGGGTAACATCAAAGGGAAAACGGAAAACACATCTTAACAAACAACAAAGTTCCAGACGACAATTCCAGCTCTTTCACAAACAGATGGCAACTCAGATACCTTTACTGAACTAAATAATGGGCGAGGATTGTGGCCACGTAAAATCGATTTAAGCCCCCCGGTGGAGTTCGTTTCCGCTGACCGTTCCAAGGCGGTTCTTCTGTCGCGATTTATTTTTGTTACGGTTTGTCTTTAGGTGTTTGTGTCGTTTGTGTTATTTTTTATTTTGGATAGCCTATTGGCCATTTTGTGGGAAAGTAACTGTCCTTTTGGCTTTCCGCTGTTGGTGTTTCCATTAGGTCTGTTGTTGCATGTTTGTGTTTCTTTCCCTTTGGTGTCTCTGATGGGTGCTATGGGTTGATTGTATCGATTCCTGATCATTGCCTCTACTTCTATTTCACAAAAGTGTGATAGCCTAGCACTGAATTCATGATGCGAAACAGAACCAGTATGTTTGAAAAACAAAAATGGTCCGAAATTAAACCTGCTCATTATACATTAAGTAAATGGCCGCTCACATTAATAAGCGTTTCCTGCATTGTGATATTATCTCTGTATGGAGGAATTTTTTTATACCCAGTGTTCTGACAACTGAGTGTACTAAAACACTAACAAAGTAATAACCCGACGGACACATAACGCAACGTTATATCAACTTCGATGAAACGTCCTGACGTTGCATCGAGTTCGATGCGACGTTACTTAGACGCCAAGCGTCCGCTGGGAAAGTACCTGATTACGGAAACCTTTGGTAAACTTGGTAATCTCATCGGCTGGGAGCTTGATACGCTTTGACTCCTCGTATTTCCTTGTTTTTGTAGACCAACTTCCTCACTACGATACGGGAAACTATATTTTCTTCTTGCATGCTTCTCAGTGACATATACAGCTCCTTCGTCTTGTGTTGTCTCAGTTTCTGTCGTGTCTTCGGCTTCTTCATGGTTGCTATTTTTATAGCGCAAGAGACCAACTCCGTTGGCCCCAAATTCCGAATGCTGCAATCTCAATCCAAGGAATTGTTTGAAATAGCTGTCGTCGTCACGTCCGTCTTTTATAACTGATTTTCTGTCAGGATCCTCGATATCAAGGACCTCGCTATACAGGCGCGTGGAGTTGCACGTAGTTTGTTTCTCTAACATGGTTCGCCATCGACACACAACCGACTTCTTCTTTGTGTCAAATCTGTGAAAAGTAAAAAAAAAAAGACAATACATTTTGCAAGATTTATTTAGTAAACGAGTTTTAGCTAAATAAATGTTGTCGGGCTGCTGCGACGAACATTCAGCAACTAATAAATCAAAGACATGAAAATAAACGCTTTCGAAACAAATGCTATCATTGTCTTCACTTCTATTTTCTACCTATGAAAAAAAAAACAAAAAAAACGTGGAAAACATTTTACATGTATCGCCAAGCGAATTTGTGTCTTCGAGCATTCCGTCATGACAAATTTTAACTTCGCATGCCCAGCCATTCAGAGGGACCAGGGATATGGCTTTCTGTCTGAAGGTTCCTCTTGATTCACTGCTTGTATGAGCGAGCAGCGAATGTTCTGGCGAGACTGCGCGAATGCGCAGGCTCGCCTGAACCTTGGCTGCACGCACAGGCGATAAGTATCGAAATCGCTTGACGGGGCCCAACTATTACTGTGATTTTTCAGGAACGCAAATATAGTGTAGAGTCTTTTGGGATCATTGATGCCATTGTGTAATTTTGAAAATATATGACAGTAACTGTTGTGGCCTCATCGACCGAAACTACCTATTTTTGTGCTCTCCAATTATCAGTTTTGTGTTGTATTCCTTGCTTCAAAAGGATAACAATTTTTATAGAAGATATTGTCCGTGCTTATATTAGGAACACTACTCAGTTCGCACAAAAATATATGTATGGTACAGAAATTAGAAAACAGTAATGGCATTCATCACGATAACATGCCTATATAATTTTGACCCCCTTGAACCCCACTTTTATATAGTAAAACTGGGGTTTCCGGGGGTATACCTTATTTTTCTTATTTCTGCTCTAAAATATAGATTGTGGGTACTCGTTAGACCCGCCTCGGTGAGGCGGTTCTAACGAGTGCCCTTCATCTATATTTTGAGCAGAAACAAGAAAAATATCGCAATTTTTCATCTTAAAATTTCTAATTTTTGGCCAAAAAATTAGCAATGTATTTGTATAGGCGTGTTTTCGAAATTGGTATAGAAATTAGAAAAAAGTAATGACATTCATGTAGTATAACATGCTGAATAGATGTGCTACCAATTTGTATTCTTAACATACTTCTGGGAATCAGCTGTAAACACGTGATAACGCGATGCAGTCGAGTAGGCATACCAAATATTTTTTTAAGAAACAAAACTAAGAAGAAACAATAACAAAAATAAAATAAAATTGAACGCCTCTTTTGTGGATTTCGTGGAGTTTATTCGTGACAAGTGTAACGGTTATGGATAAATACCACTTCTACAGCCATGCTGTAGGAGCCGGCTCTTTTAGCGACGCGGGTAGAGTGGTTGGCTTATTAGCGAAGTTAAGCAAGGGAGATTGCGGTTAGTACCTGGATGGGTGACCGCGTTGTTTGACTTCGTGGACAACCCGGTACACGCTACACAAGGACATGTATGCGTATGGATGGATCTGGGTAACACGGGCTGAGTTGTACCTGTGTCGTGTTACCAACATCACGTTAATACAATAGAAGTGGAGGCAATGATCAGGAATCGATACAATTAACCCACAGCTCCCATCAGAGACACCAAAGGGAAAGAAACACAAACATTAAATAACTAAACCCTAACGGAAACGGCAATAGTGGAAAGCAAAAAGGACATTGACTTTCCCACAGAATGGCAACGTTAAAAACAAAAATATATAAGCGGTACCATCACGAAAACACGCCTATACAACTTTGACCCCCTTGAACCCCACTTTTATATAGTAAAACTGGGGTTTCCGGGGGTATACCTTATTTTTCTTATTTCTGCTCTTAAATATAGATTGCGGGTACTCATTAGAACTGCCTATATATTAGAATCTATATTTTGAGCAGAAATAACAAAAAAATCACAATTTTTCATCTTAAAATTTCTAATTTTTGGCCAAAAAATTAGCAATGTATTTACATAGGCGTGTTTTCGTAATGGGTACAGGAATTAGAAAACAGTAATGACATTCATGTAGTATAACATGCTGAATAGATGTGCTACCAATTTGTATTCTTAACATACTTCTGGGAATCAGCTGTAAACACATGATAACGCGATGCAGTCGAGTAGGCATATCAATTAATTTTTTAAGAAACAAAAACAAGAAGAAACAGTAACAAAATAAAATAAAAGTGAACGCCTCTTTTGTGGATTTCGTGGAGTTTATTCGTGACAAGTGTACCGGTTATGGATAAATACCACTTCTACAGCCTTGCTGTAGGAGCCGGCTCTTTTAGCGACGCGGGTAGAGTGGTTGCCTTATTAGCGAAGTTAAGCAACGGAGATTGCGGTTAGTACCTGGATGGGTGACCGCGTTGCTTGAATTCGTGGACGACCCGGTACACGCTACACAAGGATATCTATGCGTATGGATGCAGCTGGGTAACACGGGCTGAGTTGTAGCTGTGTCGTGTTACCGACATCACGTTAATAAAATAGAAGTGGAGGCAATGAATAGGAATCGATACAATTAACCCACAGCTCCGATCAGAGACACCAGAGGGAAAGAAACACAAACATCAAATAACTAGACCCTAGTGGAAACATCAATAGCGGAAAGCCAAAAGGACAGTTACTTATAAACAGTATACGCAACAAGGACTTCAAAATGCGTTTTTGAGTGGATAAAAAGCCTGGAAAGGTCGCAACGGTCAATGGAGAAATCTTTTAGGGGTGTACTCTAGTTAGTTTTGAGCCAGTAAATTAGAAGTGAATGCAATGATCAGGAATCGATACGATTAACCAACACCTCCTATCAGAGACGCCAAAGGGAAAGAAACATGAACATGAAATAACTAGACCCTAATGGAAACGGCAAAAGTGGAAAACAAAAATGACAGTGACTTTCCCACAAAATGGCAACTTTGCTGTCCAAAATAAAAAAGATATAAGCGGTACACATACTGAATGATAAACCACAACAAAAATAAACCGCAACAGAAGAACCACAAGTACGTAAAATGAAAACCTGCTTAAATAGTCCGTAGAATGAAACCCCACTTTATATAGGTAAGGTGGGGCTTATATGTGTACACATTATTTTTACATATTTGCATAAAAAATATAGTTTGTGGGTACGCTTCAGAGCCGCCTTTGGGATAGTGGTTCTAACCATTATGAAAACAGGCCCATCAAATATATACTGACGGATGAGTGTTTGTATCGCTTATAGTATTTTTTTTGGATAGCCAGTTGACCATTTTGTGGGAAAGTAACTGTCCTTTTGGCTTTCCGCTATTGATGTTTCCATTAGGGTTTGTTGTTTCGTGTTTGTGTTTCTTTTCCTTTGGTGTCTCTGATGGGAGCTGTGGGTTAATTGTATCGATTCCTGATCATTGCCTTCACTTATATATTCTAACGCAAAACTATAGGCAAGAAAGTCAGCGTCCAGTGCAGCCTCACGTTACCACAGCTGGAGCAGGCGCCCATCCATTAGTGGAATAATCTGCAGTTGTGAGACGCCAAGTTCTGCACTGGGAGGTTAGGAGGTTTTTCTCCGGATAATCCGGTTTTCACCCACCTCTGATTAACGATAGGCTCGAAATAAGGGCCGTAAACCTCCACTCAGCCACACATAAAAATGGTAATCGACCGCCGTTTCGCTCTCAATGGGTCGTCGATGCGCAGCAGTTATCAATGCTGCTATTGGCCGTACCAGAAACTGTGATTTTGTACAGAGATTCTGTGATTGTGTTATTGGAATTGACCCCTTGTTTGTGTCTACGCTTTTTGCTAAATGTATACGATATGAGACTTTCTGACACTTTTTCATTGCAATGTGTGGTGTAATGATTTTAATCTTTGCTTATGCCAACTTTGGTTACAATTAAAGCAAAAATAAATGAAGGATAACACTGGTGTTTGTTTTGCGTCAGTATCTTTAAATTTTACCATAAAAAATTTGAAAATTTTCAGATAAAAAAATCTGACATGTAGATACTTCTACAGATATAAAATGCATCATTGTTGCACACGGATGCGTATTTTTACATGTAATATCATTACAATAACATAGTGCATTTTTTCTTTCTCAAAAACGGACATTTTTTCTGATGAAAAGTTGTGATATTTTTTTTTCTTATTTTCTCGCATAACGCTCGTTAGAACCGCCTCAGTTCTATCGAGTACCCACAACCCATGTCTAAGAACAGCAATAAAGAAAATAATGTGAACTCCACTTCTCTGTATAAAGTGGGGTTAAGAGGGGTATTCATTGCATAGGCTTTCCTAACGTGATGATGTTCGAGATAGCTTTGTAATGTTTGACCTCAATCACGAATATGCGCCCATATAATTCTGACCCCGTTGAACCCCACTTTTATATAGTAAAACTTGGGTTTGCAGGTGTGAACCTTAATTTTCGTATTTCTGCTCAAAATATTGATTGTGGATACTCGTTAGAACCGCCTCATTGAGGCGGTTCTAACGTGTACCCACAATCAATATTTTGAGCTCTAACGTGTACCCACAATCAATATTTTGAGCAGAAATAAGAAAACTATCACGAATTTTTATCATAAACTTTTCGCATTTTCAGGGGTAAAATTTACACTGTATTTATATAGGCGTGTTTTATAATGTATAGAGAATGTTACCTTGACAATGTATAGTTCGTATCACTTCTAAACTTTTTGATCATCATCTCTAATTTCTTATTCTCCAGTTTGTTATGGCGGAAGATACATTCTCCAGTCCTGCTCTTTGACACGCTTATCGCTCCTTTCATCACTTTCATGATAGCCAAGGTCTTCTTCCTGTTTTCCATAGCATCTTTGTCATACAAAGCTTCCACGCACTCATCCATGCGCACCATGGTGACGTCATACGTGAACTGCTGAACATGTAAATTAAAAAGAGATTTAAGGGTTTTTTTTTATTTTATTTTATTTATTTTTTTTTTATTTTTATTCTGTTTTTGCACTTTATCTAAAAGACATCACTTGCTCAAAATACAAAAGAGACCATTGCTTAAAAAACATTCAACATGTCTGCCTGACACGTGGGCTCAAATTAACGGTTGTATAAAAGTAACCTGTTCTGTTATTAATTACAGAAGTAAACATAAACAGCTCGTGTAATAAAAATCGTATGACCACACGTGTAAAACATGTTGGCGGGATGTCAACGTCCATGTCAACAATACATTTTCTGAGGGAAAAAATGTTAAATTGGAAGCCGATTAAATCCAATTGAAAGTGGTCATATGATAAACATAATCTTACATTCGTGGTCAGTTCATATGAAATTTATGTAACTCGCCGAAGGGTCGTTTCATAAATATCATATGAAATGACCAGTCGTTTAAAATCCTCTATATATTATTTAAGGTAGTTTTGTTGTTGGAAGAATCAACAAAATAAAAAAAAAACATTCAATTTGTGAGAAAATTGCCCTTCAAAATGGTCCATTTCTTTGATCTACTTCATCCTTGTCCTTCCCCAGAAACGCAACATTTTTACCAAAATACAGTTTAGTCCGTGTAATTGGGAAACCGGGAAGTAGTTTTCCCAAAACTTGCCACTAAAACACTTTTTTCATAGTTTAAATAAAACCACAAATACGCATACGGACGGCCATTTAAGGGGCTTTTAAACCTCAAACCAACAAACGAACGACCATTTGTACATGAGATCGGTGGGGAAGTTGCCGTTTAAATAAATGCCTTATTGTTTTTCGATCATTTGAATTTCGACACACCAATGTTTGTGAAACACTATGATTTGCAGAAATATGACTACGTTTGGTGCTAACACATTTTATGTGAATGTGAGAGACTCTGGAACCGTCGAATCTGACATCAGCTAGACTCCACGGTACAAATCCATGAAGAAATATGAAAGTCCTGTACTCAAATTCATTTGTCAAGCAGAGACACATGAAAAATCACAATCAATGAAGTCTCAAATTTGCCTGTGCATCCACGTAGTCTGAACAGAAGTGGTTGACTTATTGGAAAGGGAACAGGAACAGAAGTGGTTGACTTATTGGAAAGGGAACAGGAATAGAAGTGGTTGACTTATTGGAAAGGGAACAGGAACAGAAGTGGTTGACTTATTGGAAAGGGAACAGGAACAGAAGTGGTTGACTTATTGGAAAGGGAACAGGAACAGAAGTGGTTGACTTATTGGAAAGGGAACAGGAACAGAAGTGGTTGACTTACTGGAAAGGGAATAGGAACAGAAGTGGTTGACTTATTGGAAAGGGAACAGGAACAGAAGTGGTTGACTTATTGGAAAGGGAACAGGAACAGAAGTGGTTGACTTATTGGAAAGGGAACAGGAACAGAAGTGGTTGACTTATTGGAAAGGGAACAGGAACAGAAGTGGTTGACTTATTGGAAAGGGAACAGGAACAGAAGTGGTTGACTTATTGGAAAGGGAACAGGAACAGAAGTGGTTGACTTATTGGAAAGGGAACAGGAACAGAAGTGGTTGAGTTATTGGAAAGGGAACAGGAACAGAAGTGGTTGAGTTATTGGAAAGGGAACAGGAACAGAAGTGGTTGAGTTATTGGAAAGGGAACAGGAATGTAAAGTGTGTCTCCAGCACCCTTTACTCTAGCACGACGAGAGCAAGTGTATTGTAGCACACTAAAAATCTTCTAGATCGCACACTAGAGCTCATATTCTTCGCTATATAAGCCTGTGCACACATAACGGTGCAAGCTGGCAGCGTAGGCATCCGTGACATTGTTCTCATATGTCTGAAATGGTTATTTTTCTGATGCATTTGAACATAGGTTGTGGGTGATTGTATTGGGTCGGTTCTAACGAGTACCCACAACCTATGTCTTGGAGCGGAAACAAGAAAAATAATGTATGCTCCCGTAAACCCCAGTTTTCTCTCTTTAACACGCGGGTTTTAGGGGGTCTTCATTTTCGTTTCACGGACTTATTCAGGTGATGCATGGTGAAAAAAATACTTGTGTTTGAGCCACTGAAGTATCACTTTTTAACTGTTTGCCAACGAAAAATACTTACCTCGATATATTTATTATGATCGAAGATTCACTTAGGGCCTCGGGATACGAGGTGTAAGGTGTAGACAAAATCGCTGCTGCGTCCTCATGAGTACGCCGATGACCTTCAAGGTAAAGGGATTGAACCAGTCAGAACAGAATCCATTTGCTTTAATTTCAGATCACCATATCCCTGGATAAAACCCAACACAGATAAAAAAAAAGTGCGGTTTAGTACCCTCGTCCGAAAATTGTAGATTTTAATTTAATTTTCTTTTCATAGAACATTAAAATGATGTGTCCATTAATGTAATAAGCGGAGGTAATAGCAAAAAAGAATATCGTATGACAAATGTAAATATTAAACACAAAATGGGCCAGCTCATGAGAGAAGAGTCATTATCGCAAAGGTGAGCAGCAATGGCTCAGGCGAGCATGCGCAGTCTCGCCAGAGCCATTGCTGTTCGCAGACATGTAGTGGTGGCCTTGGCCTATCTTCATGCTATAAGTCATGTATCTAGTCCTGTTAGTTTCCTGTGCATGCTCGGCGAAGCCTTGTCTGGCCGCCTATGCGAAAACGACCCTTTTCCGATGAGCTATCTAGAATGTAAATATTGAATACAAAATATCTTTTCGTTGGGCCATAGATCATATATCACTTCTGTCAACACATTTTTAGATTACGACTTGAATAAAAAAGACTACTCAATTTTTTTAACAAAAAGGGCCCAATTTTAATAAGGTATACATTTAAAAAAAAACTTAAAGCAAATGTGGCCCAAGGTATTTAAAGCCTAGTGAAATTCAAAATTGCACTGCCGGACTGTGTACTGCATGAAGATCAAATGATACAAATGGTGGCCATAGTAATAATAATAATAAATATAATTAAATAATGAAACTTAAATTAGAAAAACAAGCAAGTGAATGTATCATTATTTTTGCCAGTTTGATACATTCATTACGAAAACACGCCTAGACAAATACATTGTCAATTTTATCACTGAAAATACGAGCATTTTAAGATGAAAAAGTGTGATATTTTTCTTATTTCTGCTCCAAATATAGATTTTGGGTACTCATCGAGGCGGTTCAAACGGGTACCCACAATCTATATTTTAGAGCAGAAGTAAGAAAAATAAGCGTTACCCCTGTTAATCCCAGTTTTACTATATAAAAGTGGGGTTCAATGGGGCAAAATTATATAGGTGTGTTTTTGTGATGTCGTTAAAAAGTCCGTGTAATGAACACTCTAGTGTAAACCCCACTTTAAATCGAGAAAACGGAGGTTTACAGGAGAAAATGTTATTTTTCTTAGTTCTGTGCTAAATTGTAGACTGTGGGTACTCGTTAGAACCGCCTCACTGTGGCTGACTAAATCATTTTATAACCCGTTTCTCTCAAATATATAGTTTAGTCTATGTCTATCTTAATTGTGACATGTATTTATTGTAAAAAATTTGACATGTATAAATTACATGTATATTTAAATCTTTTATTGCATGTGTTGTGATATATTGTTTTGAAACTAATGTTGTGAGAACTTGTGGTCTAACCCTATTGCTCATTTTGATGCAATAAAATATGTTTAAACTACATATTATTCTGCTGATTTCCAACTGTTTGTCGAAATAAAAGCCCTATTGGACTTATGTTATATGTTAAACATATTCGACTGAAAGTAGGCCGGCCTCGGTAGCTCTGTCGAATGCGCGTCTGACTGGTCATCAGGAGGACGCGGGTTCGATACCTGCCAGGTTTGGCAAACTTCTTTCGTGGAGATTGATCATGGAATCTTTTCTACGGCCATTCTCTCCCTTCCGCTGATTCAAGAAGGGTAGTTGTCAGTTTCTGGCGAAAGAATGTGCAATGTACTGGTTAACCGCTTACGTATAAGCCTGCCCAGGAAAAGTGTTGACAGGTAAACTGACCGGCACAAACGTGACCTAAATAGTGTTGACTTGGCCGTTAAACTACAATCCAAACAAACAAACAAACAAACAAATCGACTGAAAGTAAATACTCTATGTATACGGCTATTCTAACGAGTACATAAGATCTATGTTTTGGACAGAAATAAGATGAATATAGAATATTTTCCTCAGAAAATGTCAGTTCTGAAAATCTTGAAGAATACATAATGTCGCATGGGATTGTAATACCAATATGATATGCATACCGTTTCGATGCACCTCCATACGATACCCGTGCGACATAGGGCATTTTTTCACATCTCCAAAATGGCTATTTTTCTGCTGAAAATCCGTGATATTTTTCCTATTTACACTGCAAACTAGGTTGTAGGTGCTCATTAGAACCGCCTTATTGAGGCGGTTCTAACGAATACCCACAGCCTATGTCTTGGAAAAGAAATAAATAAAATAATCTATACCCCCATAAACCCCAGTTTTCTCTATATAAAGTGAGGTTTAGGTGGTGTATATTTCACGGACTTGTCTCGTGATGTTGAAATCGAACATTAATGCAGTCAACAAAACCACAACACTAAATATATACCAGACTGTATACATTTCAACGATTTTTTTTTTATCATTCTTGTTTGGTCGCTTTTATCTTTAGCGGATTCTTTTATCTAAAAGTCGATACTGGAATCGATTTTCAAAGTTGTTAATATCGATCGTAAAATAATCATTTTACAATAATATTATCCATTTACTTCTGGTTTTAAGTTGTTTGACTTTAAAAAATCTCATTATTTGCATTAGAATAAAATAAAGTTGCAATATATATCTATATGGCCTGTCATGGAAAAAGATATGGTGAAAAGGCCAACGTTCGAACCAAATAAAACAGCCTTCATTGGTAA
Organism: Lucinisca nassula; assembly: GCA_963580285.1. Taxonomy (NCBI): domain Eukaryota; kingdom Metazoa; phylum Mollusca; class Bivalvia; order Lucinida; family Lucinidae; genus Lucinisca; species Lucinisca nassula. The sequence continues at coordinate 136,038,795 of OY757022.1, forward strand.
CATAAAGCCAATGGACCAGGTTTATATGACGAAAGGTAATCGAACCATCTAATTTGCACAAAAAAAGCATATGTAAAGGTTCGAAATATTTTGAGTTTGAAAGTGTGCACCTGTGTAAATTGCAGAATAAAAGCGGACTCTCTGAATAATCGCCTTGAAACTAGGTTTAGCGGTTGCTAAGATATCTAAGATTATGAAAGAACTAATTTGAATAAATTTGGATTAATTATGCATGTAAGCTGTATTTCAGATTGTATTTCAGACCGATTTTCAAAAACAGAATATTTTTTTTTTACCGTGGCCATTCCGAACTCATTCTTGAGTCCCTGGGAGACATTTCCCAAGCAGATAATAATATGCGATCCTAATGAGTACACACCACGTACCTTTAATTTAAGAGATTGCTGGGAACAGTTGGCAGATTTTTACGACATTGTTCAAAGGGAGACAACTTTCGGAAATCCTGTTCAAGGGTCTACTCTTAAAGGAAAGAATTTGCTCCTCAGGAGCAAATTCTTTCCTTTAAGAGTTGACCCCTATGGACATGGGAGACAAAAATACTTTTGCAGGAGTTGCCTCCCCTGTGTTGCCTCACCTGATCTGGCGCTATGTAACCTCAGTGTTTCAAACTATCCCTATCTCGAACTAGTATTCATGGTCCCAGAGGTGTTCGAGCCACTGAAGTTCTACTGTTGTTTGACCCACAAAGATTGATACTTGATCTTCATTGGCTGAGTCGAATTTAAGATATGTAAGTCATAAGAATTATTGCCACAGCCAAAGTGCAATTTATTCAAAGGAAAGTCTATCATAACCAGGCGTCGTAGAGTGGAATAGTATTCCCGTGAATATTAAAACCGCTGAGTCGCTAGGCACTTTCATGAAACATGTTTTTGTTTGTTTGTTTGATTTGAGGTTTAATATCCCCGTGAACACTATATAGGTCATTTTGGAGACGTTGCTTCCAATTTTGTGGGACTTTTACCCGACATTGAGATGAAATGACATCTCAAGCCCTGTCGCCCAATGAAACCAATAGGGTTTATAAGCATGGGCGGTCCGACTCGCACCCCATGCCTGCACAGGCTTAGATCTTCTAAGCAGTTTTCCAGTACTCATGTATGGTCGGTTTCAGCTCTGCGTGGAAGCATCATGCAGCCCATCAATTTCATGTTCAGTCCGCATGAAGGCCTCCTAACTCATCAATGCAGCACTCCGAGAACACAAAAATCAAACAACCACAGAGATAAAACAACGGTGAGGACAGGACATCAAGAAACCACTGAAATGCTGGAGCAAAAGAAACAGTTAGACTCCGATGGACAGAGCATCAGGCCCCAATCAACACTACATTATGTTTACAAGTGTAATGAACAACCCTTTATATCTCACTTATTATTGAGAAATACATTTTTTCTTATTTTTTCTCAAAGACAAAGGTTGTGGGTATTCGTTAGAACCGCCTGACAGAAAGTGCCGTCTTATCAGGTTTACATTTTTCTTATAATACAGGATTTTAAAGGTTTTAACCAAACAGTCTAAGACCATCCAGTGCTGTCAGTCCTTTGTGTTGTGCTGCCGACTCCGGGTTAAATGCAGTACATCACAAAAACACGCCCATATAATTTTGAGCCCTTCAAACCCCACTTTTATATAGAACAAATGGGGTTTACAGTAGTCACCTATTTTTCTTATTTCTGCTCTAAAATATAGATTGTGGGTACTTGTTAGAACCGCCTCCATTAGGCGGATCTGACGAGTACCTTAAATCAATATTTGGAGCAGAATTCAGAAAAATATCCCAATTTTTCATCTTTAAGTTTTCCTATTTTCGGCGATAAAGGTTACATTGTGTTTGTATAGGCATGTTTTCGTAATGCATGTAGTTCTTATAGACTTGTATTTTTTCACAGGTGTAGGTACATTGTATTTTGTGTTAAAAATTTAATGAATTAATACCAGGGCAAAAGTGAATTGATACAAAACCAAAATAAATTAAAGCGAGGGGAAATGACAGACATCACGAAAACACGCCTATATAATTTTGACCCCCTTGAACCCCTCTTTTATATAGTAAAACTGGGGTTTACAGGGGTAAACCTTATTTTTTATCATTTCTGCTCTAAAACATAAATTGTGGGTACTCGTTATAACCGCCTCGATGAGCCGGTTCTAACGTGTGCCCACAATCCATGTTTTGAGCAGAAATAAGAAAACTATCAAAACTTTTCAGCTGAAAATTTTTATTTTTTTGGTGGTAGAATTTACAATGTATTTGTATAGGCGTGTTTTCGTAATGTTTAAATTTCTAGCTTGCCATCAGATCCTGAGTATTTGCATTCTGTAATTATTGTTTCAAAGAAATTAAATAATGTTTAAAACCAAAATGAAGAGAATCTAAAACATATATTTTTTACCTGTCGCAAGGTATTCTCCGACTGTTACAAATAAGTTCAATGCTTGGATATTATAAATGAAAACAGTGACAAAACTATTATTTCATGTAAAAAGAAGTATTGTTAAACATAATTACTACCGACAATATTCCTTCTCTTTTAACCCATTTGGTACCGGAAACCCCAAAACGGGTACCCTGGCAAACAGTGCAGGCCAAGATCAGACGCCACAGAACGCGGCGTCTGATCAGGGCCTACACTGTTTGCAAACTGTTCAGCCATTTTACACATGGATTTTGAAGAAAACACAACCTGACACCCCTAAATTTTGAAATGGACTCATGCTATATACAAGGAGGAAGATTCCATTTGGTACAACAAGGGTTAAAATACTTTCACAGTGTGAACTGTCAAAATAAATAATGGGTGAGCTGAACTATTGATAATTTGTCAATAATTTATATGAAATTACTAAAGATGATACACAGAGATTAGCCTTATTTGGTAATTATTGGGTAAATATTGGCGGAATGCTACAATGTTTAGGGCAAGGTAAAGCCAATCAGCTTTGACCTACGTGCGTGCGGGGTTGAAATATCACTACCATGGCGAGAACCAGGAAAACGTACACGGTGGCATGCGCGACCAGCGAAGACTTTCAACAGCCTGCGCAGGGCTCAGAGGGCTCGCAGGTCACACAAAATTATTAAACGCCAACAGGTTTAAACATACTGTTAGGAAGGAAAGTGTATACGCTTGTCAGTCTTCAATCACTTTGAGATTTCTTGGTGTATTTTTCAAAGCGATAGTAAATGCTGTTACGAGCCAAGCGTAGCAGAAAAAAAAATAGGTCTTTTAAAAATTAACGAAATATACAAAAGTGTACTTTAGTCAGAATTCAAATATCGCTAGGATCCTATGATCTAACCACAGAATGAACACTTTGTCCAGGGAGAATAATAATCCTCAAGTAATCGAATGAAAGTTTTCTTAAGGTATCCAAAACTGAAATAAAGGGAAATTGTTATCTCTTCTATAGACACTGACCGTTCCAAGCCGGTTCTTCTGTCGCGGTTTATTTTGTTATGGCTTGTCTTCGAGTGTGTGTATCGCTTATATATTTTGGTTTTGGATAGCCAATTGGCCATTTTATGGGAAAATTAATGTCCTTTTGGCTTTCCTCTATTTATGTTTCCATCAGGGTCTAGTTATAGTAAGGGTCCAGTTATTTCATGTTTGTGTTTCTTTCCCTTTGGGGTCTCTGATGGGAGCTGTAGGTTAAAAGGAAATCTAATCCTGACCATTGCCTTCACTTCTATTTTAGGGAGATTCCGGAACAGTGTTGAAATGAATTTATCATATGCTAAAATAGTGTGATCCGGAATTTTCTAGGGCATTCATTTATCTCTTTTCTTGTAAGCATGTTGTTTATCAACTTCTTATAATTTTAGAAACTTCTATTTTGTAGTTAATTAACATAATAGTTTCAACCTATAATCAAAGCACTCAGAGTGCTTGTGGGCCGATTGAGAGAGAAATACTTTAATGGTCATTCAGACGCTCGGTCTGTCCAAGAGAACTTTGATTTGATAAAGTCTTTCATTCAAGCTTCTTCCGAAAATCATATGCCCTCCAAAACAAGCAGGTCTGTATCTTCAATTCCCTGGATCACACCAGAAATAAGAAGACAAATTCGGAGGAGAAATAAGATTCATGCTAAGGCAAAAAAGTTGGGAAGTGGTAAACTCAGAGCAAAATTTGAAAACTTGAGACGAGAAATAAAAAATGACATCAAAAATCAGCATGATCTGTATGTAAATAACTTGGTAGGTGATGTAAAGGCAAATCCCAGAGCCTTCTACAGATATATCAAAAGCCAGAAGAAAGATAGGCAAGATATCCCACCCCTTAATAAAAGAGGAGGGAACGGGGTCGCTGAATCGGACTCTGAAAGGGCAGAGGAATTGGTTGGTCATTTCAATGATGCATTTAATAAAACGAGGTTCCATTGACTGAAAGATCGGCCCCTTTCATGGAAAATATTGTTGTATGCTCGGCAGGAGTGATCAAGTTACTTAAAGGCTTGAACCCTTCTAAAGCTTTAGGGCCTGATGAGCTTTATCCTAGAGTCCTGAAGGAACTAGCAAACGAGTTAGGTCCGGTTTTTGCTCATCTTTTCCAACAATCTCTCGATACGGGTGAAATTCCCAAAGAATGGCTACTAGCGAACATCTGTTCACCTTTCAAAAAAGGGGGCAGGGCTCTTGCTCGAAATTATCGCCCGGTGTCACTGACCTGTGTTCTATGTAAATTGCTTGAACACATAGTTTGCTCAAACATCATGGCCCACTTGGATGAACATAAACTTTTGTCAGACAGACAACATGCATTTAGGAAAAGGCATAGTTGCGAAACTCAGTTGAGCACGTTTATTAATGATTGAGCTAAAATCCTGGACAAAGGGGGGAAGGTGGACACATTTATCCTGGACTTCGAGAAGGCTTTTGACACCCCTCCGCATGATCAACTTAAATCCAAATTATTTGGTTATGGAATTGAAGGAAAGACTCTAAAATGGATAGATTCCTTCCTTTGCCACAGAAAACAGCGGGTTGTTGTTAATGGTGAATCTTCAGTATGGACGCCAGTTTTGTCTGGAGTCCCGCAAGGGACTGTTCTTGGTCCTCTATTGTTCTCCCTGTACATCAATGATATCTCCGCTGACATTGACTCAGAAATAAGACTGTTCGCAGACGACTGTGTTTGTTACCGGGAAATTAGAGATACAGATGACTCACTGAAACTTCAGGCTGACATAGATAGAATAGGATGTTGGGCCCGAAAATGGGGCATGAGATTTCAGCCAGTTAAATGCAATATTATGCAGACAACAAGGAAGAGATCTAATAAAATTGAGGGTTCTTACACTTTAGAGGGAACGATCCTCGAAAATGTGAATTCCATTAAGTATCTTGATGTGACAATCACTCACGATTTGAGATGGAATACACACATTAGCAACATGTGTACAAAGGCGAATAGAACACTTGGTTTCCTGAGTTTGCTGCCAGCATTCCAACAGATGACCTTGTTCCCCCAGCTAGGCACTGCAGAAAGCACCATTTAATGACGTTTCAGACCATTTCTGCAAGAACGGACATTTATAAAGAATCTTTCTACCCCCGAACCATTAGAGATTGGAATGCCCTTCCCGATTCGATTATTTCGACGGCTGAAGGTGCTGAGGATTATGTAGCTAAGTTTACCTCTTTGGTTAGAGCTATGGACTACTTTCCCATATCACAGGTCCTGGTGTATGAATGTCATTTGACGTGTCACCAGTAATAATTCTGATTCTGATCCTGATTGTCTCTGAGTGTAGCTGGGGGAACTAGTCCTGAACTGAGAATTGAACTGTTCGTTTAACCGCTAAATCCCTGTATTTTTAAGCAAGCAGTGTAAACCTGATCAGACACCGTGTTATGTGGCGTTTGATTAGGTATCCACTGTTTGCCAATATCCCAGTGCAAGAGCTCAGTCTAGTTTTTTACACTGCATTCTGACGACACAGGGAAGGGACTATCGATGCTACAAACAACCGGTACCTGGATTTTTGTACATGGTCAGCGACAGTCAAGGGTATACTATATCTCATGTCTATAGTATACTCCTCTAACATAAAGACTCCACCTGAGCAACGCCAAGTTTTGTTTTTCATTTTATGTATGAAAGTCAGTGGATTGTGATCACTGAAAGTAGTTTAGGTCGTAGTACCAAAACGTTAATCCAAAATCATTAATCCATAGACAAATGGCAAATATCAATGTTCAGACAAACAAACATGATCTCCAGAAGAGTGTTTGTTATCAGACGTCCTAGGATAGTAAGCATTACTTGGTAAGCAAGCTTCGCCCACCATGCCTATCGACCTGAACGAAAAAAAGGGACTCGGTAAATGCCTAGAAGGGTATGTCCGAGATTTTGTAAGTCTTCCGATGGCTTTCCATTGGCAAATACATCAGGCATAATTCTGGAAATGGCCACATTGTACTGATCAACAAGATCATAGTGCCTCCCATAGAACTTCTTTAGTGTTGATACCAGTTTGTTTTTTTGATAGCCCTGGCATAACAACCTGGTAGTGAGAACCTTCCCACGTTCCATAAAAAGTAGAAGTAAAACAAAGATCGGGAATTGATACAATTAACTTACTCCATCCATAAAAGACACCAAAGGGAAAGAAATACAAACATTAAGCGACCAGACCATAATGGAAACCTAAACAAAGGAAGGCCATATGGACAGTTACTTTCCCACAAAATGGCCATATGGCCATCCAAAATTAAAAGACACAAGTGATACACACAGTAAGTAACAAACAACAACATAAATAAATCGCCACAGAAGAGCCGCCTTGGAACGGTCAGTGGAAGATTTCCACTGGGGGGCTTTACGTGGCCACAATCCTCGCCCTTACTTCCGTCGCGATTTAGACAAATAATTTGTTCAGTCCGCATGAAGGCCTTCTTACTCATCAGTGCAACATCTCCGTGAACACAGAAATCAAAGAACCACAGAGGTGAGACAACGGTGAGGACTCGACAGCAAGAAACCACTGAAATGCTGGAGCAAAAGAAAACCAACAGTTAGACTCCGATGAGCCCGACCATAAAGTCCTGATACTTGGAACAGGCTCTAGCATAACGGATTAACTGTGAAACGCAAACTCCATATGCTGGTGCAGACGGGATATTACTGCTCAGGAAGGGAAAGTTAACAACAGGAAAATTGAAGTCATCTCGTTTATCGTACAGCCTAGTAGTAAACTTCCCGTTGTCAATATAGAGATAACAATCCAAGTATGGGGAAGAGGTTGCAGTCTCTGTTGTTTCCTTAATTTCAAGTTCACGCGGATAGACGAATTCCAAGTATTCTGCGAATTTAGCATTTTGGTGTAGACAATTTTGGTGTAAATGAAAATTGGTGTAGACGCAGAAGTGAGATAAATTTCAAAATGCTGTAGAGCAAGAATCATAGACAAACACTCTTTTTCTATGGTAGAGTAATTTCTCTGATGCTTATTTGGCATTTTGGAAAACTATACTAACAAACTGGATGATCTAAACCATTATCTCTTTCTGCAACAAAACACTACCTGTACCAACATCACTAGCATCTACGGCTAGCTTACACTCCTTCTCAAAGTTTGGTGCTAAGAAAATTAGCTCAGCATTATGTACGGCTTTAAGGTATAAAGTGAGATCAGAAAAAATCTTATACATAACAATGTAGAGATCTTTGATCTGTATCCCTTCGCAGTAAATGATCAAATACGTGTACTCTTCTTTAAGAAAGCATCTTTTGCTTGATTTGAAGTTTAGCGTCCCCGTCAGCACAGTATCGGTCATTTTGAAGACGTTACTTACAATTTTATGGGCGGTTTACCCAACATTGAGATGAAATGACATCTCAAGCCCTGTTGACCAATGAAACCAATGGGTTTATAAGCATGGACGGTCTGACTTACACGCTCTGCCTGGGCGGTAACCAGTCTGAAATCGTTCATTGAAGCTTTTAGCTCCACTTCTAGATATTTTGATGATTTATTATATATTGACAATACCTATTTCGATGGGTTGATCACTTAAATTTACACCCCCCCTCCCCCCCGAACTTCAGTTAGAAGCAAATTCTTCTGTTACCGAGGCCCCGTTTTTGGATGACATCTTTCTATTGTGGATGGGATTGTTTCTTGCAAAATCTATGATAAACGCGGTGATTTTGATTTTGAGATTGTAAACTTCCCTTTTTTGGATGGTGATGTCCAACCTGCGCCATCCTATGGCGTTTATATTTTACATTTAATTCGATTTGCCAAAGTGTGTAGTCATGTAACTGACTTCAACGCTCGTAATAAATTGTTAACGGCTAAACTTCTTAATCAGGTTTATCGGTACCATAAACCAAGCAAAGCCTTTTCAAAGTTTTATAGACGTCATTCTGATTTAATTTCAAAATTCAACACTGAACTTCAATCTCTTCTGCAACATGGTCTATCGGAACCCGCATTTTATGGTGACTTAGTATATAAATTTAGAAAAATTAATAAACGCAATGACTTCAGCACCAAATTTCGTAAAATAATTTTTCGATATAAAAAAGATTGGGTACACCAAAAATGTTATACGACAGACTGCATCCATGGTAGTTAACCCAATCACGGTTGACAACTTTGCTACCCTCTTTAATTGCACGCCGGTGGGTCAGGCCTCAGATTCTCTGACGGTTCCAACGTAAAGGCTTATGTTGGTTTATACCTGATGCTCTGTCTCTGGTCGGGCCCATTGGAGTCTAACTGCTGGTTTTCGTTTGCTCCAGCATTTCTGTTGTTTCTTGCTGTCGAGTCCTTACCGTTGTTTCATCTCTGTGGTTGTTTGATTTTTGTGTTCACGGAGATTTTGCACTGACGAGTTAGGAGGCCTTCATGCGACCTGAACAAATTATTTGTCTTAATCGCGACGGAAGTAAGGGCGAGGATTGTGGCCGCGTGGGGTCGATTTTCACCCCCCTCCAACCCGGTGGAGTTCGTTTCTGCTGACCGTTCCAAGGCGGTTCTTCTGTCGCGGTTTATTTTTGTTATGGTTTGTCTTTGGATGTTTGTGCCGCTTATATTATTTTATTTTGGATAGCCTTTTGGCCATTTTGTGGGAAAGTAACTGTCCTTTTGGCTTTCCGCTGTTGGTGTTCCGTTGGGGTCTGTTGCTTGATGTTTGTGTTTCTTTCCCTTTGGTGTCTCTGATCGGAGCTGTGGGTTAATTGTATCGATTCCTGATCATTGCCTCTACTTTTATTTTAGATCCTCTAAGCGGTTTACCAGTACTCGTGAGCGGTCGGTTTCAGCTCTGCGTGGAAGCATCATGCAGCCCATCTATTTCTACAAGCCCCGATGGGCGAGGGCCGAAGAAAGCATTTAATTGTTTTAGTTTATACGGGATGCTACTTTATGTCTTGGGATGAACTTGCGATTAGTTTTAGATGGCACACCAATCCCCATGTCGCATACAAGAAGCTGGTGTTGAAGGGCTACTTCCTCACCAGGGATCACTTTCACAACTGTGACAAGTTTGCGCATTGTCCTGCGAACAAGGTTGAAAAATAGAAGTGAAGGCAATGGTCAGAAATCGATACAATTAACACACAGCTCCCAGCAGTGATACCAAAGGGACAGAAACACAAACATGAAATAACTAGACCCTAATGGAAACACCAATAGCGGAAAGCCATAAGGACAGTCACTTTCCCATTAAACGCCCAACTGTTTATCCAAAACAAAGTAATATAAGCGAAACACACGCTCAAAGGCAATCCATAACAAAAATAGACCGCGACAGAAGAACCGCCTTGGAACAGTCAATGAAACGATTTCCGCTGGTGGGGGAGAGGGGGGGGGGGGGGGGGGGAGAGTTAAATCGAATTTTAGTGGCCACAATCCTCGTCCTTACTTCCGTCAAATAATTTAGACAATTCAAACAAATAATTTGTTCAGTTCTAACTCATCAGTGCAAAAATCAAACAAGCACAAAAATCGAACAAGCACAGAGATGAAACAACGGTGAGGACACGACAGCAAGATACCACTGAAATGTTGGAGGAAATGAAGACCAACAGTTAGACTCCGATATGCCCGACCAGAGACAGAGTCCAACCTTGAGTTTTGAAATTAAATCGGAATGACTTCAATAACGTTTAGAAAAGACTTTACGTAGTTTCTGATACCGATAACACTGATTAAGAAATTTAGGAGTTAACAATTTAATATGAGTGTTGATGTTTTGTTTGTTTTGTCTGATTTGAGGTTTAACGTCCCCGTCGACACTGTAAAGGTCATTTTGGAGACGTTGCTTCCAATTTTGTGGGACTTTTACCCGACATTGAGATGAAATGACATCTCAAGCCCTGTCGCCCAATGAAACCAATAGGGTTTATTAGCATGGACGGTCCGCCTCGCACCGCAGTTCCTGGACAGGCTTAGATCCTCTAAGCGGTTTACCAGTACTAGTGTACGGGCCGGATTCAGCTCTGCGTGGAAGCATCATGCAGCCCATATATTTCTTCAAGCGAGTGTTGATGTCAGTTACATGACTAGACACTCTGGCTGATCGAATTAATTGCGAAATATTAACCCCATAGGATGCCGCACAAGGAACAACACCATCCAAGAACGGAATATTTATAATCTCAAAATCAAAATAAGCATAAATTTTGCAGGCAACAAACCCATATACAATAGACAGATGTAAACTCAAAAACGGGGCCTTGTTGCTTTATTTATTTGAAGTTCTGTGGGGGTAAATTTGAATGATCAAACCATTGAAATATATAAGTCAATATTTAATAAATCATCCAAATATCTAGAAGTCGGGCTAAAGGCTTAAATGAATTCAGATTGGTTTTCAATGGAGACGGACATCATGAAGTCTCTTCCATAACATAATAAGAACAGATCAGCCACAAGGGGTGAGCAATTCGTACCAATCGGAATACCCACGGTCTAAATAATTTAGTACTATATCTTATTTAACTATTGTCAAGTAGAAAGGTGAGAGTTTCACATACTTTCTGAAAAGACCATAAAGTATAACTTTTATGCTGTTCAGAAGTAAAAAAAAGTCTTACATTACATGCAAGATAGAGGGAACCTTCCCCATGAAATGTCCATTCAATTAAATCATTAAGTTGTTTCTTTTATTTATAATAATCTGAAGAAGTGTAGTGTAAAGTGTGAAAAGAATGATATGTAGACAGACTTGAAGCACGAAAACGTCTGGATTTCAATTTATTTAAGACTTCATTAGAAGTTTTTATAGACTAAACATATTTCTCCCTGATCTTTCAAAGCGTTTGTCGCAACATTAAATCACATGTTTTTGATGGCAGTAAAACATGAAGTAATAACTTGGAAAGTTCAGTGGTGGTACAAGAGCTTGAACTTGCAATAAACCGTGCTTTGTATGGTCTTTTATGGAGTTGTTAATAGTTACTGTACGATCGTCTAAGTTCATAAAAGTTGTTACATATTTTAGATACGGTACGCTTGTATTAAGGGGAATAGGTGCACCTTAAGGGGAGGCAACTCCTTCGAAAGTATTTCTGTCTCCCATGTCAATAGGGGTCAACTCTTAAAGGAAAGAATTTGCTCCTGAGGAGCAAATTCTTTCCTTTAAGAGTAGAGCCCCTTTTCCAGCAAGACTGAGCCTATAGGAAAGCGAACAGGCGGTCTCGAAAGTTGTCTCCCTTTGAAAAAAGGCGGGAACATGTGCTAGGTGTTCCCATTCCCCTTAAGTGCAATTCACGTGAGAAGGTTTACATTGATATGTGTTTGTGTAAGATTTACATTTTGCCCGGCTATGTTTACGAGTATATTTGCATTGCGTTCACATGAATTTTATTAACAGGTGTAAAAACCTACTAAGGGCGGTACAATTTCAATTACGAGTAAGGGCGGTACAGTTTTAAATACGAGTTTACGAAATTTCAACAACAGTCTGGGACGGTCAGGAGCAAACCTATTAAGGGTGGGGGACAGTTTCAGCAACATATGTATTAGGAATTTCAACGACAGCCTTGAGGCGGTCAAGAATACAAAGGGTGGAACAGTTTAAATTACGAGTTAAGGGCGGTACAGTTTCAACTACGAGTTTACGAAATTTCAACAACAATCTGGGACGGTGAGTAGTAAACCTATTAAGGGTTGAGCACAGTTTTAGCACGGCCTCCGCCCATCGGGGCTTGAAAAAATAAATGGGCTGCATGATGCTTCCACGCAGTGCTGAATCCGACCCGCACACGAGTACTGGTAAACTGCTTAGAGGATCTAAGCCTGCTCAGACAAAGCGGTGCGCACAAATCCGACGGTCCATGCTTATAAACCCTATTGGTTTCATTTGGCAACCGGGCTTGAGATGTCATTTCATCTCAATGTCGGGTAAAAGTCCCAAGAAATTGGACGCAACGAGTAGTATGGGCATCACTTTAGCCCCACGAACTGCGCATGCGCAGCATTTGTATAACTTCCGGTGAAACGTAAGCGAAACGATTAGATGACGAAACTACCCTAAATATCGGACGAGTGTTCGAATGACGTAAATTACCGTAATTACGCCGTAAGTATCCTAAATTTTGAGGCGAAAGATGTTCCCGCGGATTGGCAAAGTTCGCTGTCCCCGATCAGGTCGGGGGTGATCGGGGTCTACCCCGTTCGCTCGAGCTCTCCTATCCCAATATTTAGGGAGATACTACCCGGTATAGTATCGATGAAATTAAGTCTCTCACCCGCAAACCAATTATCGCCTCGAAAACCGGGAAACAATGGAAGGTGTTGGAAGAGCTCGACTCGATGCGAGAAACTAGTAATGGACCGCGTCCCGGAAAAAAAAAAGTTTGGTTCGTTCGATTTGAGGTTTCACGTCCCCGTCAACGCCGTATAGATCATTTTGGGGACGTTGCTTCCAGTCGCGCGAGACCTTTACCGGACATATCTACGACATTTGTATCTCGGAGAATCTTTCTCGGCTACGGAATTTATACGGATATCAGGGGGGCGTAGCCAGAGCAAAAAAAAAAAAGTATTGATCAATACAGAGCGAGTTTGGTCATGTCTAAATTATCTCATCTGATTGGTTGGAGCAATGAGTTAAACCTTTCTGCGTGCTGGTCAAGACCTCAGTTTCAAAATGAATTCGTGTTGTAAAGTGTCAAACCACGCGATAGAAAAACATCTTTACTCCGAGAGTATGGGAGCTTCTGTCTTTTCAAATAGACGTGTCATGTTTGATAGTATCAAGAAGTGTTTGGATAAGCCTGACAAAAAGTGTGTGTGTGTGTGTGTGTGTGTGTGTGTGTGTGTGTACGCGCTTGTCCGTTTTATGTCCAACCAACGACTAAGGGGCATAGCGGAGACGGGGTGAAATATAAAGCTTGTCCGGAGCGTACCTCTGATTATCTCGAGCCCTGTCGTCCAATGAAACCAATAGGGTTTATAAGCATGGACGGTCCGACTAGCACCGCTTTGCCTGGGCAGGCTTAGATCCTCTAAGCGGTTTACCAGTACTCGTGTGTGGTCGGACTCAGCTCTGCGTGGAAGCATCACGCAGCCCATCATTTTCTTCAAGCCCCGATAGGCGGGGGCGGTCAGACAGTCCGTCGTTAACGCGAATTGTTGCGCGTGTTAGCGAAACGACGTCGTTTTAACGTTGCACGGCAGCAGCAGTCTTCCATCCCAACATTTAGGATATTACTACTGACAGGTGCAGTCGCAGAGAAAGTCATCTTAATTAGTTCCCACGTTACATCATAATAACAACGCCTTGACCATTATAATGGCGGCGTTTATCAATAATCAAAAACTAGTTGCCAAGCAACATTCCGAATGTGTCGAAAATCGGCCAATGGGTGACGATAGCCTCGTTTTGATTTCAGCTTCCTCGTAAGAACGCGCACGTCCGTCCTAACGTTTTAATATCGTTTTAGCAGTTGAGTGATAAAGATGGAAAGTGTTGTTAATTTCGAACTCGCGCTGGATTTTGTAAGAGAACAAATAGAAATGGACGAAGCATCAAATGCTTTAAGTTTTGATGACGAAATGGACACACTGGCGCAGTCCTGTGTTGAAGATGGCGAATGGTCGGGGCAGGTAAGAATTTTAATTATCTTTTCCATGTTTCATATACGTTCCATCACGAAAACACGCCCAAAATGATTTCGGTCCCTAGAACCCCCCTCTTTTATTTACTAAAACTGGGGTTTTGCAGGGGTATACATTATTTTTCTTATTTCGGATCTTAAACATAGATCGTGGATACTCGATAGAACCGCCTCATCGAAACGGTCCTACCAAGCCCCCACAATCTATGTTTTAGCAAAAAATAAAGAAATCTCCATATTTTTGTAGCGCGCGTGATTTGCCTACTTACAACTGACCTCCAAATCCACCACAGCCACCACCACCGCCCACCATCACAGCCACAACCACAGACACTACAACCAGCACCACAGGCACACCACAACAGCCACCACCACCACCACCACTGCCAATGACATCTCAATCCCTACCGCCTAATGAAACCAATAGGGTTTATCAGCGTGGACGGTACGCCTCGCACCGCGGTTCCTGGACAGGCCCGGAGAGAAAAGTCCCATGCATTTGAAAGATATTGAGTTTTACGAAAAGTGGTTCAAAGACTTACTCGCTTTTGTAACAGAATATCTGAGAGATGAAACACTTAGCTTAGCGAGTGAGTGAGTTTTAGTTTTACGTCCCACCAACAACTAAGGTCATACGAAGACGGGACCTCGGGTGGGATACAGTGAGGATACAGCGGGGGGTACAGTCAGGATACAATGGGGATACAGTCAGGATACAGTAAGGATACAATGGGGGGTCTTTCAAATGCATGGAACTTTTCTATCCGTTCGTAGGTATCGAATACAGCTCTCCCGTGCTCAATGTTTGAAAAAAACAACAACAGTAAAGCGATTTATTAAATAAACAGAAATCGATAGAACCGCCATGTCGAAAGCAGTTCTATCGAGCCCCCACAATCTATGTTTTGAGCAGAAATAAGAAAAATAGCACAATTTTTCATCTTAAAAAATCCATATAAGCAGAAAAAATGTATTTGTATAGGCGTGTTTTTTGTAATGGATTAGATTTTAAATACAGAAAGGACAGGACACCATCTAATATATATATTTTTTTTCAATCAGAACGTTGTGTTGTAAATGAAAAGTAATTTATCAAAAGAACAGAAATTTACCCGTATATCCTGACTTAAATCTCCATCTTCAATCACGAGCACTGTCTCATCCCTTTCTTCCATCTGTAATAATAATAATAATAACGATAAAAATAATAATGATAATTATAATAGTGATAAAAATAAAAATATTGTGGGGGCTTGGCGAGACCGTCTCGATGATGCGGTTCTTTCGAGTACCCACAATCTATGTTTAAGATCCGAAATAAGAACAATAATGTATACCCCTACAAATCCCAGTTTTCCTAAATAAAAGCGGGGTTTCAAGGGGTCGAAATTTTCAGGCGTGTTTTCGTGAAACAGAGAAAAGTTAATTAAAATTCTTACCTTTCCCCGACCAAGTCTAAGAGACGCGTTTTTAAATGCATATTAAATACAGTTGAAAGCCATATAGTTTTAACCCGGGAATTTTAACACAATACATTACGAAAACACGTCTATACAATTACACCGCGAATTATAACGCCGAAAAAAAAAAGAAAAGTAAATTTTAAGATGAAAAAAATATGGAGATTTCTTTATTTTTTGCTAAAACATAGATTGTGGGGGCTTGGTAGGACCGTTTCGATGAGGCGGTTCTATCGAGTATCCACGATCTATGTTTAAGATCCGAAATAAGAAAAATAATGTATACCCCTGCAAAACCCCAGTTTTAGTAAATAAAAGAGGGGGGTTCTAGGGACCGTCTCGATGATGCGGTTCTTTCGAGTACCCACAATCTATGTTTAAGATCCGAAATAAGAACAATAATGTATACCCCTACAAATCCCAGTTTTCCTAAATAAAAGCGGGGTTTCAAGGGGTCGAAATTTTCAGGCGTGTTTTCGTGAAACAGAGAAAAGTTAATTAAAATTCTTACCTTTCCCCGACCAAGTCTAAGAGACGTGTTTTTAAATGCATATTAAATACAGTTGAATGCCATATAGTTTTAACCCGGGAATTTTAACACAATACATTACGAAAACACGCCTATACAATTACACCGCGAATTATAACGCCGAAAAAAAAAAAGAAAAGTAAATTTTAAGATGAAAAAAATATGGAGATTTCTTTATTTTTTGCTAAAACATAGATTGTGGGGGCTTGGTAGGACCGTTTCGATGAGGCGGTTCTATCGAGTATCCACGATCTATGTTTAAGATCCGAAATAAGAAAAATAATGTATACCCCTGCAAAACCCCAGTTTTAGTAAATAAAAGAGGGGGGTTCTAGGGACTGAAATCATTTTGGGCGTGTTTTCGTGATGGAACGTATATGAAACATGGAAAAGATAATTAAAATTCTTACCTGCCCCGACCATTCGCCATCTTCAACACAGGACTGCGCCAGTGTGTCCATTTCGTCATCAAAACTTAAAGCATTTGATGCTTCGTCCATTTCTATTTGTTCTCTTACAAAATCCAGCGCGAGTTCGAAATTAACAACACTTTCCATCTTTATCACTCAACTGCTAAAACGATATTAAAACGTTAGGACGGACGTGCGCGTTCTTACGAGGAAGCTGAAATCAAAACGAGGCTATCGTCTCCCATTGGCCGATTTTCGACACATTCGGAATGTTGCTTGGCAACTAGTTTTTGATTATTGATAAACGCCGCCATTATAATGGTCAAGGCGTTGTTATTATGATGTAACGTGGGAACTAATTAAGATGACTTTCTCTGCGACTGCACCTGTCAGTAGTAATATCCTAAATGTTGGGATGGAAGACTGCTGCTACCGTGCAACGTTAAAACGACGTCGTTTCGCTAACACGCGCAACAATTCGCGTTAACGACGGACTGTCTGACCGCCCCCGCCTATCGGGGCTTGAAGAAAATGATGGGCTGCGTGATGCTTCCACGCAGAGCTGAGTCCGACCACACACGAGTACTGGTAAACCGCTTAGAGGATCTAAGCCTGCCCAGGCAAAGCGGTGCTAGTCGGACCGTCCATGCTTATAAACCCTATTGGTTTCATTGGACGACAGGGCT
Source organism: Lucinisca nassula (assembly GCA_963580285.1). NCBI lineage: Eukaryota > Metazoa > Mollusca > Bivalvia > Lucinida > Lucinidae > Lucinisca > Lucinisca nassula. The sequence continues at coordinate 136,055,979 of OY757022.1, forward strand.
CGAGATAATCAGAGGTACGCTCCGGACAAGCTTTATATTTCACCCCGTCTCCGCTATGCCCCTTAGTCGTTGGTTGGACATAAAACGGACAAGCGCGTACACACACACACACACACACACACACACACACACACACACACACACACACACACACACACACACACACACTTTTTGTCAGGCTTATCCAAACACTTCTTGATACTATCAAACATGACACGTCTATTTGAAAAGACAGAAGCTCCCATACTCTCGGAGTAAAGATGTTTTTCTATCGCGTGGTTTGACACTTTACAACACGAATTCATTTTGAAACTGAGGTCTTGACCAGCACGCAGAAAGGTTTAACTCATTGCTCCAACCAATCAGATGAGATAATTTAGACATGACCAAACTCGCTCTGTATTGATCAATACTTTTTTTTTTTGCTCTGGCTACGCCCCCCTGATATCCGTATAAATTCCGTAGCCGAGAAAGATTCTCCGAGATACAAATGTTGTAGATATGTCCGGTAAAGGTCTCGCGCGACTGGAAGCAACGTCCCCAAAATGATCTATACGGCGTTGACGGGGACGTGAAACCTCAAATCGAACGAACCAAACTTTTTTTTTTCCGGGACGCGGTCCATTACTAGTTTCTCGCATCGAGTCGAGCTCTTCCAACACCTTCCATTGTTTCCCGGTTTTCGAGGCGATAATTGGTTTGCGGGTGAGAGACTTAATTTCATCGATACTATACAGGGTAGTATCTCCCTAAATATTGGGATAGGATCGCTCGAGCGAACGGGGTAGACCCCGATCACCCCGACCAAATCGGGGACGGCGAACTTTGCCAATCCGCGGGAACATCTTTCGCCTCAAAATTTAGGATACTTACGGCGTAATTACCGCGAGTTACGTCATTCGAACACTCGTCCGATATTTAGGGTAGTTTCGTCATCTAATCGTTTCGCTTACGTTTCACCGGAAGTGATACAAATGCTGCGCATGCGCAGTCCATGGCGCCCAAGTGGCCCCCTTACTACTGCAACGTCTCCTACTTTGAGGGAAAGTATCTGCCATTTCGGCTTTCCGCTAGTGATGCTTCCATTAGGGTCTAGTTATTTCATGTTCCTGTTTCTTTACCTTTGGTGTCTCTGATGGAAGGTAGGGATCAATTGTATGGATTCCTGACCATTGCTTTCATTTCGCTTTTGAAACTTTCAGCAGAAAAAAAAACTACTGGGTGTTTTTTTGTCTCCCGTGTTTTCAAACATTCACTCCTCGCCCTCAAATGTTTCGTGTTTTTTGTGGCAATTAGTAATGATCCCACCTATAAGTTGGCCCGCGCCTGTCGGGGCTTGAAGACATAGATGGGCTGCATGATGCTTCCACGCAGAGCTTAAACCGACCGCACACGAGTACTGGTAAACCGCTTAGAGGATTTAAGCCTACCCAGGCAAAACTGAGTCGGACCGCTCATGCTTATAAACCCTATTGGTTTCATTGGGTGACAGGGACTGAGAAGTCATTTAATCACAATGCCAGGTATAAGTCCAACACAATTTGAAGCAACGACCCCAAAATGACCTATACAGTGTTGACGGGGACGTATTTTTGTTTGTATGAGGTTTAACGTCCCCGTCAACACTATTAATGTCATTTTGGAGACGCTGCTTCCAATTTTGTGGGACGTTTACCCGCATTGAGATGTTATGGTATCTCAATCCCTGCCGCCCAATGAAACCAATAGGGTTTATAAGCATGAACGGACCGACTCGCAGCAATTGCCCTGGGTTGGCTTATATTTCCTTGTCCTTACGGATCATCGATTCCATTGTGGAATTTTGAAACAATCTGAGGGTCACGGATATATTTTCTTGGCCTTTGGGATCATTGATTCCATTGTGGATTGTTGAAAAAATTGAGGGTCAGTTATTAGGCCTACTTGACCGAAAATAGCAAGTCTGGCCCAGAAAACATGTACAGCCCATATTTTCCAGTTCTGCTTCCAAAGGATAACCCTTTCTAGAACATATTAGGCGTTCTAAGTGGATGACCAGTACTCATGTACGGTCGGTATCAGCTCTGTCTGGAAGCATCGTGCAACGCAATCTATTTCTACAGGCCCGATGGGCAGGGGCGGTTTGACGGGGTCGTTAAACCTCAAATCAAACAAACCCACCAATAAGTAAGGCCATATGGAGACGGGATCTCTGTTTTAAAGGCTTATCAAAGAGTCTAGAGAAACGCAAGAGACTTTTGAATACATTATTTGTCACGTAAAATCGATTTAAGCTCCCCCCCCCACCACCCCCACCAGGGAAATTCGTTTTTTTTATGGTTTGCCTTTGAAATTTGGAGGCCTTCATGCGGACTGAACAAATTATTTGTCCTAATCATGACGGAAATAAGGGCGAGATTTTGTGGCCACGTAAAATCGATTTAAGCCCGCCAGTGGAATTCGTTTCCGCTGACCGTTCCAATAAAAATAAAAAATGAGTTCCTTTAAGAGCAATGAAAACATTCATAAGAAAGAAGATGGGCCATACTACGTAATTTCGGCTAATAAAGCCTCATCAGTGACCCTGTAATGATCCGGCAAAGAAAGTCAGAGGAAACGTACTACAATTTTGCGAATTTCGAATAGGCAGTCGATTCAAAGACTGATATAAATCCAAAAGGGGTCCAAATAATCAAAAACCTGTCTAGAATGAGTCTAAACCAATGCTGATTTATTTCTGTTTTTCTCAGAATATTCACGATGATCTCAAAGGACCAAAAGTAAAATGTAAACTGCACTATGGTTGATGTACGGGGAGGCGGTTCTTCTGTGGTGGTTTATTTTTGTTGTGGTTTGTCTTTGAGTGTTTGTTTCGCTTATATTATTTTATTTAGATAGCCTATTGGCCATTTTGTGGGAAAGTAACTGTCCTTTTGACTTTCCGCTATTGATGTTGTCATTAGCTCTGTTGTTTCAGGTTTGTGTTTTTTCCCTTTGGTGTCTCTGATGGGAGCTGTAGGTTAATTTTATCGATTCCTGATCATTGCCTCCACTTTTATTTTACCTGATATTGAGATGAAATGACATCTTCAGCGTCTAGAAAAGACGCAATCGAATGTATTTTCGTGCTCGCAAGTCTAGCAGCCCTGCATTTAAGAACCATAACAAACAGTTTAGAGCACATGTGAAAAAGGTAATAAGAGATGCATATGGGAGAATAAAAGTGGAGGCAATGATCAGGAATCGCTGCAATTAACCCACAGCTCCCATCAGAGACACCAAAGGGAAAGAAACACAAACATGAAACAATAGACCCCAATAGAAACATCAATAGCGGTAAGCCAAAAAGACAGTTACTGTCCCAAAATGGCCAATAGGCTATCCAAAATAATAAAAATATGAGCGACACAAACACCCAAAGACAAACCATAACAAAAATAAACCGCGACGGAAGAACCGCCTTGGAATGGTCAGCGGAAACAAATTCCACTGGGGGGAGGGGCGGGGGGGGGGGGGGGGGGGGCTTAAATCGATTTTACGTGGCCACAATCCTCGTCCTTAGTTCCGTCGCGATAAAGACAAATAATTTGATCATTCCGCATGAAGGCCTCCTAGCTCATCAGTGCAACATCTCTGTGACCACTAATAATCAAACAACCACAGAGATGAAACAACGGTGAGGACTCGAAAGCAAGAAACCACTGAAATGCTGGAGCAAAAGAAAACCAACAGTTAGACTCCGATGGGCCCGACCAGAGACAGAGCATCAGATACAAACCAACACAAGCCTTTACGCTGGAACCCTCATAGATTCTGAGGACTGACCCATCGTCGTGCAATTAAAGAGGGAAGCAAAGTTGTCAACCGTGATTGGGTTAACTACCATGCATGCAGTATGTCGTATAACATTTATGTTGGACCCAACCTTTTTATATTGATGATTTTACGAAATTTAGTACTTAAGTCATTGCGGTTATTTATTTTTCTGAGTTTATATACTAAGTCACCATAAAATTCCGATTTCGATAGACCTTGTTGCATAAAAGATTAAGTCCAATATTGAATTTTAAAATTAAATGAGAATGACGTCTATAAAATTTTGAAAAGGCTTTGCGTAGTTTATGTTACCGATAAACATGATTAAGACGTTTAGCCGTTAACAATTTATTAGTTGAGGTCAGTTGCATGACTACACACTCTGGAAATTACTTTAATTGCGAAATATAAACGCCATAGGATGGTGCTCGAGGAACATCACCATCCAAAACAGGAACATTTACAATCTCATAATCAAAATCTTTGCGTTTATCATAAACATTACAAGAAACAGACCCATCTACAATAGATAGATGTAAATCCAGAAACATGGCGTCGGTATTAGAAGAATTTACTTTATTTAACTGAAGTTCTGAGGGGTAAATTTGACTGATCAAACCATCGAAATAGTTATTATCAATATTTAATAAATTATCCGAATATCTAGAAGTGGAGCTAAAAGTTTCAATGATTTAAGGCTGGTTTTCAGCAGAAAGGGACATCATGAAGGCTCTCTCATAACAAAACAAAAACAGATCAGCCACAAGTGGTGCGCAATTAGAACCCATCGGAATACCCAAAACTTGTCTAAATAACTTAGTAACAAACCGTATGTAAATATTGTCAAGTAGAAAGGTGAGAGCTTCACACGCTTTCTGACACGACCAAAAAGTGTAATTTTTATTCTCTTCAGACGTGAAAAGGGCATTTCTTACATTACATGCAAGAGAGAGAGTCTTCCCTATGAAATTTTGTTTTGTTTGATTTGAGGTTTAACGTCCCCTTCAATACTGTAAAGGTCTTTTGGAGACGTTGCTTCCAATTTTGTGGAACTTTTACCCGACATTGAGATGAAATGACATCCCAAGCCCTGTCGCCCAATGAAACCAATAGGGTTTATTAGCATGGACTGTCCGCCTCGCACCGCGGTTCCTGGACAGGCTTAGATCCTCTAAGCGGTTTACCAGTACTAGTGTGAAGGCCGGATTCAGCTCTGCGTGGAAGCATCATGCAGCCCATATACTTCTTCAAGCCCCTATGGGCGGGGCCGCTTCTCTATGAAATGTCCATAAAATTAAACCATTGTTTTTTTTTCTTTTATACGATTATGAGGAAGTGTAGTGTAGATGTTGGACAAATCATAATTAGACAGACTTGAAGCACGAAAACGCCCAGATTTCAATGTATTTAAATTTTTATTAGAATGTTTTATAGACCAAACCAGATTTCTACCTGATCTGTCGAAGACTTTATTTATGTTGTTGTTTGTTACTACTCACTGTGTGTATCACTTGTGTCTTTTTATTTTGGATGGCCATTTGGCCATTTTGTGGGAAAGTAACTGTCCTTATGGCCATCCTTTGTTTAGGTTTCCATTATGGTCTGGTCGTTTCATGTTTGTGTTTCTTTCCCTTTGGTGTCTATGATGGGTGGAGTTAGTTAATTGTATCGATTCCTGATCTTTGTTTTACTTCTACTTTGTCGCAATATTTTATCACATGTTTTTTGATGGCATGAGGTTTATAATTTGAAGAGTTCAGTGGTGTTACAAGAGCTTGACTGTGCAATAAACAGAGCTTTGTATGGTCTTTTATGAAGTTTAGGTAACCAATATAACGCAGGAAGCTTGTCTTGGCCTTCTGTAATACAGACAGCAAACTTGGTGACTGAATGACAAATGTGGTCATCAACTAAAGCCCTCTCTACAGCTAAAGGCTGAAGTTCATAGGCCTTTCAAGTTCTTGGTGAAGAGTTTTAACATACTGAAGCCGTCAAACAACGACCACATTGTTAGCGGCCTTATCAGCTGAAGCAAAAACAAACTTCCTAATAGATATAATTCTTGAATACCTAGTTTAAGGTAACGTGAAATAACGCTAGGTTTAGAAGGTAATAAGTTCGTATTTTGCGAATAAAAAGAAATGCGTTCGTTCACTAATTTCAGAATGCTAAGTTTCCATTCTTTAAGAGCTTTATGCTCAACATACTCTCGTTTACACCATCGATTACCAAATTCATTCAAGGCAGCAGCGATTTCATCTCTACGTTTATTGAACTCAGTTTTAGAAAGAAATCGATATTTCGGTACTTTAGCAATTATATTACGTATCCTAGAATCAGGAATAATTTTTAAAATGTCAGTAATAATACGACCAGCAGCAGGATAGCAATACACTGAATTTTTACAATCGCATGTATCAGGAGTGTTAGTGTCAATATCAAGATCAGAAACAAGTTTATTGAAATTACAAATGATAGGTTTATTGTATTTATAGCAAATTATGGGTGTTTCAGTATTTTGAAAAAAAGCAGGAAACAACCGAACTGTCCCGGAAGATACTTGTAAATCTATAAATCCAAACCCTTATTAATGAAGGATATTTTGATGTAGTGACGTTTGTGATTAATTTCAGAATCGATGAAATGACGAAGAGCATGCTGAGCGTAACCTCTAGTTAAAAGAGCAGCGTCGTTTAACTGATTAGAACTATAATAGAATTTATTCGCATCGGTATCCAAATTCCGTGATACAGAAATGGGTAATGATCTTAGAAAAGCAAGCATTGAGTGGCGTCCATGATTCAATAATATTGGAAGCATGTTTCCAGCATCTTAAACTTTGAAGATGGCAATACAGATCCCGATAGCCCCCAAATGCATGGTAAAATTAAAAAAGTTTTGGTCATTCGTAAAGTCCCTGACACAGGATGCGTTTGGGATCACTTCGCTAATGGAAAATAGAATTATAAAAACAGTCTCGCGCGATAAGGCTAACATATGCATTAAAAAGTTTCAATCGGCATTTACGCATGAAACTGATGGTGAGCTACCATCCAAAGGTAAAAGTCTGTTCTCCTTTATGGGGGACACAACAGTTGACTCCAAGAGGGTCGCTAAACTGTTGGGTAAGCTCAAGATACATAAGGCATCTGGGCCCGACTACCTGAATGCCAGTGTACTTAAGTAATGTAGTGCTGAAATCTCTCCTGTATTGACCTTTATCTTCAATGAATCACTTGCCCAGGGCACTGTACCAAATGACTGGCGACAAGCAAATGTTACCTCGGTCTATAGATAGGGAAAATTATGCAGCAAATTATAGACCAGTGTCGCTAACATGCATCTGTTGCAAAACCCTGGAACATAATTATATAAGTAAGCAATATCAACATGCACTTAGCTTTACAGAGCATTCTTGCTAACTGTGAACATGGTTTCCGGAGTCAAAGGTCTTGCGAAACACAACTAGTTCAATTTTACCATGACATTGTGAGCAATATGGATGGGGCCACAAACCGTGGCCACAAACAGTACTTGATCATCATGGACTTCGCTAAGGCCTTTGACAAGGTACCTCACAGAAGGCTATTATATAAACTGGAGTACTAGGGGAGAAGTTGATCCACACATAGCTGGATTAGCTCATGGCTATCTGGGCGCTCACAACAAGTTGTACTTGATGGTCAAGCGTCTGATCCAGTCCCTGTTTTATCTGGAGTCCCCCAATGTTCGGTTCTTGGACCGGTCCTCTTCTTGGTTTTCATCATTGATCTCCCCGATAATATCAGGTCATCGTTTTGTTTGTTTGCTGATGATTGTGTTCTGTATAGGAACATTTATTCTCCGTCTGACTGTCGTATTTTACAAGATGGCCTGGATCAACCTGCAGTGGGATGCAGTTTGGCAAACGAAGTTCAATATGGCCAAATGTCACTCAATGAGGGTGTCACGACACCCTTTGGAGAAGCAAATTAAGTTTGACTATACACTTCACCAGCAAATGTTGGGGCATGTTCCATCCGCCAAATATCTTGGTATCACCATCACTGATGATCTTGATTAGGGTCAACATATCTCTGAGATTACAACTAAAGCACTAAGGACTTTAGGATTCCTTACACGTAACTTGGCCTTTGCACCTAGGCAGACAAAGGATGTTGCATATAAAACATTGGTTCGCCCTCAACTTGAATATGCATCACCTATTTGGCATTCCTCAGATTCAGCAGGTGGAGAAGGCGCAGAGGACAGCTGCTCGATGGACTTGCAAGCGATGACGAACTAGAAGTAGCGTCGGTGATATGCTTAATAAGCTAGAGTGGCCGTCCCAGGAAGCCCGTCGTGAGCAGTCCTCCATAACCTTCTTCTATAAGATACATTCTGATACAGTGTCTATTAATAAAGATAGGTACTTGACCCCTGTAACAGCGTCAACCCAAACAAGGGCATCAAAAGCAAAACGGCTCACAATATCGTAGGTACCAGTGATATAATGATGCCCTGAAAAACTCTTTCTTTCCTAGAACTATTCCTCAATGGAATAGTCTTCCCTCCTCTGCGGTGAATGCCAAGTCCGCAGAAGATTTCAGAGCCCGTACAGTGTAAGACTGATACTCAGAGGTATGCGTTTTAGGATATCTCTATTATGCAGATTGTAAATAGTTTTAAGGACGCATCCAGTGCCTCTTCTTTTTTTTCAGCTAAATTCTAAATTTAGCCACCCAACCAACTGAGGCAATGACCAAATGTGACCAACTTAGTAAAAGAAGATAAGATAAGAAACCCAGACTCAAACCCACAACCCCTGGTTTATATAGAGGATCTTATATGAGTGTTCATGTATTATTGAATTTATTAAACGAGTTGAGGAAAAGGGATAAATGCTCGACAAAGGCCGAACATTTTATCCCTTTTCCTCAACTCGTTTAATAAATTCAATAATACATGGGCACGAATGCAATATTCTATTTATCAGATGACATTTAAAACGCATTTTATTCACGACTGTTTACAAAAATGTCAATTTTACGCCATTAGTAAACGCGACGTCGTACATGTAACGTATCTAGCTAATTTGCATATTTAATCCACTAGTGGATTATCGAAAATATTATATGGCGTTATTACACTCTCGGACGCGACGTCATATGATAAAAGGCGAGTAGCTTTATCTTCATCGCCTTAAAACATGCAATCAAGATCCTTGACCAACTTTTGACATGTCCAAAAGGGATAATACTCGTAATTATTTGATTAGGCTGATTGGCAAAAACTAGAGTAGGGACCGGAGAACCCTGAATACTCCTCAATTTTCAGTTATGTGTGCTACAATTCTTCCTTCTTAAGGATCACATTTTTATAGAACATGTTATCATGAAATAAACCCTGTTTAAATAAAGATGTTTTTCAATATTTCATTTTAATAAAAGTAAAAAAGCCTTTCCGTGATCAATTGATTAGAGCGTAGAAAATATATGTATATACTGACAACTAGATGCATGGGGAATCAATGGGTTATATGTACTGTACGTTCACCTAACCAATATTAGCAGACAGCAAAATATTGTATGCTTGCATGCATGCGAATGTATGTATGTATGTATATGATTATAAAAACGATACTAGTTATAAAAAAAAAATATTTGTCTGCAGCTGGAAGATATAAAGTGATACCAGGTAGTTGAGACTACCATCGCCGATGAACTCCGTTTTGAAATATGCATATGTATGAACAGATCAACGTCATCAAATTAATTGCAGCATTTAATCTTAAATCACCCCAAAAGACCTCTTTGTTTTAACAACAATTAATAATCCGTGTTACATTGTTAACAATTAACGAACTACCTGGAGCCTTTCAAAGGCAAAACCTTTGTTATAACTTTGGAGTACATTGCACACTTAAATAGTATAATAAGCCCGGACTCTGCTTTGGATGCTATAGGACTTATTATGCCAATAGCACACATCTGTTCTGACTAGTGTCTGTCTATAAATCTGCGTATTTCGCATGTCCATAAGACCCGTTTGATTGTGAGGCGACCCGATTATTTGCTCATTGATTTATTAACAGCAATTAGCGATATCAATCAATACGCTTAAGTAATCATGTTAGCAATAGATGTTTTGGCTTTATTAAATAAGCACAAAATCGCACTGTGAGTTTATGAAGGAAAGAAAAACAGCGACCTATCGTTATATAAAATACTAGTACTAAATGTTTTAAATGTGGCTGTTTTTCATAGTTGTTGCAGAAGTTCATTACAGGCTAAAATAGGTGTTCCTATTTGCACAATATACAATTTATTAAATTCTTAAAGTCACAGACGCAACAAAGTAGACTAACGTCGAAGAAAATCGTTAATGAATTGCTACTAAGAATCTTCGATTTAGTTTTATTGACTACATAAGTTCCATGAAGAATGGACAAAAAACCAGCCCGAGGACATGTGACCAGAAGGTAAGGTTTTTTATAAAGATTTTAAACTACATTCGCATAATAGCATCTTCCTTATCTCTAGAACACACATTTTTCAGGTGAAAATGTTGGGTATGTTTCTTATTTCTAGTCCAAATATAGATTGTAGGTACACGTCAGGAGTGCAGAACTGCCTCTTACGCAGAGCTGAATCCGGCCCGCACACTATTACTGGTAAACCGCTTAGAGGATCTAAGCCTGTCCAGGAACCGCTGTGCGAGGCGGACCGTCCATGCTAATAAACCCTATTGGTTTCATTGTGCGACAGGGCTTGAGATGTCATTTCATCTCAATGTCGGGAAGAAATCCCACAAAATTGGAAGCAACGTCTCCAAAATGACCTTAACAGTGTTGACAGGGACGTTAAACCTCAAAATCAAACAAATCAAATCAGGACTGCCTCAGCAAGGCGGTTCTAACGTGTACCCACAATCTGTTTTTCACCAAAAAATTGGGACAATTATGAACATCCACGTAAATCCCATTTTCTATATATGCAGTAGGGTTTAGAGATGTCTTTATTTCACGGACTTGTTAATCTGATGAAAACTTCAGTGACTCGAATAACACTGAAAAGCTCGTTTTATCAGTTACACCCTTGATTAACTGCATTGTAACATATTGACTTGATAAATCGATAACTGGTCGTAAATTGCTAATTTTAAAGTGCACATAGGGATAAACTGATAAATAGAATATCAGATTCATGTCATTTGATATCAAGTTTATCATGCTCGGCTTCGAAAACGCGTGTAGAATCATTCGGTAGGTCTCGTAATTTTACACGGTAGCTTCTAACTCGTTCTTGCATCTCAAAATTACTCTTCCCATAGCTCAAGACAGGGATTGGTGACAGATAATTTAGGAAGAAGTTTTTCAGTTTCATATCGAAAATATACATGATATGCTGTCTACTCATTTTGAACTTTGAGTATATGCAAGATAGAAAACGCTTCACTAAATAATTCTCAATATGCATTCCTATACCCGTTGCTGTTATGACCCCTCAGTTGCTCGAACTACCTTACCTTATGCACCAGAAGATGTTTGAGTCGTTGAAGTTCGACTGCATAAGGACAGACGCCTCCTTGGTATTTTGGTTATGGCACTCGACTTGTAAACCAGGGGTCGTAGGCTCGACCACGGGCTTCTCCAGATTTTCGGATGAGTTTTTAAACCGATGTTTCGTCTCTGCATGACCTTAGCTGTTGGTCAGACGTAAAACTCAAACATTCACTCACTCACTCACTCGCTGTATATGGACAGCGATTATTTTATTTAATAAATAGAGGATATTTAGATTTTTAGGTGGGTACCAAAAGTATCTCATCGAGTCTGCTGAAAACATCCGTATTATTATAACGAATACGAAGCACGAGTGAAAATTCAGATGTTTTCAGCAAACAGGATGAAGCGGTTTTTTTTTTTTTTTTCTTTATTTGTTTTTTTTTTTATCCGCCGGAAAAAGTATATTTATTTCTTTTTATAGCAGAATGCAATTTTTATAGCAAAACGTAAACAAAAACAAAAACAAAAAAAAAAAAAAAAAAAAAAAAAAAGAAGAAGAAGAAGAAGAAGACCCGGCTTGCTACAGTGAAACAATATAATTGGTATCAGTCACTAGTAACATGATACGATATCGCTTCCTTTGTGTTTGCTATCATTTAAATTTGTTTCAGATTTGCATTTAATCCACTGCTATAAAATACAAGCACATTCTATAATTTTGACTTTCGTCTTTGCATACGCATGCAAACGCTATTGAGGCCTTGCTGTACAAAATGAATTTCTAATGGACGCAGGGAAAATGTTACGTACAACTTCTTATTATTTTTATTTGTTTGCGTTGAAGTTTAACGACCCCGTCAACACTATTTAGGCCATTTTCGAGATGTTAATTCTTTGTATAAAAAGATATAGATTATATTAGATATGACAACGTCATAACTGTTATCTAACTGTACAAACGAATAGTTTGGTAATAAGCTCAGTTGATGTACCTATTCAGTAAAGTGCACGGTGTAACATGTGAGCAAGTACGTAAAGTGGTCGAATAACATGTCTACACATTTGCCTCCGAAAAAAACCGATTCTAAAAAGATTCATTACGAAAACCCGCCTTTACAAATGCATTGTAAACTTTACCACCGAATAACTAAAATTCTAAGATGAAAAACTGTGATAATTTTCTTTTTTCTGCTCCAAATATAGATTGTGGGTACTCGTTAGAACCGCCTTTTACTAACTAGTGCCCACAATCTATATTTTGGAGCAGAAATAAGAAAGACAACGTTTACCCTGCAAACCCCAGTTTTACTATATAAAAGTGGGTTTGAAGGGGGTCAAAATTATACAGGCATGTTTTCGTGATGGGTCTTGGCGTAATAAAAGTGGCATTTGACTTTTAAAATGCTTTTAAAACATATTGCAGGACAAAGTAATGGAGATTGCCAAACACGAAACAAAGGTTCAAGACCTTACACATGCAGATGTTTCATCATGTTTGAGATAAAAATGACAACATAATGTATGCTACGTGGACACCAAAATCAAAGTTATTCGGAAACCATGAAAGAATGTCTGCTACTTTGGAGTCTGTGGCAGCGAGAAGGGAGAATTACAGAGATAAACAACAGTATGAAATAGAAGATTTTGAAAGAGACGATACAAATTTGTTGCCATCAGTTTTGGAAGCAAAACGACAAAATGCTCTCTTCAAACAGAGAGAACTGGAGCGGCTTCAACATGAACTTAATATCAATTCCCGTTTACGTGTCGAACGTGATCATTACCAACAATGGGCAAGGTCGCCGATAAAACGGACAAATAACAGCGTCCTATATAGGGGGATACAACAACTGAAAGCGAGGGTTGTGAAAGATGAACACGAAACACCAACAGATAAAAAGGTTTCATTTACTCAAAGTGGATTAGGTAAGGATGAAGGAAGTAAATACTCGGATCAGATGGTTTCCCACACACAACATGTTTCTCAATATCAAAATATATCCCAACCCCAACAGTTGTCCCAGCCCCACAGCAGCATATTAAGACGCCAAAGAACAAGTGACTCTGGATTTTCGCGATATTCATCTCATGGCCGCAGTCCTCTTAAGGTACCTAATGCTGTTGTCCATGTGCTGTCTGAACGTTCAGATGAACATGACAGTTCTCTTGGCCACGAAAGAAAAATCGGGAGTTCGAAGTCATTAGATCAAGGCCAGGGCAAAGCGCGCTTTGGTACTTCAAGACATAGAGAAAGATTTCCTCTCTCTGTAAACACTCCGAAATGCTTTGATGATACCGCTCTGGTTGTAAATCAGCCAATCAGAAGCTCGGATCCTTATAGACAAAGATCTAAACTGGACTTAAAGGAAAGAGATTCCAGATTAAATAAGTCGGATTATCGTCTAAAATCATTAGACTCAACAAAGAATCCGCATGAAACCGGAAATGAAACAGTTTTCCAAGGTCAGAGGTCCAGCTCATCTTACTTTGGAAGTTTTGCGCCGCGTAAATTATTGGCAACGATACGGATTGCGGAATTATACGATTTTTCTAAACACAGTCATTCTGCAGAGCTGAAGTACCTTGAGAGACAACTAACAGATCCAAATATCCTGATGAAGGGATCTAAGGTGATAAAGTGGGTGCCGAATTTACAGCGTATGGGAGAAAAGAACTGAGGTGTCGCAGAAAACAACGAACTGGCGTGTCACAGTAAATAACGTTTTTTTTTGTTTTTTTTTTTTTTCATTACGAAAACACGCCTATACAAATACATTGTTAACTTAACGCCGAAAAAAATGAAACTTTTTAGGTGAAAAATTATGATAGTTTTCTTATTTACACTCCAAACATAGGTTGAGGGTACTCGTTAGAACCGCCTCATTTAGGCGGTTCTAACGAGTACCCACAGCCTATGCCTTGGAGCAGAAATAAGAAAGCAATGTCTACCCCTATAAACCCCAGTTTTCTCTATATAAAGTGGGGTTTAGGCGTGTTCATTTCACGGACATGTTCTCGTGATGTTTTAAACCCATGTATGTCTAGCGTCCCAGAAATTGGACATTGGCAATCACTGTAGATCCAGATCAAAAACACCGAAACGTGGCATCTCCTAAGGGTCTACATTGTTCGCTTTATATAATTAGAGGACGTTTACTTTTTTGTCTTTCATACCAAAATACTTTCATCCAGTCTGATGAAAACAGCAGAATTCGACATACGGGAATAAATATTTTTGGTGCTTTTCACAAACGGAAATGTTCTTTGTATTTTATACGAAAAACAAACCATCAAAGGATTCCGGGCTGCTACTGAGAAAATAACATAGGGTATTTTTCAAATTGTGAAACTATCATATCTTTTCACAATGTGAACAAATCATTTTTATTGGTTGGATTGCTAATCAATCGACGCAAAGTTTCGAAGAAAAAAAAAAAAAAAAAAAAAAACTCCTTCAGTGCTAATGTCCATGTGAGTATTAGCGATGTATGGGAAATCCAGGTGACAGTTATAAATAGAAAATAGCCGATAAGAAGTCAGAGTGTTGTTAAAGTCTAGTTATTTCATGTTTGTGTTTCTTTTACTTTGGTCTCTGATGGGAGGTGATGGTTAATTTTATCGATTCCTGATCATTGCCTTCACTTCTATTTTCTATCTATAGAATCGACTTAGAATCCTATTTAGAGTTCGGCAAACAGTGTAGTTCTAGATCAGAGCACGTAGAACGCGGTGATCAGGGTCTACACTGTTTGCTTAAAGTGCTAGAACTTCAGGGCTAAGCGAAACCGTGTACACGTAAGTCTCATTCAGGACCATCGATCAATCAGTGCCGTGAATTCTCTAAAAACGGGAACCGAAGTCCGTTATTGACCTTACCGGACGACTAACGGATACTATCGAACTTGGATTATAAATGGACTTGAAAACCGATAGTTTGGTTTCCGCCACAGGAATTTCACCATCTTAACCCTTATCTTGCTGTTCACGACAACCCCTATATTTGAAAACAGTGTAGATCCAGATCAGGTGGCTTCTGAAGAAGCCACCTGATCAGGATATACACTGTTTGGCATTCAGTTTATGAATTTGTAGCAATAAATAACATCAAGTAATCTGATTGGTTGATAGACAGAAATAGGTGTGGCTTAAATGAATATTCAGCAAGATAAGGGTTAATGTAATAAAAAGAAACAGTTGATTATTATTTATATGGACATGTACAGCAGTCTTGCTCAACTGAGAGTTGCTCAACTGGGAGTTAGAAAAAGTCATACAAAAAATCTATGTTGATACCTATTATGAGTCAGGCATGTTTGATTCTCTTTTCTCCTGGTATTATGCTTGAATGAAAAAGATTGGTTACAAATTCTTAAATATGTTCTATAAAAGAGCTATCCATTGGAAGTAAGGAATACACCACAAAACTGAAAAATATGGAGTGTATACATGTTTTCTGGGCCAGACTAGCTAGTTTCGGCCAATTAGGCCTCATCAGTGATCCTCAGATAATTTCAAAATTCCAAAATGGAATCAATGACCCCAAAGGACAAGAAAATATAATCTCCACTATGATGTAGGGCAGGAAGAAAAGCTAATCCTAGGATTGTGCATCAGTACAATATTGCTTGGCAAGCAGGATGCTTTGTTGTACTCAGGTTGCACACATCTGAATAGGTTGTCTGTCTGTCAGACTTCGTTTCGTTTTAACTTTGCCAGCGGTATGTTTGTTTGTTTGTTTAACGTCCCCGTCAACACAATATAGGTCATTTTGGAGACGCTGCTTCCAATTTTTCTTGGACCTTTACCCGACATTGAGATGAAATGACTTCTCAAGCCCTGCCGCCCAATGAATCCAGTAGGGTGTATATGCATGGACGGTCCGACCCGCACCACTTTGTCTGGGCAGGCTTAGACCCTCTAAGCGGTTTACCAGTACTCGTGTGCGATCGGTTTCAGCTGTGCGTGGAAGCATCATGCAGCCCTGTCTATTTCGTCAAGCCCGATGGGCATCACCAGCGGTATGAAGAACAGAGTCTTCCATATTTTAACTTTGCACAGGGTCATTTCAATCAAAGTTTTATATATTGTTCGTTTTACGAAAGTATATATACTTAAGCATATATGCACATACATGAAGTTGGCCCCTGCCAATTGGGGCTGGAAGAAATAGACGGGCTGTATGATGCTTCCACGCAGAGCTGAAACCGACCACACACGAGTACTGGTAAACCGCTTAGAGGAACTAAGCCTGTCCAGGCTAAGCGGGGCGAGTCAGACCGTCCATGCTTATAAACCCTATTGGTTTCATACGGCGACAGGGCTTGAGATGTCATTTCATCTCAATGTCGGGTAAAGGTCCCACAAAATTGGAAGCAACGTCTCCAAAATAACCTATACGGTGTTGACGGGGACGTTAAACCTTAAATCAAACAAACAAACAAACATACATATAGTGAAGCCACTGATCAGTCGCAGCTTCATTTTACACTCATTTTATCTAAAGCTACGGTTATCTCAAATTAAAAGGTGAAGCATTACGAAAATACGCCTATACAAATACATTGTAAATTTAACGCCAAAAAAAAAAAAAAAAAAAAAAAAATCAAAAAAAATCAGATGATAAATTATGATATTTTTCTTATTTCTCCTCAATATAGATTGTGGGTACACGTTAGAACCGCCTCATCGAGGCGGTTACAATCTATATTATAGAACAGAAATAAGAAAAATAATGTATACCCCTAGTAAAACCCAATTTTACTACATAAAAGTGGGGTTCAAGGGGGTCAGAATTATATAGGCGTATTTTCGTGATGAAACTTGGGGTTTGAGGTAACGATAGTCCACTGCACTGATAAACACTTATGATAAGTTGTCTGATTATGTTCTGAATATAAATTGTGAGTTTTCTTCGTAATGTCAAATGTCAAGAAAACAGTGCTTCTATGGAGTATCAACAGTTCATGTTTATGAAAGGATACAAACAAATCACAACAACAGCAAACAACAACAACAAAAAGGAATGTATACCATTGCCAAATATGCATATTAAGGGTTACTGATGAGGCCTAATTGGCCGAAACTAGCTAGTTTGGCCCAGAAAACATGCACACTTCATATTTTCCAGTTCTGTGGTGTATTCCTTGCTTCCAAAGGATAACCTTTTTATAGAACATATTTAACGTCACTACAGCTGATGTCTGGGAATGTGTGGCGGCCGTAAAAAGTCTCCCTGCCCTACATCATAGTGTAGTTTGTATTTTCTTGTCCTTTGGGATCATTGATTCCATTGTGGAAGTTTGAAAATACTTGAGGGTCACTGATGAGGCCTAATTGGCCGAAACTAGCTAGTCTGGCCCAGAAAACATGCACACTTCATATTTTCCAGTTCTGTTGTGTATTCCTTGCTTCCAAAGGATAACCCTTTTATAGAATATATTTAAAGTGACACCACTGATTTGTCGACAGTCCTGAACTGAGACTTGCACGGTTTCGTTTAAGCCTGAAACACCAGTATTTTAAGCAAACAGTGTAGACCCTGATCAATCTGCTCTGTCACATGATTCCTGTCCAGATTCTATTGATAACCCTCTTACGCAACACTCTGACCTAACATCGATAAGAATGGCGCAACTCTTTTCGACAAAAAACCGTAACCTTAGTGATAGTCACGTGGACTACAGCACTGCATTACGAAAACATGCCTATACAAATACAATGTAAATTTTACCGCCTAACAAAACACAATTTTTAGATGAAAAATTGTGATATTTTTCTTTTTTCTGCTCAAAATGTAGATTGTGGGTACTCGTTAGAACCGCCTCACCGAGGCGGTTCTAACGAGTACACACGATCTTTATTTAAGAGCAGAAATAAGAAAAATGGCGGTTCTAACGAGTACACACAATCTATATTTTAGAGCAGAAATAAGAAAAATAATATTTACCCCTGCAAACCCCACTTTTCTGTATAATAGTGTGGTTCAAGGGGGTCAAAATCATATAGGCGTGTTTTCGTGATGGAAATAGGTTTTTTCCTTAGAAACTTTGGGTCGATTGATAAACAATCGACCTAAAAAAGGCGTTTTCATGGAACAATGTTAATCCCATTTGTCCTACATGGTTATAAGGTACCGTTGTCTGATTTATATTATGGATGTCTGCATCCTAGGGATACCAAAGCTTGATGTGTGAAGAGGGTCTGTAAAATTTAGACTGAACTTGATATGTGCCGGATTAGGCTTACAATGGAGACCTAGATCAGATGCCATCGAAAACATACTCTGATCATGGTCTGCATTGTTTGCGTAACAATAATTGAATATGAAACAAAAAGATCTAGATCATTACGCAAACACGCCTATACAAAAATATTGCCACCTTTATCGCCGAAAAATGAAAATTTTATGATGAAAACTTGTGATATTTTCTTATTTCTGCTCAAAATATAGATTATGGGCACTCGAGTACTCACAATCTATATTTTAGAGCAGAAATAAGAAAAATAAGGTATACCCCGGAAACCCCAGTTTTACTATAAAAAAAGTGGGGTTCAATGGGGTCAAAGTTATATAGGCGTGTTTTCGTGATGTCCTCGTTTAGGACCACCGCTCAGCCTACAGTGTTGGATTCTTTTCAGTATCCAGGATATATTCCCTCGACTGATCGTGTTTGACAGACCATCGTGGCCAGTTTTATGTTTCTTGGTTTTATTTAGTTTAACGGCCCGGACAACACTGCTAAGTTCATATCGAGACTATATGTTACCTAACGACACTCTTCCTAGGAAGACGGGTAACCAGTGCACATTATTTCGCTGGCAACTACCCTTCTTGAATCCACGGAAGGGAAAGAATGAGCATAGCCGGACAAGATTTCATGATTAAGACTCCACAAAAGAATTGTGCCGACCCGGCAGGTATCGAACCCGCGACCTCTTGACAACAGTCAGGCGCGCATCCGATTGAGCTAACGAGGTCAGCTGTGACCAGATTTGGGGTTTGCAGATCAACAGTTTAACTTGCGTTTCTTCTTTATATGACCAAGGCCTATCCGTTTCTCAAGGCTTTGTTTTGTTTAATTTGAGGTTTAACGTCCCCGTCAACACTGTAAAGGGCATTTTGAAGATGTTGCTTCCAATTTTGTGGGACTTTTACCCGACATTGAGATTAAATGACATCTCAAGCCCTGTCGCCCAATTAAACCAATAGGGTTTATAAGCATGGACGGTCCGACACTCACACCGCATTGCCTCGGCAGGCTTAGATCCACTAAGTGGTTTACCAGTACTCGTGTGTGAGTCGGATTCAGCTCTGCGTGGAAGCATCATGCAGCCCATATATTTCTTCAAGCCCCGATGGGCGGGGCCGTTCTCAGAGCTACGGTCTACATTCTGAACAACGGTAAATAATAAGCCTGGCGTATTTCCGTGTCTTTTTCTGAGGATTTATAGGTCGTATGACGACATAGAAGTTCTATTTATCAGTTACCCCCTGTATAAACTGCATTGTAACGCATTGACCTGATAAAGATATGCTATCTCAGGACAAGTGAGATTTATCACGTCAACGTGACATTGCACTTTTTTTAATGAACCGGACTACAGGTAAGTGACAAAATGTAATTGTAACTGGGAAAAATGGCAATATTACTTGAAAAAAAAATATCATAGGAAAAATATGGTCAGCTGATACTAAATATATCGACCGCCAGAATGCTGGGACGCACTGAGCACCATCAATAACTGATAGTTAATTGTACAAGGGGATAAACTGATAAATAGAATACCAGATTCGTATCATTTGATATCAAGTTTATCAGGCAAGGCTTCGAGAACGCTTGTAGAATTGCGAGGCTTGATGATGTCAAAATCTCATTGTGGATCTGACGTCATTGTTAACAGCGTTCTGAGTAACCGCCATGTGGGTTTAAGGACGCATTTGAAAAGTTTATTTGGAGTTTTTTTGGATTTTCATCACAGTTTGCAGTTGGAATCGTAGGTTATGCAAAAATAACGATCGTCCATGATTATTTCATTGCAATAACATTTGCTGGGTCCCTCGTAAGGTATGTGAACACTCGGCCAAGCTCCCTCGTGTTCGAACGGCGTCCTCGGGATCCGGCCAGTGCTAATGCATGAAAAACCTTGGTCATCCATATAATGGCGACATAATGATAAAATAAGACAACAGGAGCAACTGTTACAGAGGTACCACAACTGTGCCATTTATTTTTAACCTCTCAACATCTTGTACGAAAAAAAGACCACAAGGAAAACATACGGAAAATAAGTACGTCTTAATGGATGTCTAAAATACATGCTTATTTTCTCCCTTATCTATCGGGATCTACGGTATATGGGGCGTATGCCCCCTGTTCTTTAAGTAATTAGAGGATATTTACCTTTTTGAAATGGATACCAAAAATATTTCATCGAGTGTGTTGAAAACATCAGAATTTTTACGAGTGCGAAGCACGGGTGAAAATTCTGATGTTTTAAACACACGAGATGAACATGTTTTACTATTTATCAAAAAAAAAAAGTAAATTTTCTTTTTATTTTATAGAACTGTAAATACATAGTTGTTCATAATATGCTTTGTACGCGTGAAAAGTTCTGGTGTTTTCAACACACTCGATGAAATATGTTTGCCACACATTTGATGAAGGGCCCCCGCCCATAGGGGCTTGAAGAAATATATGGGCCGCATGATGCTTCCACGCAGAGCTGAATCCGGCCCGCACACTAGTACTGGTAAACCGCTTAGAGGATCTAAGCCTGTCCAGGAACCGCGGCGCGAGGCGGACCGTCAGTTTATGGCGACAGGGCTTGAGAGGTCATTTCATCTCAATGTTGGGTAAAAGTCCCACAAAATTGGAAGCAACGTCTCCAAAATGACCTTTACAGTGTTGACGGGGACGTTAAACCTCAATTCAAACAAACAAACACATTTGATAAAATGTAAGTATTTATCGAAGAAACATCAAATTTGATTTCATGTTATACAAAAACGAAAACAAAAATGTAGTCCCAGCTGCTACTAGTATGTGTATGTAGTTACTTGGTCAGTTACAAAAATGTAGTCCCGGCTGATAGTTTGTCAGTGTTCATCACGAAAACACGCCTATATAATTTTGACCCCCTTGAACCCCACTTTTATATAGTAAAACTGGGGTTTACAGGGGTATACCTTATTTTTCTTATTGCTCTAAAATATAGATTTTGGGTACTCGTTAGAACCGCCTCGGTGAGGCGGTTCTAACGTGTACCCCAAATCTATATTTTGAGCAGAAATAAGAAAAATATTGCAATTTTTCACCTGAAATTTTTCATTTTTTCGGTGATAAAATATAGAATGTATTTTTATAGGCATGTTTTCGTAATGATTGTTTTATAGGTACTGTAAAAATACAAAACATTCGGACATCATGAGGACTTGCTGTAATTCTCCTAAAATTTTTGTCAAATTTGTTTCACGATCCAGGAAGAAGTCCAACAAGTGCAAACGAAATGGCCAAAAATGTAGACACAGCTCAGATTGCTCTTTCAGGAGCAGTTCGATCTGGGTCTGCACTGTTTGCTTAGGCCTGTCTTCCCAATTTTGGTTGTTTGATTTGAGGTTTAACGTCCCCATCAACACTGTAAAGGTCATTTTGGAGACGTTGCTTCCAATTTTGTGGGACTTTTACCCGACATTGAGATGAAATTACATCTCAAGCCCTGTCGCCCAATGAACAATAAGGTTTATAAGCATGGACCGCTTTGCCTGGGCAGGCTTAGATCCTCTAAGCGGTTTACCAGTACTCGTGTGCGGGTCCGGATTTAGCTCTGCGTGGAAGCATCGTGCAGCCCATATATTTCTTCAAGCCCCGATGGGCGGGGGCCTGTCTGTCCCAATAGTTAGGATCATTAGGAAATTATACAAGCAGTCTTAAAAGTTATCTCCCCTGTAGAACAGCGGATAAACTGGCAATTGTATCCAGTGGTTGTAAACAATGTATATCTAAACATATTTGGCCCATTCGGCACTGGTAAACAATGCACGTCCTGATCAGGCGCCGCGTCCTACAGGGTATGATCAGGACGTTTGCTGTTTGCAAAAACTTAATCCTTTTCTAAATGGAGGAGTTCACACGAGTGGTCGTTTCGTATGAAATTTAAGACTTCGACGAGATTCGTATTAAATTTCATTTGAAATAACTACGAGTGTAAGATTATGCTTATCATATGAGCCCCGCCAAGCGAATTTGTGTTTTCAAGCATTCCGTCATGACAAATTTTAACTGCGCATGCCCAGCCATTCAGAGGGGCCAGGGATATGGCTTTCTGTCTGAAGGTTCCTCTTGATTCACTGCTTGTATGATCGAGCAGCGAAGGTTCTGGCGAGACTGCGCGGATGCGCAGGCTCGCCTGAACCTTTGCTGCTAGCATAGGCGATAAGTACCAAAATCGCTTGACGGGGTCCATATAACAATTTTACTTGTAAATCGAATTTTATTGCCTCAGAATCTTAATAGAAAACATTGTGTTGTCACGGACAACGCCATGACAAAGTGATATTCACGTACAATCCTATCATGTTTATGATTGCTGTGTCCTGGTAGAAAAGAGCGCTAGATCTCTCACCGCTGTGGTTCGCGCCTCGCTTGGGCCATATGTGAGACGGCAAGGGACATAATTTTGAAAGGGCCGTAAACTCAAAACAAAACTTCATCCATATGACATGACGTAGGGACGTTATATGATAAATAAATGTTTAAACATAGCATCGTCTGACACCCCTATCTATGAAAATAGACTCGCTCAAGATATGAAGTGGAACAGTCCATTCAGAATGAGGTTTGTGTCTTGTTTTTTTTTTTGGAACATCAAAATAAAACAACATGAACTATTTTAACTTTGTCTAATTAAGAAATAGATCAACTCTAACTGTGATTTGTTGAGTAATAAATCACAGTTTGGAGGTCAGTTGTAAAGTAGATCAAATCACGAGCGCGTAGCATTTTGAAGTGAATACTTTTTTGGCTTTATTTCTAGTCCAAGAAATCGGTTGTAGTTACTCTATAGAGTCGCCACATATCACGTGAACAAGTCAGGTAAATAAATACACCATAAACCCCACTTTATATAGAGAAAACTGTGGTTTACGGGGGTATATATTATTTTTATTATTTCTGCTCCAAGACATAGATTGTGGCTACTCGTTAGAACCACCTCAATGAGGCGATTCTAATGAGCACTCACAATCTCCGATTCAAGTATAGATAATAAGAAAACTGTCGCAAATTTTGCATCAGAAAAATAACCGTTTTGGGGATATGAAAGAATGCGGGTGTGTTATTGTAATATTGTGGCGAGTTTACGAGCGTAATAATAATAATAATAATGATAATAATAATGAAACATTACATGAGCCCCGCCTAGCGAATTTGTGTCTTCGAGCATTCAGAGGGGCCAGGGATATGGCTTTCTGCCTGAAGGTTCCTCTTGATTCACTGCTTGTATGAGCGAGCAGCGAAGGTTCTGGCGAGACTGCGCGGATGCGCAGGCTCGCCTGAACATTCGCTGCTCGCATCGGCGATAAGTACCAAAATCGCTTGACGGGGCTCAAATAACATTTTCACCAGAAGAAGCACAGATGCTTACATTGACGACAAAATCAGTAAGAATTGTCAAGCAAATATAAGGTTGTTTTTTTCTCTCTCATTTTTAACCTGGACGTACTCTAAGGCGGCTCGTCAGTATGTTACTTGATTGCCGCTTAATCCGGCTTTCTTAACCCAAACACATTGCGTCCCAGAAACAGAGTTGCTTAAAATTTGACGTCTAATTCAGTACAAATGTTAAGACAATACGGTTTTCTCTTTTTTACCCTGAAATTACATTGTGGCTGTGCGTTAGGAGCGCCTGAGCGAGGCAGATGTATTTGACAAATAACATTTTGCATTCGAAAAGAAATTTACGGAACCCGGGAAGGGACATGATTTTTATGTCCCCGGTAGCGATAGCGGGAACATATTGTTTTTGCCCTGTCTGTTTGTTTGTTTGTTGGTTTGTACGTGGACAACTTTAACGTTGGCCATAACTTTTCAACCGTTTGAGATAGAGCTTTCATATTTGGCCTCAAGGTTCCTTGTGACAAGACCTTCACATTCATGCAAAAAAATTTGACCTTTGACCTACTTAAAAGAAAAAAATAACATTGGTCATAACTTTTGAATCACTTGAGATACAGCCTTCATATTTAGCATGTATGTTCCTTGTGACAAAAGCTTCACATCCATGCAAAAAAAATTTGACTTGTGACCTTGACCTTGACCTCTGACCTACATAAAATAATATGAACTTAGGCACAGCCTAGATACGGACATGAGCATTACCAGTCAGTTAATGTTTAAAAGCAAAGATGACAGTGTTTTAACCCACCTGAAGTCCGAACACTAGAGGGGAAGTGAATAAATGGTGACAACAAACCATTTTACCAATATACAGATAAGCGTTATCCTACGCCCCTTGTTGAAACAGACAGCGTTTTTGGTTCTGTATAGCTTTACTTGAGAACATTCTTGCTGACTGTATAGCATTTCTGGGCATTCTTGCTGACTGTCAGAATCAGAAATGTTTACTGGTGACACGTCCATAGACAATCCTTCACAAGTCAACATGGTTTCCGAAGTCAAAGGTATTGCGAAATGCAACTACCGGTAGTTCAATTTTACCATGACATTGTGGGCAATCTGGTTGGGGCCATAAATCGTGGCCACTTGACTAAGTTGACTGACTTGATCATCATGGACTTCGCCAAGGCCTTTGACAAGGTTGAAGGTACCTCACAGAGGGCTATTATATAAAGTGACTACTACGGGATAAGTGAATCAACACATAGGTGGATAAGCTCATGGCTCTCTGGGTGCTCACAACAAGTTGTACTTGGTGGCCAAGCATCTGATCAGTCCCTGTTTTATCTGGAGTCCCCCAAGGTTCAGTCCTTGGGACCGGTCTTCTTGGTTTTCATCAATGATCTGACTGATAATATCAGGACATCAGTCAGTTTGCTTGCTGATGATGTGTCCTGTATATATTCTCCGTCTGACTGTCTTATTTTACAAGATGACCTGGATCAACTTGCAGAGTGGGAGTCCGATTGGCAGATGAAGTTCAATGTGGCGGGGGCATTTTTGGCCCCATGGCCATAATTTGAACAATCTTATTAGAGTCCAATAGATGAAGCTACACACCAAATTTCAAGGACCTGGGCCTTGTGGTTTCAGAGAAGAAGATTTTTTTAGATTTTTCCTATATAAGTAAATGTAAAACCAAGGGGCCCCAGAGCTATAATTTGAACAATCATGATAGAGGTCCACAAGACGAAGCTTCATACCAAATATCAAACACCTGAGTGAGTGAGTGTTTGGGTTTACGTCCCACCAACAGCGAAGGTCATACGGAGACAGGACCTCGGTTTAAAGACTCATCCTAAAGTCTGGAGAAGCCCGGGATCAATCCTGCGATCCCTGGTTTACAAGGCGAGTAGCGTAACCACTACACCACAGAGCCTTCTGATCAAACACCTGAGCCTTCTGTTTCAGACAAGAAGATTTTTAAAGCTTTTCCCTATGTAAGACTATGTTAAACCAATGGGCCCCGAGGCAGGGCATTTTTGGCCCCAGGACTATAATTTGAACAATCTTGGCAGAGGTCCACTAGACTGAAGCTACACCCCATCTATCGAAGGCCTGGTTTCAGATTAAGTTTTCATTAAAAAAAATCTGTTGTTGGCTCCCGTGATCTTGATGTGCGGACTGGAACCATTTGAACAACTCTGAAAGGGAACCGCCTAAGAATCATTCCTATGAAGTTTGGTCAAAATCTGATCAGTGGTTAAGGAGATGTCTTTTGAAGAAATTGTTTACGCAAGGATGGACGCACGGCGGACGAAAAGTGATCCCAAAAGCTCACCTCATCATTACAAGACAGGTGAGCTAATAAAAACGAAAAAAATAGGCCTGACCCCCTTATATGACAAATGGACTTGTCCAATATATGGCAGTGGAAGAGTCTAATAGCGTACAATGGGTTAATGTCCCCATCAAAAATGTAATCTTTTGTTCCTATGAATTATTATTGTTTGAATATATGTATTGCATGTCACAGAAATTGTGAAATAATTATGTATATTAAATTTTTACCAAGTAAATACAGGATTTTCTATGAAAAAGAAAAATGATATTATATCTCACAGAGAAATAGTCCCCACTGAGAAATATTACCCTGCCGGAACTTATTTTCTCACCTAAACATCCTGTCTTGTGCCCCACAGAGTATCCCTGTACACCATAGTGCTAAAAAAAAATTCCTAACCTAATTTTAGAACTAAATGATTAGACTTAATCTAAGGCAAATTCACATTGGAGAAACAGTTCATTGGAGATACTAGTATTAAAATTGTCTTATCTGTCTCTAAAAGTAACAAGAGGGCCATGATGGCCTGATCCATAGGGTACAAGTGGGCCCCTGGGAGAGCCATTACTGGCCCCGGGCTATAATTTCAATGATCTTGGTAGTGGTCTAGAAAGTGAAGCTTCATACCAAATATCAAAGACTGGAGCAGTCTGGTTTCAGACAAGAAGATTTTTAAAGGTTTTTCTTCTTCTCCAGTTTAAAGTTCAGCGCCCACTCTGTGGCATTGACAAACTTGGATATATGTCTATATAAATCTTGGAGTCCCTGGGGTGGGCCATTTTTGGCCCCAGGGCTTTAATTTGAACAATCTTGCTAGAAATCCACAAGACAAAGCTTCATGTCAATTATCCAAGACCTTGGCCTTCTGCATTTGACTTGACTTCTATTTCCTAGGGCTATAATTTGAACAATTTTGATAGAGGTCCACTGGATGAAGCTTCACACCAAATATCAAAGACCTGGGCCTTGCGGTTTCAGAGTAGAAGATTTTTTTTAATTTCCCTATATAAGTCAATGTTAAACCGAAGGGCCCCGGGGCGGAGGCATTTTTGGCCCAATGGCTATGATTTGAACAATCTTGGTAGAGGTTCAGTAGATGTAGCTTCATACCAAATATCAAAGACCTGGGCCTTGTGGTTTCAGTGAAGTAGATTTTAAATATTTTAACTACCGGTATATATGCAAACCCAAAGGGCCCCGGGGCGGCGATATTTTTGGCTCTAGGGCTAAAATTTGAACAGTCTTGATAGAGGTTCACTAGATGAAGCTTCACGCCAAATACCAAAGACCTGGGCCTTGCAGTTTCGGAGAAGAAGATTAAACAAAAATCCTTGTATAAGCCTCTGTAAAACCAAAGGCCCCCGGGAGGGGGCATTTTTGGCCCCAGGGCTATAATTTGAACAATCTTGGTAGAGGTTCACTAGATGAAGATTCATACCAAATATCAAAGGCCCAGGCCTTGTGGTTTCAGAGACGATTTTTCAAGTTTTAAGTGAAAAAATCTATTTTTGGCTCCTGTGATCTAGATGTGCAATGGACTGGAACTATTTGAACATTTTTGAAAGGGGTCCAGCTAAGGATCATTCCTGTGAAATTTGGTCAAAATCCGATCAGTGGTTTAGGAGGAGATGTCGTTGGAAGAATTGTTTACAGACGCACACATGGACGAAGGATGAAAAGTGATCACAAAAGCTCACCTTGTCAGATCCCATGGGCAGTAAATTTGTCTGTTTAAAAGGCTGACAGGATTAATCGTATAATCAATTAATCGATCGATAAATTCCACAAAAATGATTATCATTTCTGACTTGCTTTTAATCGATTACTTGATAGGTACAATTTACTACCCAAAGTTATGCCTAAAACAGCTGGATGAGCGGCAAACTGCAGACCCTGATGATACGCTGCATTTTGCGGCATCTCATCTGGGTCTACACTGTTTGCTCAGGCCTGCCTGTTCAAATATACATATGGTAAAGACCAACATATGGTAAGAGTCATGCTTAGACAGAAAGCCAGACAGGTAAAATAATGACAAAAACCTTAACGATTACTAATCGATTATTGACCGCAGTGACAGGACTGATAATCTATCATTCTTTCAGCTCCCATTAGCCAACCCTATCTGTTAACCAAGTCATCTACATCTACCACCCATGTGCTTGGCTCTACAGGGTCGTAATAACATCTGTCTCAATCTGGTTGTCCATGATGCATGAACAGATCCAAATCAAATTAGCTGCCTTAAGGGTACACAAGAGCATGTCAAAGAAACACTTCTTTAACTGACAATGTTTACAAATGACATGCAACCAGTGTCTTTCATGGATGTGTCTGTAATGTACACCTGCGGTAATGGTCAAATGTGACCGACACAGTATCAGTAGATAGATAGATAGGATGGGTCCGACTTGCACCGCTTTGCGTGGGCAGGCCTAGTTCCTCTACGGGGTTAACCAGTTCTCATGGTCGGAATTACCATGGGAATGCTGGAAATAAACGAAAACTAGGATGTTGCTGTCGAATAGCCGAATAGAAACGCGACCGGAAGGTAAACAAAAGACCGGTACTTGATGTTTTTATTTTGCGCCAACTGTCAGATAGTTTGTCTATGAAAATGCAATAAGCGTCTCTGCAAAATGGATCAATAATAGAGAAGCAGTCATCGTGAAGTTTTTGAAAATCCCAATTTACAGTTTTTATTTATTTATTTATTTATTTATTTATATTTGGTCAGATACGACAAAAAGTAATACAAACGTATATAAGTAGACGTTGTTGTTGTAATAAGTAGACAGCATTTAAGATCGACAACAGAAAATAAATAAAAAAAAAAAGTGACAGTCATGCAGTGCGCCTCACCGGAACTCTCGCGTCTCGCGAGAAAATTGAATCACTTCAACTTTTTTCATAGGCAATGCCGCTGACAACAACAACAACAACAACATGTGCTCGAATACGCGTTACCTATAGTCGGACATGAGTCCGATGTCGTCCTTACGGACGACATCGGCCGATGCCTTCCTCATGTCCGTAAAAAAATAACATTTTGGTCATAAATTTTGAACCGTTTGAGATAGAGCTTTTATATTTGGCCTGAAGGTTCCTTGTGACAAGACCTTCACATTCATGCAAAAACAATATTGACCTGTGACCTGGACCTTGACCTTTGACCTACTTAAAAGAAAAAAAATAACATTGGTCATAACTTTTGAACCACTTGAGATACAGCCTTCATATTTAGCATGTATGTTCCTTGTGACAAAAGCTTTACATTCATGCAAAAAATTTTGATCTGTGACCTTGACCTTTGACCTACTTAAAATGAAAAAAATAACATTTTGGTCATAACTTTTGAACGGATTGAGATAGAGCCTTCATATTTTGCATGTAGGTTCCTTTTGACAAGACCTTTACATTCACACAAAAAACTTTGACCTGCGACCTTGACCTTTGACCTACATAAAAGAAAAAGTTAACATTGGTCATAACTTTTGAACGGTTTGAGATACAGCCTTCATATTTAGCCTGTAGGTTCCATGTGACAAATGCTTTACATTCATGCAAAACTTTTGACCTGTGACCTTGACCTTTGACCTACTTAAGAAATAAACATAACTTTTGAAGCGTTTGAGATACAGCCTTCATATTTAGCCTGTAGGTTCCTTGTGACAAACGCTTTACATTCATGCAAAATTTTTGATCTGTGACCTTGACCTTTGACCTACTTAAGAAATAAACATTTTTGGTCATAACTTTCGAACGGTTTGAGATAGAGCCTTCATATTTTACATGTAGTTTCCTGGTGCTTAGAGCTTTTCACTCATGCAAAATGTTTGGACCATGACCTTGACCTTTGACCTTCATAAAAGAAAAAATAAAATTGTTCATAACTTTTGAACCGTTTAAGATAGAGCCTTAATATTTGGCATGTAGGTTCCTTGTGACAAGAGCTTTACATTCATGCAATTTTTGGACCTGTGACCTTGACCTACTTTAAAGAAAAAATAATATTGATCATAACTTTTGAACTGTTTAAGATAGAGCTTTCATATTTGGCATGTAAGTTTCTTGTGTCAAGGGCTTCCCACACAAATAAAAATCTTGAACTGTGAGCAACTTTGAATAAAAAATGACCATGCCCGGGGACATATTCGTGTTTCACAAACACATCTTGTTATTTTTATTATGTTGTGCGAACAAGATAATATCTTGAGCGGACAAGATATTATCTTGTTCGGACAACATATTATCTTTGCGGACAAGATATTATCTTGTGCAGACAAGATATTATCTTGTTCGCACAACATATTATCTTGTGCGTACAAGATATTAAGTTGTGCGAACAAGATATTATCTTGTCCACACAAGATAATATCTTGTCAGCACAACATAGATCTTGTGCGGACAAGATAATATCTTGTGCGCACAAGATTATATCTTGTCTGCACAAGATATTATCTTGTTCGCACAACTTAATATCTTGTCCGCACAACATATTAAAAAAAAAGTATGTCCCTTCCCGGGTTCCGTAGAAATTGGATATAATGTATAGTATAATTCCTATAATAAAACCCTATTTCCGACTGTTCAAAGTTAAAGACCATTTCTGAATAGCCCTAAAGGTGGTCTCTTTCTAGAAGATACTGAGAGAAGAAAAACACACGACAAGAATAAATAAAACCTTCTTAACCCTTCCTTTGCTGAATATTCATATTAGCCACACCCATTTCTGACTTTGAACCAATCAGATTACTTGATGTATTTTATTCCTGCAAATTCGTAAACTGTGTGTTAAACAGTGTAGATCCTGATCAGATGGCTTATTCAGAAGCCATCTGATCTGGATCTACACTGTTTGCAAAGATAGGGGTTGTGAACAGC
Organism: Lucinisca nassula; assembly: GCA_963580285.1. NCBI lineage: Eukaryota > Metazoa > Mollusca > Bivalvia > Lucinida > Lucinidae > Lucinisca > Lucinisca nassula. The sequence goes on from OY757022.1 coordinate 136,087,105, forward strand.
AATATAAGAGTTAACCCATATAACGCCAATCACGACAATTGTCGTCTGCTTTGTCGTCTGCCGGTTACTTCAAAAGTCATTTTTGCCAACAGTGTGGACCCAGATCAGACTGATCCTCTAGGATCAGTCTGATCTGGGTCCACACCGTTTGCCTGTATGAAAACATATTTCTAAAAGTTTGCAAAAAGATTCAGCAAACGGTGTAAGCAGACGACATTTTCAGGTGTAGTTTTTCTCGGCATCTTAAAGGTTAATAAGCTTTTAAAAGCGAATTAGTCATAATTTTAAGTGGTCTTAATTGTGGAATTACAAAGTACATGTATAATCTTGTCAACCTATTTTCCTCACATGAATTGAAATACAGTACAATTCCTATATTAAGACCACCTTTAAGACTGTTCGAAAGTGGTCTTGAAGACCACTTTTGAACAGTCCTAAGGGTGGACTCTGACCAGAGGACAATGTATGCAGAAAACAAAGTAAGAATGACTTCAGGCTAATAAATAAGCTTTTTAAAGCAGAATAACTATTAATTTTAAACGGTCCTAATAGAGCTGAATTTCACTGTATAGAGTTCACTAGATAGACCTGATTAAACTCCGACCTCCGCGAAAAAGTATTATGCACGTGACGTTAACGTTTAGCCTTTGGACACAAAAGAGGATACAGATGGCAGCATTTTCGTACTGCTTCTGTAACTGCTAATCTGCCATCGCCCCTTCCTGTCCACTCCAGTTATCTGGCAAGTTAGGATCGCATAGAACTGACGTCGAAACATCGAACTCAGCAAGACGTAGAGCATGAAATTGATGACGCAGTTGATCTGTTCGCAGATTAGACGGATTTCGTTCAAGCTTCGCATCCAGGAGGAAGATGTAGACACTATGTTGGTGCCCATGAATAAGTAGGAATGCTTGGTTAAGCAAAACGGTGAGACCAGAATGCAGAAGGCTATGGCAACACTAAGAAGCATTACAGAGACGTGAAACGTGCCGTCTTCCTTTTTCGCGTCGCCGTTACTCAACACACGTCGCTGGTAACGGTAGTAGAACAGCTTGGCGACTGTGGGAGGCGTCAACGCCAATAACGTGACGGTCGGTATGAGCGTACGGACGCTCATTCCCAAGACAGAACACCATTCTTTTAGATGCCTGTTGTATGGGGTGAGCACCACAGCCAGACATACATCATCCTTTATACCCACCGTCTGTGTTCTGAACCCGCTTACGAATGAGGCCAACGCAAAGATGGAGAATATTTGTATCAGTGCTGATCGTCTACTGGAGAACAGCTTCGCCTTCAGAGGAAACCAGGGGCCAGTTGTTCAAAGCCTCGTTAGCTTAACGAGCTCGTTAGTGGTCATATTGTTAACCCTTCTAGCAAGTACAATATCGTAAATTTTGGTATTTTTGCTGAAAAAATGTGAGCAGCTTTTGCGTCCGCAAAAGCTGCTCACATTTTTTTAGCAAAAATTTCAGCATATTTGCCATATTTAATGATCAAAGTTTTAACGATACGTTAACTAACGACGTCGTTAGTTTTGAACAACTGGGCCCAGATAGCAATGAATCGTTCAATGCAGATTAGGACGATAACCAAAGAAGACATTGGCCTGGCCCATCGGAGGAAGAAGTAGTAGATCTTGCACCCTACGAGAGAGTATCCCCGAATGTCCCGGCCGAATAGGTCGTGTACGAAGGTTCTGTTCAGTGGCTGTGTTACGAGGAACGTGATATCTGCCACTGCCATGGCGGTGATGTATAAACCGTGAGTAGAATTTTTGTACGCACGACTGGTCACCATCAACGTCAATGTGTTCCCAAGAAGGCCTAGAATAGATAAAAAAGAGTCTCTGACATGTGAAATGACCACTCCGGTAAGATTGATTATTTCACCAAACGGTCTAGTATTGACGCCTGGTGTGGGCTCGAACCCGAGGCTCCACGACCACGAATCAAGTGCTTCACAAGCTCATCAATACGTCATAGAACATAACACAATATATGTAGCATTGCTCAACACGCATATTCAAATATATTGAACGGTTTTTTTTAAGTTGAAAAAATGAAATTTTCAGATAAAAAAAAGCAGATATTTTTCACAGGCCTGCTCAAAACATAGATTATGGAAACTCGTTAGAACCGCCGATAATTAATGTTTTTGAACAGAAATAACAAAAATAATGTATACTGTTGTCTATATATAAAAGTGGGTTTAAGGGGTCGAAATTATATAGGCGTGCTTTCATGATGTAACCAACTTAAAAAATGTTTGACCAAAGAAAATCAGAACCACAGCTGATTAAAAGTGGGATGGAAATAACTACATGAATTATCAAAGCGTCAAAAGGCACTGAAATGACAGATTCTGTGAAAAATTTGTGAACATCTAGGCCTCTTTGAGGAGGTTTCAGATTTATTTTTTTTAAGTGATACGGACAGAGAAATTACAAATATAAATTTAATTTGAATGTTTTATTTGTCGAGGCTTACGCAAGCATCCCTAAATAATGACCGACAGCATGAAAATTAACTCAGGAAATATTTTTATCGCCAATAATCAGTCACAGACGAATTTCGATAACTCGAATACTTTGGACCATGAAAATGTGTTCGAAATACGGATAGTTCAAGCTACTGAGGTTTTAGTATAGTTTCAGATCATTAAACATAATGGGAATCACTTTAATATATCCACAATCTTCTAGGGAAACACCCACAAAAATTAACTGTCACTTTAAAATATTGCCTTTGATGAGGCGAACATTTTGGTACAAATTTTATGAAAATCGGTTGAGCGGTTTTGAAATTATGACCTTTTGAACATTTTACATTTGTTGTCTATGATTGCCGCCATTTTGTTAATCTAGTCACGTGACCAAAATAGAAAATTAATAATTTACAGCATATTTTTCAGATTTTGAACTTAAAAACAGTAAATTATCATCGCATTGAATAAATGGAATGCATACTGAACTATTTATTGCTGTTTTATTGCACGAGAATCGCTGTAATTCAAAGTTTTCCAATTGTGAGTTTATGACGGCATTTACTCACAGCCTCGTTCTGTACTAACAAAACCAGAATTTGGGAAATGTTCAAAAGGTCATAACTTCTAAACCACTCAGTCAATTTTCATAAAACTTGTACCAAAATGTTTGTCTCCTCAAAACCTTTGTTCTGAAGTGAAAGTTTTCCCTCAAAGGCGATTCTAATGAGTACACACAGCATACCTTTTACCGATCAAATCAGGAAAACCTTCCGAAGGTATCCAACTATATGGATGTTTGGAAGGATATGAAAAAAGTCTAGGGATTCTAGAACGAGTTGGAATTAGCCATAGTAAACGAGCTATCCGTTTTGTTTGTTTGATTGATTGATTTGATGTTTAACGTCCCCGTCAACACTGTAAAGGTCATTTTGGAGACGTTGGTTCCAATTTTGTGGGACTTTTACCCGACACTCAGATGAAGTGACATCTCAAGCCACGTCGCCCAATGAAACCAATAGGGTTTATTAGCATTGACGGTCCGCCTCGCACCGCGGTTCCTGGACAGGCTTAGATCCTCTAAGCGGTTTACCAGTACTAGTGTGCGGGCCGGATTCAGCTCTGCGCGGAAGTATCTTGCAGCCCATATATTTCTTCAAGCCCCTACGGGCGGGGGTTCGAAATACTGAAAATGTGTTCGAAATACGGGTAGCTCGAACTACTGAGGTTTTATTAAAGTTTCAGATCATGAAGCCTAATGGGAATCTCTTTAATATATCCACAATCTTCTTTAAAATAAAGGTATGCTGTGTGTACTCATTAGAATCGCCTCAAGGGCGATTCTAATGAGTACACACAGCATACCTTTTACCGATCAAATCAGGTAAACCTTCCGAAGGTATCCAACTATATGGATGTTTGGATGGATATGAAAAATTCTCTAGGTACTCTATAGAACGAGTTGGAATAAGACATTTGTTTGTTTGTTTGTTTGATTTGAGGTTTAACGTCCCCGTCAACACTGTAAAGGTCATTTTGGAGACATTGCTTCCAATTTTGTGGGACTTTTACCCGACACCGAGATGAAATGACATCTCATGCCCTGTCGCCCAATGAAACCAATAGGGTTTATTAGCATTGACGGTCCGCCTCGCACCGCGGTTCCTGGACAGGCTTAGATCCTCTAAGCGGTTTACCAGTACTAGTGTGCGGGCCGGATTCAGCTCTGCGCGGAAGCATCATGCAGCCCATATATTTCTTCAAGCCCCTATGGGCGGGGGCCTTGGAATTAGACATAGTAAACGATGTATCCGTGTTCGAAATTTTGAAGTTTCTCTGTAATATTATATAAAAAGACAACATGAGCTGAAAACACTAACCCAGCACTAGTAGAATAGGAGCTGTTACAACAGACACTTGTATTAGCCAACCTTCCACTGTCGAGGCCCTGTTATCACTGTCATGGTCGGACGGGAAACTCGTGTTACCACTCTCAAGCAATACCGTGTTTTCTTGTGTATGGTTACTCAAGTTCAGACCTCCACTGTCTGATACATTGATCCAGTTTAAAAATGTGTCCCCCATCTTTGGAACTACAACTGCAAAAGAAAAAGATTCCTGATTGTTGTTGTTGTTGTTGTTGTTTTACGACTCTTTCATGATTATTGCACTTATATCGAGCCGAGCGTTATTCAGAGGTGGGCGAAAATCGGAGTGCCCAGAGAAAAATCACCTGGGTATCCGCTCCAGAACATGGCATCTCACACGTGTGACCCGAGCGAGGCAAGAGAACAAAGCGCTCTTACCCTTATTAAGAACATCCGATAATTAGACCACTCCACTTCTAACAATCACATTAGGAAAACATGTCCATGAGAAATAATGGCGTCCAACATGGTGTCAGAAAAAACATACATTAGGTTAAAATTTTTAACATCTTTATTATCTCTGATTTCAACAAAGATTATGGCTGTGCGGTTCTAACGAATACCCACCATCTATGTTTCTGCGTAAAAATAAGGCAGATAAAGTATAACCCTGTAAACCTCAGCCTTCTCTATATAAAGTGGGGTTTAGAGGGTCTTAGTTTCACGGACTTGTTACCATGATGCAATTTACCAGTTAAAAATATAAGATGACTTCTTGGCAGTCTCAATAGGACAGTTACTGTATGTGCCCAGCAAAAGAGACATTGGCAAACAGTGTAGACCTAGATCAGGCGCCGCTGACTCTGATTCCCGAATGACCGAATGTTGTTTTGGATTGATCGTTTGTCAGTTGACACAAATGTACTAAACGCAATAGCTTTACATTGCTGATGTCAACATATCTATTTGTATAAAATGCTCGTTCGTGCAAGAGCCTTTGTTTGTAAAGGCTTTGGGTACAGCTAAAACATTTTATATGTATGTACATGTATCTTTTCTACCTCTAAAATGTAATTGAAGCCAATATGTCAAACATGCTATTCTTGCACAGCAGATGAGGAGATCCATAGTTTCAGCTTTGGGTAGAAATTCCGTTGTAACACTGGTGTTCTTACCCGAAATCGAATATTCTCGCGTGTTTGATAAATGCACTGATTGAATACGACCTCATATGCGCCGTCGTTAAGGCACGTTACATGACGTCACTAAATATCACTGTAGTGTCAACACAGTATGGCGGACGTCGGCAGCCGAAGTTACTGCAGTATTAAAAACCCACACTTAGAAATGGAAGGTATGCAAGAAAGAGAATCCTACATGGGTGTGAGGGGTGGAATGAAAATCCATCCCTCGGGATCACTGTCCGGCATTACTCGGCAAGCCTCGTGACACCGGACAGTGACCCTCGGGGCGGATTTTTCCATCCATTCCTCACACCCATGTAAGATTCTTATATTCTTGTCGTTGTGACGTCAAGTGCTGTGTAAAGAGAGCTATATGAAAACATTGAAGGACAGGTGTGCTGCGAAACTGACATACAGAGTGAACCCAGGTCAGACATCGGGGGACGGGTCTGTAGTGTTCACTTTAAATACTTGAAGGTAAGAGTTAGATGAAACAGTCTAAGACTACTGTTAGAACCATTTCCCAGACTATTACTTGACTAAAATACATATATAATTTTGTGTATACTCCTAATGTCCATTCGAACGCGCAAAGTATTTTTTTTTATTTCTAGATATATGCAAACAGTGTAGACCAAGAACAGGGCAGAACGGCTATCCAAATTAAAAAGCTATTCGGAGTGTCTATTGACAGACGTCTGGCAATAGCAGAAACTCGGTAAAAATGCTATTGACAGACGCCTGAGTTTTATGTAGTGATCTGTTCGGAAATATACGAATATGACCAACGAATATGGGAATGTCGCTGGTTTATGCTGTGCCATAGTGGAAATTCTGCTTGTCCTTTCTTTTCTGACAGAAACCAGATATATTAGATTTGTTGTATTTTTTCTCATATAATATTACTATGTTATTGTGCACTATAAAAGTGAGCATTGAGCTCCCTGTCGCAACCAGACACCGTCGTGATATGACTGAAAAATTGTTGAAAGCGACGTTAAACCCGAACACACACACAGACACACACAGACACACACACACACACACACACACACACACAAACACACACACACACACACACACACACACTATGTTTTTGTCTTTTTGCCCCGCCGTCCCAAAATTACATTTTTTGTGTGTTTGTCTGTATTGGAGTTTAACGGCCCAGTCAATACTATTTTAGGTCATTTTTGAGCCGGTCAATTTACCTATTCACACTTTTCCTAGGCATGCTTATACGAAAGCGGTTATCCAGAACAGTGCACATTCTGTTGCCAGAAACTGACAACTGCCCTCCTTGAATCAGCGGAAGGGAGAGAAGAATATTGCTGACCCTGGCAGGTATCGAACCCACGCCCTCCACCAGTTAGACACGCATCCGACTGAGCTACCGAGGCCGGCAAGTTACATTTTGGAGACTTTCAGAAGTTATATTTTGATAAGCTTTTTTTCTGCTTTTACGCACGAATTCGTTGGATGGAAATATATGGGTATGGGTACAAAAATTCGTTGGTAGAGCAACATTTTACCAAAACGGATGCTGAAGAAGCCAAACGTCTCTAAGACTTCATATGTTTCCATGATTTGTGGCAATGAAACCGGCGTTCGTGGAAATATGTACACAAAAGCGAAACATGGTCTTTCTACTTTATTCAAGCTGGTGAATGGCTTAGAAGGTCATAGCTGGTCCTGGAAAATTGTGATAAATACCACCAGCCGTTTCTAAAATGACCAAAATGTGATGATTGGGGCGTAAAAGTCATTAGAAACAAACTATAATCTCATAGTCGGCATTATATATGTATGTCTCTCAATATCGTGTTTCATAATTTATAAAAAAATAATATTGGTATTTTATGTGGGATAAAATATTGTATGTCAGCTCTCTCTCTCTCTCTCTCTCTCTCTCTCTCTCTCTCTCTCTCTCTCTCTCTCGGAATTTTATCTCGCCATTTCCATTTTCAGGGGTCAAATTACCAATATCGTTTAACATGCCTGTTTTGCAATTTCCAGACACCTGGCAATAGCATTTTACCCGATTTTGTTCTATTGACAGACGTCTGGCAATAGCACATTTCCCGGCTTTTTGCTATTGACAGACGTCTGGCAATAGACTCTACCAAAGATATTAGCTGTTCATTCATGCAAAGATAAACAAAAATGTTAGAATTGCACCGCTTGGGTATGTGTGTGTGTGTGGGGGGGGGGGGGGTATGCGCTAAACTGTTATGTAAGTTCAAGATACATAAGGCATCTGGGCCGGATGACCTGAATGCCAGGGTGGTTTAGGAATGTGGTGCTGAAATTTCACCTGTGCTGGCCTTTATCTTCAATGAATCATTTGCCCAGGGCACTGTACCAGACGTCTGGCGACAAGCAAATGTTACCCCGGTCTATAAAAAGGAGAAAAATATGACGCAGCAACGTATAGACCAGTGTCGCTAACATGCATATGTTGCAAAACCCTGGAGCATATAATAGTTGGTTTAAACATATTTATTTCGAAAGAATAATGTTTACAAATACAACATAGTCATGATACAACAATATAGGATTAGAACGAAAGCTATAAGCTTATTTAGTTCTGTTCCTATAATAGTAGTTAGCAACATCAACAAGCACCTAGCCTTTGAGAGCATTCTTACTGACTGTCAACACGGTTTCCGAATTCAAAGGTCTTGCGAAACTCAATTAGTTCAATTTAACCATGACATTGTGAGCAATCTGGATGGGGCCATAAACCGTGGCCACAAACCGACTGACTTGACTAGCATGGGCTTCGCTAAGGCCTTTGACAAGGTACCTCACAGAAGACTATTGTATAAATTGGATTACTATGGGATAACAGGATCCACACATAGGTGGATTAGCTCATGGCTCTCAGGGCGCCCACAACAAGTTGTACTTCATGGCCAAGCGTCTGATCCAGTCCTTGTTTTATCTGGTGTCCCCCCAAGGTTCGGTCCTTGGACCGGTCCTTTTCTTGGTATTCATTTATGAACTCCCTGATAATATCAGGTCATCTGTCCGTTTGTTTGCTGATGATTGCGTCCTTTACAGGAATACATGTATATATTCTCCTTCTGACTTATTTTACAAGATGACCTGAATCAACTAGCACAGTGGATGGCCGATTGGCAGATGAAGTTCAATGTGGCCAAATGTCATTCAATGAGGGTGTCACGACACCCTCCGGACAAGCAAATTAAGTTTGACTATACACTACACCAGCAAATTTTGGAGCAGGTTCAATCCGCCAAATATCTTGGTATCACAATCACTGATGTTCTTGATTGGGGTCAACACATTTCAGAAATAACGTCAAAAGCAACTAGGACTTTTGGATTTCTTAGACGTGACTTGGCTTTTGCACCTAAGCAGACAAAGGATGTTGCATATAAAACATTGGTTCGTCCTCAACTTGAATATGCATCACCCATTTGGCATCCCTTCGTTAAAACTCAGATTCAGCAGGTGAAGAAGGTGCAACGGACAGCTGCTCGATGGACCTGCCGACGATGGCGCAATAGAAGTAGCGTCGGTGACATGCTTAACGAGCTAGAATGGCCGTCCCTAGAGGGCCGTCGTGAGCAGTTCTTTTTAACCTTCTTCTATAAGATACATCCAGGTACAGTGGCCAATAATAAAGACAAATACTTGACCCCTGCGACAGGTTCAACCCGAACAAGGGCACCAAAAAGTAAACAACTCACAATATCATAGGTACCAGTCCTATATGCCCCGAAATGACACCGGGTGGCCATACGAATATGGAATTTTGAATTTCGCGCGAAGATCACTCCGAACATGGTCAACAGCCAATCTCTAGCCGAAGCAAGTACGATGCATGCAGAAGGTCACACGATGGCATCCGAACCACACATGAAGGCAACACGAAGATGTGTTGTTTTTTTTACGAAGTTTACCCGCAGGCCAAACGAAGGCCACACGACGGCTTCACGAAGTCGTATTGTTAGTACAATGCGTTCGAACTAGGTCCCGAAGACGACACGTGACCTCCCGATGTTATAAAACCTTCGGCCGACCATTTGAAATTCATTTGATGATCGGAGAGTACACAGTACATTTCAACTCTCTTAAATTTCATTCAACTTAAAACCAATTTAAAATGCCACCCAAAGAGAAGACCACTTTTTCAGAGAGACTTGGTTTATAGGGCAATAAGATCTGCTCATCTTGTTCTCTAAGGTGCATCAAAAGAAGCAATGATGCTGCCTTCTTTTTCCTGGTTGTCTCATCATCTAAGTATGCCATTCTGCAGGAACGGAATTGTGAATAATTATGACTGAAGCTTTGGGAGTTACACAAGCCTATGCTCTGCAGAGTTGCTCATCAGGACTGACTGAGGAAGATGCTCTGAGGTTGGCCTTTTATATGTCTACGTTACTATGACACATGGGTATCGCTTGAGGTACTCAAATTCAGCTGTCTTCGTCGACACCGTGGTCCAATCTCAATGTCATCGTACTATAATACGATGGCTACACGACGTCATTGCAAGGGCTTCACGTAGTCGTATTGCCTTCCTAAGACAATCGGACGACTTCTTGTTTCCCTCGTATTATCTTCGTGAGGCGTAAAATGCCCGAGACAACCGATGGTCACACGAAGAAAAGACGAAGATGACACGATTTGACAAGATGCCCTCACGATGGCCTTACGAAGGGCAAGATGGACAAATGAATTCAACACGAAAATGAACCTTCGCAAGGTCTTCCGGCAATTTTTTGGCATGCCAAAGATTTTGCCGCCGCTCACGAAGCTGCTGCCGGATCCTCAGAAAATCCACCGGCGATCATACGATTGCTTAAGATGTCCTCACGAATGGCCCGATGTTTTCACGATCAGAGCCGAATTAGAACATTTCCTTAATCGTGCTTCCATCTGGTGTGAATTTCGGGACAGTGTGACGCCTGCATAGTGATGCCCTGAAAAATTCCTTTTTTTCTATAACTATTCCTTAGTGGAATAGTCTTCCCTCTTCTGTGGTGAATGCTAAGGCTGCAGAGGAGTTCATAGCCCGTACAGTGTAAGCTTGAGATTCAGAGGTATGCGTTTTAATATACCTGTTTTATACAGATTGCAAATAGTTTTAAGGACTCATCGAGTGACTTTTTTTCAGCTAAATTCTAAATTTAGCTGCGCACCCAACTGAAGTAATGGCCAAATAAGACCGACTCAGTATAAGAAGATAGATAGATAGATAGATAGATAGATAGATAGATAGATAGAGTCAAACTTCAATGGCTCGAACACCTTTGGGACCTCCAAAATTTGTTCGAGTCAGGGGTAGTTCGAGCCACTGGGGGTTACTGCCAGGAGGCATAACGAGATACTTTTAGTCATCTTTTCGGTGTTCTATAATGAAAACGTATGCTGTGTGTACTCATTAGAATCGCCTCATCGAGGCGATTCTAATGAGTACACCATCATACATTTGCAAGATAAAAGACTAAAATCTCCTTAATTATCACCCACTATTTCTTATGTAGAGGATTTCGCTAAGGGCTCATGAATGGGTTCGACACATCCATGGTAAACGAGCCATCGGTGTTCGAGCCATCGAAGTTCTACTGTAGATAGATAGATAGATAGATAGATAGATAGATAGATAGATAGATAGATAGATAGATAGATAGATAGATAGATAGATAGATAGATAGATAGATATACCCTGGCTCTGCCTATGTTTACACATTATTTGTTCAGGCCGAGTGAGGGTTTTCTATCTCATCAGTGCAATATCCCCGAGAACATAAAAATCAAACGAATACGGAGAGGCTGCTGTCGGTGTTTGTAGAGGTTGTCTCCAGCACGACAACACACCCGTGTGCCACAGTGCATTCTTTCATAACTCCAAAATAGTTACTTCTCTGATGAGTTGTTTTGATAAGTTTCTTATTTATACTGCAAACGTCGATTGTGGGTGCTTGTATGGACTGCCTCATTGAGGCGGTTCTAACGAGTACCCAAAACCTATGCCTTGGAGCAGAAATAAGAAAAAATAAATAAAATGTATACCCCTGTAAACACCAGTTTTCTCTATATAAAGTGGGGTTTAGAGGGTTGTTCATCTCACGGACTTGTTTTTGTGATGTCTCTTTTGATAAAATTATCCATATTCCATAGGTATGTAAGAAAAATTACAAGCCAGCGACAGTTCAAAAACAAATCATAAATTATATATATAAAAACAAAGACGCGCCATTAAGGTAGTCACAATCATCTACACTATAATTTGTTCTTTACAACCTTCCATTAAATGTCGTTAAAATAAAATTGAAGATTGTGCATTAGTCATTGTCACAATTGGTAGCGAGATAATCACAAAGTAGCGACAGTTTGAATTACAATATTAGATATGTAGTTCCGATCGCCTGTTCTTCACCTTAGGGCCTATAAGCAGTGAAAAGTACAGTAATAAGTCGCTGATGGAGGTCAGTTGTAAAGTAGATCAAATCATGAGCGCGAAATGCGAATAATATGTCTGCTTCTAAATAAACGACAGATTGTGATTTTTTACTCATCACGTGAACAAGTCCGTGAAATAAAGACCCCCCCCCCCCCCTTAACCCCACTTTTTATCGAGAAACCTGGGGTTTGCGGGGGTAAACATTATTTTTCTTATTTCTGCTCGAAGACATAGGTTATGGGTACTCGTTAGAAACGCCTCAATGAGGCGGTTCTAACGAGCACCCAAAACCTATGTTTGGAGTATAAATAAGAAAAATATCAGACATTTTCATCAGAAAAATTGCCATTTTTTGAGGTTTGAAAAATGTTCTATATCACACGGATGTGTTATCGTAACGCACATTTGATCTACTGAAGACAAAAAATAAATTTTCCTAACCATTCACCACGTTAGTAGACATTCCTTGACGTGGTTGGATGAGGCAAATGTGTCGTGTATTTTGCGTCACTGGGGCGTCCAGCTGATATTGGCTTACCGCTGGACAAGGCCTGTTTGCCTTCCTAGAAGTCTCCGTTGTGTAGTGGATAAGCTACTCTCCTCATAAACCAGGGATCGTGGGTTCGATCCCGGGCTTCTACAGACTTTCGGATGAGTCTTAAAACCAAGGTCCCGTTCCGTATGACCTTAGCTGTGGGTGGGACGTAAAACTCAAATACACTTATTCACTTCCAACAGGTGGGGTGGAGAAGCATCACGAAAACACGCCTATATATTTGACCCCCTCATACCCCACTTTCATATAGTAAAACTGGGGTTTAAGAGGGTATACATTATTTTTCTTATTTCTGCTCAAAAACATAGATTGTGGGTATTCGATAGAACCGCCTCGTCGAGGCGGTTCTATCGAGTCCCCGCAATCTATGTTTTGAGCAGAAATAAGAAAAAATATCACAATTTGTCATTTTAAAATTTCTATTTTTTTGCCAAAAAAAATGGCACTGTATTTGAATAGGCGTGTTTTCATAATGGGGGCTGTTTTTGTTTCTTCTGTTTCTACATTTACAATCATTTTTCTCTTTCCTCCTCTGTCCCTCATTTCATCTACTCTACTGTCTTTTCTATCTCTTTTTTCCATTTCTCTGGGAGACGACACAAAATGACCCGCAAGGGTTGTCATGTCGTTAAACCCCAAACAATCAATCGGTCAATCCATTCATTTTCCTCTTTTTTCCTGTCCGTCATTTTTCATCTCCCATACTGTCTCTTCTATCTCTTTTTTCCATTTCTCTAGGAGACGACACAAAATGGCCCACAAGGGTTGATGTTTCCTTAAACACAAAATATTTGAACAATAGAAGAAATCCCGCTAACCTTTTTTTGTTTGAATTTAGAATTAACGTCCTCGTCAACACTAGTTAGGTCATTTTGGAGACGTTGCTTCCAATTTTGTGGGAACTTATCCGACATGGAGATGACATGACATCTCAAGTCCTGCCGCCCAAAGAAACCAACAGGTATATATGTATTGGACGGTCCGACTCACACCACTTTGCCTGGGCAGGCTTCTCCTGTCGTTGTTTATTTTTGTTGTGGTTTGTCTTTGAGTGTGTGTATCGCTTATATTATTTTGTTTTGGATAGCCAATTGGCCATTTTGTGGGAAAGTAACTGTTCTTTTGGCTTTCTGCTATTGCAGCTTCCATTAGGATCTAGTGTTTTCATGTTTGTGTTTCTTTCCCTTTGGTGTCTCTGATGGGAGCTGTGGATTATATTAATTGTATCGATTCCTAATCATTGCCGCCACTTCTGTTTTAGTCCTTCTAAGCGGTTTACCAGTGCTCATGTGTGGTCAGTTTCAGCTCTGTGTCGAAGCACCATGCAGCACACCTATTTCGAAAACCCGGAGAAAACACCTGACCTTCCGTTGTAGAACTTGGCGTCTCACATGTGACCCTAGCTAGGCTTGAACCCACGGCGACCAGATACCTTATGATTAAGAGTCAGCGCTCTTATCCACTAGGCCAAGGAGGCCCGTGAACGTGAGTTTATTAACCCATTCAGTACCAGAAACTTAAAGGGGTACCTTGGCAAACAGTGCAGGCCCAGATCAGACGCCGCAGAATGCGGCGTCTGATCAGGGCCTTCACTTTTTGCAAAAAAATACGCCATATTCCTACTAATTTTTGAAGACAACACAACCTGACACCCAAAATTTTGAAATGGACTCTAGCTATATATAAGGAGGAAGATTCCATTTGGTACAAAAAGGGTTAACTGTGTACTGATATTTCCAGTACTTTTACTAGTATTTCTATAGCTAAGCCCCTCAATTTAACTTAAAATGACTTTACAACTGCGTGAATGCCTGTAGATTTGTTTGATTTGAGGTTAAACGTCCCCGTCAACACAATAGGTCATTTAGGAGAGGTTGCTTCCATCTTTGTGGGACTTTTACCCGACATTGAGATGAAATGACATCTCAAGCCCTGTCGCCCAATGAAACCAATAGGGTTTATAAGCATGGACGGTCCGACTCCCACAAAACTTCTCCAAAACTACCGAAATAAGGTTGACGGGGACGTAAAAGCCCAACACAATTAAACAAACGTCATTGCAACTTAAGGACACTAATTGGATACAGTATCCTTATTTGGTACAGAATATTAATTGTTAGAATGAATGCAATAGAAAAAAATGGAATGATGATCAGTATTTTATTCTAACGGTTCTGTCTCTTTGTTGAGCCCATTTTATACAGGAAGGCCCAAAACGGATCACTGGAAAAAACACTGGCTATGGCATTCACAAACAAAAGAGGCCAGATCAGACGTCTGATCATGGCCTTCACTGTTTGCAGAAAATTCAGCTATTTTCTACTCAGTGAATTGAAAACAGCATGACACGAAACGTGCTCCGATATAAATGGGAGTGGGGATGGGGGAAAATGGAGGTTCCATAAAGAACCCAGGTAACTTAGGTTACTTAGCAACAAAAATGTTTAATGGCATTCACCAGCAACACCTTTATACAAAACTGTTTGTTAGAGTATCACTCGCCTAATTATTTGATGGTAAGCAATAGAAAATTACATGAACCTGACATCACGAAAAGTTACAATGTCGTGTACAGTAGAACTTCGATGGCTCTAACACCGATGGTTCGTTTTCCATGACTGAGTCGAACACATTCTTGAGCCCCTAGCGAAATCCTCTACATAAGAAATAGTGGGGGGTAATCAAGGAGATTTTAGTCTTTTATCTTGCAAATGTATGCTGTGTATACTCATTTGAATCGCCTCGATGAGGCGATTCTAATGAGTACACACAGCATACATTTTCATTATAGAACACCGAAAAGATGTCTAAAACTATCTCGTTATGCCTCCTGACAGTAACCTCAGTGGCTCGAACTACCCCTGTCTCGAACAGATTTTCGAGGTCCCAAAGGTGTTCGAGCCATTGAAGTTAGACTGTATTTATTTTCCTGAATATATATTTTTCGCTGTCAAAAGTTCTTCCTTTTACTGGGAAATCCTGTTCAGATAGGATATATATATATATATATTTTTTCATTCCTTTATGTTTTCGTAACCAAAGCACTATTACTTATAAGAAAAAAAAAAAAAAGAAAAAAAAAAAAAAAAGAAAAAAGAAGAGAAAACATTGCCCTTTTGCATTGAATCACTCTATGATGTGTTTCTTATGTTGTAGCCTTAAAAATCAAATTCTTCTGATGAAGCGATTTTTTATTGCTACAAAAGTGTTATTTTCCGATGAAAATTCGTATTTTTTTTTATTTCTGCTTCAATCAAAGATTAGAGATGCTCCAACAAGAAGTCGCAGCCTATTTTGTATCAATTTCATAACACCCACGTTTGTCATTGAGCATTCTTTCATGTCTTAAAAATAGTCATTTTTCTCCTGAAAATTTGTTATATTTTCCGTATTAACCCTTCTCTTGCTGAATATTCATTTTAGCCACACCCATTTCTGACTTTGAACCAATCAAATTACTTGATGTAATTTATTCCTACAAATGCATAAATTGAATGTCAAACAGTGTAGATCCTGATCTGATGGCTTCTTTAGAAGCCATCTGATCTGGATCTACACTGTTTCCAAAGATAGGGGTTGTCGTGAACAGCATGGTAAGAGTTAAGTGAGAGAAGGTGAACAATAAGGTCCGAGGAACAACTGTACTGACATATGATACATCAAATCAAAACGAGACAGAGAATCTTACATGAGTGGTTATTTTTTATTGAATTTAATAAACTCGTTGAGGAAAGGGGATAAAATGCGAGGCTTTGCCGATCATTTTATCGCTTTTCCTCAACGAGTTTAATAAATTCAATAAAACATGAGCACGAATGCAAGATTCTGTTTATCAGATTACATTTTAAAACGTATTTAATTCACGATTTTTGGACAAAAATGTCAATATCCGCCATTAGTAAACGCGACGTCATGAAGGACGTCGTACATGTAAAGTTATGGAGCATATCTAACTAAGTTGCATATTTAATCCACCAGTGGATTACGGAATTTATTACATGGCGTTATTACACTCTCAGACGCGACGTCTTGTAAGAAAGCTTGATATTGTATGCTGACTTGGATGCCTTCGAATTTTACAGTCAGGATAAGTTGCATCTGCTGATGTATTCCGGCAATGTCAGTTGTCAGACAATAACACACCTCTGCGACATAGTGCATTTTTTCACATCTCCAAAATGGCTACTTTTCTGATGAAAATTCATGATATTTTTCTTATTTATACTGCAAACATAGGTTGTCGTTGCTCGTTAGAACATCCTCATTGGGGCGGTTCTAACGAGTATCCACAACCTATGTATTGGAGCAGAAATAAAATGATAATGTATACCTCCGTAAACCCCAGTTTTCTCTATTTGAAGTGGGGTTTAATGGGGTATTCATTTCAAGGACTCGTTAACGTAACGATCACACGTATAATACACTGTATGTATACTTGGAGGCTAAAAAGTGGTTATTTGTACACAGTATGTATAGCTATATAATTAAACTGTATTTGGACTGACATTGGTGAAAATGTCCCTTGTTGAGATAACGAAAATCACTTAGTTCGATATCCCGAATCATATGGGGCGCCCTTTTACTATTTATTCCCTATTTATATCCATAATTATTTATGGATATCCATAATTCGAATAATTCGAGATGGGTATCCATAATTATGGATATCAATAATTATTTATGGATATTCATAATTCGAATTATGGGTATCCATTATTATGGATATGGGTATCCATAATTATGGATATCCATAATTCGAAATATGGATATCCATAATTCGTAATATGGATATCCATAATTCGAATTATGGATATCCATAATTCGATATTATTCGCCTTGGCAATTAAATACAATAAATAATGACTGAAACCAAAGACTTTTGCGGTGAATTATGGATATCCATAAATCGAAATATGGATATCCATAATTCAGCCCGATTTATAGATATCCATAACTCGATTTATGGATATCCATGATTGTAATTATGGATAACCATAAATCAGCGGAATAATGGATATGCATATTTTATTTTATTGATGTCCATAATTGGTATTAGTGATATCTATTATAATATCCATAATTATTTATGGATGTCAATAATTATTTATGGATATCCATTATTCGAATTAATCATATCCATAATTCGAGTTATGGCTATCCATAAACGACATATGGATTTCGATTATTCGATTTATGGATATCTGTAATTCGAATTTTAGATATCCATAAATAGAATAATGGATATCCATAATTTGATTTATGTATATCCATAATTCAGACCGATTTATCGATATCCATAATTCGAAGTATGGATAGCATTAATTCGAATTATGACTATCCATAATTCTGTAACTTTATGGATATCTATAATTCGATTTATGGATATCCATTATTCGTCTTGGCAAATAAATACAATAAATAATGACTGAAACCGAAGGCTTTTGCGGTGAAGTATGGATTTTTTTCTGATTTTATGTTGAAAAGGTACGGTGTGTGAACTCATTAGAATCGCCTCAATGAGGCGATTCAAATGAGTATATACAACATACCTTTATTTGATGGAAGATCGTAAAGATATCCAAAGATGATCCCCATTAAAGATCGTAAAGATATCTAAAGGTGATCCTCATGTAGGATCGTAAGATATCGAACGGTGATCCCCATTAAAAATCTCGAGGATATCCAAAGGTGATCCCCATTAAAAATCGTAAAGATATCCAAAGTCGATCTTCATTTAGGATCGTAAAGATATCCAAAGGTGATCCCCATTAAAAATCGTAAATGTACCCAAAAGTGATCCCCATTAAGGAACGTAAAGATATCCAAAGGTGATCCCCATTAAAAATCGTAAATATATCCAAAGGTGATCCCAATTAAGCCTCTTATGCATCATGATCTGCCAGTATGATTAAACCTCAGTAATTCGAACTGCCCCTGTCTCGAACAAATTTCCCTGGTCCCAGAGGTGTTTGTTTGTTTGATTGTTTGATTTGAGGTTTAACGTCCCCGTCAACACTGTTTATGTCATTTTTGAAAGGCGTTCGAGTTGTTGATGTTTGACTATATTACAAATGTATGTTCCCAAATGCTCGTCCATTCATTACGGTAACGCACCCTTGCGACACATAGTGCATTTTTCACATCTCAAAAATGGCTACTTTTCTGATGAAAATGCGTGATTGTTTTCTTTGTTTGTTTGCATGATTTGAGGTTTAACGTCCCCGTCAACACTTTAAAGGTCATTTTAGAGACGTTGCTTCCAATTTTGTGGGACTTTTACCCAACATTGAGATGAAATGACATCTCAAGCCATGTCGCTCAATGAAACTATAGGGTTTATTAGCATGGGCCGCCTCGCACCGCGGTTCCTGGACAGGCTTAGCTCCTCTAAGCCGTTTACCAGTACTAGTGTGCGGGCCGGATTCAGCTCTGCGTGGAAGCATCATGCAGCCCATATATTTCTTCAAGCCCCTATGGACGGAAGCCACATTGTTTTCTTATTTATACTGCAAACGAGATGTGGTTGTTCGACCCGAGGCTTCGCCGAAGCTCCGCCCATCGCGGTCATGCCGAGGATTGAAAACTTCCATCCGTTACAGAAGACCATTTTTATTTTTTTTTTATTTTTCATAACACCACTAACAATTTTCATTTTACTTTATTTAACGCTTTATCTTTCGCGCAATATACTTATGAAATTTGCCTTGTTAAGAGCAAGAGGGTAAGAACAGAATTTCTATTCCAGGCTTAAACCACGTATTTCCTTAGCTGAAAATATTTTAATAAAAGAGGTCAAACTTTCAATTCATAATTTAAATTTCATTCTTATTCAACCTTTTTAATGGACATTATTGTAAACAATGGTTACATCAACATCAAATGACGTCAATGGCAAGGACGTCAAAAATGGCATTGTCTTTGGTTGGTGTAAAAACCTGATGATTCAACCTCATTTAACATAAAATGGATCTTAGAAGATGCCAAATCACAGAAAAAAAAAATACAAAAGGTTAATATTAAGGCGCATGCTCCATGGACCAGTAATACAGCAATGTCTACACAAAATAGGCAAAATAGACATAGGTTATAACAATTCATCACGAAAACACGCCTATATAATTTTGACCCTTGAACCCCACTTTTATATTGTAAAACTGGGGTTTCCGGGGGTATACCTTATTTTTCTTATTTCTCTTCTAAAATATAGATTGTGGGTACTCGTTAGAACCGCCTCATCGAGGCGGTTCTAACGAATGCCCACAATCTATATTTTGAGCAGAAATAAGAAAAATATCACAATTTTTCATCATAAAATTTTCATTTTTTCGGCGATAAAGGTGGCAATGTATTTGTATAGGCGTGTTTGCGTAAGATGCCAATCACAACAGTTGTCATCTGCTTTGTCACCATAAGGTGGCTTTGAAAATCATTTTGAAAAACAGTGTGGACCCCGAACCTGCCTGCCTGTGTGCAAAAATATGTTTGAACAGTTTGCAAGAAACTGCAGCAGACAATACAATGAGACAACAGCTTCAGATGCAGTTTTCATGGCATGTAAAGGGTTAAAATAACACTTTGGAATTCATGCCTTTTGGAGCAATCGTACCAAGAAACTGCATCCAACATGTTTCCTTTGAAAGTATTAAATTAGCATAAATTAAAATCTTGAATTATGTCCAGGAGAATTGAAATTTTCTCAGTGAAACGTAAAATCATATCAGGAAAATGCACAGTATCGAATGTGTGACTATCCATGCGATTGGCACGTTTCTGATGTGTCTTTCCAACATACTGAACTCAACATTTCTTAAAATGTTATCAAATATATAACACCAATAGAATTGAAATGTTCTGCTTTATTTTATGCACGTACTTGTAAAACAGCCAGCCTCGTTTGGGAAGCTGAACAATGAGAACAACGGTGTCTGTGACACTTGGTTACGTTGTAGAAAACGACAGATTTACTTAATTTTGGGTAAACCAGCCTATCATATAGATTAATCCATTGTACGCAACAATATGCATAGATTCCATTATGCAAACACGCATATACAAATACATTGCCACCTTTATCGCCGAAAAAAAAAAATGAAAATTTTATGATGAAAACTTGCGATATTTTTCTCATTTCTGCTCAAAATATAGATTGTGAGCACTCGTTAGAACCGCCTCATCGAGGCGGTTCTAACGAGTACCCACAATCTATATTTTAGAGCAGAAATAAGAAAAATAAGGTATACCTCCGGAAACCCCAGTTTTACAATACAGAAGTGGGGTTCAAGGGGGTAAAAATTATATAGGTGTGTTTTCGTGATGGTCACACTTGGTTGCGTTGTAGAAAACGACAGATTTACTTAATTTTGATTAAACAACCCTATCATGAAGATAAGCCCATTGTACGCAACAATATGCATAGATTCATACCATTACGATAACTCACCCGTGTACATAGTGCTTTTTTCACATCTCCTAAATGGCTACTTTTCTGATGAAAATCCTTGATATTTTTCTTATAAATGCTCTAAACATAGGTTAAGGGTGCTCGTTAGAACCGCCTCAGTGAGGCGGTTCTAACGAGTACCCACAACCTATGTCTTGGAGTAAAAATTAAAAAAATAATGTTTACCCCCGTAAACACGAGTTTTCTCTTTACAAAGTGGGGTGTAATCACGGAATTGTTCACATGATACAAATGGCGCACATCTTCATTTTCTGATATCTTCAGTAAACCCCAAAACTGATTAATACTTTTGTCTAGGTTGTATGTACAGACAACGGGTATGATATCCTGGTTTTCAGAAGATTTTCATTCTAAAGCTTTGATGCTAGATAATATATCAGCAGGGTATGTCTATAGTTTTTTTCTAGATTTTGTTTGAAACTATCATCAATAGAAGTGATGCGACGATATCGTTTAGTTTGACGAGAAGCAATTCCCTTTTAACAAGACAGTAACAGGGTGACAGTAAGAAAACGCAATATAATTGATGAACATTGGTGTCATTTTCATACACACTGGTTTTCAAGATTCCAGCATCGGCTATTTCTAGTTTCACATCCAGAAAAAACAGCACCTGTTTTTTGAGTAACTGTATGTAAAGTTTATAGCTTCATGCCATTGATTAGCTTATCAAGAAACCTTAATATTTGGTCTTAACTGTCATCTCAGATCACGATAATGTTATCTAAAAATGTTTTCATTCATGGCCATAAAATAGTAATGAATACATAAATCTTTAAGAAATGAAGTTGTAAAAATGCGACCAGAACAGAACTCGAACCGGCGACCCCTCGCAAACAAGGTAAGTGCTCTATCGACTGAGCTAAGCGGGCGCTGATAACATTTCTTCAATTTCGAAGTTTTGCTTATGTTAGGAAGAGATGGGTTGTATGCCTAACTACCCTGCTGATACAGTAGAACTTCGATGGCTCGAACACCGATGGCTCGTTTACCATGGATGTATCGAACCCATTCTTGAGCCCCTAGCGAAATCCTCTACATAAGAAATAGTGGGAGGATAATTAAGGAGATTTTAGTCTTTTATCTTGCAAATGTATGCTGTGTGTACTCATTAGAAGAGGCGATTCTAATGAGTACACACAGCATACATATATTTTCAGTATAGAACACCGAAAAGATGTCTAAAAGTATCTCGTTATGCCTTCTGACAGTAACCCTCAGTGGCTCGAACTACCCCTGTCTCGAACAGATTTTCGAGGTCCCAAAGGTGTTCGAGCCATTGAAGTTCGACTGTATGTTATATTATTTTCGTAATCTGGGATGACAGTAAAGAATAACTGTAAAGGTTTCTTGGTCATCTTAATCAATAGTATGAAGCTATACTTTACGTATTGTTACTCAAAAACAGATGTTTTTTGGTCTAAATCTCTATAATAATATAATAATAATAATAATAATAATATCTTTATTTTCAGAGGATGACATATTTAGCACACACTACTAATCTTACATATGGTCCTCTATAAAAGGAAACATATCTACATTTACAAATATATACAAGTGCGCATAGCTAGAATTAAGGGCGAGGATTGCGGCCTCATGAAATCGATTTAAGCCCCCAAGTGGAATTCTTTTCACTGACCGTCTCAAAGCGATTCTTCTGTCACGGTTTCAATTTGTTACTGTTAGTCTTTGAATGTGTGATTCGCTTTTATATCTTTTTTGTTTTGGATAGCCAGTTGACCATTTTGTGGGAAAGTAATTGTTCTTTTAGCTATGCGCTCTTGATGTTTCCATTAGGGTCTAGTTGTTTAATGTTTATGTTTATTTCCCTTTGGTGTCTCTAAGTGGAAAATAGAAGTGAAGGCAATGATAAGGAATTTATACAGTTAACCCAAAACTCCCATCAGAGACACCAAAGAGAAAGAAGCACAAACATGAAACAACTAGACCCTAATAGAAATACCAATAGCGGAAAGCATAAAGGAAGTTACATGCCTGTAAAATGGCCAACTGGCTATCCAAAACAAAATAATATACACAAACTAAAAAAATATCCTCGAAAAATAAAGACATTATTAGTATTATTATTATTATTTAAAAGACAAACCATAACATTAATAAACCGCGACAGAAAAACCGCCTTGGAATGGTCGGTGAATCGAATTTTATTGGGGAGGGGGGCTCAGTCGATTTTACGTGGCCTTATTTCCGTCGCGATTTAGACAAATATTGTTCAGTCCGCATGAAGGCCTCCTAACTCATCAGTACAACATCTCCGTGAACACAAAAATCAAACATTCACATGGATGAAACAACGGTGAGGACTCAACAGCAAGAAACCACTGAAACGCTGGAGCAAAAGAAGACCAACAGTTAGACTCTGAATCTTTTTAAACTTAGTTAATAAACATCACTATTGATGAAGTAGGGGGAACTCTTTTACAGGCTCCACAACTGCACTTAACACCGGCTGTTTCAAATAAATACATAAATCTTAAAGAAATGAAGTTAAATAAATGCAAATTATATTAATAATGTAAGCCCAGTGTGGGCAAGCGTCCCCAGACGTCATGGCTTTGTTTACAAAGGGTGGTGAGTTTCTAATTACTTTGGCTAAAAAGTAAAAAAGTGGAAAAGTTGATGAAAGTATACAGGAGGATAACCCGAAAACCACACGCAAATCTAAAGACTATGTAGAATAAATAATGGGCCCCGTCAAGCGATTTTGGTACTTATCGCCTTTGCGAGCAGCGAAGGTTCAGGCGAGCCTGCGCATCCGCGCAGTCTCGCCAGAACCTTCGCTGCTCGCTCATACAAGCAGTGAATCAAGAGGAACCTTCAGACAGAAAGCCATATCCCTGGCCCCTCTGAATGACTGGGCATGCGCAGTTACAATTTGTCATGACGGAATGCTCGAAGACACAAATTCGCTTGGCGGGGCTCAATATAAGGGATGTCCAAGAATTTCGTTACCAATAGCTATAACTTTCGACCAACTTATTCGAGAAAAAAAAAAAACATTGTGTATAGAGAGGATCTTACATGAGTGTTCATGTATTATTGAATTTATTAAACGAGTTGAGGAAAAGGGATAAAATGCGAGGCTTTGCCGAGCATTTTATCCCTTTTCCTGAACGAGTTTTATACGAGTTTAACACGAATGCAAGATTCTATTTGTCATATGACATTTAAAACGTATTTTATTCACGATTGTTAACAAAAATGTCAATATTCCGTCGTTAGTAGACGCGACGTGGTTAAGGACGCCGTACATGTAACGTTACGGGACGTATTTAGCTAATTTGCATATTTAATCCACTAGTGGATTATCGAAATATTACATGGCGTTATTACACTCCCAGACGTGACGTCATATGATAAATGAAGTTATTACATTATTTAGTGCACATATACACAACATTTCAAAACTGTATATCATTCGGATCAGAATTTGCAGGCTCCGGAGGTGGACAGGGATACGGGCTGCGCGGTAAGTCATCGCGTCGTCAACAGGACGTGACGACGTCACCTTACCTAAAATCACGTCATATAATGTCTACCGGTTCAACTCTTTTTTTATGTAGTCCCCACCACACTCTACACACTTGTTGTGCCTGTATATCCAACGACTGAGCAAATACGTCCTTATGCCATTCCCTGCTGAATCGTGCAACCTCACTCTGTGTCACTCTGGCCAGATCCTGGAAACAGTCATACTGCCAGCCCTTATACATCTGGTTTCCAACTGATCAAGCCTTGCGAGCCTTCTTCGGCGGTAGTGAGGAGTCTGTCTTCATTGACGTGACTGCTCCTTGGTTTCGGTGTCGAAGAGGAAGAGCCATGTCTCATCCGTGGTGAGGATTCTGTCTGGGAGCTTGTCGCCGTCCCTACGATATTGGACCAGAAACTTCTTTGATGTCGCTTCTCTCCTTTCTTTGTGATCTATGACCAGTAACCTTGGAAACCATCGCCCGGCGAGCTGACGCATGTTTAATTTCTCTGTTAAAATGCGATGCACTGTCCCGCGGCCCATTCCTGTATTGTCTCAAATGAATATCCCTGATCGTATGGCTTCTATCCTGATCGACGACGTCTTTAGCTATTTCTACACATTACGAAAACACGCCTATACAAATACATTGCCAATTTTGGCCAAAAATTAGAAATTTTAAGATGAAAAATTGTGATATTTTTCTTATTTCTGCTCAAAATATATATTGTGGGCACTCGAGGCGGTTCTAACGAGTACCCACAATCTATATTTTAGAGCAGAAATAAGAAAAATAAGGTATACCCCCCGGAAACCTCATATTTACTATATAAAATTGGGGTTCAAGGGGGTCAAACTTATATAGGCGTGTTCTCTTAATGATATGATTCAGGACTTATTTTCCAGATGTTAACTTCACACGTGTTATACTTATTCTGTGGAGAATTTCGTTTATATAATCGCATAAATAAAAGAGTTATGATAAAAGTCTACGTAATTCTGGGACAACCTTCGTATGCACAGTTAGAAAACTGGGTGTTGCGCCCACAACGCATCTATCCTTATAGCAATCTATAAGAATACTCGCATATACAAATGCATTAGTAACTTAACCGCCGCCGAACGGGCCTCCGTGGCCTAGTGGATAAGAGCGCTGCCTCTTAATCATCAGGTCTCTCACTGTTGTGGATTCGAGCCTCGCTCGGCACACATGTGTAACGCCAAGTTCTGCAACGGAAGGCCAGGTGGTTGGTTTAAACTTTATTTCTTTGTATAATACATACATCTTTTAAACAAATAATGTTGACAAAGAATACAAGTATCATACAAAGGGATTCAGAAAAAAGTCAAATGACTTATTCAAATCTGTATCCCTCGATTACAATATCAATGTACTAATTATAATTGTGATTGTCACATTTGCTCGAATTTGCAAGTTATTGTGAAGATATTGTAAGTGAATTTCATTTTGGTTACAAAATGAATAGTCATTTTGGTTACAAAATGAAAAGTAGTGAAATAAAGCATATGGCTCCACGGGGAATGGATTTTAAGGTAATTAGCACTGAAGAATCAAGTCTTGTGATTTTGGGCTGTCTCAAGAGAAACAATACATTACAGAAACTCAGTATCGCTCTTCGAATCGTAATGTGAGACAAAGACTGATGATCGGTTGGATTTGACGCTGTAGCTGTTTAATTTTGGCTCGAGTTAGTAGATGTGTTTCACAACCTTTTTTTTTTATATGAACGTGCACGTATATATTTATGTATATATGTGCGCCCGTGTAAAAAAACTACACATATTTGTACATCTGAGATAAGTACCAGCAAGGCATTTGAAATCTGTGATTATAAGTTTGAAGTACAAAATCGTTTAGACTTAATAATAAAATCTTGTACTGCTGAGAATATCTGTATGTTATCATTCACAGAGAGATCAGTACTGCCGTATAGAATGATGTTTAAAGCAGGTTGGCAAATAGCTGAGACAATGTTTAACATGTCCTGTCTTATGTCCGTGTACTGTGCACAGGCCATGAGGTAGTGATTCGTGTCCTCAACCGCTCCACAAGCACATAATGAGTTATTTAGAATATTTTTTTGAAAGAGATGGTCATGTAACGAGCTGCAATTAAGTCTTAGTCTGGCATGATGTACTTGCCCAAATCTTTTACCTGCACAAAAATATAACGGTGGTTTCCTTTCGTTAGACTGTAGTTTATGCTTGAAAGCTGCTAATGAGGGTGCATTTTTCTTGTCATCTGGCAAGTCGTTCCAGTTGCGAGTCGCCGACGGGAGAAAGGATGTATAATAAAGTTGCGAGTGGGCTCTGACAGTCTGTAGATTGGCATTGTTTCGCAATTCGTAAACTGTGCTACTGCCTACCGTGAGTGGTACTAGTGAAGATAGGTATTCGGGTGTGAGAAAATTCTGCATTTTGTAATAGAGTACAAGTTTGTGTTTTTGCCTCCGAGCTTCCAGAGTTTCCCATCCAAGATCATAGAGAAGAGAGTTGATTGATACAAGTTTTGTTGCTCCAGTAACGATTCGTGCGGCTTCATTTTGAACTTTTTCTAATTCGTTCGCCTCGTAACGGGTGCAATTGTCCCAGACAACATCGGCATATTCAAGAAGTGGCCTTATAAAAGAAGTATATATTGTTTGTAGGGATTTTCTATCGAGTGTGAATTTTAGTTTGCGCATTATATTAATCCGGAACCATGCTTTCGTTTTGATGTTGTCTATATGGTCGTGCCAGGTGCAATCGGTCGAAAAAGTTAGGCCTAAATGCTTGTGTGAATGTACTTCGTTAATGTGTCGCTGGTTCATTGATATGGGAGGGTGATAGGGTTTATTAATTTTTCGCGAAAACATCATTGACTCGGATTTCGAAGGATTGAAAGAAACAAGCCATTTCATTGCCCATGAGTTTATCTTAGCCAGGTCAGAGTTAATCTGGGCTGCCGCTTGCATGGGGTTCTCCACCACTATGTACAGACTAGTATCATCTGCAAAGAGCCTGATAGAAGAATGTATGTCTACAACTATGTCATTAATATAAATCAGAAACAGAAGCGGGCCAAGGATGGAGCCTTGTGGGACTCCTGCCTTGATAACAGACCAAGACGATGCAGCTCCAGGTAGTACTACTCTTTGTTGTCTATTATTCAAGTAATCTGTAAACCATTGCAGTAGCGAACCAGAAATACCAATACTGTGTAGTTTGAATAGAAGGCCTTTATGCCATACTCCGTCAAAGGCTTTACTAATGTCGCAAAAGACCGCACGAACTTCTTTACCTTCGTCGAGCGCTTTGCAAAATGTATTGTACATATGAACTAATTGATTAACAGTTGAGTCTCCAGGAATAAATCCTGACTGAAGAGATGTTAGTATATTATAGTCACGAATAAAGTTAAAAAGGTGCTTGTGAACGATTTTTTCTAGGACTTTGCCTACAGTACTTAAGAGAGAAATTGGTCTATAATTAGATATGATTGAAGGGTCGTCCTTTTTGAAGATTGGGGTCACGTTTGCCTTTTTCCATGTATTTGGGACTTTACCCTTTCTTAGAGAGAAGTTGAAAAGATCACTGAGTGGTTCAGATAGAGGAACAGCTAGTTCTTTAAGAATGCGATTGTTGATTGAGTCAGGACCAGCTGCTTTACCTAATTGCAATGACTTTAATATTAATTCAACTTCTGCCGGAGTGGTTGAAATTAAGCTGAGAAAATTCTGAGCTTGAGGAACATCAGTGGGTAGAGAGGCATTGTCATCATTTAGCATTGTCTGTTCTATAAAGAAGTCATTCATTAGATTAGCCTTGTCTTCGTCTTTTGAATAAACATTATCTTCTTTGTAAAGGGGCGGGAGTGTTGATGATTGATCGGTTTTAATAAACTGTTTTAGTGTTTTCCACCAGTCTTTCTGTTTGATTTCTTCGTTCTTTAATTTGTTTGCCAATTTTTCTGTTTGTAGTTGCTTAGATTTACGAATTTCTCCTATAATTTTATTTCGTATTTGTTTGTAATTGTCAAAATCTACCGTGCTTTTTGATTTTTTGAATTTGTTGTAAATACGTTTTCTCTTACGGATCATTTTCTTGATTTCATTAGTTAGCCATGGAGGATCAGATTGACGAATTTTTGATGTTTTGTTAGGAATGTGTTTGGAAGTAAGGTTGGAAATTTTTTCAGTAATGTTTTTGGCATATGTGTCAACGTCATTGTCCTTTAGCTCATTCCAGTTAGTATTTTCGACCTCCTGCAAAAGAGATTGATAGTCCCCACGATCAAAGAGCCAAATATGCCGGTGAAAGACTCGTGTAATGTATTTTTTAAAATTTAGAACGAAAAAGACAGGACAGTGATATCTAATGTTTTGGTCGAGAAAGGGATCACCAACTCCGCTTAGAAGTACAGCATTTTTGTCGGAAGTAAATATCAGATCAATAGCGGAAGACGAATTCTCCGTTTTGTGTGTCGGTTCCGTTATGAGTTGCTCCAGGTTGAAATGTTGACATATGTCGCGTATTTTATTACCCGTTGCTTGCTTCAAAATATCGAGGTTAAAATCTCCTGTTATAAAAAATATTTCAAATGTTTGTGTCAAAAGCAAGACCGATGGAATCTTCTATGGAAGCGAGGGTTGCAGCAGGAGAATTTGGAGGTCTGTAAAATGTACCCAACAAAAATTTTCTATTATGAATGTTGAGTTCCATCCAAATGCATTCTATATCTGGAATTTCGAGGTCTAATCTACGGCGTGAATATACATTGGTTTTTATGTAAACACATATACCCCCATGACTATCCCCTTCTCGGTCACGCCTATAAAGTTTATATCCCTCTATAGTGACTAAATCATCTGTCACTCCCTGATTTAACCAAGTTTCTGTTAGACAAATAATGTCAAAGTTTTTTAATTCTGCCCCGATTAAATCTATTTTATTTGAAATACTTTGAATATTATAATGAACTATGGAAAAGTTGTTCATTATAGCTGCTTCTTCAATATTATCTGATCCATGGGAGGAAACGCTAGTATCGTCCCGCAGATCCGTTGGACCTGGATTCAATTCAATGTCACCTGAGCGCACTAACAGCAATGGCACGTGAATTAGATCAAGTGATGTTTGTAAAGGTGAAAAATAATCTAGTACGGGTCCTGGATTGGCTTCTATGTCGCCGCACATCACGAGAAGCATTGATAGGTTGTTTTCCTCCGGGTACTCCGGCTTTCGCCCACCTCTGATTAACGATCGGTTCGATATGAGTAAAATTATCTTGAAACGGTTGTAAAACCAAAATTAAAAAAAAAAAAAAAAAATCAGATGAAAAAATGTGATATTTTTCTTATTTCTGCTAAAATATTGATTGTGAGTACTCGTTAGAACCGCCTCGTTTTACCCCTGTATATCCCTGTTTTATTATAATTGAGCCCCGCTAAGCGAATTTGTGTCTTCGAGCATTCCGTCATGACACATTTTAACTGCGCATGCCCAGCCATTCAGAGGGGCCAGGGATATGGCTTTCTATCTGAAGGTTCCTCTTGATTCACTGCTTGTATGAGCGAGCAGCGAAGGTTCTGGCGAGACTGCGCGGATGCGCAGGCTCGCCTGAACCTTCGCTGCGCGCATAGGCGATAAGTACCAAAATCGCTTGACGGGGCCCATATAACAGTGAGGTTAAAAGGAGGTCAAAACTATATAGACGTGTTTTCGTGATGAACATGGAAAGTTACTAAGAAGAAAAGTTAATAAAATACAGGGAGAATAACCCCAAAACCACATGCATATCTGCAGACAATGACAAAAACATCTAAACATTTTAAGATCGGTAAAAAGCTGTAAGATGAGTGCACAATATATCTATTCTTAGTACTCCTATAAAAAACTAAGTCGTAAAAGTAGAAAAAAGTTGATAAAAAACAAAACAAAAGGACGACAACGCTAATAGGACATGCACATCTGCAGGCCATGACAAAATGCTGCAAAGTTTCAAAAAGATTGGTATAAAGTGTAAGACGAGCTATGGTCACAAGTTATCTATTGTAATAGTAATTGGGCTTAAAAATGGTGAAAAAGTGGAAAACTTGATAAAAATAAACGAAGGATAACCACATAACCACATGCACTTCTGCAGACATTGACCAAACACCTGCAAAATTTAAAAAAAAAAAAAAAAAAAAGATCAATAAATATTGTATTAAGAGTTGTGCTCACAAGGCGTCTATTTTATGACATGTACATGCAGTAATTGGACCTGGAAAAAACTAAGTTGAAAAATTATAACCTATCCCAGCCCAACAAATAAACATACATATTTGCAGACGCGAGTTGTTTGTCTAAATCGCGACGGAAGTAAGGGCGAGGATTGTGGCCACGTAAAATCGATTTAAGCCCCCCAGTGGAAATCTTCCACTGACCGTTCCAAGGCGGCTCTTCTGTGGCGATTTATTTATGTTGTTGTTTGTTACTTACTGTGTGTATCACTTGTGTCTTTTGGTTTTGGATGACCATATGGCCATTTTGTGGGAAAGTAACTGTCCTTATGGCCTTCCTTTGTTTGGGTTTACATTATGGTCTGGTCGCTTAATGTTTGTATTTCTTTCCCTTTGGTGTCTTTTATGGGTGGAGTAAGTTAATTGTATCAATTCCTGATCTTTGTTTTACTTCTACATTGAAAAAAAAAAAATAAAAAATAAAACCTGCAAAGTTTCAAAAGGTTCGATAAAAACTGTAAGAGGAGTTGTGCTCCCAAGGTCTCTAGTCTTATAGTAATCGGACATGGATACAACTTAGTATCTTTTCTTATAGAAGTTGAACCTGAAAAAAAAAAACTAAATTGAAAAAAAAATGAAGGGAGGATAAACCACAAACCACATGCACATCTGCAGACCATGGCAAACAGCTACACACTAACAACTACACAGTTTGAAAAACCAATTGGTCATCACGTGAACAAGTCCGTGAAATGATCACGTGTGTGTGTGTGTGTGTGTGTGTGTGAATTCGGGTTTAACGTCGCTTTCAACAATTTTTCAGTCATATCACGACGGTGTCTGGTTGCGACAGGGAGCTCAATGCTCACGTTTATAGTGCTGCCTCACTGAAGTATCATGTCCCAGACACATAACATGATACCACACCCAGTCACATTATCCTGACACTGGATCGACCAGTCCTAGCTCTACCCCGTAAATCTGAGTGCCAAACGAGGAGCAGCTAGTACCATTTTTAACGACTTTGGTATGTCGCGGCCCGGGATCGAACCCGAGACCTCCCGTTCCCCGGAGTGGACACTCTACCAACTGAGCTATCGGGGCCGGTCGTGAAATGAAGTCCCCTAACCCCACTTTATATAGAGAAAATTGGGGTTTACGGGGGTATACATTATTTTTATTATTTCTGCTCCAAGACATAGGTTGTGGGTACTCGTTAGAACCGCCTCATTGAGGCGGTTCTAACGAGCACCCTCAACCTATGTTTTGAATATTTATAACAAAAAATATCAAGGATTTTCATCAGAAAAGTAGCCGTTTTGGAGATGTGAAAAATGACTATGTCGCACGGGTGTGTTATCGTAATGTTAAAATTGTAAGAGAAGCAACATTCAAGCACCTGGGATCGCAGGATCGATCCCGGGCTTCTACAGATTTTCGGATGAGTCTTTAAACCGAGGTCCCGTCTCCGTATGACCTTAGCTGTTGGTGGGACGTAAAACTAAAACTCACTCACTCACTCAAGCACCTGGGAAAGATAACAAAGTTGGAAAAATGGAACAAATGATAAAAAATAAAAGGATGAAAACTCTAAAACCGCATGCACATCTATTGAGCATGATAAAACACCTACAGAAGCGTTGCGCTTACAAGGTATATATTCTAATAGTAACTGGACTGGAAAAAAAAAAACTATGTTGAAAAAGTTGGGAAAACTTGATGATAACCCAAAATCACATGTACCTTCACTGACTATGACAACAGCACCCTGCAAGTGTTTTAAACTTCTGTAAAAACTAGAGGAGTTGCGCTCACCGGATGTCCATCTGATTGTGTCTACGGATATGCAGAACGACAGACGGACGGATTGAGTAACCCATTTTAATAGTTCTCTTTGACTAATGTTGGGGAACAAACATCATTACGAAAACACGCCTATATAATTTTGACCCCCTTGAACCCCACTTTTATACAGTAAACTAGGTTTTACAAGGGTAAGCCTTATTTGTCTTTTTCCCGCACTAACATATAGGTTGTGGGTACTCGTTAGAACCCACAACGTATATTTTGAGCAGAAATAAGTAAAATATAATGATTTTTCACCATAAAATCTTTTTTTTTTTCGGCGAAATTGTTATGTACTTGTATAGGCGTGTTTTCGTTATGGTGCCGCTTTTCTTATAGCTACTTCTGAATTATATTGTTTATTCTCGTTAGACCAGCTTCATATACTGCGAGTAACAACAATCTATTTTTTTTTTTGATAAACATAAGAGGAATAAAGTATACATGATGTAATGTAAGCAGTCTGTAAACCCCACTTTTCAAGATGTAAACTTGGATTTACAATGTCATTCATTGTAATGACGTGTTAACGTGGTAAAATAGACTCCATAGACCATATTATTGATACCAAATGTAAATAAATAAATATATTTACCAGACAATATAGTTTGACAATTATCCACCAATTCTCAATGCCAATAAAAGAATTACACTGAGAAAAAAGAGCAAGTCACTGAAATTATATATTTTTTAATGTTTAATTTCTTTTCACAAGAAGCTAATTTGATAAGTCATGAGACAAGAAAACTCATTTTGAAAACTTCGTAAATGACGACTGACAACTAGTCTGCGTTTCGGCACAGTCTGACATAAATCTCCGTTTCTGTTTCCGGTATTGTGGATTCGACATGAAACATCAATTCTCTGATCATAGTATTCCGGTCGTCGCTGGTCGCAAATGACTTGGAAATGATTTGTTCTTGTAGCGGCTCAATTGTCTCGAAACTTTTGAACTGTATCTCAGAATTATTGAACTACAAGACAGAAAATAAAGAAATCACAGAATATTGATGATAAAAGGACGGAAACTAAATGAAGCGAACATTTCAAATAAAAAAGTAAATCATTTAACGAATAGCCAATAAATGCACTTCATGATATTAAGCTAATAAATACGTTTCTAACGTTACTAATCAGTGTTAATTAGTAATAAAATATGGTGTATTTAACTGGTCTTCATACATATGGTTATTTTTCTGAAGGCATAATTTTAGGCTGTATTCAGGCCAAATTATAAACACTTCACATGTAGTTTGGACTTTAAATCAAGTATAAAATGACTCCTGAAATTATCCAAATTCGAATTTGGAGAAATGTACAGCAACACGTTTTACCTTAAAACACCTTCATTAAAACTCTTCTTCAGTGTTAATTAGTAAGTAAAAACTCCTTAATCAGGTACGCCGGCAAGTGCCAGGAATTAAGTAAGTGAGCGCACATTTTTCTGCACCAAACATCATGCTCATAATTAACCGCAATACAGTCATTATGACCTCAGCACAAAACAGCTAACCTAATGGTTCAATCCTATATAATTATATAAAGACACACATTTTGAAAATTCCATTCCAATTTGAACGGTGAAAATCAAAATTAAAGAAAGTTACTTTAGTAAAACACGAAAAAAGAATGTATAGGCTATCCAAAATAAACTAAGCGACACAAACACACAAAGACAAACCATAACAAATAAATAGTGGAACTTCAATGGCTCGAACCCCAATGACTCGTTTTCTAAGGTGTGTGTGTGGGGGGGGGGGTGTTTGCCGGGTCTTGTCCATCATCCGTTTCGGTTTCAGAACTTTTGGGTTACTGATGAAGACTAAATATCAGAAAGGCCTCTGTGTCACTAAATTTGGTATAGTTACCCCTTAATTGCAACCACTGGGTCGGTATCTCTGCTGGTGGATGATTCGTTCGTCCCCGAGGGTATCATCAGCTCAGTATCAGTTCCTAAGTGCTGAGATTGATACTACGGTGTTGACGTCAGTACTCAGGTACTGATTTAAATAACTACATTATATCTTTAATTTTTGCAGTATAAAATTCTAATATTTCTCAAAAACTGAGACTGACTTTTTAGGTGTGACACGGGACTTCCGTGGAGTGTGGGCCAAGTTTGCTGATGTTGGCTTGGTGGGGGACGCCTATAAGTCCTGGGGTAGGCGTCTTTTGCCTGATGCCTCCAGTTGACCTGTCTCATGAGCTCCGTCGGTCGGTGTGTGCTCGGAGGGGTGTGCTGTGTTTGCCGGGTCTTGCCCATCATCCGTTTCGGTTTCAGGACTTTGGGATGGAGGCACACTGATGGAGATTAAATATCAGAAAGGCCTCTGTGTCACTAAATTTGGTAAAGTTACGCCTTTATAACCATGGATGAGTTGAACCAGTTCTTGAGTCCGCGTGGAAATCCTTATAATACATTATAGGGATACTGTATGGGGATTTCTTCGTTTATCTTGCCAATGTATGCCTTGTGTACTCAATGAGGCGATGTATTCGCATCGATGTGGCGATGTAGGCTGTTTGTACTCATTAGAATCGCATCGATGAGGCGATTCTAATGAGCACACACAACATTCATTTACAATATAGAACGCCGAAAAGATATCCAACATTTATCTCCAATTTGCCGACTGGTATGGCACTAATAGCAAAATAGATGTAGAGGCAATGATCAGGAATCGATACAATCAACCCATAGCTCCCATCAGAGACACCAAAGGGAAAGAAACACAAACATGCAACAACAGACCTTATGGAAACACCAACAGCGGAAAGCCAAAAGGACACTTACTTTCCCACAAAATGGCAAATAAGCTATCCAAAATAAAATAACACAAGCGACACAAACACCTTAGGACAAACCATAACAAAAATAAATCGCGACAGAAGAACCGCCTTGGAACGGCCAGTGGATACGAAGTCCACTGGGGGGCTTCAATCGATTTTACGTGCCCACAATCCTCCCCTTTATTTCCGTCGCGATTTAGACAAATAATTTGTTCAGTCCGCATGAAGGCTTCCTAACTCATCAGTGCAACATCCCCGAGAACACAAATAATCATATAACCACAGAGATGAAACTACGGTGAGGACTTGACAGCAAGAAACCACTGAAATGCTGGAGCAAAAGAAAACCAACAGTTAGACTCCGATGGCTCGAACTAATGCTGTCTCGAACAATTTTTCATTTCGAGTCATCTTAGTTAGACAGCACCTCGAGAATAATAAAAGCTCTAACAGCACTGGTGGGTGGATTGTCTCTGAGTGAAGGCTGAAAAAATTGGTTCTGAAAGGGGACTCTGACGGTTGCATTTATACTGTATGAAAACAGTGAAGACCCTGATAAAACGCCGCATTCTATGCCATATTGTTATACAATAACCTTTCTTTTATATACCACTCAGATGTCACAACAACGGAAACAGCGCGACTCTTTTCTATAAATAACCATTACCTGGATTTCCTACAAATCAGAGATAGTCACGTGGACATGAACACTGAAGAGCTTATGTTCTTAGTAACAATGACTAAGTGATATTAACCCTTATCTTGCTGTTCACGACAACCCTATCATTGAAAACAGTGTATATCCAGATCAGATGGCTTCTGAAGAAGCCATCTGATCAGGATCTACACTGTTTGGCATTCAGTTTATGATTTGTAGCAATAAATTATATCAAGTGATTTGATTGGTTGATAGACAGAAATGGGGGTGGCTTAAATGTCTAATTACAGCCAACTAGAACTCAGCAGTGTCCCTGAAATAGTTTCAAAATTCCGTGGTGGAATCAATGATCACAAAGTGCTAGAATATAAGAATCTTATATGGGTGTGAGGGGTGGATAGAAAAATCTGTCCCGAGGGTCACTCATACATGTCCGGCATCACGAGGCTTGCCGAGTGATACCGGACAGTGATCCCGAGGGACGGATTTTTCTATCCACCCTCACACCCATATTGGATTCTTTTTCTTGCATACATTCCATTTCTTAACGCGGAATTTTAATGCTGCAGTCAGTTCGGTTACCAACGTCCGCCATTTTGTGCTGAAACTGCAGGAATGTAAAGTGACGTCACGGATCGTGCATGACGTCAACCTTAACGACGGCGCATACAAGGTCGTAATCAACCAGTGCTTTTATCAAACACGCGATACTATTCGATTTTGGGTCGTAACACCGGGGTCAGAAAATAAATCACGGATTTCCTTGTCTGGTGTGCAAGAAAATATAACCCAGGCTATGATGATCGGCAGATACACATTCCCTTAACACCAGCAACTATGTTTTAGAAAGGGATATCCTTTGGAAGCAAGGAATACACCACAGAACTGTAAAATATATAGTTTACATGCTTTCTGGGCAAGACTAGCTAGTTTCGGCCAATTAGGCTTCATCAGTGACCCTCAAATATGTTCAAAATTCCACCATGGAATCAATGATCCCAAAGGACAAGAAAATATAAACTACACTATGTTGTAGGGCAGGGAGACTTTTTACGGCCGCCACACATTCTCAGACATCAGCTGTAGTGACGTTAAATATGTTCTAGAAAAGGCACGCCTTTATATATTTGACCCCTTAAACCCACTTCTTATATTCAGAGGGTAAAGCTTGTGTTTACTGGGGTACACATTATTTTTTTATTTTTTTTTTTTGTTTCTGCTGGGGAGAAGGGATTGTTGGTGTTCGTAAGAGCCGCCTCGCCGAGACGGTTCTTACGGGTTCCTGCGCTTTGTGTTTTGTGCGCGAACATGCAAACATATCGGAAAGTTTTATCTGAAAATGTTCATTTTTTGTGGTAAAAATTTTCAATACTTTTGAATAGGCGTGTTTTCGTAATGGTATGGTGTATTTTGTACATTAATTATGTTTGTTGTTGTGTATATAGTTTGTTAAGTGGGCCTCAAGGAAGAGTAGCTTGTAGCTAACTGTGTCACCCACTGTTAATAAAGTCTTTATTATTATTATTTATTATAATTATTTTCATAACCCGGTGTCAGCATAATTGTTAAAACAGATACCTGCAGCACCTTTCAAAATAGAAGTAGAGGCAAGGATCAGGAATCGATACAATTAACCCACAGCTCTCATCAGAGGCACCAAAGGGACACCTTTCAAGACGTTCTACCGTAATGATTTGGACTTTTTGAATAACACTTGTTACAACAGTAGTTAAATCAAACAAGTAAATTATTGAAACAGCTGTCAAAAACGTGTAAACAGGGCAAACAACTTTCTAACAATAGGACTACTAAATTCTATTTACTTAGTTTATACCAATTTATTTTAGTTCGATTGCCATGAAAGCATTAAGCTTATTGAATCGCTCTCGAACACACATTTCAGGTGCGAGAGCCAGGCAGTGACTTGTGTTCCACTGCTACCCATTTACACCCGATTGGTGTGGGGCAATGCCATTACGTGTCTTGCCCAAGGACACAGCTTGCCTCTGGTGGCCGGATTTGAAGCAACAACCTTTCGATTGTAAGTCGAACGCACGAGCCACTGAGCTATCGATGCTATTTACTTTTAATAGAATGTAATGTAGAGCAAAAGAATAAATCTAAACACTTATGTAAAAAAAGTGTTGTCATTCAATAAAAGAACAATTTCTTTATTGCTAGACATTTCTGGTGTGACGAATGTGAGCAATTATTGTTTCTACCATCAATTACAGTATGCACTAGTGCTTTCTCCTCACTGGTATGACTTGTGAAGATGAGCTGATAAATAGGCAAGGGATTTTAGCAGTGGAAATAGCAAAGGGGTGTATTTAACTCACCCATATTGTTTAAGTCATTATCAAAGAAGATAATTTACAAATCACCTAATAGCTTCATTTGATCGACAGAAAACTATTTTGCTAAGTTTTTGACTGTTTTGAAGAATCCTTTTGCCATATATTTATAGATTTTAAAAATGACAGAAAATATGAACAAAAATGGATTCAGGGGCAGATAGCTCTATAGGTAATTATAGAAGAAAGAAATGCTCATAATTTGGCAATGCCTCTTATATCTTAATTATCCCTGTCAAGTATTTTTGCAATCGCTTCGGAAATAAACTTATGTTGTGGTTTTGCGTAAAGACGGTCAGTAAATTTAGCTGAACTTAAGGTACGACATATAAGTGAGTATAGTGGTAAAGTGAAGAATTTTTCAACAAAAACACATACATTATGTTTAACAGCTATAAAGGTCTAAACAATACTAAAAAGACACATTTGCCAGGATCCTTTGTGCTAGACATAATAGCGTAAGAACCACATGTCTCTTAATGGGGTAGAATTACCCCACCCACTTTGGTAGCTCATAGAGCCAATAACATTACATCTGCGGATCTTACATCTGCGGATCTGAAATTTCACCACGTTACAGCACATACATCCTATGTTGAGTCTGCAAGGTTTCAAGAAAATCAAAAGTGGCCATAAAATGGGCCTTATAGGGACTGCCCGTTTTTCGGCAAATAAACTCAGTTACATGTGAATCCAGAAATGAGGTCTCGGTATCAGAAGAATTTGCTTCAATATCCTGAAGTTCTGGGATGGTGATGGGGGCGTAAAAAATTTGACTGATCAACTCATCGAAATAGTTATTGTCAATATTAATAAATCATCCAAATATCTATAAGTCGAGCTCAACAGTGCGTTTCATTGGAAAGGGACACCATAAAAGTAGAAGTGAAGACAATGATCAGGACTCGATACAATTAACCGACAGCTCCCATAAGAGACACCAAAGGGAACGAAACACAAACATGAAATAACAGAGCCCAATTGAAACATCAATAGTTGAAAGCCAAAAGGACAGTTACTTTCCCACAAAATGGCCAATTCCCTATCCAAAACAAAATAATATAAGCGATACAACCACTCGAAGACAAACCATAACAAAAAAACAACAACAAAAAACGGCGACAGAAGAACCGCCTCGGAACGGCTAGTGAAACGAACACAACTGGGGGGGGGGGGGGGCTTAAATCAATCCAACGTGGCCAACAACCCCGCCCCTACTTCTGACGCGATTTAGACAAACCATTTATTTAGTCGCATGGTGGCCTCCCAACTCATCAGTGCAACATCTCCGTGAACACAAAACATCAAACAACCACAGAGACAAAACAACGGTGAGGACTCGACAGGAAGAAAACAATGAAATGCTGGAGCAAAAGAAAAACCAACAATTAGACTCCGATGGGCCCGACTTGAGACAGAGCATCAGACACCAACCAACATTACACAGAATGAGATCTCTCTAACTCTCCGCAAGCCTTTAGGCTGGAACCGTCATAGAATCTGAGACCTGACCCACCGGCGTACAATTAAAGACAGAAGCAAAGTTGTCAACCGTGGTTTAGTTAACTACCATGCACGCAGTCTGTCGTATAACATTTATGTTGTACCCAATATTGTTATATCGAAGAATGATTTTACGAAATTTGGTGCCGAAGTCATTGCAGTTATATATTTTTCTGAATTTATATACTAAGTCACCATAAAATTCGGGTTCCGAGAGACCTTGTTGCAGAAGAGATTTAAGTCCA
This sequence comes from Lucinisca nassula, assembly GCA_963580285.1. Lineage (NCBI taxonomy): Eukaryota > Metazoa > Mollusca > Bivalvia > Lucinida > Lucinidae > Lucinisca > Lucinisca nassula. Next base: position 136,127,206 of record OY757022.1, read on the forward strand.
ATATTGAATTTTGAAATTAAATCAGAATGACCTCTATAAAATTTTGAAAAGGTTTTGATCATCGCCTTTACTTCTATTTTGCCTAGTGCATGGAACCGATAATCCTGATTAAGAGTTTAGTAGTTAACGATTTATTACGAGTGTTGGGTCAGTTACATGAATACACACTCTGGCAAATCGAATTAATTGTGAAATATAAACGCCATAAGATAGAGCACGAGGGAAAAAAAAAAGGAAAATTTTACAATCTCAAAATCAAAATCAACATGTTTATCATAAATTTTGCCAGACACAAACCCATCTACAATAGATAGATGTAAATCCAAAAACGAAGCCTCGGTATCAGAAGAAGTTGCTTTATTTAACTGAAGTTCTGTGGGGTACATTTGACTGATCAAACTATCGAAATAGGTATTTAATAAATTATCAAAATATCTAGAAGTCGAGCTAAAAGCTTCAATGATTTCAGATTCGATTTCAACGCAAAGGGACAGCATGAAGTCTCTCTCTTACAAAACAAAAATAGATCAGCTACAAGGGGTGCGCAATTAGTACCCATCGGAATACCCACAACTGGTCTAAATAACTCATTACCAAATCTTATGTAAATATTGTCAAGTAGAAAGGTAAGCTTCACACACTTTCTGATATGACCATAAAAATAGAAGTGGAGGCAATGATCAGGAATCGATACAATTTACCAACAGCTCCCATCAGAGACACCAAAGGGAAAGAAACACAAACATGAAACGGAAACATCAATAGCGGAAAGCCAAAAGGACAGTTACTTTCCCACAAAATGGCCAATAGGCTATTCAAAATAAAATGATATAAGCGACACAAACACCCAAAGACAAACCACAACAAAAATAAACTGCGACGGAAGAATCGCCTTGGAACGGTCAGCGGCAACGAATTCCACTGTGAGGCTTAAATCGATTTTACGTGGCCACACTCCTCGCCCTTACTCCGTCGCGATTAAGACAAACACTTTGTTCAGTCCGCATGAAGGCCCCTAACTCATCAGTGCAACATCTCCGTGAACACAAAACTCAAACAGCCACAGAGATGAAACAGCGGTGAGGACTCGGCAGCAAGAAACCACTGAAATGCTGGAGCAAAAGAAAACCAACAGCTAGACTCCGATGGGCCCGACCAGAGACAGAGCATCAGGCACCAACCAGAGAACCATAAAGTATATTGTTTTTTTTTTTTTGCTCTTCAGAAGTAAAAAAGCATTTCTTACATTACATGCAAGATAAAGGTAGTCTTCCCCATGTAATGTCCATTTAATTAAATCATTAAGTTTTTCTTTTATAAGATTATGAGGAAGTGTAGTGTAAACGGTGGAATAATCATAAGTAGGCAGACTTGAAATGACCGTTCAATTAGATCATTAAGTGTTTCTTAAAAAAAGACTCTTCTCCAGAAGCACTGGGCTGATTGGCTTGAAAATTGGAATGCAGTAATGTCAACATAGAAGTGTATGCAATGGTACAAGTTTGCTCAAGTGTGTTCAAGTTTGATAAAACGATGTTCCTAGGTTGACCTTGTCCAGTTGAAAGGTCGTATATTGTTTCTTGGGTTTTTCAACGTGAAAAACGTAAAACAATGTATATTGCGAGCAATATTGTAATATATGACATCGGAAAAGGAAAGAAATGATAAGTCTTCAAAGAAACGTGAAATTTAGAAATACAATGCAATATCATTATGTCGACGATAAAATTTTGAAAATGTTTTTCGCAGTTTATGATACCGATAGCCATGTTTTTGAAGGTTTTTTTCTGTTAAAATTCTGTTTCCATCATTAAAGTCATCAACATGACAATAAGCTCTGGCAAAATGAATAATCTGTGACATACAAACCCAATCAGGCATATAGTCTTAGATCCATTCGCCACCATAAAAAAAAAGGAAATTTTACAGTTCCAAAACTAAAATAATCTCTTTTATAATAAATTATGGAAGAGACAGTACCTTAAGTTAAGGCAATGCTCATGAATCGATACAACTAACCCACAGCTCCCATCATAGACACCAAGGGATAAGGGAAAGAAACACAAACATGAAACAATCAGAACCTAATAAAAACATTACTCGCGGAAAGCCAAAAGCACAGTTACTGTCCCACAAAATGGCCAAATTGGCTATCCAAAGCAAAATAATATAAGCGATACAGACACTTAAGGCATTTCATTACATAATATTAATAATATGTAGCCCTCAGTGCTGCTGAAGAGAAGTCCTCTGTATACAACAGGTAAGGGGCCTCCCTGGGGAAAATCAATAATTTACTAACTGTTGACTAGAGTGTACTTTATTGATTTTCCCCTTAAGTGCCTCAGTCAGGGGATTCAACAAGAGCTACTAATCACCCTATAAAGGGCTGACTTTGATCTGCTATAGACAGAACATCACAGGGAGGCAATAAACAATTATGAACACACGGTGTGTCCTACTGTTCAAGAATAAATGCCTTTAAAGATAAGCCATAACAAAATAAACCACGACAGAAGAACCGCCTTGGAACGGTCAGTGAAACGAATTCCACTGGGGGAGGGGGGGGGCTTAGATCGATTTTACGTGGCCACAATCCTCGCCCTTACTTCCGTCGCGATTTAAAAATAATTTGTTCAGTCCACATGAAGGCCTCCTAACTCATCAGTTAAACATCTCCTTGAACACAGAAATCAATCAAACACAGAGATGAAACAACGGTGAGGAATCGACAGCAAGAAGCCACTGAAATGTGAAATGCTGGAGCAAAAGAAACCAACAGTTAGTCTCCGATGGACCCATGTCCAAAACGAGATTTCCGAGTCATCAGAATTAGCCTTATTTAACTGCAATTAATTCGGATGAATTCTACTAACCATTTGTTCAAAATCAAAATTGTCAATATTTTAAAGATCATCCAAATACCAAGAGGTAGAATTAAACGCCTCAATACCATCGGTTTGTTTATTTTTGAAAAGGGACAACATGAAATCTTTTTGATAACAAAAAGAAGAAAAAAAAACTGCAACAGGAAGAGCACAATTTGTACCCATCGCCATACCATCTACTTGTCTACATAATTTAGATCCAAACCTTATATGAATATCCAATAAAAAGAAAAGGGCTTCGCAAACCTCTTGACATGTCCATTATTCATAACGACTATTGGCATCTCAAGAAGCAATTAAACCCCTCTTTACCAAATATATATTAAAAAAAAGCATCAATTATACAGGCATGTTTAATATTTCACGAAAGTATTTCCGATCTCTCTAACCGTTTAAACTTTTGTACATATGCATAATTGATTTTTACTGATGCACAAGCTGTTATTCTTTCTCCATCATTAAGAATTGTCTCATCTATCAGGAAGCATATATTTAATAAGCACACTTTGTTTAACAATAATCCGAATGCATAGTAAAATGATGGCACTGTTGCTGAAACAAGTGTTGAAGAAGAACCTTAAGAACCTTTAGGCATGCACTTAACGCTGTGTTTGATTGCAGGGTTTGTGTTATTTGTATCTCAATGTTAAATGCGGCCTACCTCTTGAACATACATCTAAATATTAAAAGACCTTCGTCATGGCGAAAGAACTAAAGGTGTATAATCTATGCTTCAAGTAACTGTGGTCATAGGACCCAAGTCCTTGTCAAAAATCATAAATCCGAAAACGAATGACGAATCATAATGTTCAGTCTAACTGACATGGACCCCAGATGGAAGGGTGTAATCGGGCAACCTTACTTGGTTAGCAAGCTTCGCCCACCATACCTATTACCCTGGGCAAAGGAACGTATTCCACGATTTTGGAAGTCTACTAATGACTTGTCATTGGCAAGAACAAATGTCATCAGAAACCTTCTTGAAACTGCCAAATTATAGGAATAGACCAGATCATGGCGTCTCCCAAGGATCACTTCGCCATTTACATACATGTATCAAAAAGTGTTTTTCTACCGAAATTCCTAGATGAGTTTTTAATTAAAAAATACCATTTTCAATCAAAAAAAAGGTCAACAATTTGGAAATCACGCGACAGACTGCGCCATGGCTGTTGACCGAATCACAATAACTGCCGATAGCTAAACTGCACGGCGGCGATTCGGACTCCAGACTCAATGACAGTCTCAACAAAAAGGTCCATTATAAGTTGGACCCGCCGTGGTTTGACTAGTGGATTTCTTTAGCTCTAGCTGAAGTGTTAGTGTTATCGGCAAGCAGCCCTCGTCTTTGTTTCCATTACGAAAACACGCCTATACAAATATAATGTAGCCTTTATGGCCGAAAAATGAAAATTTAAAGATGAAAAATTGTGATATTTTTCTTATGTTTGCTCAAAATATAGGTTGTAGGTACTGGTTAGAACCGCCCCGATGAGGCGGTTCTAACGAGTACCCACAGTCTATATTTTAGAGCAGAAATAAGAGAAATAAGGTTTACCCCTGTAAACCCCAGTTTTACTATATAAAAGTGGGGTATAGGGGGGGGGTCTTTATTTCACGGGCTTGATCGAATTTGGGTTTATACGTGTATGTGATTATGCTTTGACTGAGCTAGGAAACCATTATGAGAACCTAATATTTTGTGATTAAATGTTGGAATTACACCTGAACATAGGGCGAAGATTTGCCACCAGTAGATGGTTTTAACTATCCCGATGGCTTGTGCCGCTGCCGACCGTAAAATTTGGATTCTAAACGAAAATCATTCTGAACACCTCTTAAGGGGAATGGGAACACCTTCAGGGGAGATAACTCCTGCCAAAGTATTTTTGTCTCCCATGTCAATAGGGGTCAACTATTAAAGGAAAGAATTTGCTCCAGAGGAGCAAATTCTCTCCTTTAAGAGTAGACCCCTTTTACAGTGCGACAGGGCTTATAGAAAAGCGAACAGGAAGTCCCGAAAGTTGTCTCCCTTTGAAAAATGGCGGAAAAATCTGCCAGGTGTTCCCATTTCCCTTAAACCGAGTTTCTTTTGGGCTTTTGGATCACGATACGCAGTAAATTTAATGATGATTATTTTTCGGTTGTAGTCGACAAAGCTGCTAATAATGATCGCTACATTGTACAAATACCATCAAACCGTAACTTGGTAGCTGGAAATATCAATATCATTACGCAAGCACGCTTATACAAATACAATGCCACCTTTATCGCCGAAAAAAATGAAAATTTTATGATGAAAAATTGTGAAATTTTTCTTATTTCTGCTCAAAATATAGATTGTGGGCACTCGTTGGAACCGCCTAATCGAGGCGGTTCTAACGAGTACCCACAATCTATATTTTAGAGCAGAAATAAGAAAAATAAGGTATACCCCCGGAAACCCCAGTTTTACTATATAAAAGTGGGGTTCATGGGGTCAAAATTATATAGGCGCGTTTTCGTGATGATTTATAGTGATGCGAGGTCTAGTGTTGACAAGTCTTGGCTTTGGATTCAGCGGATACAGTTAAGATTGAGAAGAACTTTACAGCGCACACGCATTTGTTTCGCATTTGTAACGCGCGAGATTCGCACTCGTGATTCACGCGTTTCACTTGCGACGTTTTAGCCAATCAATTGCTTTTATGAATAACGCGATATTGCGTGTAAATCGCGATTGTTGAACCAGCCAATCAAACATGAGTGTCGAAAACGCAGATAGTGCACATTCACAGACTGCTTCGCGTTTCAAAAGCAACCAATCAGTACCGCGTAACTATTTCACACTTATCCTTCTTTTTTGTTTCTTTTTTTTTCTATTTCTTCAAATTTTCCTTATTCCATATATTTTTTTCAGTTTGAACATAACAAATCTGGCGGACTAGTAAATTATCCATTTACATTTGCCTGGGGCTAAAGGGTAAAATACAGGTACTGAGTCGTGATTGAAGTTGACTGTCAAAATGCAGGATGTTTATTGACCAAAAGTTTTATGACACCCAGGTGCAACTTGGGGGGCTATAAAGATATCAGCTTAAAACAACATCCCATTATCGTCATTTATTCTAGATGTCCGAAATAATCAATGTTCTTTCACTCATAGAAGCGGCCCAATTTTCAATTAATTATTTCTGTAATTTTCATTTATTTTGCTTAATTAACTCGGAGAATCAAGTTGCATTTTCTTCGATATTTATTTGGAAATGCCTGAACCTTTTGCATTAAATGTAGGCCCTGATCAGAGGCCTACGTCTGCTGCGTCTGATCTGGGTCTGCATGGTTTTTGCCATTTGGCACAAATGGAATCTTCCACCTTATTAATAGAGCAAGTCCATTTCAAAATTAAAGTTGAAGTTTTGTTTTCTTTGTTCATTTTGGCATACCGAGTAGGTCCTGATCAGACGCCTACTCCAACTAGGTCTGATCTGGATCTGCACTTTATTTTGCCATTTGGATCTTTTACCTTGTTAAAAGCACGATATCTTTTCAAAATTAAAGAGTGTGAGGGTGTGTTTTCTTCAAAATTTATTTTGAAAATATTTGAAGCTTTTTGAAACAATGTAGACCCCGATCAGGTGCCTATTTCTGTTGCGAATGATCTTGGTCTGCACAGTTTGCTAATTGGCGCCGAATGGCATCTTCCACTTTGTAAATAGCACAAAACCATTTCGAAATATAAGAGTGTGAGGTTGTCTTTTCTTCAAAATTTCCGAAATAATTGATGTTCCGTCACTCACAGAAGCAGCTCATTTATTTAATAACTTATTGCTGTAATTTTCATTTATTTTGTTTGCATTAACACATTTGTTTTACCAAATGGAATTTTCCGCCGAACATACATTTTTTTTATCGAAATTTATTGGGAAATAACTGAACATTTCGTAATCTTCTATAATCTAGGCCCTGATCAGACACCTACTTCTGCTGCGCCTGACCTGGGGCATTTTTACTATCACCATTTTTCCCATTTTCTTCAAAATTTAATAAATTTGAAAAAAAAAAAATCCTGAACTTTTTCCAAACAGTGTAGTTCCTGATCAGACGTTAATTCTGTTGCGTTTGCTCTGGGTTTGCACTTTTTGCCAATTGGCGCCAAACGGATTCTTCCACCTTGTAAATAGCACAAGACAAGTTCAAAATTTAAAAGAGTGAGGTTATGTTGTTTTCAAAAATATTATGAAAATGTCTGAAGCTTTTGGAAGCAATGTAGGCCCTGATCAAACGCCTAGTTTTTCTGCATCTGAACTGGGCCTGCACTGTTTGCCATTTGGCGCTAAACTTTATGAACTTTTAGAAATGTGCGTATTTCAGCCTTTACCTTTTTCATTATTTGTTATTTATGTGCTTATATATTCATTTATTTGTCTTTGATCCAAACAGAGATTGTTGGAACTTCATTGCGAAAATACGCCTATACAAATCTATTGATTTTTTTACCACCACAACTGAACATTTTCCGTTATTTTAATATTTCTGCACAAGACATAGGTTATTGTACTCGTTAGAACCGACTCGGCGAGGCGGTTCTGACGAGTACCCACAATCTATATTTTGTGCAGAAATAAGAAGAATATGTAACCCCTTAAATTCCAATTTTACTATTTAAAATTGGGGATTAACGGGGTCAAATATGTATAGGTGTGTTTCAAGATGTGTTAGAAACACCATAAACACCCATTAAATGGCGGTTCTGATGAGCGCCCACAAACAAGTAAATAGACGTGACTTGTCAAACAAATATCCCAGGATAAACGATTACCCTCTTGGTTCCCTTCACCATATGCATCAGAATACCCCGAGTGTTTATTATCTCTAAACTGCCAGACATTAGGGTGTTATGCAATCTAAAATATGTCTTTAAATGTAAATATTATTGTGTGTGTTTATCCGAAGAAATCACTACTGATAAGAGAGGCCAATACCGCCATTAATTTGTGAATGAATAAACAAAATAAAATAAAGAATATTGGTCAAACATACGAGCTAAAAGGATTTTGATTGGTCCGTGCTCTTTCGCATTCACGCGGTTTATCTTCGCTTACCTGTCTTATTCTTATTGGTTGGAATTCTCTCGCAAAGAAACGCGTATTGAGTTAATCTAACGCGTTACAAATAATCACTTTCATTGGCTGATATTAAACGCGTTGCAATCGCGTATGAACGCGATGAACCGCGTATTGAAACCCGAAAATTTTACACGCACGCAATGCGCGTATGTCCCGCGGACAAAACGCGAAAATGGTTAGGTTCTTCTCGAGCTTAACTGTACATACGAAAAGCAAGACAAATCTCAACGCTACCACTGTTTAGGAAAACTTCACAAACGCCGCTACAAATCGCTTTTGTTTGTCAGTTTAGTTTAAAGGTGCATTATTGCGCTATCTGGAAAAAATGCTTCCAAAAATAAGATACATATAGCCGGTATTTGTCTTTAAAACAATACAAATGAATGCATTTTATGCAAAAATGCGAACAATTATGATGACAGGTAAATGAATTTGAGAGGGATTCCCTAACTAGGTTTCGCACACTAGTTAGATCTATTTTTAGTTCGTGACAAAAATAGAATCCCCATATATGACGTTATGCGACGTTCATTTTGGCCTTGTTTGCTTAGGCCATGCCTGAATCGGAAAAAAAAAATATGACGCTGAATACCATGCCATAGGTAACGACACTCAGAGACGATACTGTCGCCATGTATGTGTAAAGTGACAGATTTATTTTTAGAACAGAAATTCCGAACACATGTTCAGACCGAAGGGTAAACACAAATGAAGATGACCATTTTCACAAAGTTTGGAAGCTGTATTTGGCTCCAAAAGTGTAAACATGACAAAGGAGTATGCATTGAAGATAAAAAAAAACAGAAAAAAAAAATTGAGACCCGGTAGCTCAATAATGCACCTTTAACTGCTGAATTGTCGAATGCCTTAGAATATTTCGCTTAACCCATGAATGACAATGGAATCTTCCACATTGTAAGTTTGAGGTGGCCCATTTCCAGTTATAGGGATGTTTGTTTTTGTTTGTGGCAAATTTTTACAAAACCGCAAACAGTGTAGACCCAGATCAGACAAAGCGTTCTGCGACATCTTATCTTGGTCTACGTTGTTTGCTAATGTCACAGAAAAGGGCCGCTAGGCATATATGGGTTAACCTTTTTATGGAAGCTATTTGCAATCAACTGCAGATAGCCAAAATACGATAAAATGGCTATTTGCAGTCAACTGGAAATAGGCAAAAAACTGTAAAACGGCTATATAAAAAGTCATTTTGTTTTTCTGCAGTATGCATGTGCGCCCATCGAAGACTCATATCAGGCTGTGCACACCCGACAGTCTATTCATAGTCTTCGTTGTGGGCTCTTAAGGGGAATGGGAACACCTTCAGGGAAGGCAACTCCTGCAAAAGTATTTTTGTCTCCCATGCCAATAGGGGTCAACTCTTAAAGGAAAGAATTTGCTCCTGAGGAGCAAATTCTTTCCTTTAAGAGTAGACTCCTTTTTCAGTGGGACAGGGCTTATAGAAAGGCGAACAGGAGGTTCTGAAAGTTGTCTCCCTTTGAAAAATGGCGGTCAAATCTGCAAGGTGTTTCCATTCCCCTTAAGTGTGTTAGAGAAACATTGATTCTTTTCCACGACCATCAATCTCTGATCCGAGTCTTCGCCTGGTGCACATTAAGCTGCAGGGAATGACTTGTCATAATGCCTGTATATGCCCACTTGAAGCATGTATCCAGCTAAATTTCGGTGTGGAGTGGCGCCAATCCGCTTGGAGACCGGCAGGTACGAACGCCTACCTCCCGATCAAAGAACATGTTAACATATGTTAACAGAATTATCAAATGAGTTCCCAGATATAGAACGTAGATCAGATCAGGATAAGCTGACAGCAATTTTGAACTGCGAACTTAATAGAAATATACGTACTTGTGCCAAAACCTGTTTTGAAATACTGGGAAATAGACGCGATCTGCTATATAAATACCTGTGATAAACCTGGTTAAGATAGATCCATATATTTTACTTTTTATATTTTAATCAACATTATGTTTTAAGCTAAATATCTCTGTTTTTAAGATTCCTTTAATGTGAATATGTATATATGAGCATATAGTCTCTCATAGCTCTTGAGTAGAGCCTCTCATGTATGAAAGTTTAAATATTTTTATACTTTTCTTATGAGGTGAGACTTTAATAAATTATTGTATTGTATTGTATTGTATCCAGAGTTGTATCATCAGTGCAAACGAAGATTAAGGTTTTTTTCATGTTTCATTTTTAAGTAAAGAACCCTTATCTGAAGGTAACAAAATAGTTATATCTTTTTGTATCTTTTTGTTATTATTATTTACATTTAAAACGCTAAAATTCGACGAATTAAACTGATCACGAAATCTTTACTACGTTCATTTTCTCCCGATGATTCAAGAAGGGCATCTGTCAGTTTCTGGCGAAAGAATGTGCAATGTACTGGATAACCGCCCACGCATAAACCGGCCAAGGAAAAGTTTGGATAGGTAAACCGAGCAGTTCGGTATGACCGAAATAGCGTTCACTAGGCCGTTAATTTCTAATTCAAACAAACAGTCTGTTACCATTAGCCGTAACAAGAGATAATTTCACTTTTCACCATTCAGACTTACATACAGTCGAACTTCAATGGCTCGAACACCTTTGGGACCTGGAAAATCTGTTCGAGACAGGGGTAGTTCGAGCCACTGAGGTTACTGTCAGGAGGCATAACGAGATGTTTTTAGACATCTTTTCAGTGTTCTGTAATGAAAATGCATGCTGTGTGTACTCATTAGAATCGCCTCGATGAGGCGATTCTAATGAGTACACACAGCATACATTTGCAAGATAAAAGACTAAAATATCCTTAATTATCCCTCACTATTTCTTATGTAGAGGATTTCGCTAGGGGCTCAAGAATGGGTTCGACACATCCATGGTAAACGAGCCATCGGTGTTCGAGCCATCGAACTTCTACTGTACTTGTTTTATTTAAATTCCTTTTATCTTAAAATACTTTTAATTCAAACCAATGGCCATTTAAGATGGTAGTCCAAACGCTTCCATGTGCTTTTAACACTCTTACTCAGGCAATCTACCATTATAGTGGAAACAAGGGCAGATCACCCCAATCTTTAAGAAAGGAGATCGGAGCTCCGCGGGCAACTACAGACCTGTCCGCTTCACTTCAGTGATGTGCAAGGTGCTGGAGACTATCATAAGAGAGGCAGTTATGACCCACATGACGACGAACAATCTCTTCTGCGAGTAACAGCATGGCGTCGTCCCCGGGCGTTCATGTATGACCCAACTCCCCATTACTTTGGACGAGTGGACGGAAGCACTGGAACGCGGTGACCCATTAGACACGAACTACCTTGACGTCAAGAAGGCTTTCGACACGGTGCCCCATCAACGACTTTCTAACAAGATATGCAGTTATGGTATAGAGGGGAAAATCGGCACATGGATCAAAGACTTCTTGAAAGACAGGACACAGAGAGTATCGGTTTACGGGAACACATCCAACTGGTCCGAGGTTACAAGTGGTATTCCACAAGGCAGCGTGCTGGGACCGATTCTCTTCGTCATCTTTATCAATGGCCTCCCGGATGTAGTGAGCAGTGTGACACGCATATTTGCCGATGACACCAAAATGTACGGGAAGGCAGAGACAGATGAGGACAGAGAAAGCCTACAGAAGGACATTGAAACCCTCTCAGACTGGTCGGACAAGTGGCAGCTGAAGTTTAACGCCAGTAAATGCAGCGTAATGCATCTAGGCCAAAACAACCCCAAGCATATCTACAGCATGAGAGACAATGATGGCCAACTCAGACAAATGGAAGCCACAGAACAGGAGAAAGACCTTGAGGTCCAGGTTGACAGCAAACTGACGTTTCATCAGCACACCAGCACTGCAGTCGGGAAGGCCAACCGTATCCTTTGCAAAATCAAGAGGACCTTTGCCACAAGGGACAACATGATAGTCAAGCCTCTCTACACCACTCTTGTGCGTCCTGTTCTCGAGTACGGCAATGCTCTTCGCATACACCAGTTCGCAGGCAATACGAATAAAATGGAGAATGTCCAGAGACAAGCAACAAAACTATGCACCGACATCGAGAACCTCCTCTACGAAGAAAGACTTGCCAAGCTGAAACTGCCATCTCTGCACTTCAGACGACTCAGAGGGGATATGATCCACGGGCCAGTTGTTCGAAACTAACGACGTCGTTAGTTAACACATCGTTAAAACTTTGATCATTTATTATGGCAAATGTGCTAATATTTTTGCTGATAAAATGTGAGCAGCTTTTGCATTTGCAAAAGCTGCTCACATTTTTTCAGCAAATATACGAAAATTTGGAATATTAAACTTGCTACAACAGTGAGCAATATGACCACTAACGAGCTCATTAAGCTAATGATGCTTTGAACAACTGGCCCCAGGTTTACAAGATTGTGACTGGAAAAGACCGGCTAGATAAAGACAAGTTATCAGTTAACCCCTGTATATAGTGCATTGTAACGCATTGACCTGATAAAGATATGCTATCTCAGGATAAGCGAGCTTTATCACGTCAACGTGACATTGCACTTTTTGAATGAACCGGGCAACCGGAAAAATGGCCGAAATGTTATTATTACTTAAAAATCGTTAAAAATTACCAAAAGAAAATAACGGTCAGATGGTAGTAAATATACTGATCGATTGTATTCCGCGGAATGTTGGGACACACTCAGGACAACCGGTAAGTAATCGTAAATTACCATTTTAAAGGGATAAACTGATAAATAGAATACCAGATTCGTGTCATTTGAAATCAAGTTTATCAGGCTACGATTCGATAACGCATGTAGAATCGCTGTTTTTTTTTTTAGCTCAAAAAAGTTAGCAGGATGGCAGGACAGCAGGATGAAACATTAAGTTGACAGGATGGCAGGACAGCAGGATGAATCATAATAAGTGAACAGGATGGCAGGACAGCAGGATGAAATATTAAGTTAGCGAGATGGCAGGACAGCAGGATGAAACTAATACTTAAGGAGGATGGAAGAACAGCAGGATGAGAACTTGTTCTGAATTTCAAAATATATACGACCATGTTATTGGCGCCTATAGCTATGTTAGAAACTAGAAATCAAATTTAGCCCCTTCTCGTCTTTAAAGCATACGGCCGCAAAAATCCAATTTTCGTCCTGCCACAATATTCACCAAGAGGAAAAATTGTTTCAAATCACAAAACTTTTACCATCATGTTGTAGGCCACAAAAATCTATGTAATAAAGTGGAAATTAAATTTGGCTCCTATCAGCGTTTAAAGCGTACGGCCGTGAAAACTCAATTTTCATCCTGCTGGAAATGTTTCATCAATTTTCATCCTGCTGAACCTGTCAAGTTAGCAGGACGGCGGCACAGCAGGATGAGAAATTCTTCGAATTTCAAAGTATTTACCACCATGTTGTAGGCACCTAAAAACTATGTAAGAAACTAGAAATCAAATTTAGCCCTTTCCCGTCTTTAAAGCGTACGGCCGCGAAAACCCAATTTTCGTCCTGCCACAAATACACCCAGATGAAAAATTGTTTCAAATCACAAAACTTTAACCATCATGTTGTAGGCAACAAAAATCTATGTCAGAAAAAGGAAATTATATTTGGCCCCTATCAGCGCTTAAAGCGTTCGGCCGTGAAAAACTCAGTTTTCATCCTGCTGGAAATGTAATATAATGAAACGTTGATCGGACCTTCAAAACTTTTACAAATTTCGGGTAGGCAACAAAAACCTAGGTGAAAATGTAGCAGTCGAAAACGGCCCAGTTCGTCCTTTCAAATGTAGTACTCAAAAGAACCGTTTTTCATCCTGCTGAACCTGTCAAGTTAGCAGGATGGCAGCACAGCAGGATGAGAAATTCTTCTGAATTTCAAAATATTTACCAACATGTTGTAGGCACCTAAAAACTATGTAAGAAACTAGAAATCAAATTTAGCCCTTTCCCGTCTTTAAAGCGTACGGCCGCGAAAACCCAATTTTCATCCTGCCACAAATTCGCCCAGATGAAAAATTGTTTCAAATCACAAAACATTAACCATCATGTTGTAGGCAACAAAAATATATGTAAGAAAGTGGAAATTAAATTTGGCTCCTATCAGTGTTTAAAGCGTACGGCCGTGAAAACTCAATTTTCATCCTGCTGGAAATGCAACATCAATTTTCATCCTGCTGAACCTGTCAAGTTAGCAGGATGGCAGCACAGCAGAATGAGAAATTCTTCTGAATTTCAAAATATTTACCACCATGTTGCAGGCACTTAAAAACTATATAAGAAACTAGAAATCAAATTTAGCCCTTTTCGCGTCTTTAAAGCGTGCGGCCGCGAAAACCCAATTTTCGTTCTGCCACAAATACACCCAGATGAAAAATTGTTTCAAATTACAAAACTTTTACCATCATGTTGTAGGCAACAATAATCTATGTAAGAAATAGGAAATTAAATTTGGCTCCTATCAGTGTTAAAAGCGTACGGCCTTGAAAACTCAATTTTCATCCTGCTGGAAATGCAACACAATTTTCATCCTGCTGAACCTGTCAAGTTAGCAGGATGGCAGCACAGCAGGTTGAGAATTTCTCCTGAATTTCAAAATATTTACTACCATGTTGTGGGCACCTAAAACTATGTACGAAACTAGAAATCAAACTAACTTGTCAGGTTCAGTAGGATGAAAAACGGTTCTTTTGAGAACTACATTTGAAAGGACCAACCGGGCCACATTCGACTGCTATATTTTCACATAGGTTTTTGTTGCCTACCCGAAATTTGTAAAAGTTTTGAAGGTCCCATCAACTTTTCATTATGTTGCATTTCCAGCAGGATGAAAATTGAGTTTTGATGGCCGAACGCTTTAAGCGCTGATAGTGGTCAAATATAATTTCCAATTTCTTGCATAGATTGTTGTTGCCTACAACATGATGGTAAAAGTTTTGTGATTTGAAACAACTTTTCATCTGGGTGTATTTGTGGCAGGACGAAAATTGGGTATTCGCGGCCGTACGCCTTAAAGACGGGAAAGGGCTAAATTTGATTTCTAGTTTCTTAGATAGATTTTAGGTGCCTACGACATGGTGGTGTATATTTTGAAATTCAGAAGAATTTCTCATCCTGTTGTGCTGCCATCCGGCTAACTTGACAGGTTTAGCAGGATGAAAATTGATGTTGCATTTCCAGCAGGATGAAAGTTGAGTTTTTACGGCCGTACGCTTTAAACGCTGATAGGAGCCAAATTTAATTTCCACTTTCTTACATAGATTTGTTTTGCCTACAACATGATGGTAAATGTTTTGTGATTTGTAACAATTTTTCATCTGGGCGAATTTGTGGCAGGACGAAAATTGGGTTTTCGCGGCCGTACGCTATAAAGACGTGAAGGGCTAAATTTGATTTCTACTTTCTTACATAGTTTTTAGGTGCCCACAACATGGTAGTAAATATTTTGAAATTCAGAAGAATTTCTCATCCTGTTGTGCTGCCATCCTGTTAACTTGACAGGTTCAGCAGGATGAAAATTGGTGTTGCATTTCCAGCAGTATGAATATTGAGGGTTCAAGGCCGTACGCTTTAAACGCTGATAGGAGCTACATTTAATCGTTCATCTAGGTGAATTTGTGGCAGGATGAAAATTGGGTTTTCGCGACCGTACGCTTTAAAGACGGGAGGGGGCTAAATTTGATTTCTAGTTTCTAACATAGCTATAGGTGCCAATAACATGATTGCATATATTTTGAAATTCAGAACAAGTTCTCATCCTGCTGTTCTTCCATCCTCCTTAATTATTAGTTTCATCCTGCTGTCCTGCTGACTTAATATTTCATCCTGCTGTCCTGCCATCCTGTTAACTTATTATGTTTCATCCTGCTGTCCTGCCATCCTGCTAACTTAACACGTTTCATCCTGCTGTCCTGCCATCCTGCTAACTCTGTCGAGCCGTTTTTTTGGCTATTAACAGTTGACTGCAACATGGTCATACGCCGCGATCTAGAGCTACACTGTTTGCCAGTGTCCCAGTATATGACGAATGAGCAGGGGCAAAACATTTCCTACACTTGACAAGTGCGCCTAGCGAAGAATCAGATCAGCCTGCGCAGCCATATAGTCTGACCAGAGACTTCTCTTGCTGCATGAAGGAGCATAGGGCCCTTAGCTATCATAAGAGCGTACAGCAAAGACTCTGATCAGACTGCGCGGAGATGCAGGCTGGTCTGAGTCTTCACTGGGCGCACATGTGAATTGCAGGAAATAGTGTGCACCGGCTCTTATTACCCTGTACACTGTGCGCCCATAATAGCGACGCGATAAATATACTCCATTACGCAAACACGCCTATACAAATACATTGCCACCTTAATCGCCGAAAAAATGAAAATTTTATGATGGAAAATTGTGATATTTTTTCCTTTTTCTGCTCAAAATATAGATTGTGGGCACTCGTTAGAGCCGCCTCAATCTGTATTTAAGAGCAGAAATAAGAAAAATAAGGTATACCCCCGGAAACCCCAGTTTTACAATATAAAAGTGGGGTTCAAGGGGGTCAAAATTATATAGGCGTGTTTTCGTGATGGAGTCAAAAATGTTCCTATACATTAAATTGCTTCTGTTACAATAGCTAGTACAAAAGAAAAAAAACACACAAAATTTGTTTTGTTAGAGGACTCATTTGTCCATAGAAAAACCCAAACTGTTTTTGTTTATACAGTCGAACTTCAATGACTCGAACACCTTTTGGACCATGAAAATCTGTTCGAGACAGGGGTAGTTCGAGCCACTGAGGGCTAATGCCAGGAGGCATAACGAAATACTTCAGGACATCTTTATATGTGTTCTATAATGAAAAATGTATACTGTGTGTACTCATTAGAATCGCCTCATCGAGGCGATTCTAATGAGTACCCACGGCATTCATTTGCAAGATTAAAGACGAAAATATCCTAATTTTTACTCTCCCTACTTCTTACGTAAAGAAATTCCCTAGGGACTCAATAACGGGTTCGACTCAGCCATGGTAAACGAGCCATCGGTGTTCGAGCCATCGAAGTTCTACTGTATATACTCGCCAGCCTGAGCTATTGTTTTAAACACCCAAGGGGTCACTGTGACAATTTCCCAGAATAAATCATTATAAAAGCCAAGATTTAACACCACAAAAAATTAAACTTATCACAAGATTTCTAAAATTTTGAACATGTAACCTCTTATTGGATACCCTGTGTGTCTATGCGCAAAAGATTTGGAGCTTCAGTTCCATTTGCTAAGAGAAACAGACTATCACGTATAGGCCACCGATTCTTTGAAGGTCTGTGCAAATTGCTGTTTTCAATTGAAACTCCATAGGAAATCGCAATTGGTAGTGCTACATGCTACACTAATTTTCAGCATTATTTTCCATCATGGTTAACAGCAATGGTAGAAACAAAGCGCTTTTTCAAGAATTTCCAAAAATTGAATGACATGTTTAGAAATAACAGCAGTTTTAAAATTGCTATGTTTTTAATTGAAAGGGAGATAATCTGAGAATTTCACAAATTAAAGCATTGGTAGTAGTGCAAGATCATAAGATATTGTAAAGGTAAAGTGATTTCGATGTTTAATGGACATGATTTCGCATCTCAGATACAAAATGATTATCTGCGCATGCGCAATGCCAAATTTCTAGCTAAACCTTTCCAGGCACATATTGCAAGGCAACTCTTGAGCAGAATAGTATGGACCAATGCAAATTTATGCTTTTGTAGTTAAACGTCCGATTCGCATGCTTTCAGCCATCTTTAGCTGAATGGCTATCGGATAGCTACTGGAATTTGTCCAGAAGTTGGTATAGTTACATGTACTTTTTTGACTGAGTATGTATAACCGTTTTCCATCATGTGAACAAGTCCGTGATATGAATACCCCTAAACCCCGCTTTATACAGAGACAACTGGGATTTAAGGGGTTATTCATTATCTTTCAATGAGGGGGTTCTAACGAGCACCCGCAACCTATGTTGGCAGTATATATAAGAAATATATTACGGATTTTCATAAAAAAGTAGCCATTTTGGAGATGTGAAAAATGCACTATGTCACAGGGGTGTGTTATCGTAATTTGTATTTTGTACACGGTCATCGATGGTCACGTGGAAAATTACGCTTCTAGAGTATCAGTATCTTTGGCGTCACGAAAACACGCCTATACACGTTTGACCCCCTTGAGCCCCACTTTTATATAGTAAAACTGGGGTTTCCGGGGGTATACCTTATTTTTTCTTATTTCTGCTCTAAAATATGGATTGTAGGTACTCGTTAGAACCGCCTCGATGAGGCGGTTCTAACGAGTGCCCACAATCTATATTTGAGCAGAAATAGTAAAATATCACAATTTTTCATCTTAAAATTTTCATTTTTTCGGCGATATAGGTGGTAATGTATTTGTATAGGCGTGTTTGCGTATTGGGGCGATTTATAAATAATCAACCCCAAAACTATAACTGAATTATCCCTTATCCCGCTAAATTGATTTGCTTTGAGGTTTTGCGTCCCCTTTAACACGGCATAGGTTATTTTGGAGACGTTACTTCCAATTTTGTGGGACTTTTACTTGGTATTGAGATGAAATGACATCTCAAGCCCTATCGCGCATGAAACCAATAGGGTTTATAAGCATGGACGGTCTGACTCGCACTGCTTTGCCTGGGCAGGCTTAGATCCTCTAGGCGGCTTACCAGTACTCGTGACCACCCCCGCCCATCGGGGCTTGAAGAAATAGATGGGCTGCATGATGCTTCCACGCATTGCTGAAACCGTCCGCACACTAGTACTGGTAAACCGCTTAGAGGATCCAAGCATGTCCAGGAACTGCGGTGCGAGTCGGCTCGTCCATGCTTATAAACCCTATTGGTTTCATTGGGCAACAGGGCTTGAGATGTCATTTCATCTCAATGTCGGGTAAAAGTCCCACAAAATTTGAATCAACGTCTCCAAAATGACCTTTAGATTGTTGACAGGGACGTTAAACCTCAAATCAAACAAACAAAACCAGTACTCGTGTGCGGTCGGTTTCAGTTCTGCGTGGAAGCATCATGCTTCTTTACTGTTCACAAAAAGTATGGAATATTTTACTTTCAGGCTGAATATTGGGAAATAAATAAAACGATACCTGACCAAGATGCATTTAATTCAAAGAACTATCAAATATCTATAAATTGAACCACACATGAATTCCAGTGTTCACGTCATTATGAAGCGACACAGCGACCAATCTTCTAAGCGTCAACGCCATTTTTCACAAGCCCTAAATAACGTGTTGGACCACCTCGATTGTCACAACAGGCAATGAATCGTCGCCGCATACTTCCAATTAGTCTACGAATCGTGAATTGAGGGATGTTCCACCACTCTTCTTGAAGTGCTACACCACGCTCACCCAGAGTTATTGGAGGTGGATCGCGCCTTCGGACTCGTTTCCCGAGGATGTCACATACGTATTAGATGTGAGATACGTCTGGACTCATCGTAGGCCATGGTATTGTCCGAATATTTTGCCGCTGAAGGTACTCAGTGACGACGCGTGCCCGATGAGCATTAGCGTTATCGCCCTGAAAGATGAATTAAGGACCGTGGCGTCGAGCTAACGGTATCATGAGGAGCCAACACGTTATCACGATAGTACAGTCCTGTAACTCTGCCCTGGCACACATGTAAGTCTGTTTTTTCCAGGCATGATGATACCACGCCATGCCATATCAGACCCTGCTCCATATCCACCAAGAGCAACTCTTGCCGGGTCTGTATAAAGTTCACAAGTACGACACCATACTTTTCTACGACACTAAAGTGTAAGTTAAACCGGGAATCGTCACTGAACATAACGTGAGAACACCGATTAATGTTTCTGTGTACACCACGCAAAACGTGCCCTACGGTGCCTAGCTTTAAACGGCAATACAACTTGCGGACGCCATGCCGTAAGGTCACTCAAGTGAAGGCGACTTCGGATCGTCTGTCTACAGACATAAACCCCTTTTCCTCGGCGCAGGTATTGCTGAAGATCTGTTGACGTTAGTCTCTGGTTTCGTAATGCTTGATTGACAACAAGGTGATCATCGCGCGTCCGTTAGTACTCTTCTGGAGTCCACTGTTCTGCAAATCCGCTACTGCTCCTGCCCTAAGATAGCGTGCCCATAGTCGACTGACAACTGACGTATTCACAACATTTGCCGTCTGCAACTGCGTTCTTCCGGTCTGGAGCATACCAAACGTTCTCCAACGTCGACCTCCCGTTTTGCCGATTTATGGTTCTAAAAAGGAATGTGTTTATGAAATCGTTTCATACAACACTTCAACAGTCGATACAGAAAGTTTTATCGAAATCTCGCATCAATAAACCAGTTTGTCAGTAATGTTAAAATTCACGTGCTATCCCATGTAAAATTTATGCCCCTGCTACGCCACTCGAGCATAAATACCATACTGCTCAACGATAGAATATACACACATGATAGTCAATTGACATGCAATACCCGATATCTGATTATGCCTAATGTTTAGGCTGATGGGCTCGAAGGGACCCGAATACCCCTACTTTTTGTGAACAGTATATTTCTTCAAGCCCCGGTGGGCGGGGGCGACTTATCCCGCTGAATAATTAATTTAGCCACACTCACTTCTTACTTTGAACCAATCAGATAATTTATTCATACAAATTCACAAACCGAATGTCAAACGGTGTAGATCGTGATCAGATGGATCTCGATCCCTACACTGTTTGCAAAAGTAGGCTTTGTGGTGATCAGCGGGATAAGGGTTAAAACTATCATGAACCATATTTTGGCCGTTGTCTTATTTACAGTGGAAAAATTACAAAATGTACAGTAGTCGGAGGATAAGTTGATAGTGACGTTTTAGACTATACCACCATCAATAGGTGAGACAGGGTTTTACCGTTATTATCGATAAAAATCGAATAACCACCCGATAAAGTGAAACGAATTAAAGTAGAAGTAAAACAAAGATCAGGAATTGATACAATTAACTTACTCCATCCATAAAAGACACCAAAGGGAAAGAAATACAAACATTAAGCGACCAGACCATAATGGAAACCTAAACAAAGGAAGGCCATATGGACAGTTACTTTCCCACAAAATGGCCATATGGCCATCCAAAATTAAAAGACACAAGTGATACACACAGTAAGTAACAAACAACAACATAAATAAATCGCCACAGAAGAGCCGCCTTGGTAAAACTTTTACAAGCTAAGATGAAATGGCTCAAGTGGTTAGTGTTGAGGAGGTTGTCAACGAAATGATCATTCGTGGTTCGATTTCTACCAGTGTTTGTTTTTTTTTTTTTTCTTCTTTTTATCGTGAACAGAGTTTTGCCTTTTCTTTGATGTCCTTTTAAATCGAAACTTATTTATATTTTATGTGGTTTTAGGTCAAAGTTTTTTTTTTTTTGGTTTGTTTTTTAATGTTTTTTTTTTTCTGATTTTATAATGACGACGCATGTGCGATATGCGCCTGCGTTGGCAACATTCTTTCGTGGAGATTGATCTTGAAATCTTTTCTACGGTCATCCTCCCCTTCCACTGATTCAAGAAGGGCAGTTGTCGGGTCAGTTTCTTTACAGGTTATCCGCTTAAGTGGGAAAGTGTGGATATGTAAACTGACCGGCTCAAAAATGGCCTAAATATTTTTGACGTCGGTTGCTTTCAGCTGTGTCCTGGATGGAATCTTTAGGAATCATACCAGCAGACATTACCATTGAGACATGAGGCAGACGTTTATAGCTTTGTTAGAGTGTTAAACTTTGATTTCTTGGAAACCTGCATGAATCTGATGAAATCCGTGAAAGAAGATCGTGTAGTAGCTCGTCAACAGCTTCGTGACATTGTTTCGTGTTTCTTCTTCTTAGCACATAAAATAGAATACGGTCCCCGCTCATCGTGGCTTGAAGAAATAGATGGGCTGCATGATGCTTCCAAGCAGAGCTGAAACCGCCCGCACATATGCACTGGTAAACCGCTTAGAGGATCTAAGCCTGTCCAGGCAAAGCGCTCCGAGTTGGATAGTCCATGCTCATAAACCCTATTGGTTTCATTGGGCGACAGGGCTTGAGATGTCATTTCATCTCAATGTCGGGTAAAAGTCCCACAAAATTGGAAGCAACGTCCCCAAAATAACATATATACGAGTGTGTTGACGGGGAGGTTAACCCTCAAATCAAACAAAACAGAATTACTCATCTCAGCAGAAGAAAAGGGCATTGCAATATTTTAAACAATAAAAAATATTATGTAATATTTTAAGAAGAAAAAGAAAAAAAAAAATGCAATAGTGAGGCTCGAACTTACAACTATAAAATACAAAATATTTTACGGGCTATTAGTTCACCGTCTTTCCACTGCGCCAAGTGGTATATCTAACAAATATACAACACACTCGCATTATATTGAATATTACCGACGCTTGCTTACCTTTCGACAACAGTGGACTGTGCTCAATAACAAAAACATTCGCTGACGTCACTGTCAACTTATCCATCGAGTACAGTACGCTGTTGGTCAAACAGTGGTGGGGAACCAGCCTCGGTAGCTTAGTCGCATGTGCGTCTGACTGGTGATCAGGAGGACGCGGGTTCGATACCTGCCTGGGTCGGCAACATTATTTCGAGAAAATTGATCATGCATGAAATATTTTGTACGGTCATTCTCTCTCTTCTGCTGATTCAAGAAGGGCAGTTGTCAG
This sequence comes from Lucinisca nassula, assembly GCA_963580285.1. NCBI lineage: Eukaryota > Metazoa > Mollusca > Bivalvia > Lucinida > Lucinidae > Lucinisca > Lucinisca nassula. The sequence continues at coordinate 136,149,938 of OY757022.1, forward strand.
TTTCTGGCGAAAGAATGTGCACTGCACTGATTAACCGCTTACGTATAAGCCAGGAAAAGTGTGGATAGGTAAACTAACCGGCTCAAAAGTGATTTAAAAGAGTGTTGACTGGGCCGTTACGGTCCAATTCAAACAATCAAGCAATCAATCAAACAGCGGCGGGTCGGACTTCGGACATTTTGGCGATACCTTCGTAAATCACAATTTAAGTTGAATAGAGCCCGACGTAGTATGCCTTCAGGTATGCTCCGTGATCTAACTGGATATTTATTGTGCTTTGACACCGTCAGATTGGTGTTGAGTTCTCATGCCGGCCCCATTATTGTCTAAATTTATAATAATTGCTTGAGTATGCTGCTGTCATGTCCCACTGTCGAACTAGGAGTTCTTATGCGGATTTAAAAAAAAAAAATAAAATAAAACGGCCGTATTTTATTATGGTGTTCGAGTCCGTCCGCATCACGAAAACACGCCTATATAATTTTGACCCCCTCCAACCCCACTTTTATACAGTAAAACTGGGGTTTACAGGGGTAAACATTAATTTTCGTATTTCTGCTTAAAAACATAGATTGTTGGTACTCGATAAGACCGCCTCGCTAGGGCGGTTCTAACGAGTCCCCGCAATCTATGTTTTGAGCAGAAATAAGAAAAACTATCACAAATTTTCATCTTAAAATTTCTAATTTTTGGTCAAAACATTTGCAATGTATTTGTATAAGCGTTTTCGTAATGGTCTCCAGATTACTCCCAAGACAGTTTTCATCGAATCAAGCTGAAACTTGGTAGATGGTAAGACTATGATTTGGAGCAGCGCGTAAGATTTCAAGATAACCCGTTCAACAAATATTAACTATAAACATTTCGTTTTCGGCCAACCCCTCCTACAATTAACACTCGGTCCAGCTGGAACGTGATATATTGTTCGAGGTTACGGTCCTTCAAATAAAAACACAGTTATGCCCCTTTAAAACTTTCTGTAAACATTTTCTTCCGGCTTTTAGATCAGGCCAAGATGAAACTTGAAATATAGTTTCCAAGCTGAAACTTGAAATATAGTTTAACCACAATATAGTGCAGCGCATATTGTTTCGAGGTTATGGCTCAACAAATATTAAAAGAGTTATGCCCCTTTGAAAATTTCTGTAAACATTTTATTTGTGGCCAACTTCTCCTGCAGGTAACATTCGATCAAGCTAAAATTGGATATTTTTGTTTGGCTATGATGTGGAGCAGCCCATATTGTTTCGAAGTTAATGTCCATCAAATGTGTTTAGAGGTATGCCCCGTCGACAATTTTTGTAAACCAACTCCTTCTACACTTTAGATCCAAACTATACGGGCCTCCGTGGCCTAGTGGTTAAGAGCGCTGACTCTAGATCATTAGGTCTCTCACCGCTGTGGTTCGAGCCTCGCTCGGGTCACATGTGAGACGCCAAGTTTTGCAACGGAAGGTCAGGTGGTTTTTCTCCGGGTACTCCGGTTTTCGCCCACCTTTGATTAACGATCGGCTCGATATGAGTAAAATAATCTTGAAAGGGTCGTAAAACCAAAACCAAAAAAAAAAAAAAAAAAGATCCAAACTATATAGTAAGACCATGATATGAAGCAGTACATATTGTTTCGAGGTTGGTACCAACAAGTATTGATGTTCCACGGGCGTATAATGCCCCGCTAGCAGAGATCTTGTTGTTATAGTGTATGATTCTGCACTGGAAATGAGGGCGGTGGTTGATATTTATGTTTCTGCTGTTTTTGTGCTAATTGAAGGATAGTTTTCTTTATTTCTCCATATAAACCTTTGTTAGGGATACTCATTAGAACCGCCTCTGTGAGGCGGATCTAATGAATACCCACAACATAGTTTTATGGAGAACTGACAAATATCACAAATACTTACCTTACTTGTTGCTAACACAAAACCTATATGAGCCAGCGCATTACAAAACATACAATAAGACATGTGCACCCAACGAAGACTCAATTCAGCCTGGGCATCCGCGAAGTCTGATCAGAGTCTTCGTTGTGCGCTCTAAGGATAGCTAAGGGCCCAATGCTACTTCGTGCAGCAAGACAAGTCTCTTGTTAGACTATATGGATGCGCAGGCTGATATGAGTCTTCCAAGGGCGCACATGTCTTATTGAAGGTTTTGTCGTGCGCTGGCTCATATGTCGACCTACAAGCCTGCTTTAAGATGCTTTGCTTCAGCGGACATCGCACAGCACACAATGGTAACTTTAGGTAGGCTGTAGAAATATCCTTATACGAGGGATGTTCGAAAAGAGTTGTTTGTTGTCCTCTAGCTCGATACACATGTCTGCTTTAAGATGCTTTGCTTCAGCGGACATCGTACAGCACACAATGGTAACTTTAGGCAGGCTGTAGAAATATCCTTATATGAGGGATGTTCGAAAAGAGTTGTTTATTGTCCTCTTGCTCGATATCCACGTGGGGCACGATCAAAACAGTTACATACTTGTATAGGGCCGTTCAATCTCTACACAATGGGCGGCCCCCGCCCATAGGGGCCTGAAAAAATATATGGGCTTCCTGATGCTTCCAAGCAGAGCTGAATCCGGCCCGTACACTAGTACTGGTAAACCGCTTAGAGGATCTAAGCCTAGCCAGGAACCGCGGTGCGAGGCGGACCGTTCATGCTAATAAACCCTATTGGTTTCATTGGGCGACAGGGCTTGAGATGTCATTTCATCTCAATGTCGGGTAAAGGTCCCACAAAATGGGAAGCAACGTCTCCAAAATGACCTTTACAGTGAGTGAGTGTTTAAGTTTCGCGTCCCACCAACAGCTAAGGTCATACGGAGACGGGACATGGGTTTAAAGACTAATCCGAAAGTCTGGAGAAGCCCGGGATCGATCCTGCGATCCCGGGTTTACAAGGCGAGTAGCGTAATCACTACACCACGGAGGCTTCTGATGACCTTTACGATATTGACGGGAACGTTAAACCTCAAATCAAACAAACAAAAATCTACACAATGGTGTATAAATGTACATGTTAGACAAAATGTAAGACATGAATACACGCAGTCATTGACCACTGCAGTAATCAAAGCACTGAGTGTGCTGATGGAGCGTAGCTTTGATAATTTGATAGCGTTAGGCAAATAAAGCGTCTGATAGGTATTTTAAATCAGGCTAATATAGATCCAATGAACATAGCTGTTTGAAGCTATTCTGGGCCAGAAGTTGTGTTAAAGCAACAAGACCTATATTGAAATTAACTCACGCTGTAGTGTAGACCCCGCAACAACCATCACGAAAACACGCCTGTACAAAAACATTGCAAATTTTTCGGCAAAAAATGGAAATTCTAAAATACAAAATTGTGATATTTTCTTATCTCTGCTCAAAACATTGATTGCGGGGACATGATTGAACCGCCTTGACGAGGCAGTTTTATCAAGTACCCATGATTTATGTTTTTGAGCAATATAGCAACCATGCAGTTCTACAGTTTACTTGAAGATTTCTGCTGAGTTCATGCAATAACTGCGGCTTGCGCAATTGTTTGGCGGCTTTAAAGTTATTTTATGTAATCAGTTTTTGAAAAATACCTTGGGGAGGTTATTTATCTTGCACAAGACATTCTCCTTGGTTACGTCTTCATGTGAAAAATTATAATTTTCCCAGCAGTTAATAAGTTATACATCCGCAACCAGTCTTTAAAATTGCCTCGGTGAGGCTGTTTATAAAGCTATCATTAAAAATATCATTAGCTTGATCTTGTCAATTTACATCTGCATGCAAAACATACAAATATACCCGTCGGTTTGAAAGTTATACGACCGTGTCAGTGGGTGAATTTTTACCTTGCCGAGGCTAAAAAAAAGAAATTGGGTATTCAGGAATCTCGTTGGTTATCTGCATGCTAACAGTTGTCAAAATATTCCAAGTAGGTTAGAAGTTACACTTCGAAATATTTTTTCAAACAGTTTGCCTAGGCGAGGCCGTTTGTAAAGTAATGTGGCATAAGGCAATTTTGCGGGTTATATATTGTCAATATCAACCTGTATGCCGAAAATGATCAAAGCCGGGTTTAGATGTTATACTCAGTATTCATTTTTTTAAATTATTTTGCCTCGGCAAAGCCATTCATAAAGTTATCTTGCATAAAACAGCCTCATGGGTTAGGTATTGTCAATATCAATCCGAATGCCAAAAAATGATCGGAACATTCAGCGAGATTTAAACATACTATGTTAACATTTTTCTAAATATATATTGCATCGGCGAGGCCATTTATGAAGTGATCTTGCATTCGACAGTTTCTTGGGTTAGTTATTGTCAATATCAATTCATAGGAAATTTGAGAGGTTTAATCATTATATAAAAATAAATTGCCTCGACGAGGCCAATTATGAAATGATCTGGTTCTTGCGTCTAAGCTGTTAATTTGCTTTATTTATGGTCACATGCCTAGGACGCTATGAACAAAATAACATTGCCCCCCCCCCCCCCCCATTTAACCCATACTCTGAGTATATATCTAGCAGCCTTTCCTAGGGACAAACATTGCCGACCCAGATCAGACGCTACAACAAGAGGCGTCTCATCTGTGTCTAAACTGCCAAATTTACTGCTTGCAATATAAGCCTCGCTACTCAAAATTTGACGTGCACCTGTCCAAACTCATTGGCTGGATGATTCCAATTGTCTTATTTTGGTAAATGAAACAAACAATTACATTATCGACCCACACTGCGTACTTTTAACCCATTTTTAACGAATGGAATCTTCAATCTTATATCAGTATGGAATGAGTTCATTTTAAAATCAGGGATGTCAGGTTGTGGCTTCCACGTAATATTTGAAAAAATTGGCTGAACTTTTTGTAAGTATGCAGTGTAGGTCATAATGAGACTCCGCGTTCTGTGGTATCTGATCTGGGTTTGTCAACTTTGCCAGTTGCCAGGTTTGGGATTTTACGGTACAAAATGGCTGTAACCTGGGTTATATGAACTGAACTATAAAAAGATTCGACTGCTACACAATTCATCTATTAAAATATTCATCTATTCTATTTGAAATAATAAATTGTCTGTGAAGCAGTCTATAAGAAGATACCGCATGACGTAATGATCTACTATGTTAACACGGGGCTCCATGTTCTCACTGGTGATTAGGTCATACGCAGTAACGCCAAAAGTAGTGCCGAAATCACTTCTCATTTCACTTGAGCTACGCTGCAAGAGCTACACTCCAAAAATGGTTGGTAGAAGCATCGACGAAAAAGATGAAATATGGGCTTACATCAAAGCTTGCTCAAAACAGTGGTTGTTCATTGAAGAAGCTGATGACTGAACTTTCTACTGCTTCTGGACCTCGTCTGTCTTATGACACAGTTCGGCGGTGGAAAAAGAAATATGAGTCAAAAATGCACCGAAATCAGGTAGGCCAAAATCTGCATCTCGTAAAGAAATCGTTTCCAAAATAAAGTAAAACATTAAAGGAGATGCCAGATTTACAGTTCGTGATATTGCACGAAAGGAAGGCATATCACTATCAACGGTCCACCTTATTTTGAAGAAGCATTTGAAAGTCAGAAAGTTTTCTGCAAGATGCCACATCTGTTGACTGACGAGCAAAAGAGGCAACGGGTTAAAGTGGCCAGAAAGCTGCTTGAAATATTTCCAAAATATGACAAAAAGCAGTTTGCCAATATTGTCACAGGTGATGAAACCTGGGTCCATTATTTTGAGCCCATCAGAAAGGTTAGCAATAATATCTGGGCCACTAAACACAGCCAACACCCAATAATTGCCAAACGCTCTTTGAGTAAAAAGAAGGTATGTGTGCAATCTTCTTCTCTGGTGAAGGAATCGCAATAAAAGTGCCGGCGAAAAAGGTCAAAAGCATCACCGGAAAGTACCACAAAGGCGTAGTACTGAAGAAACTGAAAAAAGGTTTATCCGAAACGACGCCCTGCCACTGGTTTTAAACATGTCGGTCTTCTACATGACAATGCAGCCACTCATACCTCCGCAATAGTTGCGGCGTTTTTGAAAGAAAAAGTAACTGTTTTGCCTCACCCCCGTATTCCCCAGACCTTGCCCCATGTGATTTTTTTTTGTTTCCGAAATTCAAATCATTCCTTGCTGGGCGGAAATACCAGTCCCGACAGGCACTTGGATCTGCCATTCATTAGTACCTTATTACTATGTCCCGATGATATCAGCGTACCTTGACGGTCTTCAAGAAGTGGATACATCGGCTGAAACGTTGCATTTCTAGCTGCGGGGAGTACTTCGAGGGCATGATAGGAGCACTTTAGGGCTTACTTGAAATTTTAAATAAGCAATTCTTTTCGAACATCCCTCGTACATGACCTTCGCCCAGTCGAGTCTACAACGACGTTTTTCAAACATGTAGATCTTTTGCATTTTACATTCTGTCAATGGGGGGCGGGGGGGGGGGGGTATATAGCCTAGTAGTTAAGAGCGCTGCCTCTTAATCATTTGGTCTCACATCGCTGTGTGTTCAAACCTGGTCGTGTCACATGTGGCATGCCAAGTTCTGCAAAGGTTATGTGGTTTTTCTCCGGGTACCCCGGTTTTCGCCCACCTCTGATTTATGATCGGCTCGATATGCGTGAAATAATCTTGAAATGGCCGTGAAACCAAAACCAAAACAAAACCTCTATGTCATGACAATATGCTATATATTTGCTCCAAGCATAAAATGTGAATATTCGTTAAAACCGCTTCAGTGAGGCGGTTCCAAGGAGTACACAAACTGTATGTTATTAAGCAACGGTTTGCATTTTTACGTTACGATAACACATCCGTCTTGCACGATAACACATCCGTGTTGCACGATAACACAACCGTATTGCACGATAACACATCCGTGCTGCACGATAACACATCCGTGTTGCACGATCCGTGTTGCACGATAACACACCCGTGTTGTGACATAGTGCAGTCTTTCATGTCTCCAAAATGAATACTTTCCTAATGATATTTTCTTTTCTTATTTAAAATTCAAAACAAAGGTTGTGGGTTGTGGGTGCTCGTTAAATCGCCACACTGAGGCGGCTCTAGCGAGTACCCACAACTTATATCTTAGAGCAAAAATAAGAACAAATAAAGTATACCTATTATAAATCTCAGTTTTCTCTGTTTTCTCTGTAATGAAATGGCTCAGCCAACATTGCTAAGGTAATGTCGAGCCGTCAATTTACTAGAAAACAATTTTCCCTGGTAGTAAAATGCACTTTCTTTCGCCGGGCTTCTTGAATCATCGGAATAGAGAGAATGACAAAATTAAAATATTTCATCATCAATCTTCTCGAAAGAATGTTGCCGGGGATCGAACCGGAGATCTCCAGATCACCAATGGGCCCGCATTCGACTGAGCCACCGAGGGCGGCTCCCGGTAACCAATTCCATAGGGACAAAGTAGGATAATAACAAAAAACTATAATGTACAGTTTTATTTCCATTCAAAAGTATTCAAAAACATGTCAGCCAGCGCATGACAAAACCTACAACAAGACATGTGCGCCCAACGAAGACTCAGATTAGCCTGCGCATCGGCGCAGTCTGATCAGAGTTTTCGTTGTGCGCTCTAAAGGCCCAAAGCTCCTTCATGCAGCAATAGAAGTCTCTTGTTAGACTGTATGGATGCGCAGGCTGATCTGAGTCTTCGATGGGCGCACATGTTTTATTGTAGGTTTTGTCGTCCGCTGGCTAATGTATGATTTACACAGAGTCGTACGTCTAATACGTTTTCCTTAAAATAATTCTTATTTTATTTCAAGCGAAACAAAGTAGAAGTAAAACAAAGATCAGGAATCGATACAATTAACTTACTCCACCCATCAAAGACACCAAAGGGAAAGAAACACAAACATGAAGCGACCAGATCATAATGGAAACCTAAACAAAGGAAGGCCATAAGGGCAGTTACTTTCCCACAAAATGGCCAAGTGGCCATCCAAAATGAAGAGACACAAGTGATACACACAGTAAGTACCAAACAACAACATAAATAAACCGCCACAGAAGAACCGCCTTGGAACGCTCAGTGGAAAGAATTCCACTTTGGGGCTTAAATCGATTTTACATGGCCATACTCCTCGCCCTTACCTCTGTCGCGGTATACACTGATTTTGTTTAGTCCGCATGAAGGCTTCCTAACCCACCAGTGTAACATCTCCGACAACACAGAAATCAAAAAACTACAGAGATGAAACAAGGTTGACGACTCGACAGCATACAACAACAAGTCTGATACATTTCCTAACATTTCTACATTTAGCCATCACGAAAGCATGCCTATATAATTTTGACCCCCTTAATCCAACAACTTTATCGTAAAACTGGGGTTTGCAGGAGAATATGTTGTTTTCTTATTTCTGCTCAAACACATAGATTGTGGGTACAATAGGTAGTATTGTTCTGTATGGGATTTGCAGTCCAACATTGGGAAGGAAAGCAACAGTTTTAATACTTTAGCTCTTCCGTCGAGACAGCCGAGTTCAAAGTCTGGAAAGATTCCCTACCACTGCTTTGAGTGCTACTGTGCCATTTCTTTTTCTCTCGCCGTTGACACGTCAGAATTGCGCAGAATTCACGTCTGAAGGACGTACTTAGCAATACGTACAGTATGCAATTAATGACGCAATTAATCTGTTCGCAGATCAGGCGTACTTCATTGACATTCCTCATCCAAGTGCTGGTAGTAGACACAATGTTGGTGCCCATGAAAAGGTAGCCGTGTTTGGTCAAGCAAAGCGGTGTTATCAGAATGCAGAAGGCTGCGACCACGCTGAGCAGCATTACCGATACATGGAATGTCTCATCAGATTGATCCGAATTGCCGTTACTCAATTCCCGGCGCAAGCGACGTTGGTAGAACAATTTAGCGACCGTAGGGGGCGTCAAAATTAGGAGCGTCATCGTTGGAATTATGGTGCGGACAGTCATACCCAAGACGGAACACCAGTGCACCAACTGCTCGTTACCTGGAATCCGGGCAACAGCTAAACAAACGCCGTCCTGTATGCCCACTGACTGAGTTCTAAACCCACTCACGGCTATGGACACTGCAAGAACCACGCAAACTTGTATCTTAGTTGATCGTCTGCTGGAGAAGAGCCTCGATTTCAGAGGAAACCAGACAGCAACGAACCGCTCCACGCAGATAAGAAGAATAACCAGTGAGGACATCGGCCTGGCCCAGCGGAGGAAGAAATAGTATATCTTGCAGATGGCGACAGAATATGTCCTGAGGTCTCTTCCGAATAAGTACTGGGCGAAGGTTCTGTTGAACGGTTGGGTCAGAAGGAACATAATATCTGCCACGGCCATGGCAGAGATGTATATACCATGGGAAGAATGTTTGAAGGCTCGTCCATTTGTTACCATGAGGGTCAAGACATTTCCAAACACACCTGGAATATAGAAGATCTTGCATGAGTGGTTATTTTAAATGGTATTGATGAAATCATGGCCAGCCTCGAGTCGGTGAGTTTCATATATTCATTGAAACATAAAATAACCTCGAGTGCGAGATTCTGGTAACGTTTACATTACGAAAACACGCCTATACAAATACATTGCAATTTTTTTGGCCAAAATTTAGAAATTTTAAGATGAAAAATTGTGATTTTTTTTTATTTCTGCTGAAAACATAGATTGCGGGGACTCGATAGAACCGCCTCGACGAGGCGGTTCTATCGAGTACCCACAATCTATGCTTTTGAGCAGAAATAAGAAAAATAATGTATACCCCCTTAAACCCCATTTTCACTATATAAAAGTGGGGTATAAGGGGGTCAAAATTATATAGGCGTGTTCTCGTAATGATTATGGAAGAAGTTCTTACGGACTTCAATAGAAAACACAGGGTTGTCAGCCAAGGAGCCATGACGATACTTGAATGTTATTAATCAAGTGATTACGTATTGGCCTTGTTACAGGTCCGAGGTATGTTGTATTAGCCCGAGGCCGAAGGCCGAGGCCAATACAGCAGATCAAGGACCAGTAACTTGGCCCAGGCCAATACAGCAGACCTTGGACCTGTAACTTTGCCAATATGAAATTACTTGATTAATGACAATTTTATTAACTGAGACCATTAAAAACATTATATTCAATTTTTGATTTCGGTGTTTATACGGATGACCTCCGAAAAATACAGGTTAGTTAATTAATAAATAGGATATTATTTACTTTTTTGAGATGGATACCAAAAATATTTCATCGAGTGTTGAAAACATCCAATTTTTATGAACTAACCGCCATGTTGGTTTGCCCGTCACATTTGGAGAGTTTATTTGGAGTTTACATGTATATGGAGCTTTGGATCGTTTCCGTTATAATTTGTTACTGGAATCGAAAGTTATGCAAGCATCACGAAAACACGCCTATATCTCTTTGACCCCCTTGAATTTTATATAGTAAAACTGGGGTTTACAGGGGTATATCTTATTTTTCTTATTTCTGCTCTAAAATATAGGTTGTTGGCGGTTCTAACGAGTGCCCAGAATCTATATTTTGAGCAGAAAAAAGAAAAATATCACAATTTTTCATCTTAAAATTTTCATTTTTTTCGGCGATAAGGATGGCAATGCATTTGTATACAACGTCCTCAATGACATTACGTTTACTTATGGCGGAATACGACGTTTTTTTTTGTAAAATGAATCATTAAAAGGCACTTTAAATGTCAAATGCTAAATAGAATCTTGCCTTCGTGTTCAATTTATCAATCTCATCGAAAAAAGGTATATTATGCTCGGCGGAGCCTCGCATTTTATTCTTTTTTCTCAGCTCGTTTAATAAATTCAATGATACATGAATAGTCATGTAAGATCCTTAATATGAGTCATGGCATAAGAAACCCTACAAATAGACGCATGAGAAAAGGAAATGCATAGATCAGACTGCGCATCTGCGTTGTTCGATGAGTCTCCGCTGACTGCGCGAATCATATATAACATAGTAAGGACAGACTACACCTTACGACAGTGGTCATCATTAACCCTTTGTATACTGGTGGACTCTTCCGTTGCTATATGTTGGACAAGTCCATTCATCATTAAAGGGGTGTCAGACCTGGTTTTTATTTTTGTTTTTATTCTAATTTTGACGGAAAATTCTGTTAGCTAATAGTGCAGGCCCTGATCAGACGCCGCGTTCTGAGCAAACGAGTCGACTCAGTTGGGCGATAAACATACACTGTATAAGCTATGCATAGTCTACCAAGGTAGATAACTGAAGCTTCTAGCACACCCCCTCTTCGAAAGAGCCAATTTAGGCAGGAAGCCATTTTCGGCGACAACGGGTCGGATCCCGGACGAACCCCGATCTTACGTCATGAAAGCCGTAACAAATGAAAGAAATATTGCTGAGAAAAATTCCGCCTATGGTAGGTTTGGAATCCGGGGCAGTCGGGCGAAAGTTCAGTGACGTAACCACTGAGCCAAAGAGTCGACTCCCTTACGCAATTATCAGAGAGTGGTGATAAACCTGTAAGTTATGCATAATCTACTAAGGTAGATAACTGAAGGGACGAACATTTCCCTACGTTCATGGTCATATAAAAAGAGCGATGTGGAAGGATAAGACATGTGCCTTATCTACCCTTAAGGAGAATAGGAACACCTGGCATATTTTCAGATTTTCGACTTTCGGGACTTACTGTTCGCTTTTCTATAAGTTCTGTTCCAATGAAAATGAAAAAGGGGTCTACTCTTAAAGAAAAGAATTTGCTCCTCCTCAGGAGCAAATGCTTTTCTTTAAGAGTTGACCCCTATTGACAGGGGGTGGGGAGACAAAAATGCATTTGCAGGAGTTGCCTCCTCTGAAGGTGTAGCCATACCCCTTAATATTTATTCTAATTAGGGCTCAAAAAGTCATAACAATATTTTTGACCAAACAATGTAGACCCAGATCAGACTACTCTTAACAACAGTCTGAATCGGGTCTACAGAGTTTTCCTCTGGAAATACGTCTTCCCGGCCATGATTGATAGTTTTATACACCATAACAACATCAAAAGTGTTCGAATATTAAATAACATAGTGAATTTTTCAAATGTCCAAAATGGCTCCTTTTGTGATACAAAATATGTGATATTTTTCATATTTATACTCCAAACATAAGTTGTGTGTGCTCGTTAGAACCGCCTCATTCTAACGAGTACCCACAACCTATGTCTTGGAGCACAAATAAACAAAAAAAATGTTTACCCCAGTAAACCCCAGTTTTCCGGCCCGGCCCATCTGGGCTTGAAGAAATATATGGGTTGCATGATGCTTTTACGCAGAGCTGAAACCGACCGCACACGAGAACTTGTAAACCGCGTGGAGGATCTGAGCCTGCCCAGCAAACGGTGCGAGTTGGAGCGTACATGTTTATAAGCCCTCTTGGTTTCATTGGGGAACAGGGCTTGAGGTGTCATTGCATCTCAATGTCGGGTAAAAGTCACGCAACATTGGAATCAGCGTTTCCAAAATGACATTTACAGTGTTGACGGGGACGTTAAACCTCAAAACAAACAACAAAACCCCAGTTTTCTCTACATAATGTGGGCCCCGTCAAGCGATTTTGGTACTTATCGCCTATGCGAGCAGTGAAGGTTCATGCGAGCCTGCGCATTCGCGCAGTCTCGCCAGAACCTTCGCTGCTCGCTCATACAAGCAATGAATCAAGAGGAACCTTCAGACAGAAAGCCATATCCCTGGCCCCTCTGAATGGCTAGGCATTCGCAGTTAAAATTTGTCATGGCAGAATGCTCGAAGTCACAAATTCGCTTGGCGGGTCTCACGTGGTGTTAAGAGGGGTGTTCATTTCACGGACATGTTTACGCGATGATATGGCACATTGCTAAAATTATACTCACCAACCACAAGCAGAACTGGAGCAGTTATGAATGAAAAGTTAGTGAGCGCAGTGTCAACAATCCAAGTATCAATGGGAGTGGTGAAAGAAGTGACGCCAGTGTTGTTTTCTAGGAATGTCGTCGTTTTATTAACGCCGTCAGGCAGTGATGTCATGTTTGAACCTTCTTCAATTGTTGCATTGGTCATTTTAGATAATCGTCTTCCAATGCCAGCGTCTGGTTTTATTTCTGAAACAATGATTATGATAATGATAATAATATTGATAATAATAATATCAGCGGCGATCCAATTTAGCGGTAGAACAAATACGAAGAAGATGAAGGAGATACCTGTAAGAATCGGCGCATGGAATGTGCGCACTAAAATCGGCGCATGGAATGTGCGCACTAAAATCGGCGCATGGAATGTGCGCACTAGAATCGGCGCTTGGAATGTGCGCACTAAAAACGGCGCATGGAATGTGCGCACTAAAATCGGCGCTTGAAATGTGCGCACTAAAATCGGCGCTTGGAATGTGCGCACTAAAATCGGCGCATGGAATGTGCGCACTAAACATCGGCGCATGGAATGTGCGCACTAAAATCGGCGCATGGAATGTGCGCACTAAAATCGGCGCATGGAGTGTGCGCACTAAAATCGGCGCTTGGAATGTGCGCAATGAAATCGGCGCATGGAATGTGCGCACTAAACATCGGCGCTTGGAATGTGCGCACTAAAATCGGCGCATGGAATGTGCGCACTAAAATCGGCGCATGGAATGTGCGCACTAAACATCGGCGCTTGGAATGTGCGCACTAAAATCGGCGCATGGAATGTGCGCACTAAAATCGGCGCATGGAATGTGCGCACTAAAATCGGCGCTTGGAATGTGCGCACCAAAATCGGCGCATGGAATGAGCGCACTAAACATCGGCACATGGAATGTGTGCACCCTGACGGACAGTAGTGTTCAGTCCGATCAGAACGGAGAGCAGCACTACTTTGTAGAGAACTTTATCGTTACAAATTCCATATTGCAGCTCTATCTATCTATCTTCTGATACTGCGTCGGTCACATTTGACCATTACCGCAGGTGTATATTACATACACAGTAATCATGTAATTACGGTAGGGATCTTTAACCTGCGCAGGGGATTTTCATTACGAAAACACGCCTATACAATTACATTGGAACCTTTATCACCGAAAAAATGAAAAATTTAAGGTGAAAAATTCTGATATTTTTCTTATTTCTGCTCAAAATATCGATTGTGGGTACTCGCTAGAACCGCCTCATCGAGGCGATTCTAAAGAGTACCCACAATCTATATTTTGGAGCAGAAAAAAGAAAAATAAGGTTTACCCCTAAAAACCCTAGTTTTTTTTAGTTTTAAAAGTGGGGTTCAAGTGGGTAAAAAATATATAGGCTTGTTTTCGTGAGGACGGGTGAGTTAGAAAGTAGACGCCTTTATGTGGGCTGAACCAATTATTTATCTAAATCATGACAGAACTAAGGGCGCGGACAATGACCATGTTAAATTAATTTAAGCCCCACCCCCGCCCGCCCTCTCAGTGAAATACTTATTGCTTATCGGTCCAAGACGGTTCTTCTGTCGTGGTTTATTATTTGCAATAGTTTTTCTTTGCACGTGCGTATATATTTGTTTTTATATTTGATAGCCGTTTGGCCAATTTCTGGAAAAGTAACTGTCCATTCAGCTATCCGCTAGTAAACCTTTCATTAGGGTTTGGTTACTTCATGTTCATGTTTCTTTTTCTTTGATGTCTCTGGTGGGAGGTGTGAAGTATTGTATCGATTCTTGATTATTGCCTTAGCTTTTATTTTTCTATGATGATCTGGATTCTGTGATTTCTGCTACGTCCCGGACAGAAACTCATTTGCCAAAGAGACTTCAATGCTAAAGTGGGCATAGACCACCATACCTTGGAAGGACTGACTTGGACTGAATGAATAGCAAATTTGCAACTGCAATAACCTCTTCCTTCTGAGTTAGTGTGCATATCTAGAACGCAGTCTTCTGTCTGCCAACTCGGCACAAATATTATGGACGTATCCTCGCACAAAGTACTGGCACCTCATTGACTGCCATAGTTCGAAGGCAGGACAGACATGATGTCAGACTGACTAAGGCTTGTGCGTTGTGCCGACATCTGAACAATTCACAGGCTAGTATTAATAAAACTCAACCTTCACGTTCAGCCTGCATGGCGACAACAAAGCAAAACAGTGCCCAAGATACTGTATGGCTTTAAGCTAAAACCAGACAGCAAGAGGCAAATTTTCTGCAGCAGAAGATTCAATGTATCTCAGCTCAGACGATCCAGTAAAGAACTGGACAGTCTTCAGAGACACCATTCACTTTTACGCAATGGATTCCCTAGGACCAATATCTCGTAAACACAAAATTGAAGTGAAATCGATACAATTAACCCACAGCTCCCACCAAAGAGCCCAAAGGGAAAGAAACGCAAAATGAAAAAAAAAAAAAAAAAAAAATAGACCCTATGGAAACGTCAATAGCGGAAAGCCAAAAGGACAGTTACTTTCCCAGAAACTGGCCAATGGGCTATCCAAAACAAAACAATATTAGCGATACACACACTCAAAAACAAGCCATAACAAAAATAAACCGCAACAGAAACAAAGACTGGTTTGACCCAAATGATGAGGATTTTATTGTGACTTAGTATATAAACTTAGAAAAATTAGATACTTGCAATGACGTCAGTACCCAATTTCGTAAAATTGTTCTTCGATATAAAACGATTGGGTACAACATAAATGTTAAATAGAGTAGATTAGTAAAACAAAATTAACTAATACACTGCAAAACATATACACTGATATAATGTTCTCAAGTAATGTCGGATTTAACTGCTCTTTTAAACAGACTGATACTAGTCTACTACTAGAAGCCTGTGTGGTGTAGTGGTTATGCTACTCGCCTGATAAACCAGGGATTGCAGGATCGATCCCGGGCTTCTTCAGACTTTCTGATGAGTCTTTAAACCGAGGTCCCGTCTACGTATGCCTTCGCTGTTGATGGGACGTAAAACTGAAACACATACACACACACGTGACTGACACTAATTTGTAAGAAATTCAAATTATGCGGTTTAGATCTAAAAAATTGCCATGTTTTTTTTTTCTAACACGACCGACCCTGCTTCAGACCTTAACACACGACTCTACTATTTTTATCAACAAAAGAACAAAATAAAAATTAAAACACCGACCCTAAAATTTTCAATTTCCGACCCTACCCAGTATCGTCTTTGCATTTTCCCATAGTAATTTCGTATTTTAAGTACAATTTTGTAATACCTTCCAAAATACAGAGCTGACTTAGTTGGCTTGCAAATAGTGTAGATCCAGATGAGACGGCATACTGTACACTCCCATCAGGATCTACACTATTTGCTTTGGATCTCGTCAAGTGAACACGTCCGTGAAATGAACAACCCCCTAAATCCCACTTTATATAGAGAAAACTGGGGTTAACGGGGTTATACATTACATCACGTGAACAAGCCGTGAAATGAACACCCACCTAAACCTCACTTTATATAGAGAAAACTAAGGTGTACGTGGGTATGCATTATTTGTCCTATTTGCTCTCTAAGACATAGGTTGTGGGTACTTGTTAGAACCACTTCAATGAGGTTGTTCTAACGAGCACCCAGAACCTATGTTTGTAGTAAAAATGTCGAAAATATCATGGATTTTAATCAGGAAAGGAGCCATTTGAAGATGTGAAAAAAAAATGCACTATGTCGCCCGGTAGTCATTACGAAAAGACGCCTATACCAATACACTGTAACCTTTATCGTCGAAAAATGAAAATTTTTATGATGAAAAAATGTGATATTTTTCTTATTTCTGCTCAAAATATAGATTGTGGGTACTCGTTAGAACCGCCTCATTGAGGAGGTTCTGACGAGTACCCACAATGTATATTTTAGAGCAGAAATAAGAAAAATAATGTATACCCCTGCAAACCCCAGTTTTACTATATAAAAGTGGGGTTCAAGGGGGTCAAAATTATATAGGCGTGTTTTCGTGATGGTTATCGTTATGTTTTTTTCTTTTCTTATTTTTTTTTTAAGAGAATGAAAAAAGTGTATTGACATAAACAAATAAATAACATTTTATCAAGTCCGTGTATTAAGCACCACTGTAAATCCTACTTTGAATAGAGAAAATAGGTTTGACCAGGGTTTTCATTATTCTATTTATTTTTGCTCAAGAATGTACATTGTGGGTACTCGTAAGTATCACCTCTTACGAGCACCCACAATTTATGTTTTTACTTAAGGAAAAAAGAAACGTATAAAAATCATCTGAAAAATTCTTGCTTTTACGTCATTTCCTGTCTACTTGTTTATTACACTTGATAAAGGCCAATAATGGCCGAAACGTTGTGTTAATAAATAAATAAAACCAATTTGAAGTTGTTCTCTGAAAAAAATTCATGATTGCTTTACAGGAATGAAATGCGACATTTTTAAACTGGGATATACGCTGTTCTTATCATTTCCTTTCCAAATCATAGAAAACGAGAAATGAAAATTTGTTCGAGAGAGTGGCAGCTCGAGCTACAGAAGGTTGATCTTAGAGCCAGGCCAGCAGGCATAATGTGGACATCTTTTCAATTTTCTTAAAAAACATGTACATATATGCTGTGTGTATTCATTAGAATCGCCTCATCGAGGCGATTCTAATGAGTACACACAACATACTTTTTTCAAGCTCCAATAAGACAATTATCCAAGATATACGAGAGGAGTTCTTTAAGTGCGTCGAACTCGGGATTTAACTCACAGATTGGAGGATGCATCACGTTAACAAGTCCGTGAAATGAAGATCCCTTTAAACCCCACTTTATATTGAGAAAATGGGGTTTACTGGGTATACATTATTTTTCTTATTTCTGCTCCAAAACATAGGTTGTGGGTACTTGTTAGAACCGCCTCAATGAGACGGTTCTAACGAGCACCCATAACCTATGTATTGAGCATTTATAAGGAAAATATCACCGATCTTGACCAGAAAAGTAGCCATTTTCGAGATGTGAAAAATGCACTATGTCGCACGGGTGTGTTATCATAATGGTTTCAAAATTATTTTTCAGTACAATTACTTCAATGCATTTGGTCCACTTTTCTTGAAAGCAGTCTGTGCCTTTGAAATAAAAGTCGTCTATTAGGTCCCAGAGCCTCTGTAGCAGCATTGAGCATACCGTCGTCATGAAATCTCGTTCCACGCACGTGGGACTTCAAATTTCGAAACAGGTAATAAATGTAATCACATGGGGCCAGTATGAACTGTATGGCGGGTGATTTAACTCCTCGAATAGCCGCTTGTGCAACTCTGGACTTGTGCACAGGGACATTTTCATGCAAAAGAAGGACACCAGCAGCTAGATTTCCCCCTTCGTTTTTTTTTCTTTTCTTAAAAAGCAACCTTTCATTGTTTTAAGACGTCTGGCAATAGCATTTTACCCGATTTTGTGCTATTGACAGACGTCTGGCAATAGACTCTTCCTTTATAGAAAAGGTTTAGATATTGCGTAAGAGGGTTATCAATTGAATCTGCACTGGAAAAAAGATGTGTTTGGTTTGGCAAATATTGCATACCCAGATCAGACGACGGGTCTTTACTGTTTGCTTACAGTACGTGTCTGAGAAGGGTCTATACTGTTTGCTCTCAAAGCATGTTTGCATGGGTTAAACGAACTTTTAAAAGTTTATGTCACCGTTTATGATCATTTTTCCAGCCCCATCACGAACACACGCCTATATAATTTTGTCCCCCCCCCCCTTGAACCATACTTTTATATAGTAAAAGCGGGGTTTATAGGGGTAATCCTCGGTTTCTTATTTCTTCTCTAAAATATAGCTTGTGGGTATTCGTTAGAACCGCCTCGACGATGCGGTTAGCTTGTGGGTACTCGTTAGAACCGCCCCGACGAGGCGGTTCTAACGAGTACTCCCAATCTATATTTTGGGCAAAAAAAAAGAAAAGCATCGTCATTTGTCATCTGAAAGTGGCCTACCGATGGATCGCTACCCCTACAGACTATTATAAATATTCTTATTTCCCCCGCACTATTGTACACTGGAATTCCCTCCCTACAGCAGTAGTCTTGCTGCCCAACGTTGATGAGTTCAACAGGGCAGTCAGCCAGTCAGCCAGATTTAACTTTCCTTTAATTTTCACCACTTGCCTTTTCTTAGCCCGACTTTGCACTCACATGCTGCAAGTCCCAGCAATGGGTTAAGCATTACTCGAAGATAGATAAATAGATAAAAAAAATCCATTTTCTTTGGGGTAAAACTTGTAATGTATTTGAATAGGCGTATTTTCGCAATGTGCAGTCAGCATCACGTGAACAAGTCCGTGAAATAAAGACCCCCTAAACCCCACTTTATACAGAGAAACGGGGTTTAGGGTGTAAACATGATTTTACTTATTTCTGCTCCAACATATAGGTTGTGGGTACTCGTTAGAACCGCCTCAATGAGGCGGTTCTAACGAGCACCCAGAGCCTATGTTTGAAGTACTAATAAGAAAATTATTACAGATTTCAATAAGGAAATTAGGCATGTTGGAGATGTGAAAAATGCACTATGTCGCACGGGTGTGTTATCGAAATGAGAAACAATCGACCAATCAGTGCTGTCAGTGTTTTGGCTTGTAAGACTTTGTCGTTCTATTGTAGTGATCTATTTTTTATGTTTGTTTTCTTGATGTTTAATACATGTATGTCGTAGGTCCGGCTATCGGGGCTTGGATAACTAGACTGGGCTGCATGGTGCTTCCACGCAAAGCTCAAACTGGCCGCACATGATTATTGGTAAACCGCTTAGCATTATGATAACACATCCGTGTGATATAGTGCATTTTTCAAACCTCAAAAAAGGTAATTTTTCTGATGAAAATTTGTGATATTTTTCTTATAAATACTGCAAACATATGTTGTGGGTGCTCGTTAGAACCGCCTCATTGAGGCGGTTCTAACGAGTACCCAATGAGGCGGTTCTAACGAGTACCCACAATCTATGTCTTGGAGCAGAAATAAAGAAATACTGTTTACCCCTTTAAACCCCAGTTTTCTCTATATAAAGTGGAGTATAGGGGGGTCTTCATTTCACGGACTTGTTCACGTGATGGAAGGACTAAGCTTTCCCAATACATAAAAGCCCTATTGGTATCATTAGGCGGCAGAACTTGCTTGAGCTGTCATTTCATCTCATTGTCGGCTAGAAGTCCCAAAAACATTACGACAACACACCCATGGGACATAGTTCATTCAACGCATCCAGCGCATTACCCCCTCCCCTTTCAGAACATTTAACTTCACCACAACTGGTGTTAAGTTTGTTTGTTTGATTTTAGGTTTAACGTCCCCGCCAACACTGTAAAGGTCATTTTGGAGACGTTGCTTCCAATTTTGTGGGACTTTTACCCGACATTGAGATGAAATGACATCTCAAGCCCTGTCGCCAAATGAAACCAATAGGTTTTATTAGCATGGACGGTCTGCCTCGCACCGCGGTTCTTGGACAGGCTTATATCCTCTAAGCGGTTTACCAGTACTAGTGTGCCGGCCGGATTCAACTCTGCGTGGAAGCATCATGCAGCCCATATATTTCTTCAAGCCCCTATGGGCGGGGGCTTGCTGGTGTTAAGGCAATGTATCATCACGAAAACACGCCTATATAAATTTGACCCCCTCGAACCCCACTTTTATACAGTAAAACTGGGGTTTACAGGGGTAAACCTTATTTTTCTTATTTCTGCTCCAAAGTATAGATTGTGGGTACTCGTTGTGGCTCCAAAGTATAGATTGTGGGTACTCGTTAGAACCGCCTCGATGAGGCGGTTCTAACGAGTACCCACAATCTATATTTCGAGCAGAAATAAGAAAAATATCGCAATTTATCATCTTAATTTTTTCGCTTTTTAGGCGGTAACATTTTCAATGTATTTGTATAGGCGTGTTTTCATAATGGGAGGCCGAAAAAAGTCTCCCTACCTTTCGTCATAGTGTGGGTATTATTTTCTAGTCCTTTGGGATCGTTGATTTCAATTCGGAATTTGTAAACTATTTAAAGTTACTGATGAGGCCTAATTTGCCGAAACTAGCAAGTCTGCGCCAGACAAAAATCTTGTACACTTCATAGTTTTTAGTTCTGTGCCGCAGTTCTTGCTTGTAAAGTTCTCCCCCCTTTTTCTGAACATTTCATATCTCTAAAATGGCTACTTTTCCGATGAATACTTGTCACATTTTTTATTTCTAATTTATACTCCAAACATAGGTTGCGGTTGCTCGTTAGAACTGCCTCAGCGAGTACCCACAACCAATGTCTAGATGCAGAAATGGGCAAAATTATGTATAAAACTGTAATCCCCAGTTTTCTTTATATAAATTAAGGTTTAGAGGGGTTTTCACTCATCACGTGAACAAGTCCGTGAAATAAAGACCCCCCTAAACCCCACCTTATATAGAGAAAACTGGGGTTTAGGGGGTAAACATTATTTTCCTTATTTCTGCTCTAAGACATAGGTTGTGGGTACTCGTTAGAACCGCCTCAATGAGGCGGTTCTAACGAGCACCCAAAACCTATTTTTGAAGTAAAAATAAGAAAAATATCACAAATTTTCATCAGAAAAATTACCTTTTTTGAGCTTTGAAAAATGCACTATATCACACGGATATGTTTTCGTAATGTTTACAAACTTGTTTACCTGAAGACAGGAAGCAACCTTTCCATAATGGCCAAAATAGTGTTGACGGGGGCGTTTTAAAACCTCAAGTCGCACACTCAAAACATGTGTTTTATATTCTGATGCACTTATGTATATTTATTTAGTTTATTTGAGTCTCATCATGGTTAACCAGTACATATATACATTAAAAGAAACAGTAAATATTAAAATAAACTATGCCATTCTAAACAGAATTATAAAAGACTATCACATAGAAACTACATTACTAGATACACAGAAATAAATACAAGAAATGTACAACCCCTGTACGTATTGTATGTATGTAACGCGACGTCTGATTGGAAATTCTGCGATATACTGCCGGAAACCCGACGAAATTACGTAATGTCGATTTTCATTGGCTGACATTTGGTTTCACGCAGCTCACAGCGCTTGTCACGTTTTGCAAAATAGTTCATCTTTAAATAAAACAACCGGATGAGTGCCTTAGAATGTGGATAAATGTAATGAAATTTGTCAATATGGGAGATATATTGTCGGTTTTACGGTTGCAAATTCCGTTTAAACGACTCCGCTGACGCGTCGCCGTAAAACGAAACTTTCCGATCGAAAAAAAAAAAAAACAAAAACAAAAAAAAAAAAAAAAAAACGATTTACCTCCCCATATGACAATTCTGAATACAGTTATCCCTAATTTTACCCGGGATAATAGTCACTTTGTAATTAACAAGACAACCATAAAGATGTCTTTTCTTTCTCAAATCACTAAATTAACATCTGCACCTTTACGGATTCACTAATTTTTCCTAGGTAAAGCCATAAAAATTATATGTCTAGAGTGACAGTGCTCTAGACCTAAGCTTCTGCCTATTATTAATGACTGCTATTGTAAACGTTAATGACAGACAATGCCAAGAAATGCAGTCATGTTTCGATATTGAGCTACTTAAATGAAACAAAATCTAGCGGAGATCAAACACACGTTTCTTGTGTTCTCGTCGGAACCTTTAATTTTCAAGTTTTTTTTTTCTGTTAATCCATTGAAGGCGAAAACCCCACAGGGGTAGCCTGGCAAACAGCGCAGGCCCAGATCAGATGCCACAAAACACGTCTGATCAGGGTCTGTGCGGTTTGTTAACATAATTTTCCGTCAAAAATAGAATAAAAACGAAACTAGGCCTACCACCCTTTATATTACAAATTGACTTGTCCAATATATAGCAATGGAAGAACCCACTAGTATACAATGGGTTAATGTACTATTAGGGAGTTAATGGCCGACTCAGAAAATGTAGAGCGATTCTTGTAAAGCACCATGTTAAATCGTTCGTGAGGTGAATATTAAAAAGAGAAACGACTAGGAACAGATGCAATCAGATCCCAATTTCTTTCCACAATACCACTTGGAAAAGAAGTCAAAACATGGTGACGACAGCAAACAAAACGGACAGCTGGTAAACCGATACAGCAGCTCTTTCCCAAACAGGTTGTGACTCACAAAGCTAAAATAAAATTTAACCTCAAAAGACAAAAGTGGGGGTTATGGTCACGTACAGTCGATTTAAGACCACAAAAAGCTCCCCACCTAAATACAATTTTACCATTTCAATGCGTCACTTCTGATGTAAATATCATTGCCATTGCTTGGCTTTTGTTGTTTTTGCTGTCGGCCTTCTTTTGCTCCAGCATTCCATAGGTTTCTTGCTGTCGGGTCTTCACTGTTGTTTCATCTCTGTGGTTGTTCGAATTTTGTTTTTACGGAGATGTCGCACTGATGAGTTAGGAGGCCTTCAAGTGGACGGAACAAACTATTTGTCTAAATCGCGACGGAAGTAAGGGCCAAGTAAAATCGCTTTAAGCCCCCCCCCCCCCCCACACACACACACCCACCACAACCACGTGGAATTCGTTTCACTGACCGTTCCAAGGCGGTTCTTCTGTCGCAGTTTATTTTTGTTATGTTGTTATGCTTTGTCTTTGAGTAGGTGTATCGCTTATATTATTTGGTTTTGGATAGCCATTTTATGGGAAAGTAACAGTCCTTTTGGGTTTCCGCTATTGACGTTTTCCATTAGGGTCTAGTTGTTTCAGATTTCATATGCTTCTTCCCTTTGTTGTCTCTGATTGGTGCTGTTGGTTAATTGTATCGTTTCCTAATATTTGCCTTCTCTTCTATTTTACATGTATATCCTGGTTAAATCACTTACATGTAATTTGGCTAGCCATTCGGAGGTCATGTTCGGGAGAGAAACGGTCCTGCTTTCTACTTGTAATGTGTTTAAAATGTTGATTTTGTTTTATGTTTTTTTTTTTTGTTTTTTTTTTCGTTGTCACGGTCTTGGATTGAAGGTGAAAGATTAAAAGAATCTTATATGGGTGGATGGAAAAATCCGTCCCAAGGATCACTGTCCGGCATCACGAGGCTTGCCGAGTGATGCCGGACAGTGATCCCCAGGGACGGATTTTTCTATCCGCCCATCACTCCAATGTAGGATTCGTTTTCTTGCATGCCTTCATTGAACTCGTTAAGACAGTCTGAATGACATTACGACACACCTATATAAATACAGTTAATGGGCCGTTAAATCGATTTTATTTAGCCATAATCCTCCCCCATACTTCTGTCGTGGCTTAAATAAATAATTTGTTTAGTCCTTTTGAATGTTTCCTAGCTGATCAGTGCTACATCTCCGAGATCATAAAATTAAAACATTACAGAGATGAAACAACGGTGTCAATATAAACATCAAACCACTACAAAGATGAAACAACGATTACGACTCGACAGCATAAAATAACTAAAATGCTGGAGCTAAAGAAATCCAACAGCTAGACTCCGGTGGGCCAGTCCAGAGACAGTGCATCATACACCAACCAGCATTACCTAAAATTAAATTGAATTGAGCCTTTACGCTGGAACCATCATAGAATCTGAGGCCTGGCCCGCCGGCGTGCAATCAACCGTGACTGGGTTAAGTACCGTGCATGCAATCTGTCGTGTAATATATGTTATACCCAATCTTTTTATATAGAAGAATGAACTTTCGAAATAGGATTCTAGAGTTCGTTTATTTGTTTGTTTAATTTGAGGTTTGACGTCCCCGTCAACACTGTATGGGACAGTTTGAAAACGTTTCTTCCAATTTTGTGGGACTTTTACCCGACATTGAGATATAATAACATCTCAAGCCCTGTCGCCCAAGAAAACCAATAGGGTCTATACGCGTGGACGATCAGACTCGCGCCACTTTTCCTGGTCAGGCTTAGGCCGTGCTAAGAGGCGTATGCAGCCTTGTAGTGTATGAAGAGACTCAATAAAACCGAGACCCCGATTTTCGTTCCTTTATTTGGTCTTTCTTTCCAAAGGCAACCGTTTAGCTTTTTATCTTACCTCACTGCAGCTGGTTTTAAGTACCGTGTGGCGGCTGTAAAAAGTCTCCCCGTGCTTCATCATAGGGAATATTATATATTTTTTTCTCTGGGATCATTGAGCCGATTCTGGTTACTTTGAAACTCGAATATCGCTTAAGCCTGTCCTAGGATGCGTATGCAGCCTTGCAAACTATATTAACTATGAAGGGACTCAGTAAAATTGAGACTGATTCTCTTTCTTTTTTGTGTTATTTGTTTCCGAAGGCAACCTTTTCATTACGATAACACACGCGTGCGACAAAGTGCATTTGTTCACATCTCCATCATGGCTACTTTTCTGATGAAAATCTGTGATATTTTTCTTATTTCTACTGCAAACATAGGTTGTGGGGGCTCGTTAGAACCGTTGAGGCGGTTCTAACGAGTACCCACAACCTATGTCTTGGAGCACGACGAGTACCCACAACCTATGTCTTGGAGCACGAGCACGACTATGTCTTGGAGCACGAGTACCCACAACCTATGTCTTGGAGCAGAAATAAGAAAAAAATAATGAATACCCGCGTAAACCCCAGTTTTCTCAATATAAAATGGGGTTTAGGGGGGTCTTCATTTCACGGACTTGTTCACGTGATGTTAGCTTTTTATTAGAGATGAAACTACTATCGTCATGGAGGATCTTCAATGCATACCAAGTTTCAATGTTAGTATAGCGGAAAACCAAAAAAAGCTTCTTACATTATTCACCTTATTTGCATTATCTGCTGGTTCCTAGTCTGAAGGTTATCAGTTTTGGAAAAACAGATAACCAGACCCCCCTGACCTTTAACGGTCAGGGGGGTCTGGTTACCTGTTTTTCCAATATTGACAATGTGCAAGCTGGGAGCCAGCAAATAATACAAATATGGTGAATACTGGCTACTGAAAGCTCGTTTAAAAGGCTCGTTATGAAGCTCGTTTTATAGCCGATTCTAATTCTTGTACGACAACCGAACTTTCTAAATTAGGTACGCCATGTTTAAAAAAAACTACTAAAATCATGTTTCTAGATACGGTGAAAAGGCTCACGAAAATTCTGGCATTAAATTGAAATTTTGAAAAAACTGAAAGCATGAGGTTTTCATGGATCTAGTTTGTCGACGTACGATTTTTTTTATTCTTTAAACAACTTTAACTCATAATCTAATTAAAGAGAAAAAAATGTTTACTTTAATTGAAACTATTTGTCTTCGCGAAAATTATCTGTATTTGGCCTGCTATGATAGAAATGCTTATTTTGCTTCGTGAGATGACAATAATCGTTATGAATATTGGACATGACAAGTGGTTTGCGAGGCACTTTCTTTTTAGTGGATAATATCTACATAAGGCTTGGATCTCAATTATTTAGACAAGAAGTTGATATTCCGATGAGTACAAACTGTGCTCCCATTGTTGCAGATTTGTTTCTGTTTTGTTATGAAAAAGAATGCGTGATGTATTTTTCTAAAAATAAACAAACCGATGTTATTGAGGCGTTTAACTCTACCTCTCGATATTTGGATGATCTTTTAAATATTGGTAATGTTCATTTTGATCAAATGGTTGATGCAATTTATCCAAAAGAATAACAGTTAAATAAGGCTAATTCTGATGTCTCGTTGACTCTGAAGCCCCATTTTGGATTTACTTTTGACTGTTTCTTCCAAACTTTATGATAAAAGAGAGATGATTGTAATTTTTCCTTTCTTGCATGGTGACGTCCCTAAGGCTATGTCTTATGGGATTTATTTTTCACATCTTATTCGTTTTGATAGAGTTTGCTGTCATGTTGATGACATTAATGATCGCAACAAAATTTTTACCGCTAAACTTCTAAAACAAGGCTACCGGTATCATAAGTTTCCGTCAACAATACGACATTTTTTCTATATATGGCATTTCTTTGAAAACACTTCTGCAACAGAGACTACCGCAATCTGAGTTTTATAGGAATTTAGTTTATAAATACAGAAGATTACAAGGTAGCAATCATGAATTTTTTCTGGTCAGTTCAGAAAATGTTTTGCTAAATACAAGAAAAGTGGTTATAACATAGACAGACCGCGTGTTAGGTTGCGACCCTTTTACATCGCTGTTTGGTTGCACGGCGGTGGGTCGGACTCCGGACCCTTTAATGACGGTCCCACCCTAAATACTTTGAATTCGGGAAGGATGGAACCGGATATTTCCTGGTTTCGACCCTCCGTGATCTAACTGGTGGTTTTCTTCTGCTCTGACGTCGGATTGTTGTTGAGTCCGCTACCCTCATTCATGACGTATACATAACCATTTTACCATGTAAATTATCATGATTTACTTTTGAGCTAGAAAAGTAGAAGTAAAACAAAGATCAGGAATCGATACAATTAACTTACTCCACCCATCAAAGACACCAAAGGGAAAGAAATACAAACATTAAGCGACCAGACCATAATGGAAACCTAAACAAAGGAAGGCCATAAGGACAGTTACTTTCCCACAAAATGGCCATATGGCCATCCAAAATGCACAAGTGATACATACAGTAAGTAACAAACAACAACATAAATAAATCGCCAAAGCAGAACCGCATTGGAACGGTCAGTGGAAGATTTCCACTGGGGGGCTTAAATCGATTTTACGTGGCCACAATTCTCGCCCTTACTTCCGCCGCGATATAGACAAATAATTTGTTCAGTCCGCATGAAGGCCTCCTAACTCATCAGTGCAACATCTCCGTGAACACAAATAATCAAAGAACCACAGAGGTGAGACAACGGTGAGGACTCGACAGCAAGAAACCACTGAAATGCTGGAGCAAAGGAAAACCAACAGTAAGACAACGATGGGCCCGACCAGAGACAGAGCATCAGGCACCATCCAACATTACCTTGAATTAGATTTCTCTAATTCTCAATAAGCCTTTACGTTGGTACCGTCATAGAATCTGAGGCCTGACCCATGGGCGTGCAATTAAAGAGGGAAGCAAAGTTGTCAACCGTCGTATAATATCCATGTTGTACCCAATCTTTTTATATCGAAAAACGATTTTACGAAATTGGGTGCTGAAGTCATTGCGGTTATATATTTTTCTGAATTTATATACTAAGTCACCATAAAATTCGGGTTCCGATAGACCTTGTTGCAGAAGAGATTTAAGTCCAATATTGAATTTTGAATTTAAATCAGAATGGCGTCTATAAAATTTTGAAAAGGCTTTGCGTAGTTTATGGTACCGATAACCCTGATTAAGAAGTTTAGCCGTTAATAATTTATTACGAGTGTTGAAGTCAGTTACATGACTACACACTCTAGCAAACCGAATTAATTGCGAAATATAAACGCCATAGGATGGCGCACGAGGAACATCATCATCCAAAAAAGGAGAATTTACAATCTCAAAATCAAAGTCATCGCGTTTATCATAAATTTTGCACGAAACAAATCCATCTACAATAGATAGATGTAAATCCAAAAACGGGGCCTCGGTATCAGAAGAATTTGCTTTATTTAACTGAAGTTCTGGGGGGTAAATCTGACTGATCAAACCATCAAAATAGGTATTATCAATATTTAATAAATCATCTAAATATCTAGAAGTGGAGCTAAAAGCTTCAATAATTTCAGATTGGTTATCAATGGAAAGCGACAACATGAAGTCTCTTTCATAACAATACAAGAATAGATCAGCCACAAGAGGTGCGCAATTCGTACCCATCGGAATACCCACAATTTGTCTTAATAACTTAGTACCGAATCGAATATAAATATTGTCAAGTAGAAAGGTGAGGGCATCACACACTTTCTGACATGACCAAAGTGTATAATTCTTATGCTCTTTAGAAGTGAAAGCCTCCATGCGGATCAATTAGTTCCTGTTATTTTGTTTGATACTGTACTTGAACTGAGGGTTATAATTTCATAAATCCTGACTTGAACCCCCCATCCCCCCACACAACCAGTAGTTTTACTACTGACCGTTCCAAGGCGGTCGGTATTTTGCAGTGTCTTTTTTGTTATTTGGCTTTGTGCCGTTGGCTCATGTTTCATCTGTTTTTGTGTCTGCCTCCGTGTCACTTTCTATAGGTGACTTGAGACGGCTGCGTTCTACAGAGTGTGCCCTTTCCTAGTTGACCTTTTTACTCATTAGAACCTCTAAGTGGTTTACTAGTACTTATGTGCAGTCAGTTTCTGTCTGCGTGGAAGCATCATGCATCCCAGTATTTTTCTGCGAGCCCTGATTGGCGGGGGTCATGGATTCTAGTGTGGGTTGAAATGTAATTCCGCAGGATTTTATTTTGCTGTTATTTTAAGGGATTGGTTGTGGTCCATTTTATTTCAAAATGATGTTGTCCATTTGTACCCCTGGAGCCCATTTGTGAACTCTCATTTCAATACATGGGCCCATATTCCAAATTTTTAGCTGTAATTCCATAGGCTTTTCGTGCTAAAATGGGTATTTTTGTTTCTTTCGATTGATATGGTGCCATCTGATATAAATATGATGGGGTCGAATTTTGTTTACCCTTCGAACCTATCCTGAAGACCAGAAATGGGCCCAAATTTCAATAAATGGGCCTAGAATCAATATCTGTAATTGAAATCCTTAGGATTCTCGTGCTATATTTGAGTTTTTAGCTTTACCTGACAAATTTGCGACCATATCATTACGCAATCACGCCTATACAAATACATTGCCACCTTTATCGCCGAAAAAATGAAAATTTTATGATGAAAAATTGTGATATTTTACTTATTATTGCTCAAAATATAGGTTTTGGGAACTCGTAAGAACCGCCTTATCGACCTATATTTTAGAGCGGAAATAAGAAAAATAAGGTATACCCCTTGAAACCCCCGTTTTACTATATAAAAGTGGGGTTCAAGCGGGTCAAAATTATATTGCGAGTTTTCGTGATGGGGACCATATTGTATGAAACTCACTTGGCTCATTTGTTAACCCCTGGTCGTGATATAAGTAAATCCAATTTCTTTTAATGCATTAAGCAGCGTATAAATAAAAATCAAAAAATGAGTTCCTTTATGAAAACATTCATAAGAAAGAAGATGGGTCATACTACGTAGTTTCGGCTAATAAAGCCTCATCAGTGACCCTGTAATGATCCGGCAAAGAAAGCCAGAGGAAACATACTGCAATTTTGCGAATTTCGAATAGGCAGTCGATACATAAACTGATAAAAATCAAAATGGGGACCAAATAATTAGAAACCTGTCTAGAATATGAGTCTAAACCAATAGTTTATTTCTGATTTCTCAGAATATTCACGCTGATCTCAAAGGACCAAAAGTAAAATATAACTGCACTATGGTTGATGTACGGGGAGACGTTTTACGGCCGCCACACGGCACAACACCAGCTGCAGTGAAGGCAAATAAAAATCAAAAAATGAGTTCCTTAAAGAGCAATGAAAACATTCATAAGAAAGAAGATGGGTCATACTACGTAGTTTCGGCTAATAAAGCCTCATCAGTGACCCTGTAATGATCCGGCAAAGAAAGCCAGAGGAAACATACTGCAATTTTGCGAATTTCGAATAGACAGTCGATACAAAGACTGATAAAAATCAAAATGGGGTCCAAATAATTAAAAACCTGTCTAGAATATGAGTCTAAACCAATAATTTATTTCTGATTTCTCAGAATATTCACGCTGATCTCAAAGGACCAAAAGTAAAATATAAACTGCACTATGGTTGATGTACGGGGAGACGTTTTACGGCCGCCACACGGCACAACACCAGCTGCAGTGAAGGCAAATAAAAATAAAAAAATGAGTTCCTTTAAGAGCAATGAAAACATTCATAAGAAAGAAGATGGGTCATACTACGTAGTTTCGGCTTATAAAGCCTCATCAGTGACCCTGTAATGATCCGGCAAAGAAAGCCAGAGGAAACATACTGCAATTTTGCGAATTTCGAATAGGCAGTCGATACAAAGACTGATAAAAATCAAAATGGGGTCCAAATAATTAAAAACCTGTGTAAAAGCCGCATTTTTGGAGAATTGTCGTTATAATTTTTTTTTGTTTGACTTTTTTTTTTTTTTTTTTTTTGGGGGGGGGGGGTTAACGACCCAGTCAACACTATTTAGGTCCTTTTTGAGCCGATCAGTGGCAGGCTTATGCGTAAACGGTTAACCAGTACAGTGTATTCTTTCGCCAGAATGTGACAGTTGCTCTTCTTGAATCAGCGGAATGGCGTCGTTGTAAGAATATCACTGTAGCGGGTGCTTTATTCCGAATGGTGTAGCACTGAGCATTCAAATTGCCATCCAGTACAACAAGACGCTTCTTAAAGCATCACGGCCTACTATACCATAACACTGCCGCTGCTAAATGGTTCCGATGGGTACTAATTGCGCACCTCTTGTGGCTGATCTGTTCTTGTATTGTTATGAAAGAGACTTCATTTTGTCGCTTTCCATTGATAACCAATCTGAAATTATTGAAGCTTTTAGCTCTACTTCTAGATATTTAGATGATTTATTAAATATTGATAATACCTATTTTGATGCTTTGATCAGTCAGATTTACCCCCTAGAACTTCAGTTAAATAAAGCAAATTCTTCTGATACCGAGGCCCCGTTTTTGGATTTACATCTATCTATTGTAGATGGATTTGTTTCGAGCAAAATTTATGATAAACGCGATGACTTTGATTTTGAGATTGTAAATTTTCCTTTTTTGGATGGTGATGTTCCTCGTGCGCCATCCTATGGCGTTTATATTTCGCAATTAATTCGATTTGCTAGAGTGTTTAGTCATGTAACTGACTTCAACACTCGTAATAAATTATTAACGGCTAAACTCCTTAATCAGGGTTATCGGTACCATAAACTACGCAAAGCCTTTTCAAAATTTTATAGACGCCATTCTGATTTAATTTCAAAATTCAATATTGGACTTAAATCTTTTCTGCAACAAGGTCTATCGGAACCCGAATTTTATGGTGACTTAGTATATACATTCAGAAAAATATATAACCGCAATGACTTCAGCACCCAATTTCGTAAAATCATTCTTCGATATAAAAAGATTGGGTACAACATGGATATTATACGACAGACTGCATGCATGGTAGTTAACCCAATCACGGTTGGCAACTTTGCTTCCCTCTTTAATTGCACGCCGGTGGGTCAGGCCTCAGATTCTATGACGGCTCCAACGTAAAGGCTTATTGAAAATTAGAGAGATAATGTTGGTTGGTGCCTGATGCTCTGTCTCTGGTCTGGCTCATCGGAGTCTAACTGTTGGTTTTCTTTTGCTCCAGCATTTCAGTGGTTTCTTGCTGTCGAGTCCTCCCCGTTGTCTCACCTCTGTGGTTCTTTGATTTTTGTGTTCACGGAGATGTTGCACTGATGAGTTAGGAGGCCTTCATGCGGACTGGACTGAACAAATTATTTGTCTAAATCGCGACGGAAGTAAGGGCGAGGATTGTGGCCACGTAAAATCGATTTAAGCCCCCGGTGGAAATCTTCCACTGACCGTTCCAAGGCGGCTCTTCTGTGGCGATTTATTTATGTTGTTGTTTGTTGCTTACTGTGTGTATCACTTGTGTCTTTTAATTTTGGATGGCCACATGGCCATTTTGTGGGAAAGTAACTGTCCTTATGGCCTTCCTTTGTTTAGGTTTCCATTGTGGTCTGGTCGCTTAATGTTTGTATTTCTTTCCCTTTGGTGTCTTTTATGGGTGGAGTAAGTTAATTGTATCAATTCCTGATCTTTGTTTTTCTTCTACTTTTCTCTAAAGAACGCAGTCATCAGCAAAACGTCCTCTTATCCTGCGGTACACCATTACACGGCCATTGTCGTGCCTTAAATATTGACTAATGTTATCTGCGAAGTGTAGAAAATGAACTTATATTGGAAGTGCTAATGTCTTCATTTTATAGGGTCAAAAAGGCTTATTCTTCTGTCGTGTTTAATTATTGTTGTAATTCGAATTTGCTTGTATGTATTATTTGCATACTTTTATTTTGGATAGCCGTTTGGTTATTTTGTTGGAATGTAACTGTCCTTTTGGCTTTCCGCTTGTGATGTTTTCGTGAGGTTTAGCTATTTCATGTTCCTTTCCCTCCGGTGTCTCTGATTGGAGGTATTATGGTAATTGAATTGATTCCTAATCACTGTGTTTACCAATATTTTAACTTAATCTAGACTCATCCTTTAACAAACCATTGTTCCAGTCGGCGCACCAGAACTGCAAATGACGTCGGTATCAGTTTAATCAGGTTGCTCTATGAGCCCTTGTAAAAAGTTGCTAGTAATAAAGTTTGTAATCGCGCACTGACCTATTCTTAGCCTATAACCTATTACTAACTGTCCGTGCGGAACAATCGTACCATCTCTGTATGACAACGGCCGGTAGGAAGCGTTGACGGACGTACTTCAAAAACTGTTATACCGCAATCAGACATTCTAGTAACTTAATAAAAAGGTGTCGAATAAATAATGTATAATTGGTAGTGACCTATAATACCTTCTACTGACATATAGTATTGGTGGCGGACCTACCTACATTAAAATACAAAGTAGAAGTAAAACAAAGATTACGAATCGATACAATTAACTAACTCCACCCATCAAAGACACCAAAGGGAAAGAAACACAAACATGAAGCGACTAGACCATAATGGAAACCTAAACAAAGGAAGGGCATAAGGGCAGTTACTTTCCCGCAAAATGGCCAAATGGCCATCCAAAATAAAAAAAACACAAGTGATACACACAGTAAGTAACAAACAACAACATAAATAAAGCGCTACAGAGGAACCGCCTTGGAACGGTCAGCTCCACTGGGGGGGTGGGGGGGGGCTTAAATCGATTTTACATGGCCATAATCCTCGCCCTTACCTCTGTCGCGGTATACACTAATTTTGTTTAGTCCGCATGAAGGCTTCCTAACTTACCAGTGTAACATCTCCGAGAACATACAAATCAAAAAACCACAGAGACGAAACAAGGTTGAGGACTCGACAGCATACAACAACGAAACTGCTGGAGCCAAAAAAAAAAAAAAAAAAAAAACACCAACAGTTAGACTCCGACGGGCCTGACCAAAGACGGAGCATCAGGCGCCAACCAACATAAAGAAAACTAAAATAAAATAAAATTCCAGTTATGTTTTTACGCTGGAACCGTCATATAATCTTAAGCCCGACCCACCGGTGTGCAATCAAAGAGGGAAGCAAAGTTGCCAACCGTGATTGGGTTAACCACCATACATGCAGTCTGTTTTATAACATTGATGTTGTACCCAATCTTTATATATCGACGAACCATTTTACGAAATTGGGTATTAAAGTCATTACAGGCATGCATTTTTTTTTAATTTATATACTATGTCACCATAGAATTCGGGTTCCGATAGGCCTTGTTACAGAAGCGTTTTAAATCAAACTTTGAATTTTGAAACCAAATCAGAATAGCGTCTATAAAACTTCGAAAAGGCTTTACGTAGTTTATGATACCGATACCCCTGATTAAGAAGTTTAGGGGTTAATAATTTATTACGAGTGTTGAAGTCGGATACATGACAAGACACTCTAGCGAATCGAATTAACTGCGAAATATAAACCCCGTACGATGTCGCACGAGGAACATCACCGTCCAAAAAAGGAAAATTTACAATCTCGAAATCAAAATCATCACGTTTATCATAAATTTTGCAAGACAAATCCATCTTCAATAGGTAAATGTAAATCCAAAAAGGGGGCCTCGGTATCAGAGGAATTTGCCTTGTTTAACTGAAATTCTAGGGGATAAATCTGACTGATCAAACCATCAAAGTAAGTATTGTCGATATTTAATAAATCATCTAAATATCTAGAAGTAGAACTAAAAGCTTCAATAATTTCAGATTGGTTATCAATGGAAAGCGACAACATGAAAAGTAGAAGTAAAACAAAGATAAGGAATTTGATACAATTAACTTACTCTACCCATAAAAGACACCAAAGGGAAAGAAATACAAACATTAAGCGACCAGACCATAATGGAAACCTAAACAAAGGAAGGCCATAAGGACAGTTACTTTCCCACAAAATGGCCATATGGCCATCCAAAACCAAAAGACACAAGTGATACACACAGTAAGTAACAAACAACAACATAAATAAATCGCCACAGAAGAGCCGCCTTGGAACGGTCAGTGAGAGATTTCCACTGTGGGGCTTAACTCGATTTTACGTGGCCACAATCCTCGCCCTTACTTCCGTCGCGATTTAGACAAATAATTTGTTCAGTCCGCATGAAGGCCTCCTAACTCATCATTGCAACATCACCGTGAACACAAAAATCAAAGAACCACAGAGGTGAGACAACGGTGAGGACTCGACAGCAAGAAACCACTGAAATGCTGGAGCAAAAGAAAACGAACAGTTAGACTCCCTAACCCTAACCCTAGACTCTGAAGTCTATTTTATTACAATACAAGAACAGATTAGCCACAAGAGGTGCGCAATTCGTACCCCTCGGAATACCCACAATTTGTCTAAATAACTAAGTACCGAATCTAGTATAAATATTGTCAAGTAGAAAGGTGAGGGCATCATACACTTTCTGACATGACCAAAGTGTATAATTCTTATGCTCTTTAGAAATGAAAAATGCATTTCGGACATTACATGCAAGATAGAGAGAATCTTCTCTGTGGAAAGCCCATTCAATTAAACCATTAAGCTTTTCTTTTATAAGATTATGAGGAAGTGTAGTGTAATGAGTGGAAAAATCGTAAGTAGACAGACTTGAAGCACGAAAACGTCTGGATTTCAATTTATTTAAAACCTCATTCGAATTTTTTATAGACCAAACCGATTTCTTCCTGATCTTTCAATGACTTTATCACAATATTTAATCACGTGCGTTTTAATAGCAGTAAGACAGGAAGTAAATAATTTGGAAAGTTCAGTGGTAGTGCAAGAGCTAGAATTTGCAATAAACCGTGCTCTGTAAGGTCTTTTATGAAATTTTGGTAACCAGTATAGCGTAGGAAGCTTGTCTTGGCCTTCTGTAACACACACAGCAAACTTGGTGGCTGAATGACAAATATGTTCATCTACTATAGCTCTCTCTTCAGCTAAAGGCTGAAGTTCATAGGCCTTAGTACCACCAAGCTCCTGATTAAGCGTGTTAACATAGTGGAGCCGTCACACAACGGCGACGTTGTGAGCGGCCTTGTCTAAAGGGGCCAAAACAAACTTCTTATAAAATTCTTGAATACCTAGTTTAAGATGACGTAAAGACGTCTTAGACTTCATAAACATCATTTCTTCAAAATATCCTTCATTAATAAGGGTATGGATTTTATAGATTTGCCCAGTATCTTCCGTGAGAGATCGGTGCTTTCTTCTGTTCCTGCTTATTTTCAAAATACTGAAACACCTATAATTTGCTATAAATATAACAAACCTGTTAGATCTATCATTTTTAATTTCAATAAACTTGTTTCAGATCTTGATATTGATACTAATACTCCTGATTCATGTGATTGTAAAAACTCAAAGTATTGCTATCCTGCTGCTGGTCATGTAATTACTGGCAATTTGAAAATTATCCCTGATTCTAGGATAAGGAATATAATTTCTAAAGGACCGAAATATCGGTTTCCTTCTAAAATTGATTTCAGTAAATGTAGAGATGAAATCGCTGCTTCCTTGAATGAATTCGGTAATCGATGGTGTAAGTGAGAGTATGTTGAGTGTAAAGCCCTAAAGGACTGGAAACTTAGCATTTTAAGACTAGTGAATAAACGCATTTCTTTCTATTCTCAAAATACTAACTTATTACCTCCTAAGCCCAAGACGTCTTTACGTCATCTTAAACTAGGTATTCAAGAATTTCATAAGAAGCTTGTTTTGGCCCCTGCAGACAAAGCCGCTAACAACGTCGTCGTTGTGTGACGGCTCCACTATGTTAAGTAGAAGTAAAACAAAGATCAGGAATTGATACAATTAACTTACTCCATCCATAAAAGACACCAAAGGGAAAGAAATACAAACATTAAGCGACGAGACCATAATGGAAACCTAAACAAAGGAAGGCCATATGGACAGTTACTTTCCCACAAAATGGCCATATGGCCATCCAAAATTAAAAGACACAAGTGATACACACAGTAAGTAACAAACAACAACATAAATAAATCGCCACAGAAGAGCCGCCTTAACACGCTTAAGCAGGAGCTTGGTGGTACTAAGGCCTATGAACTTCAGCCAGTAGATGAACATGTTTGTCTTTCAGCCACCAAGTTTGCTGTGTGTGTTAACGAAGGCCAAGACAAGCTTCCTACGCTATACTGGTTACCAAAACTTCATAAAAAACCTAACAAAGCACGGTTTATTGCAAATTCTAGTTCTTGCACAACCACTGAACTTTCTAAATTATTAACTTCCTGTCTTACTGCTATTAAAACGCATGTAATTAAATATTGTGATAAAGTCTTTGAAAGATCAGGAAGAAATCTGTTTTGGTCTATAAAAAATTCGAATGATTTAAGCCCCCCAGTGGAATAAAAATCAAAAATGAGTTCCTTTAAGAGCAATAAAAACATTCATAAGAAAGAAGATGGGTCATACTACGTAGTTTCGGCTAATAAAGCCTCATCAGTGACCCTGTTATGATCTGAAGTCTTCCACTGACCGTTCCAAGGCGGCTCTTCTGTGGCGATTTATTTATGTTGTTGTTTGTTACTTACTGTGTGTATCGCTTGTGTCTTTTAATTTTGGATGGCCATATGGCCATTTTGTGGGAAAGTAACTGTCCATATGGCCTTCCTTTGTTTGGGTTTCCATTATGGTCTGGTCGCTTGGTGTTTGTGTTTCTTTCCCTTTGGTGTCTTTTGTGGATGGAGTAAGTTAATTGTATCAATTCCTGATCTTTGTTTTACTTCTACTTTAAATAAATTGAAATCTAGACAGTTTCGTGCTTCTAGTCTGTCTACCTACGATTTTTCCACTCTTTACACTACACTTCCTCATAATCTTATAAAAGAAAAGCTTAATGATTCAATTGAATGGGCTTTTCACAGAGAAGATTCTCTCTATCTTGCATGTAATGTCAGAAATGCATTTTTCACTTCTAAAGAGCATAAGAATTATACACTTTGGTCATGTCAGAAAGTGTGTGATGCCCTCACCTTTCTACTTGACAATATTTATATTAGATTCGGTACTAAGTTATTTAGACAAATTGTGGGTATTCCGATGGGTACTAATTGCGCACCTCTTGTGGCTGATCTGTTCTTGTATTGTTATGAAAGAGACTTCATTTTGTCGCTTTCCATTGATAACCAATCTGAAATTATTGAAGCTTTTAGCTCTACTTCTAGATATTAAGATGATTTATTAAATATTGATAATACCTATTTTGATGGTTTGATCAGTCAGATTTACCCCCTAGAACTTCAGTTAAATAAAGCAAATTCTTCTGATACCGAGGCCCCGTTTTTGGATTTACATCTATCTATTGTAGATGGATTTGTTTCGTGCAAAATTTATGATAAACGCGATGACTTTGATTTTGAGATTGTAAATTTTCCTTTTTTGGATGGTGATGTTCCTCGTGCGCCATCCTATGGCGTTTATATTTCGCAATTAATTCGATTTGCTAGAGTGTGTAGTCATGTAACTGACTTCAACACTCGTAATAAATTATTAACGGCTAAACTCCTTAATCAGGGTTATCGGTACCATAAACTACGCAAAGCCTTTTCAAAATGTTATAGACGCCATTCTGATTTAATTTCAAAATTCAATATTGGACTTAAATCTCTTCTGCAACAAGGTCTATCGGAACCCGAATTTTATGGTGACTTAGTATATAAATTCAGAAAAATATATAACCGCAATGACTTCAGCACCCAATTTCGTAAAATCATTCTTCGATATAAAAAGATTGGGTACAACATGGATATTATACGACAGACTGCATGCATGGTAGTTAACCCAATCACGGTTGGCAACTTTGCTTCCCTCTTTAATTGCACGCCGGTGGGTCAGGCCTCAGATTCTATGACGGCTCCAACGTAAAGGCTTATTGAAAATTAAAGAGATAATGTTGGTTGGTGCCTGATGCTCTGTCTCTGGTCGGGCTCATCGGAGTCTAACTGTTGGTTTTCTTTTGCTCCAGCAATTCAGTGGTTTCTTGCTGTCGAGTCCTCACCGTTGTCTCACCTATGTGGTTCTTTGATTTCTGTGTTCACGGAGATGTTGCACTGATGAGTTAGGAGGCCTTCATGCGGACTGAACAAATTATTTGTTTAAATCGCGACGGAAGTAAGGGCGAGGATTGTGGCCACGTAAAATCGAGTTAAGCTCCACTGACCGTTCCAAGGCGGCTCTTCTGTGGCGATTTATTTATGTTGTTGTTTGTTACTTACTGTGTGTAGCACTTGTGTCTTTTAATTTTGGATGGCCATATGGCCATTTTGTGGGAAAGTAACTGTCCATATGGCCTTCCTTTGTTTAGGTTTCCATTATGGTCTGGTCACTTAATGTTTGTATTTCTTTCCCTTTGGTGTCTTTTATGGATGGAGTAAGTTAATTGTATCAATTCCTGATCTTTGTTTTACTTCTACTTAGGAGGTATTAAGTTAGTATTTTGAGAATAGAAAGAAATGCGTTTGTTCTCTATTTTTAAAATGTTGAGTTTCCAGTCCTTAAGGGCTTTATGCTCAACATACTCTCGCTTGCACCATCGATTACCGAATTCATTCAAGACAGCAGCGATTTCATCTCTACATTTACTGAAATCAATTTATAATCAACCCTTATATAAAAGAAAACTACCAGACTGAACGTTACGAGTATTATATGTGCTATATTTATTAAAACAAATTTCCAGTAGTTCATCTAGATTCTTACTTTTTCGGGCTTTCTGGTTAAACGACTCGTTAACCCGTGTGTGTCATTTTGTGTCGTCCCCCGGAGAAAGGGAGAAAGGAGATATTTGAAGGGATAAAAGAGAAAATGGAAAATGAATGGAAGTGTATTAACAGAGAAATAACAACATTCAACCTCTACCCTTACCTGCTGCAAGGACAGCAGGCCTTGTCCAACTGTGAGGCAATATCAATTCTTCTTCTTCTTCTTCCCGTATAAGGACAGTAATCCATAGCTGGAATTTACTTTGTCCAGTGTATTGGCGCTCTAGTTAGGCAAGATACTGAGTTACGCGAGATACACGTCAGTTTTGCCAAACCCAACCCTCCCCCGGTCCGTTGGAATAATTGAGCACAGCCACAGCGGATACTTCTGAACCTCGAAAATGATATCTCTTTCTCTCTTGTCCCAGAGGAGGACTTCTATATAAGCGCTACCCTTACTGTCCCCGAACATCTCTAAATATTTGCACTTTATATATCAACTAAATTTTGTTTAAACCAAAGCTTAAATGAATGGTTTACTTGCAGAGTTTCACCCCCCCCCCCCCCCCAGTTTGCACTGACCGTTCAAGGCGGTTCTTCTGTCGCGGTTATTTTTGTTATGGTTTGTCTTTGGGTGTTTGTGTCACTTATATTATTTTATTTTAGATAGCCGTTTGGCCATTTTGTGGGAAAGTAACTGTCCTCTTTGCTTTCCGCTGTTGGTGTTCCCGTTGGGGTCTGTTGCTTCATGTTTGTGTTTCTTTCCCTTCGATGTCTCTGATGGGATCTTTGGGTTAATTTATCGATTCCTGATCATTGCCTCTACTTCTATTTTTCATACCGAATTTAAAACAAGGACCCTTTTATTCAAACGACCATCTTGTTTCTCATTACGCAAACACGCCTATACAAATACATTGCCACCTTTATCGCCGAAAAAATGAAAATTTTAAGATGAAAAATTGTGATATTTTTCTTATTTCTGCTCAAAATATAGATTGTGGGCACTCGTTAGAACCGCCTCACCGAGGCGTTTCTAACGAGTACCCTCAATCTATATTTTAGAGCAGAAATAAGAAAAATAAGGTATACCCCCGGAAACCCCAGTTTTACTTTATAAAAGAGGGGTTCAAGGGGGGTCAAAAATATATAGGCGTGTTTTCGTGATGTGACTTATATATGGCATCAGAAATGTTGCACTGTTTGACGTCACGTAATACTACGTGTGCTTGCCATGGCATTGGACGTCATGTGTTACCTGACACACAGTCTGAGATCTTTTCTGATTTTTTTTTTCTTGCTCAACAATGGAAAAATTGGCGATTTTTCTTTGATTGCGGTATAAGCTAAATGGATGAATAGTACGAATATCTTTAACACTAATAAACTAACAAAATATTATCGCTGAAGCTTCCCCCTACCCCCCCCCCCCCCACACACACACACCACCACCCCCTATAAAATTGGCTTAGGCTTACCTACATTAATTTATTATTTAAAGATACTAACGGCGTATTTACTATACAGCGACCTTGAGGCGGTTGACTTAGGTATAAACAAGACAAATATCATGGATTTTCATCAGAAAAGTACTCTTAGTCATATTGGAGTTGTGAAAAATGCACTATATTACACGGGCATGTTATGGAAATGAGACACCTAGACGTCTATCTGGTAGAACATGGTACATGTATAAGACTAAGAACGTCATTACAAAAACACGCGTATATATTTTTGACCCTTGAACCCCACTTTTATGTTATAAAACTGGGGTTTCCAGGGCAAACTAATTTTTCTTATTTTTGCTCTAAAATATAGATTGTTGGTACCCGTTAGAACCGCCTCGACGATGCGGTTCTAACGAGTACCCTCAATCTGTATTTTGAGCAGGAATTAGAAAAAATATCACAATTTTTCATCTTAAATTTTCATTTTTTTTTTTTTGGAGGTAAAAGTTACAATGTATTGGTATAGGCGTGTGTTTATAATGTGATTGTTTGAGAACTGGCCCTGAGGTTACAAAAAATTGTTCAAGCTCAACTCATATGAGCATGAAATTCATCCCGCTCATAAATTTTAAAAAATGCCAACAAATGTTGGCATTTTTATAATTTATGAGCATGATAAATGACATTCTATGCTGATCTGAGCAGGAAAATTGCCAGATTTACTTGCATTTTAATAGTTATGAGGATTACAAATTTCTTGCTTACCTGAGTTGAGCATGAACATTGTTTTATAACCTCGGGGCCTGGAGTAAAGACAACAGAAGTGAAGGTAATGACCAGGATTCGATACAATTAACCCGCCCCTCCCATCAGAGACACCAAAAGGAAAGAAACACAAACATGAAATAACTAGACCCTAATGGTAACATAATAGCGGAAAGCAAAAAGGACATTTCTTTTCCCACAAAATGACCAATTGGCTATTAAAAAAAAATAATATAAGCCAAACACACATTCAAAGACAAACTATAACAAAAGTAAACCGCGACAGAAGCACCGCCTTGGAATGGTCAGTGAAACGTATTTCACTGGTGGACTTAAATCCATTACGAAAACACGCCTATTCAAATACATTGCAACCTTTCTCGCCGAAAAAATACCAATTTTAAGATAAAAAAATTGAATATTTTTCTTATTTCTGATCAAAATATAGAATGTGGGTACTCGTTAGAACCGCCTAATCAAGGCGGTTCTAACGAGTACCTACATTCTTTATTTTAGCGCAGAAATGAGAAAAATAAGGTTTACCCCTGTAAACCCCATTTTTACCATATAAAAGTGGGGTTCAAGGGGGTCAAAATTATATAGGCGTGATTTCGTGATGTGTACACAGCCGCTATCCTCGCCTTTTAGTTTTAGCACAGACTAGCTAGTTTCGACCAATCAGGCCTCACCAAGCCTAGCTCTAGAAGACAATTTGTAAACACCTGTAAACGAATACATAAATCACCAAAAAACATTATGCTATGCGTTTTAAGATCAGAATCATGGAAATACTCCAAATATTTGGGACAGAAAGGGATGATTTTTGCTCACTACAATAAGTATAGATGGAAACGCTATGATTATGAAACGAAACATTTAGCTTATATATTAAAATTTAAGGAAGCAATGACACAATGATTAAACATTACAAGGCAAAGCCAAAATAATGGTTTCTTTCCTGAAAAAAAAGATCAAACGAATTTGTTGCGATATATAAGCACGAATTTGTTGCGATACACAAACACCATAGAGTGGTGCATATCGAGTGAGTGAGTGTTTGAGCTTTATGTTCCACCAACAGCCAAGGTCATACGGAGACGGGACCTCGGATTAAAGACTCATCCGAAAGTCTGGAGAAGCCCGGGATCGACCCCTGGTTTACAAGGCGAGTAGCGTAACCACTACACCAACGAGGCTTCTGGGTGAATATTGAACATCCCCACCTAAGAAAGGACTCTTGAAACCAAAATCATCGAGTTTATAAAAAAACAAAAACAAAAAAAACTTTGGTTGAAGGCATATATAAATAAAAAAGGGTTTCGGTATCAGAAGACTTTTCTTTATTTAATTAAAAGTTACTAAATATAATAAATCATTTTTGATTGTTTGATTTGAGATTTAACGTCCCCGTCAACACTGTATAAGTCATTTTGGAGACGTTTCTTCCAATTTTGTGGGACCTTTATCCGACGGTGAGATT
Source organism: Lucinisca nassula (assembly GCA_963580285.1). Taxonomy (NCBI): domain Eukaryota; kingdom Metazoa; phylum Mollusca; class Bivalvia; order Lucinida; family Lucinidae; genus Lucinisca; species Lucinisca nassula. The sequence goes on from OY757022.1 coordinate 136,193,492, forward strand.
AAATGACATTTCAAGCCCTGTCGCCCAATGCAACCAATAGGGTTTATAAGCATGGACGGTCCGACAGCTTTGTCTGGGTAGGCTTAGATTCTCTAAGCGGTTTACCAGTACTCGTTTGCGGTCGGTTTCAGCTCTGCGTGGAAGCATCTCGCAGCCCATCTATTTATCCAAGCCCCGACTGGCAGGGGCGAACATAATAAATTATAGGAATAATAAATTTTCGGGATCTGAATAGCCAATGGTATGTCCCTGCGACCTGGGCTTGATTCTGGGTTTGAATATGGCAGAGTATTGTCGTCGATCCACCCTTGATGGGTTACTCTGGTCATCCTGGTTTTCATAATAAGTCCATACTACAATAACATTCGCGCCTTCTAGAACGCTTAAGCTTTCGTTGTATAAAAGTGAAAAATAAAATAATAAAAAAACGTTTAAAAGTAATTTATTAAACGAACAAAATAAATTTAAAAAATAAGTACTGTAGACTATATATAGTTGAGCAACAAAATAAACAAAAAAGAAATAGAAGCAACACATCATGAAAACACGCCTATATAATTTTGACACCCTTGAACCCCACTTTAATAAAGTGCAACTGGGGTTTCCGGGGGTATACCGTATTTTTCTTATTTCTGCTCTAAAATATAGATTGTGGGTACTCGTTAGAACCGCCTCGACGAGGCGGTTCTAACGAGTGCCCACAATCTACATTTGGACCAGAAATAAGAAAAATATCACAATTTTTCATCAAAAAATTTTCATTTTTTCGGCGATAAAGGTGGCAATGTATTACGCGTGTTTGCGTAATGATACCAAGCGTATTTTGTGGTATCATATAACGTGAATAACGTCATGTATGATGCTCATACTTGTAATAACACGTGGTTACTGGCTAACCACCCGTTTCAACTCTTTGATTTCGAATGAAAGTGTATAGCAATGAAATCGATTTAAAATCGTTATACGATAAACAAAATCTTAAGCTCGTGGTCATTTCATATAAAATGAATGCTACTCGCCTAAGGCTGGCTTCATTGATTTCGTATGAAATTAAAACTCATGATCATTTCATATGAAATTCAAAGAAGTCGCCAAAGACTCGTTTCATTACCTCCACTATATCCACACATTACGAAAACACCCCTATGCAAATACATTGCCAACTTTTTGGCAAAAAATTCGAGATTTTAAGAGCAAAAATTGTGATATTTTTCTTATTTCTGCTCAAAACATAGATTGCGGGGATTCGATAGAACCGGTTCTATCGAGTACCCACAATCTATCCTTTTGAGCAGAAATAAAAAAATAATGTATAGCCCCTTGAACCCAACTTTTACTATATAAAAGTGGGGTAAGAGGGGGTCAAAATTATATAGGCGTGTTCTCGTGATGATCACGAAAACACGCCTCCATAATTTGGACCCCATTGAGCCCTACTTTTATATAGTAAAACTGGGGTTTAGAGGGGTAAACTTTGGATTATTTCTGCTCTTAAATATAGTTTGCGGGGACTACTCACAATCTATATTTTGTGCAGAAATAAGAAAAATATCACAATTTTTCATCTTGAAATTTTCTTTTTTCGGCGGTAAAATTTACAATGTATTTGTATAGGCATGTTTTCGTAATGCACATCAATTACGTTAACATCACGAAAACACGCCTATATACTTTTGACCCCCCTTGAACCCCACTTTTATTGAGTAAAATTGGGGTTTCCGGGGGTATATGTTATTTTTCTTATTTCTGCTCTAAAATATAGATTGTGGGTACTCGTTAGAACCGCCTCGATGAGGCGGTTCTAACGAGTGCCAACAATCTATATTTGGAGCAGAAATAAAAAAATATATCACAATTTTTCAACATAAAATGTTCATTTTTCGGCGATTAAGGTGGCAATGTATTTGTATAGGCGTGTTTGCGTAATGACACACCCGTGTGACGAAGAGCATTCTTTCGTGTCTCCAAAACGGTTCCTTTTCTGATGAAATTTGGTAACATTTGGATTTTTTTTTTTCTAATATATACTTAAAACATAGAACAGAGCAAGAAAATAATCTAATATATTACATGCATTACAGAGAAATACCATGATTTCTACCAGACATAAACTTGGTATTTTCCTTTTTGCTAAGAAGAAATATTTCCTCTTAGCCGGGGAAATAAATCCCTTCAGCTGGAACTACTTTATGTACAAGATACGAGATACCGCTTTGCAGTGAAATTGTTCTATTCAAACGCGGGAAAGTTTCAATCACGGCGACGTTATTCATGACGTCATTGTAATGGCGTCTAAGAAATATCAACAGACGTTCAGAATGCGTGACGTTTGAGTCGGATGCAACGCTGAAACAAAAGAAAACATGGATATGACCATTGATTAGGATGTAAGTTTTGCTTTATTTAATCTAACGTTTTACTTGTTTTATCACTGAAACACTTTGTTTCTTCTATTTTTGTTCAAAACTGTAGAAAGCGCTTTCAAAATGGCGCCCATCCAGTTGTTCTTCCACCCAGATTCTGTAACACTTCGCTGATTGAACCGTTTACATGGGCTGTAAACAGTCAACTGAACGGGCATTCAGATCCAAAATTCAAGATCCAAACTCTCCTAAAAGTCTATGGAAGTGCATGTAATATACAGATTATACATTTCTCCTATTTGAAATATGGGATTTATTAACCTCGGGAGGTAAAACAATCCGTTAAAGAAACTCGTGCTTCGCACTCGTTTCTTTATCGGATTGTTTTACCTCCCTCGGTTTATAAATCCCATATTTCAACTAGGAGAATGAATAATCTATATATAAAGATATTTTGCTGAAAGACTCATTACGCAAACACGCCTATACAAATACATTGCCACCTTCAGCGCTGAAAAAATGAAAATTTTAAGATGAAGAATTGTGATATTTTTCTTTTTTCTGCTAGAAATATAAATTGTGGGCACTCGTTAGAACCGCCTCATCGAGGCGGTTCTAACGAGTACCCACAATCTATATTTTTGAGCAGAAATAAGAAAAAATAAGGTATATCCCCGGAAACTCCAAGTTAACTATATAAAAGTGGGGTTAAATGGGGTCAAAATTATATAGGCGTGTTTTCCTGATGGTTTGTAGCTTTGTAAGTAACTCATTTTTTCAGCGAAACATTACGAAACACGCCTACACAAACACCAATACATAGAAAATTTTACCACAAAAGAATAAAAATTTTCTGATGAAAAATTGTGGTAATTTTCTCATTTCCGCTCAAAATATTGATTGTGGATTCTTGTTCGAGCCACCTCGGTGAGACGGTTCTAACGGGTACCAACAATCTGTGATCTTTGAGCAGAAATAATGACATTAAATGTGAATCTACATTTGTTGCAGTTTAAAAAAAGAAAAAAAAAAAAAAAAAAAAAAAGAAACATAATACATTTCTCTTGAAAATTCTCTAATATTGTACGAATATGCCTTTGTAATTTCCTTAAGCCCATCTAAATGATAAACTATGAATCCTGGTCATTACTAAAATATTGTTTCAACAACAATTTTCAAGCTAGAAAGTATCAAATGAAACAAACACATTTTGATATACAGTAAAGTCCGCTATTAAGACCACCTAAAGCTAAGGCACAACCTGCTTTCAAAAGCTTATTTAGAAAAGTTGCAGTTATTCTTTCTTTGCGTTTCCTACACGCACTGTCTTCTTATAAGAGATCACCTTTGGGACTGTTCAAAAGTGGTCTTAAAGACCACTTTTGAACAGTCTCAAAGGTGGTCTTAATATAGGAATTTACTGTATTCACTTACCAGACTTAGGTATTTAACAGACTAGTCTCAGTTTTATCTCTTGAAAGTTTTTCACAGATAATCAGTGCTCGCGTAACATTTTATAGTTCAAGACTTATTATGCAACCTCTAATATAGCTTTTTATCGCTGCTTTTTAATTGATATTGTTTTTTGATCCAGCACAGAATGTCTTTGCATCGTTTATTCTTGAACGTTTGTGGTAATTATGAAATACACACTGTCTTACCATCAGATTAACAAAGCCGTGAACTGAACCCCCTTAAACCCCACTTTACATAACGCGCGCTGGCGTGTGTGTGGGGGGACATTTCTTATTACTAACTTCGTACGTCTAACTTCTTACTTCTAACTTCTCACTTCTAATTTCTAACTTCTAACTTCTTACTTCTAACTTCTTAGTTCCAACTTCTAATTTCTAACTTCTAACTTCCATGTTGTAAGTTTTTTTTTATTTCTCCTGATTTTTCCGCCCTTTCAAGATTTTTACAATCATATCGAGCCGATCGTTAATCAGACGTAAGCAAAAGCCGAAGTACCCGGCGAAAGGCCATCTGGACTTATGATTGTAAAAAACCTTAAAAAAACATACCACATGGAAGTTAGAAGTAAGAAGTAGTTTAGGTCGTAGTACCAAAGCGTTAACCCTTATCTTGCTGAATATTCATTTAAGCCACACCCATTTCTGTCTATCAACCAATCAAATTACTTGATGTAATTGATTGCCACAAATTCATAAACTGAATGCCAAACAGTGTAGATCCTGATCAGATGGCTTCTTCAGAAGCCATCTGATCTGGATCTATACTGTTCGCAATGATAGGGGTTGTCGTGAACAGCAAGATAAGGGTTAATCCAAAATCGTTAGTCCACAGACAAAATGGCAAATATCAATGTTCAGATCAACAGACATGGACTCCAGAAGAGTGTAATCAGGCGTCCGCGGATAGTAAGCATTACTTGGTAAGCAAGCTTTGCCCACCATGCCCATCGACCTGAACGAAGAAAAGGTGGTAAATGCCGACAAGGGTATGTCCGAGATTTTGGAAGTCTTCTTATTGCTTTCCAAACATATCAGAAATAATTCTGGAAATGGCCACATTAGAAGTAAGAAGTTAGAAGTAAGAAGTTAGAAGTAAGATGTCAGAAGTTAGGAGTAAGAAAGTAGAAGTTAGAAATAAGAAATGCCCCCCCCCACCACCACAGACACGTCGAAATCTGCAACGGAAGTCCAGTTGGCTTTTATCTTTGATGCTTACCTCAGATTAACGATCGGCTCTATATGCATGTAAAAATCTTGAAAGGGCCGGAAAAACAAAACCCACACACGTGCGCCAATGTGAGACGCCAAGTTCTGCAACGAAGTTTTTGCTTACGTCTGATTAACGAACGGCTCGATATGATTGTAAAAACCATGAAAGGGCTGGAAAATCAAAACTAAAAAAAAAAAAAAAAAACAGCAACAAAAAAAAAAAAAAAAAAACATACAACATGGAAGTTAGAAGTTAAAAGTAAGAAAGTAAGAAGCAAGACGTTTTAAGTTAGTAAGAAGTTAGAAGAAAGAAGTTAGAAGTAAGAAGTTAAAAATAAGAAATGGCCCTACCCGGCTTTCGTATTTCTCATTCACGGTTGATAACTTTCCTTCCCTTTTATAATTGCACGCCGGTGGGTTAGATATAAGACTCTAAGACGTCAAAAGCCTAAAAGCTTAACTGACCAAATTATTGTCTAAATCGCGACGGAAGTAAGGGCTAGGATTGCGACCGCGTAAAATCAATTTAATCCCCCCCCCCCCCCCAGTGAAATAAGTTTTACTGACCGTTCCAAGGCGGTTCTGTCGCGATTTAATTTTGTAATGTTTTGTCTTTGAGTGTGTGTAATTTTATGTACAAAAAGATAGCCAATTTGCCATTTTTTGGGAAAGTAACTATCCTTTTGGCTTTCCGCTTTTGATGTTTCCATTATGGTCTAGTTATTTCATATTTGTTTGTTTCCCTTTGGTGTCTCTGATGGGAGCTGTGGGTTAATTGTATCGATTCCTGATCATTGCCTTTTCTTCTTTTTTGTGCTTAATATGGCATACACAGAAGTGACTGGGCCTTATGCATATATATATTCAAAAAGATATAAGTAGTATACACACAAAGGCAAACCATAACAAAAATAAACCGCCACAGAAAAACCGCCTTTGAACGGTCAGTGAAATAATTTCACTGGGGGAGTGTAAATCGATTTTACGCAGAGGCCTTCATGCCAAGTGAACAAATTATTTTGCCATTTTGTAAGAAAGTAACTGTCCTTTGGGCTTTCCGCTATAATTGATGTTTCCAATAAGATCTAGTTATGTCATGTTTGTGTTTCTTTCTCTTTGGTGTCTTGGTTAATTGTATCGATTCCTGATAATTGCCTTCACTTCTAATTTAAGTCCCCGGCTTCACTATTTAGGCAATTTTGGATACGTTGCTTCCAATTTTGTAGGACATTTACCGGACACTGTGATAAAATGACATATCAAACCCAACCGCAAACAAACCAAGGGGTTTTTATGCAGGGACGTTCCATTTGCACCACTTTTCATGGATGGTTATATACCTTCTAAGCAGCTTACCAGTACTGGAATGAGCTCTAAGTGGAATCAATTTACAGCCCAATAACCACACGTGAACAGGTCCGTGAAATTACCACCTTCCTAAACTCCACTTTATATAGACAAAACGGGGGTTTACGGGGGTATACATTATTATTATTTTTTTGCTCCAAGACATAGGTTTTGGGTACTCGTTAGAACCGCCTCAGTGAGGCGGTTCTAACGAGTACCCACAACCTATGCCTTGGAGCAAAAATAAGGAAAATAATGTATTCCTCCGTAAACCCCCGTTTTGTCTATATAAAGTGGAGTTTAGGGAGGTGGTAATTTCACGGACCTGTTCACGTGTGGTGATTGGGCTGTAAATTGATTCCACTTAGAGCTCATTCCAGTACTGGTAAGCTGCTTAGAAGGTATATGACAGTCCCTGCAAAGTGGCGCAAATGGAACGTCCCTGCGTAAAAACCCAATGGTTTGTTTGTGGTTGGGTTTGATATGTCATTTTATCACAGTGTCCGGTAAATGTCCTTCAGGAATATCCTTGGTATTTTTCTTATCAATACTGCAAACAAAGGTTGTGGGTACTCGATAGAACCGCCTCACTGAGGCGGTTCTAACGAGTACCCAAAACCTATGTGTTGGAGCAAAAAAAAAATAATGTATACCCCCGTAAACCCCCGTTTTGTCTAAATAAAGTGGAGTTTAGGAAGGTGGTAATTTCACGGACCTGTTCACGTGTGGTTATTGGGCTGTAAATTGATTCCACTTAGAGCTCATTCCAGTACTGGTAAGCTGCTTAGAAGGTATATAACCGTCCATGAAAAGTGGTGCAAATGGAACGTCCCTGCATAAAACCCCTTGGTTTGTTTGCGGTTGGGTTTGATATGTCATTTTATCACAGTGTCCGGTAAATGTCCTACAAAATTGGAAGCAACGTATCCAAAATTGCCTAAATAGTGAAGCCGGGGACTTAAATTAGAAGTGAAGGCAATTATCAGGAATCGATACAATTAACAAAGACACCAAAGAGAAAGAAACACAAACATGACATAACTAGATCCTATTGGAAACATCAATTAAAGCGGAAAGCCCAAAGGACAGTGAAATAAGTTTTACTGACCGTTCCAAGGCGGTTCTGTCGCGATTTAATTTTGTTATGTTTTGTCTTTGAGTGTGTGTAATTTTATGTACAAAAAGATAGCCAATTTGCCATTTTTTGGGAAAGTAACTATCCTTTTGGCTTTCCGCTTTTGATGTTTCCATTATGGTCTAGTTATTTCATATTTGTTTGTTTCCCTTTGGTGTCTCTGATGGGAGCTGTGGGTTAATTGTATCGATTCCTGATCATTGCCTTTTCTTCTTTTTTGTGCTTAATATGGCATACACAGAAGTGAATGGGCCTTATGCATATATATATATATACAACAAGATATAAGTAGTATATACACAAAGGCAAACCATAACAAAAATAAACCGCCACAGAAGAACCGCCTTTGAACGGTCAGTGAAATAATTTCACTGGGGGAGTGTAAATCGCTTTTACGCAGAGGCCTTCATGCCAAGTGAACAAATTATTTTGCCATTTTGTAAGAAAGTAACTGTCCTTTGTGCTTTCCGCTATAATTGATGTTTCCAATAGGATCTAGTTATGTCATGTTTGTGTTTCTTTCTCTTTGGTGTCTTGGTTAATTGTACCGATTCCTGATAATTGCCTTCACTTCTAATTTAAGTCCCCGGCTTCACTATTTAGGCAATTTTGGATACGTTGCTTCCAATTTTGTAGGACATTTACCGGACACTGTGATAAAATGACATATCAAACCCAACCGCAAACAAACCAAGGGGTTTTTATGCAGGGACGTTCCATTTGCACCACTTTTCATGGATGGTTATATACCTTCTAAGCAGCTTACCAGTACTGGAATGAGCTCTAAGTGGAATCAATTTACAGCCCAATAACCACACGTGAACAGGTCCGTGAAATTACCACCTTCCTAAACTCCACTTTATATAGACAAAACGGGGGTTTACGGGGGTATACATTATTTTTTTTTTTGCTCCAATACATAGGTTTTGGGTACTCGTTAATACCGCCTCAGTGAGGCGGTTCTAACGATTACCCACAACCTTTGTTTGCAGTATTGATAAGAAAAATACCAAGGATATTCCTGAAGGACATTTACCGGATACTGTGATAAAATGACATATCAAACCCAACCACAAACAAACCATTGGGTTTTTACGCAGGGACGTTCCATTTGCGCCACTTTGCAGGGACTGTCATATCCCTTCTAAGCAGCTTACCAGTACTGGAATGAGCTCTAAGTGAAATCAATTTACAGCCCAATCACCACACTTGAACAGGTCCGTGAAATTACCACCTCCCTAAACTCCACTTTATATAGACAAAACGGGGGTTTACGGAGGAATACATTATTTTCCTTATTTTTGCTCCAAGGCATAGGTTGTGGGTACTCGTTAGAACCGCCTCAGTGAGGCGGACTGAGGCGGTTCTAACGAGTACCCACAACCTTTGTTTGCAGTATTGATAGGAAATATATTACGGATTTTCCCGAGAAAAGTAGCCATTTTGAAGATATGAAAAATGCAACATGTCGCACGGGTGTCATTACGAAAACACACCTATACAAAAACATTGTAAATTTTACCACCGAAAAATGAAAATTTTCAGATGAAAAATTTCGATATTTTTCTTATTTCTGCTCAAAACATAGATTGTGGATACTCGTTAGAACCGCCTCGACGAGGCGGTTCTAACTAGTACCCACAATCCATGTTTTTGAACAGAAATAAGAAAAATAATATGTATCCCTGCAAACCCCAGTTTTACGATATAAAAAAGTGGGGTTCAAGGGCGTCAAAATTATATGGGCGTGTTTTCGTGATGTTTTATCGTTATGTATTGCATATAAAAATGAGAGCAGTCTGAAGGTCTATAATAATTTATTAGGTCATCAAGTGCTTGCAAAGACGTTAATGAATCTGCTGGAGTACATTTGCATGGTCGACCTAAGATTGTAAATTTCACATTTTTCGTGCCAGCGCAGGACATAACCTACAATGAGACATACGCCGTCAGAGAAGACTCATATAAGACTGCGTCTGATCAGAGGATTTGCTGATCGCATGCCATTCTACACTACCGGGCTATCCAAAGAGATAAAAGAAAACCATTGACAGATCTGGGGTATTTCTAGGCCGATCTGTGTTCATTACGCAAATACGCCTATACAAATACATTGCCACCTTTATCGCCGAAAAAATGAAAATTTTATGATGAACAATTGTGATATTTTTCTTATTTCTGCTCAAAATATAAATTGTGGGCACTCATTAGAATCGCCTCATCGAGGCGGTTCTAACGAGTGTCCACAATCTATATTTTAGAGCAGAAATAAGAAAAATAAGGTATACCCCCGGAAACCCCAGTTTTACTATATAAAATGGGGGTTCAAGTGGGTCAAAATTATATAGGCGTGTTTTCGTGATGTGGTGCCGGTCGATTATGCAGGTTGCTATGTCTCTGGTCGGGTCCATCGGAGTTTAACTGTATGTTTTCTTTTGATCCAGCATTTCATCGTTTTCTTGCTTCTTGGCCATTTTGTTCGAAAGTATAGCAGTCGCAGTTAAGATTGACTAAGCGTTTGTACCTGCCTTAGGAATATTCCATTAACAAAAAGGTAAACCAAGTCATCCGATTGTGTGAATTCAACTGTAACACAAGCATAGCTGTGGCGTATATGACCATTTCGTCCGCTTGTAGAAAGCGTGCGAAGGGCACTCTACCGAATCTTCTGGTGGACTCAGCGAATTTGACATATATTGACAACACCGGAAAAGCTCCGCCTAGTCAATTTCATCTGCGACTACTATAACTGTCCTTTTGGCTTTCCGCAATTGATCTATTAGGGCCTCATTTTAGATTTTTATCTAGTTATTTCATGTTTGTGTTTCTTTCCCTTTGGTGTATCGATTCCTGATCATTGCCTTCACTTCTATTTTGTTTTTCGTTCACTGACTCAAATATCCGTTGAGACAGGAAAACAATAAACGTAAACTTGCCATTTGTGGCACGAGTTTCGTATCAAGGATAGTCAAACCACAAATCGTTATTAACCCTTCTCTTGCTGAATATTCATTTAAGCCACACCAATTTCTGTCTATCAACCAATCAAATTACTTGATGTAATTTATTGCTACAAATTCATAAACTGAATACCAAACAGTGTAGATTCTGATCAGATGGCTTCTTCAGAAGCCATCTGATCTGGATCTACACTGTTTCCAAAGATAGGGGTTGTCGTGAACAGCAAGATAAGGGTTAAGTTTTACATCTGTACAGTCATAGCCAAAATATATACGGAAATTAATGTGCACAGTCTTAGCTCAAATATATAGGGAAATTCAACTCAAACATATAGGGAAATTCATCTGCACAGTCTTAGCTCAAACATACATGTATATGGAAATTTATTAAAAAATGAGGTATAGCATTTTAATGTGTCGGTTTCAACTCTGTGTGGAAGCATCATGCAACCCCATCTATTTATCATCACGTGAACAAGTCCGTGAAATGAACACCCCCTTACACCCCACTTTGTATAGAGAAAACTGGGGTGTAGGGGGTAAACATTATTTTTCTCATTTTTACTCCAATACATAGGTTGTGGGTACTCGTTAGAAGCGCCTCAATGAGGCGGTTCTAACGAGCACCCACAACCTATGTCTGCAGTACAAATACGAAAAATATCATGGATTTTCATCCGAAAAGTAGCCATTTTGGAGATGAGAAAAATGCACTATGTCGCACGGGTGTGTTATCGTAATGCGTATCAAGGATAGTCAAATCACAAATCGTTATTAAGTTTTACATCTGTACAATCATAGCCCAAATATATACGGAAATTAAACTGCACCGTCTTAGCTCAAATACATGTATATAGGGAAATTCAACTCAAACATATAGGGAAAGTCATCTGTACAGTCTAAGCCCAAACATATAAGGAAATTCATCTGCACAGTCTTAACTCAAACATATAGGGAAATTCATCTGTCCAGTCTTAACTCAAACATATAGGGAAATTCATCTGCAAAGTCTTAACCCAAACATCTAGGGAAATTCATCTGCACAGTGTTAGCTCAAACATACATGGAAATTCATCTGAAATTCTTAGCCCAAACATATAGAGAAATTCATCTGCACAGTCTTAGCTCGTGCATATATGGAAATTTATAAAAAAAAGGAGGTTTAGCATTTTAATGTGTCGGTTTCAACTCTGTATGGAAGCATTACGCAACCTCGTCTATTTATCCAAGCCCCGGTGGGCGGGGTCGGGGGATGTGTGTGTGTCATTCTTATGTAAATCAAATAAATGGGATGAATGTAAATGGGTACTAATAGCTGACATGAGTCAGACTGTGCGAATGCACAAGGGTATTGGTAAACCGTTTGGAAAGTCTAGACTTGCACAGACAAAATGGTGCAGGTTGGAAGGTCCATGTTTATTAACCCTTTTGGTTTTATTGGATGACAGGGCTTGAGATGTCATTTCACCCCAATGTGAGGTAAAAGTCCTTCAAAATCGTAGGCAACGTCTCCAAAATGACCTAAATAATGTTGACGGGGACATTGGAACTCAAATCAAACAAACAAAATAAATAAATAATAATAATAAACGCACATGCACGCACAAGCGTGCAACAATGATATAAAGTCAATTGCATCACATGAACAAGTCCGTGAAATTAAGACCCCCCTAAACCCCACTTTATATGGAGAAAACAGGGGTTTACGGGAGTAAGCATTAATTTCCTTGGTTCTGCTCCAATACATAGGTTTTGGGTACTCGTTAGAACCGCCTCAATGAGGCGGTTCTAACCAGCTCCCAAAACCTATGTTTGGAGTATAAATAAGACAAATATCACACATTTTCATCAGAAAAATTACCTTTTTTGAGGTTTTAAAAAATGCACTATATCACACGGATATGTTATCGTAATGGACATACCATAACATTCCTATGACATAATTATATAAAAAATAAACTTACGATCGCTTTCTGAAGATCAGCATTAGAACTGCTAGGTGGGTGGCTTAGTTTGTTTTGGTGGTGGCTTCATAGCTTAAAAAATGTATGCCCATCAGGCACACGTCGCTAGGGCAACGTCAATTCAACGTCGGTGCAACGTTCAACGTCGGTGCAACGACGTAGATTCGATGTTGAATACATGTCATGACGTTGTACCGGCGTTGATGTGACGTCACAATTACGTCATGTGCCTGCTGGGTGTGCTCCAGTTTTACTTCGCACCAAAAACGACGGTTATGCGGAGACGGGACCTCGGATTGAATACTCGTCCGAAAGTCTGGAGAAGCCGTGATTCGAACCTACTACCCCTGGTCTATGAGGCGAGTAATTAAAAAAATCAAAGTTATATTTTAAAAAATATGCTCAATTTGAATTTCCACTCGACAGTTTTCTCTTCAAAATTACAACTTGCATTTCTGACATAATAATAGGTTGGAAAAGAAAAGGATAAAGTCAGGTTTATGAATCAGCTATTTTCCTTTCAAAATATTTTTTGTTCAATACTTTTTTGATTCAGTAAATTAAACTTCACTATTGGGCGGTGGTAAACGAAAATACACCTTTGTACATAGGCGTACGGCAAGGAATCAGATCAGACTGTGTTATTGTGCAGTGTGATCAAAGTGTTTGCTCTCCACTATATAGACATTTGTTTCCTGCTGTTTTCCGACTGAATGAAATTGTGGTAATAGAGTTCAGAAGTCTAATAATGTCAATTTGTTCGAACTATAGCAGACTTTACTGAAGTACACCGTGATTTTTTTGCATTAGTCGGAGTTAAAATGGTTCTCTGGTTGGACGATTTTCAGTTTTGGAGAATTTATATTGTATTGCTTCGAAGATTGGGGTCGATTGTATATTAATCGACCCATAAGGACAAAACTTCTATTAGTGCTGAAGTCACTTAAACCAAACCTTATTTTCTTTATAATCCATCAAAAGAATTGCCAAATAGAAATTTAGATCATTTCTAATAATGTAGTCAAGCATAATAAATGTTCAGTGAAAAAGAATCTTTCAAGTTTGCAAAAAAGTTATCGCGCTCAGATTTTACGATGAAAGACGAACAAATCATATTTTGTGAAAAAGCGCAAAGTTTACCTCTTTCTGGACTGGAACCCAGAAACCGGCTTGCATCAGTGGTTCTTCTCATGTGTCTTTGGAATACTTCAGTCCTAAAATGCACTAAATTATGCCTAAATAGCTTTCCTAAGTAGAAGTAATGGCTGTTCCTACACCTATACCCCCTACTTTAAGGAAAAAAATGGCATTTTCAGGATATTTTGAAGACAAAACATTAATGGAAATGATCATAAATGCCTTAATGCCATGAGAAACAGCTGAAAATATCTGTTCGGATCCACTAACATGAATCTAACCAATTAGAACTTATTACGGAAGAGAAAACTTGTCGCGATATTGCAGCGGGCTGTTCGGAGAGATAATTTTGAAATTTTGCTTTGGACCAAGCCTGATGCCACATATCCCAGATGGAGTAAATTCTTTTTCTTATGTTTATGTTCATACACCTACTGCACAACTCCTTTCGAAACAGACCAATGACAACACTGATTTACATGGCTTTAGAGCAAAGCAACCCCGCCCCTAAATCTCCCCCACACCCCCATTTACATGGATCAGAAGCACAAAATTGATCAAATGGCCCAGTTAGACCTAAATTAGCACCAAAAATACAAATGTTAAAGTTTTTGTAGAAAAATACATGTCAGGAAGTGCCACAGAATTAGATAGAACCTACAGGAGAGGGGTGCTGATTTTTCTACTTTCGGTTTAGGTTATTGTCTTCTAGTTTCATTTCCATAATCTTACATCTAAATTTTTGACCCTCTATCTGATAAATCTGCATTTCAAATTGATTTACTTACCCCAAAATATGGTAAACAAACTGCCAACTACAAAATTATACAAAAAACAAGGGTGTCATGTGGCAATTTCAAGCATTCTAACTGTCTAAGGGAGGTAACCCTGCCTCAAAGTGATACCACATGTATAATTGTTATCACAATAGAAAATTTAGGAGACAGATCACTTTGTTTCCTTTATGTGTTTAATGCACATATAATACCCTGCAAGAAAAAACAACAGCAAAGTATTTCTCATCAGTTTCATAATTATATCCAATCACATGTGACTATTGTCTCATACATGACTAAAAGCTGGGTCCACAACCTCCTTTTCCAGGATCATAACCTGGAAGGTTAAGATTATTGCGATTATTATTACGGTTATAGAATCTTATCTATGCTACGCTCGTGTATTTTCAATAGAAAAAGTAGAAGTAAAACAAAGATCAGGAATCGATACAATTAACTTACTCCACCCATAAAAGACACCAAAGGGAAAGAAATACAAACATGAAGCGACCAGACCATAATGGAAACATAAACAAAGGAAGGCCATAAGGACAGTTTCTTTCCCACAAAATGGCCAAATGGCCATCCAAAATAAAAAGACACGAGTGATACAAACAGTAACAAACAACAACATAAATAAAGTAGAAGTAAAACAAAGATCAGGAATCGATACAATTAACTTACTCCACCCATCAAAGACACCAAAGGGAAAGAAACACAAACATGAAGCGACCAGACCATAATGGAAACCTAAACAAAGGAAGGCCACAGAAAAACCGCCTTGGAACGGTCAGTGGAAATAATTCCACTGGGGGGCTTAAATCGATTTTACATGGCCATAATCCTCGCCCTTACCTCTGTCGAGGTATACACTAATTTTGTTTAGTTCGCATGAAGGTTTCCTAACTCATCAGTGTAACATCTCCGAGAACATATAAATAAAACAAGAGGGCCATGATGGCCCTGGATCGCTCACCTGATCCATATGATAGAGTAACAAGTGGGCCTCGGGGAGGGCCATTATTGACCCCAGGGCTACAATGTGCATAATGTTGAGAGAGGTGTAAAAAGGTGAAGCTTCATACCAAATATCAAAAAAGGCTATAATTTGAACAATCTTGGCAAAGGTCCACTAGATGAAGCTACACACCAAATATCGAAGACCTGGGCCTTGGGGTTTCAGAGAAGAAGACTTTTTAAAGATATTCCCTACATTAGCCTATGTAAAACCAAATGGCCCTGGGGCAGGGGCATTTTTGGCCTCAGGGCCATAATTTAAACAATCTTGATAGAGGTCCACTAGATGAAGCTTCACACCAAATATCAAAGACCAGGGCCTTGCTGTTTCAGAGAAGAAGATTTTCAAAGATTTCCCTATATAAGTCTATGTAAAACCAAAGGCCCCAGGGCGGGGGCTATAATTTGAACAATCTTGGTAGAGGCCCACTAGATGAAGCTCCATACCAAATGTCAAAGACATGGGCCTTGAGGTTTCAGAGAAGAAGATTTTTAAAGATTTCCCTATATAAGTCTATGTAAAACCAAAGGGTCTCAGGGCGGGGGCATTTTTGGCCCCAGGGCTATAATTTGAACAATCTTGATAGAGGTCCACTAGATGAAATTTCACACCAAATATCAAAGACCTAGGCCTTGTGGTTTCACAGAAGAAGATTTTTTTAAGATTTTCCCTAGGTTCACAAGATGAAGCTTCATACCAAATATCAAAGACCCAGGCCTTCTGGTTTCAGAGAAGAAGATTTTAAAAGATTTTCCCTATATAAGTCTATGTAAAACCGAAGGGTCCCAGGGCGGGGGCATTTTTGGTCTCAGGGCTATAATTCAACAATTTTGGTAGAGGTCCACTAGATGAAGCTTCAAAACCAAATATCAAAGACCTAGGCCTTGTGGTTTCAGAGAAGAAGATTTTTCAAGATTTTCCCTATATAAGTCTATGTAAAACCAAAGGGCCCCATAATGGGAGCATATTTGGCCCCAGGGCTATAATTTGAACAATCTTGGTAGGGGTCCACTAGGTGAAGCTTCATACCAAATATCAAAGACCTGGGCCTTGTGGTTTCAGAGAAGAAGATTTTAAAAGATTTTCTCTATATAAGCCCATGTAAAACCAAAAGGCCCGGGGCGGGGGCACTTTTGGCCCCAGCACTATAATTTGAACAATCTTGGTAGGGGTCCACTAGATGAATCTTCATACCAAATATCAAAGACATCGGCCTTATGGTTTCAGAGAAGATTTTTGAAGATTTTTCCTATATAAGCCCATGTAAAACCAAAAGGCCCCGAAGCGGGGGCATTTTTGGCCCCAGCAGTATAATTTGAACAATCTTGGTAGGGGTCCACTTGATGAAGCTTCATACCAAATATCAAAGACCTGGGCCTTGCGGTTTCAGAGAAGAAGATTTTTCAAGATTTTCCATATATAAGTCCATTTAAAACCAAAGGGCCCTGGGGCGGGGGCATTTTTTGGCCCCAGCACTATAATTTGAACAATCTTGGTAGGGGTTCACTAGTTGAAGCTTCATACCAAATATCAAAGACCTGGGCCTTGCGGTTTCAGAGAAGAAGATTTTTGCAAGATTTTCCCTATTTAAGCCTATGTGAAACCAGTGGGCCCCGGCACAGGGGCATTTTTGGCCCCAGGGCTATAATTTGAACAATCTTGGTAGGGGTCCACAAGATGAAGCTTCATACCAAATATCAAAGACGTGGGCGTTATGGTTTCAAAGAAGAAAATTTTTAAAGATTTTCCCTATAAAAGCCCATGTAAAACCAAAGGGCCCCAGAGCAGGGGCATTTTTGGCCCCAGCACTATAATTTGAACAATCTTGGTAGGGGTCCACTAGATGAAGCTTCATACCAAATATCAAAGACCTGGGCCTTGTTGTTTCAGAGAAGATTTTTAAAGATTTTCCCTATATAAGCCCATGTAAAAACCAAAGGGCCCCGGGGCAAGGGCATTTTTGGCCCAAGCACTATAATTTGAACAATCTTGGTAGGGGTCCACTAGATGAAGCTTCATACCAAATATCAAAAACCTGGGCTTTACGGTTTCAGAGAAGAAGATTTTTAAAGATCTTCCCTATATAAGCCCATGTAAAAAACCAAAGGGCCCCGGAGCGGGGGCATTTTTGGCCCCAGCACTATAATTTGAACAATCTTGGCAGGAGTCAACTAGATGAAGCTTCATACCAAATATCAAAGACCTGGGCCTTGCGGTTTCAGAGAAGAAGATTTTTAAAGATTTTCCCTATGTAAGCCCATGTAAAACCAAAGGGCCCCAGGGCAGGGGCATTTTTGGCCGCAGCACTATAATTTGAACAATCTCAGTAGGGGTCCACTAGATGAAGCTTCATACCAAATATCAAAGACCTGGGCCTTGCGATTTCAGAGAAGAAGATTTTTAAAGATTTTCCCTATATAAGCCCATGTAAAACCAAAAGGGCCCTGGGGCGGGGGCATTTTTGGCCCAAGCACTATAATTTGAACAATCTTGGTAGGGGTCCACTAGATGAAACTTCATACCAAATACCAAAAACCTGGGCCTTACGGTTTCAGAGAAGAAGATTTTTAAAGATCTTCCCTATATAAGCCCATGTAAAAAACCAAAGGGCCCCAGAGCGGGGGCATTTTTGGCCCCAGCACTATAATTTGAACAATCTTGGCAGGAGTCAACTAGATGAAGCTTCATACCAAATATCAAAGACCTGGGCCTTGCGGTTTCAGAGAAGAAGATTTTTAAAGATTTTCCCTATGTAAGCCCATGTAAAACCAAAGGGCCCCAGGGCAGGGGCATTTTTGGCCGCAGCACTATAATTTGAACAATCTCAGTAGGGGTCCACTAGATGAAGCTTCATACCAAATATCAAAGACCTGGGGCCCGTTTCACTAAACTTCGTAACTTTTCGAAATTCGTAGACTTAAGAACTCAACTTACGAAATTCTTAAGAAAATCACGGGTGCGTTTCACTAACGTCTTCGTAAGTTAAATGACTTACGAATTTCGTAGCTAAGAATTCGTAGCTACTCTCTAATGCTGAAAATAAATATTTTACGCACGAATGTTGAGATTGCGGGAATTTATTGTAATAAAAACACATTTTAGACATGAGGAATCACATGTTTTGTTGGTTTAGATTTACTTTGACCGATTGCGAGGAGCAAAAAACGAAACTTTTTGAATGGGGAAAAAGAAAAATCTAGTAAACCT
Organism: Lucinisca nassula; assembly: GCA_963580285.1. Taxonomy (NCBI): domain Eukaryota; kingdom Metazoa; phylum Mollusca; class Bivalvia; order Lucinida; family Lucinidae; genus Lucinisca; species Lucinisca nassula. The sequence goes on from OY757022.1 coordinate 136,212,083, forward strand.
GTTTGCATCATTGCTGTTTCATTGCATCGGCGCTGTGAAGAAGTCATAAAGGGAACGGACAGGCCCAAGATAAATGATGAAAGCTGGCAAATCTCTGTCATACCTGCACACTGTGTTGTCATTATTTATGTGTTACGTAGTTATCCATGACGTCATCAATTTAAATACGCAAGGGAGCTTACTCCGACTCATTTTTTAAGGTCGGGTAAAATCTAGGCGTAGGCCTAGCCTGTATCAGTAGCCGATTCACCTAAGTTGCTTGTTTGAATTTGACGTTTAACGTCCCCGTCAACACTATTTAGGTCAATTTGGACACGTTGCTTCCAATTTTGTGGGACTTTACCCAATGAAACCAATACTCAGAGTAGGGTTTTATAAATATGCATGGACTGTCCGACTCGCATTACTTTGCGGTTTACCAGTAGCCTACTCTGACCTGTGCGGTCGGTTTCATCTCTGTGCGGAAGCACCATGCAGTCAAATCTATTTCTCAAAGCCCGACAAAGTTGAAAACCATAGTTCTTCGCTAAACTTTCGGAATATTTCGCATGTCTAGCACCGACCGAGGAGTCAGTACTGTTTGTTGGTAGTTAAATGTTCAACACAATCTTATTTTTATTTTTATTTTTTACTTTTTTTTTCCTATCTTCTCACCTCATAACCATACATAGCCTATCTCTTTTGGTCATTTTATAAGCATATCAGGACGTCTCTTTTTCAATTACAGATTTTCCCCCCTTTTATCTGGTAAATCTGTAGACCTAGACATTTACCTTACATTGGACCCCCCCCCACCCCACAATGATGGTTTGCTGGTTGGGCTCCCGCCCATCGTGGCTTGGAGAAATAGCTTAGGCTGCATGGTGCTTCCATGCAGAGCTGAATCTACTGGTAAACTGCTTAAAGAATCTAAGCCTGCTCAGACAAAGTGGTACGTATCGGACCGTCCTATTGGTTTCATTGGGCGGCGGCATGGATTGTCATTTCATCTCAATATCGGATAAAAATCCCACAAAGTTGGAAGCAACGTCACCAAAATGATCTATGTAGTGTTGACAGAGACGTTAAACCTCACATCAAACAAATGGTTTCCTGGTGGTTGACCTGGGCTATGGTGCTAGTTAGCTTACAAGGCCCGGTCGTCCTAATGCATTTGGAGCATAGTGGGGCATGTGTTGTAAGTTCTGTGCTTACAACAGGTGCGGAATGTTTTGTTTTTTTTTATTTATTTATCATATCTCAGTTCTAGAACATACACGGTTTCGAATAAAGTTTACCTAATGTCACAGGGTATAGGTATATAGCACACTTGTACTGCCTTGCGGTACAAGCCGGCTTTTATAGCGACGTGGTAGAGTGTTTGCTTACCGATCCGGCGGCGCGGGTTCGATCCCCGGCCGGGTAAAGGTGATACGATTTTTTTCACCTGTTACATTTGGCGCCCAACGTGGGGCGCCAAATGTAACAGGTGAAAAAAAATGCTACACATCTTTGACCCGGCTGGGGATCGAACCCGGGCCGCCGGAGTGACAGGCCAACACTCTACCGCGTCGCTATAAAAGCCGGCTTGTACCGCAAGGCAGTACAAGTGTGCTATATACCTATACCCTATGACATTTGGTCCCACGGTGGGTGCCAAATGTAACAGATAAAAAAATGCTAATCACCTTTACCCGGCCGGGGATCGAACCCGGGTCGCCGGAGTGACAGGCCAACACTCTACCGCGTCGCTATAAAAGCCGGCTTTTATAGCGACGCGGTAGAGTGTTGGCCTGTCAATCTGGCGGACCGGGTTCGATCCCCGGCCGGGTGAAGGTGATTGGCATTTTTTTCACCTGTTACATTTGGCGCCCAACGTAAATAACCCACATATGTGCATTAAAACTCCTCGAGTATCATTTCACGTGATTCTCGGACTCCCTGAAATTCGAGGACGAATTTCAATGTGGAGGGGGAGAATGTCACAGGGAAATGTCACAGGGGTGGAAAAAGAACATGACTCGACCGGGACTCGAACCCAGGGCCTTTCGCATACCGTGCGAACACTCTACCGACTGAGCTACCGAGCCACACGGTCGACCTACTACATTTTCCCCCTGCTTAATTAGATTCGTCCCGAACCTCTAAGTCCTATCCAGTCCGGCTGCGAGACTTATTTTCATACTCTTTCATGCCCTCAGACGCGGTGCTGCCCCCACACTGGCCACCAAATGTCACAGGGGTGGAAAAAGAACATGACTCGACCGGGACTCGAACCCAGGGCCTTTCGCATACCGTGCGAACACTCTACCGACTGAGCTACCGAGCCACACGGTCGACCTGCTACACTTATTTCATTGTGTAATTACAAACACCAACTGTTCTGGTCACTTCCTGCTGATATGAATTTTTAAAGTTTGAAAACATTTGTTTTAAATCATTTAAGAAAGAGTGGCATGCGTGCGTGCGTGTTTTTATTTATTTACTACTATTTTTTTTTTTTTTTTTTTTTTTTGGGGGGGGGGGGGTGAGGAGGACGGGGGTGGGGTCTATTAAAGGAGCCTTTGGATTTCTTCGTTATTCTCATCACAATATTGTCTTGGTATTTACGAAATACTGGGTACTGGTCCTAGAGAATTCATTGTCCATTTCTCTTCTAGAAAGTCTGCATTACTGGTTCTATGTGGTTGTTAACAGAAATGGGGTGACCGGGGCTAGTTGGTCCGCGGGGCAAGTTGGTCGAAGGCCAATTACTCTGAACAAAGAAAAGCTCTGTAGACTTTCAGCTTTGTGTCAAGCCGTATTCCACTTCGATTCCAAACACTTTCACGTAGTCGGCCAGATGCTGCACTAGCTTTAAGTTATATTTGCAATCCTGGCATTGACTTCATTATCAATGTGCACGACTCTTGTGGTCCCCACCCATCGGGGCTTGAAGAAATAGATGGGCTGCATGGTGCTTCCATGCAGAGCTGAAACCGACCCGCACACGAGTAGGTCTACTGGTAAACCGCTTAGAGGATCTTAGCCTGCCCAGGCAAAGCAGTGCGATTCGGACTATCAATGCTTATAAACCCTATTGGTTTCATTGGGCGGCAGGGCTTGAGATGTCATTTTATCTCAATGTCGGGTAAAAGTCCCACAAAATTGTAAGCAGCGTCTCCAGAATGACCTTTACATTTTTGCCGGGACGTTGAACCTCAAATCAAACAAAACACGATCTTGACAATGTGCTTCCAAGGTAGGTGAACTTGTCTACCACTTGCAAGCTTTGACCTTTTCACTGTAATGGTGGGCACCTTATAAGGTTTGCCAAGTTCTGGTTAATAAACCACCTCGGATTTTAATGCTGATTGTGAATTCATAACTGTCAGATACGCCATCTACACTTTTTTGCATCTTCTCTTCTGCTGGAGAACCCTTTGTCATGTCGTCAGCAAAGAGGAACTCATCTTCTGGATCACTATACCATTTTCACAATCCCGGAAAGCATTTGTGAGCATGGAAGCGAACATAATGCTGAGCAGCAGCTTGACTCCATTGTCACAGGGAATGGACCAGAAAAACTCATCATTATTATGCGGTGCCGTTTTACTATTTAACCCATATTTATAGATATCCATAATTCGATTTATGGATATCCATAATTCAGATTGATTTACAGATACCTATAGAGAGAAGTTGTGTGGCAATCGAAAAGAAGAGGACCCAATTTAAAATCCTACTTATTGAACTCTGGTGACCCACAGACATGCCCCTGGGTATTTTACTCTTCATTAACTTCGATTTGATAAGCAACATGACTATGTTTAAAAAAAAATCGATTTTGACCCCTAGGGCAGTGTTGGGCACCACCCCCTACATGCGGGGTCACATCAAAATTCTGAATATGTTGCTGTAGTCCTTAGCCATAGGAATTCTGCCAGTGAAAGGTTCGAGATTCTAGATTAAATGATGTAGGAGCAATGGCGGGACATTACAGACGGACAGCCGGACGCGGGGTTATACATGATCCCCGTTTTTTCTTCGAAAAGCGCGGGGATAACAAAATAACATCGAATTGGCCTCGAAGTCTTTATGCGACAGATACGTGTACTATTATCATTGTAGCCCCCGCCCTTCTGAGCTTGAAGAAATATATGGGCTGCATGATGCTTCCACGCAGAGCACAGGCAAACCACTTAGAGGATCTAAGCCTGCCCAGGCAAAGCGGTGCCTTATAAAACCTATTGGTTTCATTGGGTGACAGGGCTTGAGATGTCATTCCATCTCAATGTCGGGTAAAAGTCCCACAAAATAGGAAGCAACGTCTCCAAAATGACCTTTACAGTGTTGACGGGGACGTTAAACCTCAAATCAAACAAACAAAACTATTATCATTGAAAATCATGGATGTGCTCTCTTTTGAAATGGTTTCATATTATTTTTTATTGTTATTCATTATGAAAATATATTTTTATAAGGCTAAAATATATTTTCATTCCAACTTATCTCCTCGGTCCAACTTTCCCCGCGGGCCGGGCCAATTTACCCCCGATTGCGGGTTGAGTTGGTTTAGTTGACCTCGTTTCGGAAAACGGCTATATTTATCCGAATTTGTCACTTTCCGAACAAAAAAAAAAAAAACTGTATAATAAGTTAGAACAAGAACACCGCATGCGGGTGCCAACGCACGGCTGCAAAACTCTCAAAAAGGGGGCATCACTGTGTCAAAAATATTTTGAGGGTTACCTCACCTATTGGTATGAGTTCCCCCTTTTCATAATGAACAACTAGTCCAAGTGTCAAGTAAATATGTTCAGTAATGGCAGAGCTATTACAAAATGTTCAAGTTTTTGCACGACGACGCAGACGACGCCGAACTAAAAATGATTAATACAATTTTCGGAACAACTATTTCCGGTCTCCTCTATGTCCAGAGCAGATGAAACCCTCAAAGCCTTGACAATATATATATAGCTTTGCCTCCCAGTCAGCAATGAATGACGGGCCAACGGTGGGCCGAGCCGCCTCGGTAGCTCCGCCGGATGCGCGTTTGACTGGTGATCGGGAGGACGCAGGTTCGATACCTGCCGGGGTCGGCAACATTCTTTCGTGGAGATTGATCATGAAATCTTTTCTACGGTCATTCTCTCCCTTCCGCTGATTCAGGAAGGGCAGTGGTCAGTTTCTGGCGAAAGAATGTGCACTGTACTGGATAACATGCTTACGTACAAGCCTGCCCAGGTAAAGTGTGGTTGGGTAAACTGACCGGCTCATAAATGACATAAAATAGTGTTGACTGGGCCGTTAAACTCGAATAGGCTACAAACGAACAAACGGCGGGCAGATAGCGATACAACGTTGCAACGTCGTATCGCTGTCGGTCCGACGTTGGTCTGTTGTTGAGTGCTGTCTGGGCTGTTCCAGCTATGTAAAGTGAGGAGGGTGAGTGGGAGAGGGAGGCAGAGAGGTGGTGAGAGGGAGAAATACAGGGAGACAGGGGAGAGCGGAAGGAGATCGGGGAGAGAAGGAAAGTGAGAGAGTTTTGTTTGTTTGATTTGAGGTTTAACGTCCCCGTCAACACTGTATAGGTCATTTTGGAAACGTTCTTCCAATTTGTCTGGGACTTTTACCCGACATTGAGATGAAATGACATCTCAAGCCCTGCCGTCCAATGAAACCAATAGGGTTTATAAGCATGGACGGGCCTACTCGCACCGCTTTGCCTGGGCAAGCTTAGATCCTCTAAACGGTTTACCAAAACTCGTGTGCGGGTTAGTTTCAGCTCTGTGTGGATAGCCCCCGCCCATCGGGGCTTGAAGAAATAGATGGGATGCATGGTGCTTCCACGCGGAGCTGAAACCGACCCGCACACGAGTACTGGTAAACCGCTTAGAGGATTTAAGCCTGCCCAGTCAATCCGGTGCGAGTCGGACAATCCATGCTTGTCCAATGGTTTCATTGGGCGGCAGGGCTTGAAATGTCACTTCATCTCAATGTCGAATAAAAGTCCCACAAATTTGGAAGCAGCGTCTCCAAAATAACCTTTACAGTGTTGACGAGGACGTTAAACTTCAAATCAAACAAACAAACAAAAGCCCTGCGTGGAAGCATCATGCAGCCCATCTATTTCTTCAAGCCCCAATGGGCGGGGGGCGTGAGTGTGAGGGTAGGGGAAAGTTTGATTGAGAGAGAGAGATAGAGAGAGAGAAAGAGAGGGGGGGGCTGACTGATACTTTGTACCCTAAGGCACATGGGGGCTACCTCTAAAGAAAGAACTCCGTGTTTTACCCTGAGTATTCAGCAATAGAATATGACGTCATGATGACGTATCTGATGATTTTCTTTTCTCCTCGTTCACAAATGTCAACAAAACTTATGGCGAAGTAAAAAAAAAAAACATTCTCATGACAACTGACACAGGCAAACACCATTTAATGAGTTGCAAGAGTCTTCAACAGGTGCGTTATGCTTCTGTCTCATCCTGAAGTCTCGAAATGATGCGTTTATCCAAGAAAACAGTAAACTGGGTCACTGACAATGCCGATGCTGCTAAGGGTTACTGAAAACAGGTAAGTTTTTCTTTATTTCAAGCTTCAACAAGCTTGGAAATTGCGATTTATTGCTCTAATCGGGCGCGAATCGAAACCGCCGCCATGACACTTACGAAATTCTTAAAGTTACGACTGGCTACCCCCTATCGTAAAGTTAAGAACAAACTTACGCAAAAACTTAAGAATTTGACGTTTGTGAAACGCAAATTTTGAGTTACGAATTCGTAAGATCGAACTTAAGAAAATCTTAGAGTTACGAAGTTTAGTGAAACGGCCGCCTGGGCCTTGCGGTTTCAGAGAAGAAGATTTTTTAAATTTTCGGTGAAAAAAATCTATTTTTGGCTCCTGTGACCTTGATGTGAAACGGACCGGAACCATTTGAACAACTTTGAAATGGGACCACCTAGGCATCATTCCTGTGAAGTTTGATCAAAATCCGATCAGTGGTTTCGGAGGAGATGTCATTTGAAGAAATTGTTTACGGACGGACGCACGGACGCACGCACGGACGGACGCACGACGGACGACGGACAAAAAGTGATCCCAAAAGCTCACCTCGTCACTACGTGACGGTGAGCTAAAAACTAAAGAGATGAAACAAGGTTGAGGACAGGAACCATGTGTTTGGTTTAACAAACATTGTAGATCCAGCCTCGCGGCAGCTAGTCACAGTCTGCACTATTTGCTTAAACTACTGATATTTCAGAGTTAAACGAAACATTATCAGTCTCAGTTTAGGACTGTCGATAAATCCGTCACGAAAACACGGCTATATCATTTTGACCCCCTTGAACCCCACTGTTATATAAAAACTGGGGTTTCCGGGGGGAAACCTTATTTTTTTCTTATTTCTGCTCTAAAATATAGATTGTGGGTACTCGTTAGAAACGCCTCGATGAGGCGGTTCTAACGAGTGCACACAATCTATATTTTGAGCAGAAATATGAAAAATATCCCAATTTTTCATCTTTTTGGCGATAAACGTGGCAACGTATTCATATAGGGGTGTTTGCGTAACGCAGCGCTGTATATTTAACTCTTAAGATGCCACTGTTTATGTTTTGGAACAGAAATAAGAAGACCTGTAGACCGCTGCCAACCCCATTTCATCACGTCATCATTCCTGTATAATTTTGATCCACTGAACCCCACTTTTATATAGTAAAACTGGGGTTTAAGGGGAAAACCTTATTTTTCTTATATCCGCTCTAAAATATAGATTTTGGTACTCGTTAGAACCGCCCACAATCTATATTTTGAGGAGCAATTAAAAAAAATCACAATTTTTCACCTGAAAATTTTCGTTTTTTTCGGCGGTAAAGTTAACTATGTTTTTGTATAGACGTGTTTTGCTCTGTACATGTTGAGACCGAGATTTAGCTTTGCAACTAGGTTAATGCCGAGCCGAGGAGCGACCGTGAAGGAAATTGTTTACAACTTTTAATCTTCATAAAATGAGGAGAGTGAAATGTAGCTTATAAGTCTTTTCACAAAAAAACAACAAAAAAAAACATGTCTTCAGGGTGTGTGACCAAGCAAGACAAAAACCAACCTGCTCAACTACACTGACTAGCCAGAGTCTTGAGCTTTTAGATATAGAGTTTATAGGCTGGATGATATTAAGTGCGCGCAGTCTGATATGCACCTTTGTTGTTCGCCTACAGCTGTCGTTGTTCTTGTCACCTAACTGACTTTTCAATGCTCTGGCGCAATTATGATGGTATCCGGTCGGATCTCCTGTTCGTTGTCTAAAAAATACCAGACAAAATTGATATGCTTAGGAGAAATCTTATAAGGCTGCACAATAACCTGTAAACAAAAAAGTTAATCTATCCTTCACCTGATTTTCAGCCATCATTTCAATGTGAGTTTGTTTAATAGATCCTCCACGTGCGGACACAGACGTGCCACTATAGCGTCGATTATACCTGAAGAACTAGGAAAATGAAAAGTCTAATATTTGCTTTAGTTAGACTCTATAGATTGTGGCTGCTCGTTGGAAACACCCTAAATGTGGCTGTTCTAACGATAAGCCGCAGTCTATGTGTCTGAACAAAATAAAGAGTCACCATATGTTTTCAATATAAAATGTGGTAATCAAGGGTTTTCACTAAACGTGATGCTATGCATTGACTATATTGATCTCAGACCGACTGATCCACTATTTGATTTTAATTATAATAATTGTAACGATAATGTTTGCGAAACGCCAGGACGTCATCAGTGGCAAAGTAGAAGTGAAGACAATGATCAGAAATCGATACAATTAACCCAAAAGCCCAAAAGGATAGCCACCCTCTCACAAAATGGCCAATAGGCTATCCAAAATAAAATAATATAAGCGACACAAACACCCAAAGACAAACCATAACAAAAATGAACCGCGACAGAAGAACCGCCTTGGAACGGCCAGCGGAAACGAATTACACCGGGGGTGGGGGCTCAAATTAATTCCACGCGGCCACAATCCTCGCCTCTACTTCCGTCGCGATTAAGACAAATAATTAAGACAGGCCTTTATTTTCTACATCAAGCCCAGAGTTTTAACTGCAGAAGGAAGCTCGACATACTACCCTTGCGAAACAGGCGTCCGAGAGATTCTGTCCCCGATTTTATTTTCGTTCTATTTAAATGACTTGAAGGACCACGTTTTCCTAAATGAATACAGGTTAGAAGTAAATGGTGAAACTATACATTCCGAAATATGACTTTTCATCTTGCTGTTCGCCGATGTACTGTTTAAGGGGAATGGAACCCCCTGACAGATTTTCCCGCCATTTTTCAAAGTGAGACAACTTTCGGGATTTCCTGTTCGCTTTTCTATAAGCCATGTCCCAATGAAAAGGAGTCTACTCTTAAAGGAAAGAATTTGCTCCTCAGGAGCAAATTCTTTCCTTTAAGAGTTGACCCCTATTGACATGGAAGACCAAAATAGTTTTGGAGGAGTTGCCTCCCCTGACGGTGTTCCCATTTCCCTTTATAAAAGCAAAGCGGGTTTACAAGGTATGCTTAACTTATTTGAAAGTCATTGTGATAAATGGAAATCGCCTGTACATATCACCAAACCAAAAACCAAGATGAGCTGGCCCCCACTTTTATTTACAAGAAAATTCTTGATTGCGGCCACGTAAAATCGATTTAAGCACCCAATACCCAGTGAAATTAGTTTTTACTGACCGTTCAAGGGCGGTTTTTCTCTGCGGTTTATTTTTATTTTTACAAGTGTGTTTTGCTTATACCTTTTTATTTTGGATAGCTATTTGGACTTTTTGTTGGAAGGTACTGTTGTCGGAGGATAAGTTGATAGTGACGTCAGCGAATGCTTTTGTTATTGAGCATAGTCCACTGTTGTCGAAAGGTAAGCAGCGTCGGTAATATTAAATATATGTAATATACTTGTTAGACAATTAACCTGGCGCAGTGAAAACACGGCAAATTAATAGCCTGTCAAATATTTTGTACTTTTTAGTTTTGGGTTCAAGCCTCACTGTTACATTTTTCTGTTTTCTTCTTAAAATATTGCATAATACTTTTTAATGTTTAAAATATAACAATGACCTTTTCTTCTGCTCAGATCATTCTGTTTTTATGTGCTATGAAGTAGAAACACGACACAATGACACGAAGCTGTTGACGAGCTACTACGTGAACTTCGTTCACGGATTTCATTAGATGCATGCAGGTTTCAAAAAAAAAAAAAAAAAAATCAAAGTTTAACATTGACCTTTAACCTGCTGAATATTCAATTAAGCCACACTCATTTCTGACTTTGAACCAATCAGGTTACTTGATGCAGCTTATTTCTACATATTCATAAACTGAATGTCAAACTGTGTAGATCCTGATCAGATGGCTTCTTCAGAAGCCATCTGATCTGGATCTACACTGTTTGCAAAGATAGGGCTTGTCGCCTACAGCAGGTTAAAGGTTAACGTCTGTCTCATGTCTCAATGAATATGATTTCTTAAGACTCCATCCAGGACACAGCTGAAAGCAACCGACGGCAAAATATTTAAGTAATTTTTGAGCCGATCAGTTTACATATCCACACTTACCCAACATAAGCGGATAACCTGTACAGAAACTGGCAACTGCCAGTCTTGAATCAGTGGCAGGGGAGAATGACCGTAGAGGCCCCCGCCTATACGGGCTTGAAGAAATATATTGGCTGCATGATGCTTCCACGCAGAGCTGAATCCGGCCCGCACACTAGTACTGGTAAACCGCTTAGGGGAGCTAAGCCTGTTCATGAACCGCGGTGCGAGGCGGACCGTCCATGTTAATAAACCCTATTGGTTTCATTTGGCGACAGGGCTTGAGAAGTCATTTCATCTCAATGTCGGGTAAAAGTCCCACAAAATTGGAAGCATCGTCTCCAAAATGACCTTTACAGTGTTGCCGGGGACGTCAAACCTCAAATCAGTCAATCAATCAATGACCGTAGAAAAGATTTCAAGATCAATCTCCACGAAAGAATGTTGCCAACACAGGCACATATTGCAGATACGTCGTCATTATAAAATCAGAAGGAAAACGAAAAAAAAAAAAAACATTACAATATTTTAAAATAAAATGTACATAAAAAGTATACATAAAATGTAAATTTCCATTTAAAAGGACATTCAAAGAAAATGCAGAACCTTATTCACGATATAAGTAATAATAATAATATATATTAAAAAAAAAACAAAAAAACATTAAAATATTTTAAAATAAAATGTACATAAAAAGTATACATAAAATGTAAATTTCCATTTGAAAGGACATTCAAAGAAAATGCAGAACCTTATTCAAGATATAAGTAATAATAATAATATATTAAAAAAAAAAAAAAAAAAAAAAAACAGTGGCAGGAATCGAACCAACAATGGTAATTTCGTATTTTAAACAACCCCAACACAAACCATTTGAGCCATTTCATATTGGCTTTTCATTTTATATGGTGGTTATTCGATTTTTACCGATTATAACGGTATTACCCTGTCTAACCTATTGATGGCGGTATAGTCTAAAACGACACTTTCAACTTATCGTCCGACTACTGTAACTGTTTTTTTGGCTTTCCGCTAGTGATGTTTTTATTTTATTTATTTATTATTTTTTTTTTGTTTGTTTTTGTTTTTTTATTATTATTTCATGTTCGTGTGTCTTGCCCTTTGGTGCCTGTGATGGGAGGTGTGGAGTTAATTGCATCGAATCGTGATCATTGCCTACCCTCTTGTTTTTCGAGATTATAAGCCTCCGTGGTGTAGTGGTTACGCCACTCGCCTTGTAAACCAGGGATCGCAGGATCGATCCCGGGCTTCTCCAGACTTTCGGATGAGTCTTTAAACCGAGGTCCCGTCTCCGTATGACCTCAGCTGTTGGTGGGACGTAAAACTCAAACACTCACTCACTCTGTTTTTCGAGGTTGGTTACCGAATATAAATACCTAGGCATATACCTATATACCTATCCAAAAGTCAGCTGATAATATACTTAAAATGTGTACCCCATCTTCTATGATAACATGAGTTTTCCCACTTAGAATCCATATCGAAGCCAGCATCATTTCTTATTGGATAAAACTAATTGATTTCAACACCAGTATGATCCGTTGAATTGTGCATACACTGCACGTCCAAGAGCGACTCAAGTCAAAAACTCTGATTATGATCAATGGGAATTCTGAAAACTTTGGCTGTGCATATCATTTAAGGGGAATGGATACAGCTTCAGGGGAGGCAACTCCTGCAAAAGTATTTTTGTCTCCTTTGTCAGTAGGGGTCAACTCTTAAAGGAAAGAATTTGCTCCTGAGGAGCAAATTCTTTCCTTTAAGGGTAGACCCCTTTTTCATTGGGACAGGTCTTATAGAAAAGCGAACAGGAAGTCCTGAAAGTTGTCTCCCTTTGAAAAATGGCGGACAAATCTGGCAGGTGTTCCTATTCCCCTTAAACAAAATATCAATGTAACTCTGTTGTTATTGTCTCTTCAAGTATTACATGTAATAATTACAGAATAATAAAAAACTCACTTTGAACTTAATAAATACTGCGTACTGCTTACACCACGATAATAAGTCTGTGAAAAAAAATAAAAAAACCAAAATCAAACAGCGACATATAAACCGTAATTGCTGGAGTAAAAGAGAACTAACAATTAGACTCTGATGGGCCCGACCAGAGACAGATATAAGTGTAACACAGCAGTGGTGCTTGTATGTATTGTTTTCTTATATTAGAAATTTACCTATATTATATAGATAGGGCCAGACGAGACAACAAATCCTATACATTTTCAGAGTAGATGTAAAACTGCGCAGAATTAGCAACTAGGAAGAATCACTTAGGACCCGGAACATAATTTTGACAGATACTTATACTAATGACTAGCCCAGGGCGATGGCTGTAAAGTGGACCTGGTCAAACTCAGCTTTAATTGCCGTCTTATGACTTCTTAAGTGCTCATGCATGTATGTGTCATTTCCGATGGTCAGTTATGAAACAGTGATTCTTCCGGGTAAAGGATCTGTATCTAAACTGGGTTTGTTTTCTAGTCGGCAGATAGAAAGTAGCAAGCAATGGAGTGGTGAGAGGGCAGAGTCAGGCTGACTCTGTCCTGCCAGAGAGTCAGTATTTTCACTCAGCTACGTGAGAGCAGAAATAAAGAAAATTGAACATTCATCCGTGAGTTCTTGTCTCTTTGACTGTGTTTCATAAGCCTACTGTCTCGTTTCCTATTTTTGAGAGACTCCCGCCTAAATATGTTTAAGATGGCTGGCCTAAAGAACCACCAGGACAGCAGGGTCTTAAAATAGAAGTGAAGGCAATGATCAGGAATCGATACAATTAACCCACAGCTCCCATCAGAGATGTCACGGAAAGAAACACAAACGTGTAACAACCGGATCCTAATGGAAACATCTCTAGCAGAAAGCCAAAAGGACAGTTATTTTCCCACAAAATGGCCAATTGGCTATCCAAAGCAAAATAATACAAGTGATATACACACTCAAAGACAAGCCATAACAAAAATAAACCACGACTGAAGAACCGCCTGAAAAAGCCTGACATTGGTATGAAAACCGTCAAAACGTAATTTAACTTTATGACCTGAAACTAAATCAAAGACGGAAAGAAGAGCATGAATCTCTTTATCCATTTGAGTTCTAGTCGCTCGTCAAAGCTCGCATCCCATGGAAATTTTTATCTTGTCCAACTATCAAATTGAGGAATTAAGGGTCATATAATGAAGGCTGTCATATTGGCAAGTCCACTGCTGTTAAGTAGAAGTAAAACAAAGATCAGGAATTGATACAATTGACTTACTCCACCCATAAAAACACCAAAGGGAAAGAAATACAAACATTAAGCGACCAGACCATAATGGAAACCTAAACAAAGGAAGGCCATAGGACAGTTACTTTCCCACAAAATGGCCATATGGCCATCCAAAATTAACAGACACAAGTGATACACACAGTAAGTAATAAACAACAACATAAATAAATCGCCACAGAAGAGCCGCCTTGGAACGGTCAGTGGAAGATTTCGACTGGGGGGCTTAAATCGATTTTACGTGGCCACAATCCTCGCCCTTACTTCCGTCGCGATTTAGACAAATAATTTGTCTAATAATAAGTCTACTTCTGTTCACAAAGCTATTGTGCCTTTTGGGCATTACGATATGAGCCAGCGCATGACAGCCTACAATAAGGCATGTACGCCCAACTAAGTCTGATCAGAGTCTTCGTTGTGCGCTCTAAGGATAACTAAGGGTCCAATGCTACTTCATGCAGCAAGAGAAGTCTCTGGTTAGTGGTTAGACTATATGGATGCGCAGGCTGAGCTGAATCTTCGATGGCACATATGTATTATTGTAGGTTTTGTCGTGCGCTGGCTCATATATCACTCTTGTGACATAGGGCATTCTTATATATCTCCAAAATGGTTACTTTTCGAAAACATGATATGATAACTCACCCGTGCGACATAGTGCATTTTTCACATCTCCAAAATGGCTACTTTACTGATGAAAATACCTGATGTTTTTCTTATAAATGCTCAAAACATAGGTTGTTGGTGCTCATGGAGGCGGTTCTAACGAGTACCAACAACCTATGTCTTGGAGCAGAAATAAAGAAAATAATGTATACCCCCGTAAACCCCAGTTTTCTCAATATGAAGTGGGGTTTAGGGCGTCTTCATTTCACGGACTTGCTCACGTGATGAAAAATCTGCAAACATACATGTAGTTTGTGGCTGCTCATTGGATGCAGAAATAAGATTAATGATATTTTCCCCATGTAAACCCCAGTTTATTCTATAAAAAGTGGTGTTTAGGGGGGCGCTCGTTTGTTTGTTTGATTTGAGGTGTAACGTTCCCGTCAACACTGTATAGGTAATTTTGGAGACGTTGCTTCCAACTTTGTGGGACTTTTACCCGACGTTGAGATGAAATAACAACTCAAGCCCTGTCGCTCAATGAAACCAATAGGGCGTATAAGCATGGACGGTCCGACTCGCACCGCTTTGCTCGGGCAGGCTTAGATTCTCTAAGCAGTTTACCAGTTCTCGTGTGCGATCGGTTTCAGCTCTGCGTGGAAGCATTATACTACCCATCTATTTCTTCAAGCCCAGATGGGCGGGGGCCTTTAGACGGGTTTCTTTACACGGACTTGTAAACACGATGGCAAACATGGTGGATTCTGATCAATCTAACAATGAAATGTATATACTTAACATGTAGACAAGGACCTGTCGGTTTGCGCGGCTCCTTAATCCAAATACTTGAAGTATCTGGATCACAGAAGTTAATCACCTTGGTTAAACGGTCAGCAATCAGCAAATTTCATTACTTCTATACAACATTGTCGCCCGCGATGTGTGTGTGTGTGTGTTCGTACGTACGTAAGGGTACATACTTAGGTGTTGTGTGATTGCGTGCGTGCATGCATGCACATGACCCTTTTAGGCTGAGCAGGTTCCACACTGCTTGGTAACAAGTCCGTGTAATAAACAACCCTCAAAACCCACTTTTTATTGACTAAATATGGGTTTACAGGGGTAAACACTATTTTTCTTATTTCTGCTTCAAGGCATAGGTTATGGAAGAGGCGGCTCTAACGCGCACCTACAAGCTATGTTTGCAATATAAACAGAAAAATGTCACGGATTTTCATCAAAATGTATGTATGTATGTATGTATGTATGTATGTATGTATGTATGTATGTATGTATGTATGTATGTATGTATTTATTACTTCTTCTGTCCATAGAATTCTACCAAACTGACATGTCATTTATTTCGTGTTTGTTTGTGTTTCTTTTAGGTTTAACTTCCCGGTTAACACTATTTAGGTTATTTTTGAGACGATGCTTCAAATTTGTACCAGACAGTGAGATGAAATGAAACCTCAATCCGTGCCACCCAGGGAAACCAATATGGCTTATATGCACTGGATGGACTAACTCTCACCACTTTGACTGAGCAGGCTTAGTCCATCTAAGCGGTTTACCAGTACGCATGTTCGGTCAGTTTCAGCTCTGCGTGGAAACATCGTGCAGCCTATCTATTTTCGATGGGCGGGGGCAATATATGTCGTGTATTTATAGAACAACAACAAGATTCTAGTATATATTGTTTATTGAACAAGATTGCCAATCAGGGACCAGCTCAGCTAAATATAGCAAATTATTGAAATGTATTTTGTTCTGGACTAAGTGCTCTGTAACCCAGTAACAAGTTGCCAAAATTACATATGTAACGGAACCAAAGGGCTAAGTGCTCTGTAACCCAGTGACAAGTTGCCAAGATTACATATGTAATGGTTTTTAGGGTTGTCTCGGCGATTATTCAGAGAACGTCCGGATCTAGAAAGCAAGCCTGGAGACAAATTTTGGAGGAGCCATAGCAGGTGTTCATAATTTTGGGGAGCCACTCTTCGAGCTTTATCTTTAAGGGTCCTCTCAGCTAAATCTGTCATCGTTTGGGCCACAAGCAACCGTTCTAGAGATACTGCAGAATCTCTCTGAACACCTGCTATGGCTCCTCCAAAATTTGTCTCCAGGCTTACTTTCTAGAACTAGCCGGACGTTCTCTGAATAATCGCCGAGACAACCCGAAAAACCATTACATATGTAATCTTGGCAACTTGTCACTGGGTTACAGAGCACTTAGCCCTTTGGTTCCGTTACATATGTAATTTTGGCAACTTGTTACTGGGTTACAGAGCACTTAGCCCAGAACAAAATACATTTCAATAATTTGCTATGTTTAGCTGAGCTGGTACCTGATTGGCCCACTAGCATACAATGGGTTAAAAGCTCAATTTCTTAAAACCTTTATTGCTGCATTTTCTTGGGGTATGAGCAAACAAGGTGTACTAAATAAAAAGCTTTCTTCACTGTATAAGTCATTGTATCAGTGTATGGCCGCACCATTCTGTTGATTTCTAGATTGTTCTTTGTAATATCTGTGTAGAATTTCTACATGTCACCAAGTCCTGTTTTCCACACTAGTGTTTATTGTCCCTTTTATGTTGAATAGATATGCATCAAATAGTGATGCATAGGGAAAACTGGTAGCAATTGTCCGATCAGTAATATCCTTATTCGGGCTTTAAGGTCTTTTTGAAGATGATGCCTCCACTTGAGTGTCTTGATTTGCTCTGATGCTTTAGGAATAAATGAGCATGTTTAAACCACCAATTCTGTGAAAACTGACTGTTTGTTGATACTGCCTCAATGAGGCTTGCAAGATCTGATTACATAATCCAGGAAATTAGTACAACAAAGTTATAGTCCCTTTAAACCATTTTTATACAGAATACACATATATTTCCTGAATTAACTTAAAGCACAAAACTCTGTGCATATTCCTGCTTGTCTAAATGCAGAATGATCAGGCACTATTAACCTGCAGAGAACAATAGTTGATTTTAAACGAACCTGAGCTTCAGGTATTAAGGATCAGGTGAATGTCTGGGGCAACAAAAGTCATTAACCTTTGGAAAAGAATCCCAGACTGTAGATGCTTGCTTATAAATACTTGCAGTTAGTTTTTGTCCTATAACCCATGCTTACCTCTAAAAGGTAAGCTTTCATTTACAGATCTGTAAACTGAGAAATATCAATAAACTTGATACAGATGGTCTACCTATTTCCAAAAGCTTATCATATTTTGCTAGCAAAAACAACTTGATTATCAAGCTTTTGAAAATGGGTAGACAATCTTTATCACGTTCGTACTTGCCATATTTTGACCGAATTAACATTTCGACCACAAAAGAGCTCTAAAAGTTAATGATCTTGAAATCATTGTTTCATCTTAAGAAAATCAAGTCATATTATAATAATTCTCAGACTGATAATTTTGCTATTAGCTATTACCAAAATGTTTCCTGTTATTCAGCCAGGAAAATGGATGGGCAGACATTTTGTGTAGAATTAAATGTTATCGACCTGAAATCAAAGAAACATTTTTTTTCTTTAAGCAAATCTGAAAATTACCTCACTTTTACTAACTGATGTTCTTGTTTACCCCTACGAGTGATATCAAACGTTTCGCAATTTTTCCTCTAGGCGATTGTGTAAATAATCCGAGCCCCGTGACACGCGAAAACCTAGATCCTTCCAGCGTTGGCGACTACATAAGACACAAGCAAATATTACGAAAACACACCTATTCTAGTGCATTGAAAATTTCGTTAACAAAAATGAAAATTTCAGGATAGAAAAAAATCTGATATTTTTCATATTTCTGCTCAAAACCTGCTCGCCTAAGCGATTCTTACGAGTACCCATAATCTATGTCTTTGAGCGGTGATTAGAAAAAATGTAAGTTAGTGGGGTTTTATTAGGATCAAAATTATATAGGCGTGTTTCCGCATTAAACCGGCCTGTTCAGCTACACAGCATCAAGAACAGAAATCCCCGCCCATCGGGGCTTGGAGAAATAGATTGGGCTGCATGATGCGCCCACGCAGTGCTGAAACCGACTCGCACACGAGTACTGGTACACCGCTTAGAAGGTCTAAGCCTGCCCAGGCAAAGTGCTGCGAGCCCGCCCGTCCTTGCATATAAACCATTTTTGTTTCATTGGGCGGCAGGGACTGAGATGTCATTTCATCTCAATGTCGGGTGAAGGTCCTACAAAATTGGAAACACAGTCTCAGGAACGACCTTAATAGTGTTGACGGGGACGTTAAACTTCTACTTTTCAAATCACACATGCATCTAGAAAAGACGCCTAAATAATGATTCTGAACCCCTAGATCCCCACATTTATACCGTAGAACTAGGGTTTACAGACGTAAACTATATATTTGGTATCAGTAAGAGCGCTTACTTGCATCTCAAGCCCTGTCGTCCAGTGAAACCAATTTTGGTTGGTGCCTGATGCTCTGTCTCTGGTCGGGCTCATCGGAGTCTAACTGTTGGTTTTCCTTTGCTCCAGCATTTCAGTGGTTTCTTGCTGTCGACTCCTCACCCTTGTCTCACCTCTGTGGTTCTTTGATTTCTGTGTTCACGGAGATGTTGCACTGATGAGTTAGGAGGCCTTCATGCGGACTGAACTAATTATTTGTCTAAATCGCGACGGAAGTAAGGGCGAGGATTGTGGCCACGTAAAATCGATTCAAGCCCCCCCAGTGGAAATCTTCCACTGACCGTTCCAGGGCGGCTCTTCTGTGGCGATTTATTTATGTTGTTGTTTGTTACTTACTGTGTGTATCACTTGTGTCTTTTAATTTTGGATGGCCATATGGCCATTTTGTGGGAAAGTGGCTGTCCATATGGCCTTCCTTTGTTTAGGTTTCCATTATGGTCTGGTCGCTTAATGTTTGTATTTCTTTCCCTTTGGTGTCTTTTATGGATGGAGTAAGTTAATTGTATCAATTCCTGATCTTTGTTTTACTTCTACTTTATAAGCATGGACGGTTCGACTCGCCCAGCTTTGCCTGGGCAGACTTAAATCCTCTAAGTGGTTTACCAGTACTTGTGTGCGGTCGGTTTCAGCTCTGCGCGGAAGCATCATGGAGCCCATCTATTTATTCAAGCCCCGATGGGCGAGGGCGAGTGGACTGTGCTCGTGCACTTGGGCCTTGGCAAATCCGACGCCACATAACGCGATGTCTAATCATAAAGTTAAACGAACAGTTTGATTTTCAGTTGAGGACTGTTTTCCCAACCTACACTCAGAGACGATCGACCCACCAGTACTCTCAGTGCTTTGATTGTGATAAGTTGGCAGTTTTATTGTTAAAAACGGAAAAAAAAAAATTGGGTGTGCGCACTCAAATAATATGGGCGCGTAGTGGGTTAAACGTTGAAGGTTATCCCCAAAATAATCACGTATCAGCTTCGTGAAAAAACGGTCGATCACTGTGCCAAGTATCCATTTGCAATTGAAACGCAGAGGGAAGGGTAAAAACTTAATATAGTTTTTAGAGTGACTGATATTAATTAATAATTGTTTATTAAATATGAAATATAACGGTGTCATGAAGTTTTCTGATCTTATACCTGTCTGATTCTTTCACCAGTTCCAGTTTTGTAGAAATGCAGGTTTTAGGATAAGGGTTAATAATAATAATAATAATAATAATAATAATAATAATAATCGACCTTATTTATAGAGGGTTACACATTTAGTACAAGAACTAATCTTCCATGTGGCCCTCTTTTCCTGGGTAAGAACCAGTACTAAGCAATGTGGATAAAGTCTCTTGCTCAAGGAAACAACACTTGGCGCTTTCGGGGATCGAACCGGCTACCGGCTATGAAAGAGACTTCTGCAACAAGGTCTTTCGGAACCAGAATTTTATGGGGACTTAGTATATAAATTCAGAAACAGATATGTACTTGCAATGACTTCAATGATAGTTTGGACTCGGCCCTTTAAACACACATGAGTATCACAAATAAATTTAACCTTGCAATATCTCCTTTTAGGTTACATTCTGCTTCTTCTGTACGGATTCCCCATTCTATTAATAATTTTAGTGCTATGTTGCCGTCGGTATTGGAGAGGCCCATATTTTTTTGTCTGCCGTTTCCGTTAATTTAAGTGGAGCAGGTAGTACTAATTTATTTAAAAATAATCTGAGTATTAGATTATTTTCTATCAAATCGCCCATTCTTCGGAAATATACCAAGTGGAGTGTATCCTAGTATTTCTGGGTGCAATGCTAAGAGGTGTAGGTGCTGTTCACATTTATGTACTGCGTCTACCGTTTCTTCATCTGTAAACGGTAGACGTTTTTCTGTAGTTTACATGTCCGATTTGACATGTAACCTATGAACTTGATATATGTGATAACCTGACGTACTGCAAATTGTAAAAATTAAGTACGTCGGGCAAACTAATCGCATGTTAAAAACACGATTTTACGAACACTATCGTAGAATGATAAAGCCTAAAAAACTGACACGTCATTTCAAGCGTACAGGGCATTCTTTAAAAGATATTTCTATACAGCCAGTGAAAAAATGTATTATGATGTAAATTCAACAGCTAGGTTTAAAATTATTTAACGGCATAAAAAAGAACTAAAATGGATTCAATTATTACAGACACCTTTTCCATGGCTTTAATGACAACATTTATCATGAGGGTAATTTATCTAAAATGCCCGATTTTGATATTTTCTCGCTTTTGGACTGTCGTAAGCGTAATACTAGATCGATCGCACGACACCAGAAAAATGGCAATTATAAACGTAAAACACATGCTTTTAAAATAAATAATACCAGGCTGTAGTGACTGCCCATAATATTATTGAATCAGGGGCGCCAATCAGTGCGTGCTTTTCTAGGTCGATTACCCATTTCTGTAATCCGGTTTCTGGACAGACACCGAGGCATAAATTCTACGATTGTTCGATGTTGCTCTTTTAACTAGAAATTACACTCAGCATGCTCTTCGTCCTTTCATCGATTCTGAAATAAATCGGAAACGTCATTATGTCAAAATATCCTTCGTTAATAAGAGTTTGGATTTTAAAGATTTACCTAGTATCTTCCGTGAAATATCGGTGATTGCATCCATTCCTGCTTATTTTCAAAATATGGAAACACCCGTATTTTGCTATAAATACAATAATATGTTCTATAAAAGGGTTATCCTTTGGAAGCAAGGAATATACCACAGAACCAAAAATATGGAGTGTACATGTTTTCTTGGCCAGACTAGCTAGTTCCAGCCAATTTGGCCTCATCAGTGACCCTCAGATATTTTCAAAATTCCACTATGGAATCAATGATCCCAAAGGTCAAGAAAATATAATCTACACTACAATGTAGGGCAGGGAAACCTGTTAAATCTATCATTTGTAATTTCAATAAACTTGTTTCTGATCTTGATATTGACACTAACACTCCTGATACCTGTGATTGTAATAATTCTGTGGATTGCTATCCTGCTGCTGGTCATATTATTACTGTCAATTTAAATATTATTCTTGATTCTAGGATACGCAATGTAATTTCTAAAGGACCGAAATATCGATATCCTTCTAATATTGATTTCAATAAATGCAGAGATGAAATCGCTGCTGCCTTGAATGAATTTGGTAATCGATGGTGTAAACGAGAGTATGTTGAACATAAAGCTCTTAAAGAATTGAAACTTAGCATTCTGAAATTAGTAAACCTAAGACGTCCTAATGTCACCATAAGCTAGATATTCAAGATTTTGATAAGAAAGTTTGTTTTGGCCCCAGCAGATAAGGCCGCTAACAGTGTGGTTGTTGTTTGACGGCTTCACTATGTTAACACTCTTCAGCAAGAACTTGGTGGTACTAAGGCCTATAAACGGCAGCCTTTAGCTGCTGAGGCGGTTTTAGTTGATGACTTCATTTGTCATTCAGCCACCAAGTTTGCTCTCTATGTTACAGAAGGCCAAGAAAAGCTTCCTACGTTATATTGGTTACCTAAACTTCATTAAAGACCATACAAAGCACGGTTCATTGCAGAATCAAGCTATTGTACCACCACTGAATTCTCCAAAGTATTTACGTCGTGTTTTAAAACATGTGCTTAAGTATTGCGACAAAAAAGAAGTGACGGCAATGATCAGGAATCGATACAATTAACCCACAGATCCCATCAGAGATACCTAAGGATACGAAACACAAACATGAAACAACTGATCCTAATGGAAGCATTTGCTTGCTTGATTTGAGGTTTAACGTCCCCGTCAACACTGTAAAGGTCATTTTGGAGACGTTCCTTCCAATTTTGTTTGACTTTTACCCGACATTGAGATGAAATGAAATCTCAAGCCCTGTCATCCAATGAAACCAATAGGGTTTATTAGCATGGGCGGTCCGCTTGCACCGCGGTTCCTGGACAGGCTTAGATCCTCTAAGCGGTTTACCACAAAAATATCGTAAAGCCAAAAGGACAGTTACTTTCCTTCAAAATGGCCAATGGGCCATCCAAAGCAAAATAATGTAAGCGACACACACACACACACACACACACACACACACACACACACACACACACACACACACACACACACACACACACACACACACACACACACACAAACCATAACAAAACTAATCCGCGACAGAAGGACCGCCTTGGAACGGTCAGCGAAACGAATTCCACGGGGGGGGGGGGGGGGGGGGCTGAAATCGATTTCACGTGGCCACAATCCTCGTACTTACTTCCGTCGCGATTTAGACAAATAATTTTGTTCAGTGCGCATTCATCAGTGCAACATCTCCTTGAATACAAAAAATCAAACAACCACAGAGATGAAACAACGGTGAGGACTCGACAGCAAGAACTGCTACAAAACAGAAGTGGGGGCAATGATGAGGAATTGCTACGGAGCGTGACAGCTCAGTGGTTAGTGCACTTGCCTCTGATGCTAGAGACCACCGGTTCGATCCCCGGAGGTGGTGATTATTTCGGTGTCCGAATTCGCTCTATTGCAGGGATGAGTGCCAAAAGTGCTCCGTCCTTCGGATCGGGACGTTAACTGGAGGCCCCTGTGCCGGAAGAGCAATCCCCTATGCAGGTTAAAGACCCCTACCGTAATTACATGATTTCTGTGTAGGCTTTCAACCCTGCCACCTGTAGTGTATGTAATGTACACCTGCAAGTAATTGTCAAATGAGACCGATCGCAGTATAAGTAGAAAGAAAGAAAGATACAATTAATCCGCTCGGAACCAAGGCTAAGCCTTTAGCTAAGTTGTCATTCCATTGAAATTGCCGTTATAACGAGTTTTGCCGTTATAACGAATGGCGGTATAAACGGGTTGACTTACTAGTAAACTGTAGTGAGGTTTTTAAAGTGTTCCATTATAATCGTCGTGTGCAAGTCATCATGTATTTTTCTGTCACGCTCTGGGTTTTCATCACGTGAACAAGTCCGGGAAATGAACACCACCGTACACCCCACTTTATATAGAGAAAACTGGGGTGTATAGGGGTATACATTAGTTGTCTTATTTCTGCTCCAAAACGTAGGTTGTGGGTACTCGTTAGAACCGCCTCATTGAGGCAGTTCTAACGAGTACCCACAGCCTATATCTTGGAGTAAAAATAAGAAAAATAATATTCACCCCCGTAAACCCCAGTTTTCTCTATACAAAATGGGGTGTAAGGGGGTGTTCATTTCACGGACTTGTTCACGTGATGCGCAATGGGTTTTGATCACACTTACATTTTGGGACAGTTAGTGGGTTGAGATAAGGGGGACAACTCTGTCAAAATACTTTGTGTCCATTTTAACATCTTTCTACATTTGAAGGAAATTTAAAACCGGGTCTGCTATTTTTCGTTTATTTGGTTATTTATATCGTTTATTTATATTTCGTTCATTTATAGCCTTGCTTCCAAAGGATCTTACTTCAGAACTTATGTAATAAATTCATTACGATAACTCGCCCGTACGACGTAATGCATTTTTTCACATATCCAAAATGGCTACTTTTCTGATGAAAATCCTTCATATTTTTTCTTATAAATGCTCAAAACATAGGATGTGGGTGCTCGTTAGAACCGCCTCATTGAGGCGGTTCTAACGAGTACCCACAACCTATGTCTTGGAGCAGAAATAAGAGAATTAATGAATACCCCCGTAAAACCCCAGTTTTCTCTTTATAAAGTGGGGTTTAGTGGGGGGGGGGTCTTCATTTCACGGACTTGTTCACGTGATGTAAAGGATAAAACTGTAAAGAAATGTGAAGAATCAGACCCTAAGGTTGTCGGCGTTGTAAAACACGGCGAAAACAATGCCAGCTTAAGATAACAAGGACGTTTACTTTTAAGTACTCCAATTACTTATTAACGTGTTAAATCAGGGATGGTTAGTGCGTCACCTAACTAACACAAGGGACAGAATATTTCAATTTTATAGTTGAAATAATACCTATCTGACATTAAAGGGCTTCAGTAAATAAAACGCCCCTCGCTGCAGTGACTTTGTCAATTTCTGTGTGAACACTCTCACTGCTAAACGCGACTTTTGTCAGCCGTTAACAGCCAAACGAGATTTCTAGTCCTAAAACAGTGGTTACCGGTGTAGCGTGAGATTATTGATCCCGTGAGATTCTTCAGTCGCACCGGAAGCGGCTGAAATCCCTCACGGAGGGGTGTGAGATAATTCAGCCGTGAGAAGTGTAATACGGTATCTATATAAAATACGTTCTATAAAAGGGTTATCCTTTGGAAGCAAGGAATACACCACAGAACTGACATATATGGAGTGCACATGTTTTCTGGGCCAGACTAGCTTGTTTCGGTCAATTAGGCCTCATCAGTGACCCTCCGATATTTTCAAAATTTCACAATGGAATCAATGATCCCAAAGGACAAGAAAATATAATCTACAATATGATGTAGGGCAGGGAGACGTTTACCGCCGCCACACATTCCCACACACCAGCTGTAGTGAAGCTAAATACGTTCTATAAAAGGGTTATCCTTTGGAAGCAAGGACAAAAGACTGAGGTAGTATATTCAGTAGTTTAGGTCGTAGTACCAAAGCAATAATCCAAAATCGTTCATCCACAGACAAAAGGGCAAATATCAATGTTCGGATATTAATATGATAAATTATGCTGGCACATTAATAAAACTTTTATTTTATGCTGGAGAAGCCTTACTAAGGGAATTAGAAGCTGTGTTAGTAGTGATTTGATTTATTTATTTATTTTCCGACTTGATCAAAGCCAAACTGCAACACCCGAGATCACCCAGGGTGACTTTACTTATGGTCGAAATGGTCCGTATTCATAGTGGTGTTGATTATCAAATTACAAAAAGAAAAAAAAAAAGAAAAGAAAAACTGTAGGAACATTTCTTGTTTGTTTTGTCTGATTTGAGGTTTAACGTCCCCGTCAACACTATAAGGTCATTTTGGAGACGTTGCTTTCAATTTTGCCCGACGTTGAGATGAAATGACATTTCAATTCCTATCGCCCAATGAAACCAATAGGGTTTATGAGCATAGACGGTCTGACTCTCACCGCTTTGCCTGGTCAGGCTTATGAGTAAGGAGGCCTTAATGCGGACTGAACAAATTATTTGTCTAAATCGCGACGGAAGTAAGGGCGAGGATTGTGGCCACGTAAAATCGATTTAAGCCCCCAGTGGAAATCTTTCCACTGACCGTTCCAAGGCGGTTCTTCTGTGGCGATTTATTTATGTTGTTGTTTGTTACTTACTGTGTGTATCACTTGTGTCTTTTTATTTTGGATGGCCATATGGCCATTTGGTGGGAAAGTAGCCTTCCTTTGTTTAGGTTTCAATTATGGTCTGGTCGCTTAATTTTTGTGTTTCTTTCCCTTTGGTGTCTTTTATGGGTGGAGTAAGTTAACTGTATCGATTCCTGATCTTTGTTTTACTTCTACTTTAGATGGCTTAGATCCTCTAGGCGGTTTACCAGTACTCGTGTGCGGTCGGTTTCAGCTCTGCGTGGAAGCCTCGTGCAGCTATCCATTTCTTCACGCCCCGATTGGCGGGGGCAAGCTGACTTCTTGCTTCTGCTTTGACGTTGTGTTACGCATTGCCTCCCTTCAGTTACAATCTATGTTCTGTGCATAAATAGGAAAAAATATCAGGATTTTGATCTGAAAGATTTCATTTTTGGTTGTAAAATTTTTGTCAATATATTTGAATAGACGTGTTTTCTTAATATACCTACCTACATGCAGACCTCCGCTCTACCTACCTTGCGCCCCCGCCCATCGGCGGGGATTTTTTCAGGCTATGTATCTTTCCTTTGTCACGGCTTTCATGTCGTAAGATGGGGGCTCGTCTTTATTTCGCGTAACGAGTACCCACAACCTATGTCTTGGAGCAGAAATAAGAAAAATATGGCATACCCCCTTAAACCCCAGTGGGGTTGAGGGGGTGTTTATTTCACGGAATTGGTCACGTGATGCGATATACGTACGTAATACCTACTTACCTACATTCCTGCCTGCCTACCTACCTAACAAAACATACATATCTACGATCCGAATGTAGGACGATTTGGCCATTGGACTATTCGGCCCGGACAATTTAGCCTTGGATGATTCGGCCTAGGACAATTTTGCCAGCCAAAAATATTGGGTAGGACTGTTTGGCCAGATTAATATAATGACTGGTTCAAATTGACAATTTAATATTTAGGGTTTGTTTCTAATATACAGTAATGCTTGAATATGTGGAGGGAACATTATAAAGAAGATTTTAATAAATTAGATCTTTTTTAAAACTATAACCTTTGCTCACAATACAATTAATCTATTTGACATAAACTAAATAATCGTATCTGAAACAATAAGAAGACTTAACAAAGATAAATCAGGATAAACCTCCTTATTTCTTGTCAGAAATATATATTGTGGCTACTGCTTTGAGCTGTGGGTTGATTTTATCGATTCCTGATCATTGCCTTCACTTCTATTTTGCATATCAGAGCTGTTTTGTTTGTGCAGTATGGTGGCTGTAAAAGGCCTCTCCGTACATGTATTTAATGCTCTTATTTTTCCGATCTTCAGGGATTGCTTTTACTGATGGGAGCTGTGGGTTGATTGTATCGATTCCTGATCATTGCCTCCACTTCTATTTTGTTATAATCACCTGCATCAGGCAACTCTATCAGTACCAACAACATATGTCGTTATGTATGATGCAATAATCCTTCTTTTGCCTTCTCATCTGGGGCTATGTATACTGTTTGGAAACCCACAACATCTTTTTATGACCTAAAACCCTTGTTAGGCGGTGTAACAAAGACAACTTGCTTTTTTCTTGTCAGAAGTATATGTTGTATCTACTTGATATGATAATCACCTCAGATGAGGCAAATCTTAACAGTGCACACAGCATATACTTCTAACAGGAAATAAGGAAGTGTATCCCTGAATTATCTTTGTTACACCTCCAAACTAGGAAATTTACATCATAAAAATATTATGTGGGTACTTGTTAAGGGATGCCTCACCAAGGCGATTCTAACAAGTACCCATACCATATACTTCTAATAGGAGATAAGAAAGTTTATCACTGAATTATCTGTGTTACACCTCCTTATCTTCAGATACGATTATTTATTTCATTTTAAATTGTTTGTTTGTTTGATTTGAGGTTTAACGTCCCGCGTCATTTTGGAGACATTGCTTCCAATTTGTGGGACTTTTACCCGACATTGAGATGAAATTACATCTCAAGCTCTGTTGCCCAATGAAACCAAAAGGGTTTATTAGAATGGACGGTCCCCCTCGTACCGCGGTTCCTGGACAGGCTTAGATCCTCTAAGCGGTTTACCAGTACTCGTGTGCGAGCCGGATTCAGCTCTGCGTGGATTCATTTTTAAATAAATAGTTTGTCTTGTGAGCAAAATTCATAGTTTAAAAACAAAATAAAATTTCCAATCTTTATAATGTTCCTTCTACATATTCAAGCATTACTATATATTAGAAACAAACTTGACTGAAATGCTGGAGCACACGAAAACCAACAGTAAGACTCCGATGGGCCCGACCAGAGATAGAGCATCAGGCACCAAACAACATTACCTTGTATAAGATCTCTCTAATTTTCAGTAAGCCTTTACGCTATCTGAGGCCTGGCCCAACGGCGTGCAATTTAAGAGAGAAGCAAAGTTGTCAACCGTGATTGCGTTAATTACCATGCATGCAGTCTGTCGTATAACATTTATGTTGTACCCAATCGTTTTATATCGAAGAATGATTTTACGAAATTGGGTGCTGAAGTCATTGCGGTTATATAATTTTCTAAATTTATATACTAAGTCACCATAAATTCGGGTTCCGATAGACCTTGTTGCAGAAGAGATTTAAGTCCAATATTGAATTTTGACTTTAAATCAGAATGACGTCTATTAAATTTTGAAAAGGCTTTGCGTAGTTTATGGTACCGATAACCCTGATTTAGAAGTTTAGCCGTTAACAATTTTTTACGAGTGTTGAAGTCAGTTACATAACTACACACTCTGGCTAATCGAATTAATTGCGAAATATCAACGCCATAGGATGGCGAACGAGGAACATCACCATCCAAAAAAGGAAAATTTACAATCTCAAAATCAAAATCATCGCGTTTATCATAAATTTTACACGAAACAAACCCAGCTATAATAGAAAGATGTATATCCAAAAACGGGACTTGGTATCAGAAGAATTGTCTTTATTTAACTGAAGATCTGGGGGGGGGGGGGGGGGGGTTAAATTTGACTTATAAAACCATCGAAATAGGTATTGTCAATATCTAATAAATCATCCAAATATCTTAAATGATTGCAGACAGGTTTTCAGCAAAAAGGGACATCCCTCTCATAAAAAAACAAAAACAAATCAAACAAAAGTGATTCGCAATTAGTACTCATCGGAATACCTACAACTTGTCTAAATATCAAGTCTTATGTACATATTGTCAAGTAGAAAGGTGACAGCTTCACACACTTTCTGACATGACCATTAAGTATCATTTTTATGCTCTTCAGAAGTGAAAAGAGCAAATTATTTGTCTAAATCGCGATGGAGATAAAGGCGAGGATTGTGGCCACGTAAAATCGATTTAAGCCCCCCGGTGGAATTCGTTTCCGCTGGCCATTCCAAGGCGGTTCTTCTGCCGCGATTTATTTTTGTTATGGTTTGTCTTTGTGTGTTTGTGTTGTTTGTGTAGTTTTATCTTGGATAGCCTATTGGCCATTTTGTTGGAAATTAACTGTCATTTTGGCTTTCCGCTGTTGGTGTTTCCATTGGATCTGTTGTTGCATGTTTATGTTTCATTCCCTTTGGTGTCTCTGATGGGAGCTGTGGATTGATTGTATCGATTCCTGATCATTGCCTCTACTTTTATTTCTTACATTACATGCAAGAGGGTGTCTTTCAAAGTCCAAAATTGAATCCTGAAATTAAATCGAAATTACGTCAAAAGGCTTTGCGTAGTTTATGATACCGATAACCCTGATTAAAAATTTAGCAGTTAACGAAGGCTGATCGAAATTAACTAGGAACCAATACTACGAGTCACTGTGGCGTCCAACTGATATTGGCTTACATTTGGCCTGCATCTTGCAGTGGGGGAGTTTTGTTATTTCTTCTGTTTCTACACTTCCATTCATTTTCCTCATTCTTTCGGCCCCCGCCCATAGGGGCTTGAAGAAATAGATGGGTTGCATGATGCTTCCACGCAGAGCTGAATCCGGCCCGCACACTAGTACTGGTAAACCGCTTAGAGGATCTAAGCCTGTCCAGGAACCGCAGTGCGAGGCGGACCGTCCATGCTAATAAACCCTATTGGTTTCACTGGGCGACAGGGCTTGAGATGTTATTTCATCTCAGTGTCGGGTAAAAGTCCCACTAAACTGGAAGCAACGTCTCCAAAATGCCCTTTACAGTGTTGACGGGGATGTTAAACCTCAAATCAAACAACCTCATTCTTCTTTGTCCCCAACTTTCGTCTCCTCTGTATCTCACTTTCATCTCCTCTATTATCTCATCTCTCACTTTTTTCCATTTCTCTGGAAGACGACATAACATGACTCACAATGGTTGACGCTTCGTTAGACCCAAAACAACCAATTAATACATGAAGGGTAGTCATAAACCAGCCTAACATGCGCTTAATGAGAAAATATTACATGTTTGAGAACGAGAATATATAGATGATAGTACATGAGTGTTGATGTATTATTCAATTTATTAAACGAGTTAAGAAAAAAGGGACAAATTGCGAGACTTTGTCGAGTTTGATTAATTCAATTATACATGAGCACGAATGTAAGACTCCATTTATCATATGACATTTAAAACGCATATTACACACGATCTTTTACAAAAATGCCAATATTCCGCTATTAGTATACAAGACACCATGACACATTACAAGGCCTATTTAACTAATTTGCATATTTAATTTATTTTAATTCGATTGCGATGAAAGCTCCTAGCATATTGAATCGCTCTCAAACACCAATTCCGCATGTTTTCGAGCGAGAGAGAGAGGCAGTGACTTTTATACCACTGCTACCCATTTACACCTGGGTCTAGTGGGGCATTGTCATAACGTGTCTTTCCCAATTGCACACCTCGCCTACGCTGTCAAGATTCGAACCCACAAGCTTTCGATCATAAGTCGAGCGCGCTAACCATAGAGCTATCGAGGTATAGATTGTGGGTAGTTGTTCGAACCGCCTCATTAAGACCCTTCTAGTAAGCACCCAGAATCTATATTTCGACTAGAAATAAGAGAAAAATAATAATAAAAAAGAACATCCTAATGTCTTTACTTTTGCTCTGAACAATACCTAGATTGTGGGTACTTATGAAGCACCAAGTAGTTTTATTTCAACTAGAAATAAGAGAAAAAAAATCAGATTTTTTTGTTCATCCATAAAAGTCTAGTTCCAATAAAATTAAAGATGTCATTTTAATAACGGTGTGTTTTCGCAATCATTACGTTAACACGCCTATACAAATACATTACCACCTTTATCGCCGAAAAAATGAAAATTTTATGATGAAAAATTGTGATATTTTTCTTATTTCTGCTCAAAATATAGATTTTGGACACTCGTTAGAACCGCCTCATCGAGGCGGTTATAACGAGTACCCACAACCTATATTTTAGAGCAGAAATAAGAAAAATAAGGTATACCACCGGAAACCCCAGTTTTACTATATAAAAGTGGGGTTCAAGGGGGTCAAAAATATGTAGGCGTGTTTTCGGGATGGTAAAATTTGTTCGGGACAAGTGTATTTCGTGTCACTGAGGTTTTTCATCACGTGAACATGTCTGTGAAATGAACACCCACTAAAATAGAAGTGAACGCAATGATCAGTAATCGATACAATTAACCCAAAGCTCCCTTCGCAGGCACCAAAGGGAAAGAATCACAAGCACGAAACAACAAACCCTTATGGTAACATCAATAGCGGAAAGCCACAAAGATACTTGCTTTCCCACAAAATGGCCAGTTGACTTTCCAAAACAAAACAATTTAAGCGATAAAAACACTCAAAGACAAGCCATAACAAAAATAAACCGCAACAGAAGAACCGCCTTGGAACGGTCAGTGAAACGAATTCCATTGGGGGGCTTAAATCGATTTTACGTGGCCACAATCCTCGCCCTTACTTCCATCGAGATTTAGACAAATAATTTGTTCTGTCCGCAAAGAGGCCTCCTAACACATCAGTGCGACATCTCCGAGAACACACCCCAAAAAAAATAAACAACCACAGAGGTTAAGCAACGGTAGGACTCGACAGCAAGAAACCACTGAAATGCTGGAACCTACTCGATCTAGAGAAATCTTGGTTTGTGGGGTATACTCGTACATTATTTTCTTATTTCGGCTCCAAGACATAGGTTGTTTGTACTCGTTCTTTGTTTGCATACGGAACGGTCCGACTCGCTTCACTTTGCCTAGCCAGGCTTAGGCAATGTCACGTGTATAATGATTGTAAATTAACCATGGCTAAATGTTTATCTTAACCAGAAACGATGAGGTATGTTACTCTTGGAGTTATCTCACAGCTTGATGCTATATAGAATGAAATATACCCAGGCCATAAATAAGACAAGTAAAAAATTGCTCCATGTTGGAGCAAAGGAGGAAGCGCTGCGGAAAACAACTTTTGTTGCCTTTAATTCATTATATGATTTCATTATTTTACATGTCTTTAACGGGTTAGGCATAATACAAAAGAAAAAATAGGAAAGGTTATCTAAGGCCATTCTCAACTGAGGGCAGTGCAAATCATCAACAGAGAAGATGGAACAAGAGTATGGAACATCGCGAGCAGGTCATAAAGAGCATTTCGCCGCAAAGAAAGCAACCAAATACTTTAGGCATTTTGAATCTCTGTGAGATCTATCTATCACCAGTCAATGACACAATACCTGATTGTTCGCTATTATCCCCTCGCAACAATGTTGCAGTGGGGATATAGCATCGCAGTCATGCGTTCATGTGTGTGTGTGTGTATGTGTGTCCGAAACCTTGTGAACAGTATTAAAGACAAAGGCATCATCAGAAAAGCATCAAACCTTCCACAAATGTTCCACATGACGGGAGGATAAATCCTTTTCATTTTTAAGGTCAAGTATCAAATGTCAAGTTCACAATGGACTTGACATTAAAAACATTGTGAACAGGACAAAAGACAAAACTATCAACATAGAAGCACCAAACCTTCCATAAATGTTCCCCATGGAGAGAGGATGAACCCTATTGGTTTTCAAGGTCAAGGGTCAAATGTCAAGATCACAATGGATTGACATTAAAAACCTTGTGAATAGGATAGAAGACAAAGCAATCATCATAGAAGCACCAGACCTTCTAAAATTTTTTCCCATGGAGAGAGGATGAACCCTATTGATTTTCAAGGTCAAGGATAGAATGTCAAGGTCACAATGGACTTAACATCAAAAACCTTGTGAACAGGATAGACTACAAAGCTATCATCATAGAAGCATCGAACCTTCCATAAATGTTTTCCATGGAGAAAGGATGAATCCTGTTGATTTTAAAGGTCAAGGGTCAAATGTCAAGATCACAATGGACTTTACATTTAAAACCTCGTGAACAGGATAGTAGACACAGCTATCATCATAGAAGCATCAAACCTTCCAGAAATGTTCCCCATGGAGAAAGGATTAACCCTATTGATTTTCAAGGCCAATGATTGAATGCCAAGGTCACAATGGCCATGGACTTGACATTTAAAATCTTTTGAACAGGATAGAAGACAAAGCTATCATCATAGAAGCATCAAACCTTCCACAAATTTTCCCCATGGAGAAAAGATTAACACTGTTGATTTTCAAGGTCAAGGGTAAGATGTCAAGGTCATAATGGATTCGACATAAAAACCTTGTGAACAGGATAGTAGACAAAACTATTTGTCACATCCGTTGTTAATGTCAGTTCTTGCACTAGGTGTCTAGAATGCCAATAAATGGTGATTTCTACAGCGCCTATAGCTGGGGGAACAATGTCATCTGTTGGAGTGCTTGCTGGCAGGACCCTTTAGACCTTTGTATACTGTCTCTTCTCGTATTCTTGAGAGACTCACATCATAGTTTTCCTAGTATTCTAGTCATACTCTCAGTATCAAAGCAATAATTTCGTGTTACAAATGTAGCCGCAATTGGTGACTTTTTCAATTTCTTCATCGAGGATCACTCCCTTGGGGTCCCATATACAACTACCATATTCCAATATTGGGCGAACAAGTCCTTTACCTGCTGTCCCATTTACATCCTGGGGACACTGGTGAAGATTTCGCCTCAGGAAACCAAGCGTTTTATCTGCCTTAGTATACATATCGCATATATGTGTAGTCCATCTCAAAACGTATGTGATTGTCACACAAAGGTATTTAATGGAATCCACATTCTCGAGGTCCGTTCCCTCTTAGGTGTAAGACGCCTCAATTTTATTGGCTCTCTTCCTAGCTATCCGCATACACATGCATTAACGGGCTAAAATTTCATGCCCCATGTTCGTGCCGACATCTATCATTCTGAAGTTTCAGTGAGTCATCTGTATTTCTAATTTCCCGGTAGCAAACACAGTCGTCGGTCAGAGTGATATTTCTACGTCAGTGTCTGTCGAAATATCACTAATAGACAGGGAAACTTAACAGTGGACCAAGAACAGTCCCTTGTAGTACCCCAGACAAATCTTCCAAGATTCACCCATTAACAACAACTACCTTTTTACTGTAGCAAAGAAAGGATTCTATCCATTTGAGTCTCTTCCCCACAATACCGTAATCAGATAATTTGAATTTCAGTCCCTGTCCCCCTTTGTCCAAGATTTTTACCCTGTCATTAATAAACGTGCTCAACTCAGATTCACAAATATACCTATTTTCTAAATGCATGTTGTCTATCTAATTAAAGTTTATGTTCTCCCATGTAGGTCATGCCATGATCAGGAGACTACATGTTCGTACACACGTCGGGGATGCAAGGCGATAATTATGAGCAAGAGCACTGACCGGCTCAAAAAATGACATAAAATGCTGTCGTTTTGATTTGTTTGTATTGGAGTTAAACAGCCCAGTCACCACTATTTTAGGTCATTTTTGAGCCGGTCAGTTTACCTATCCACCCTTTTCCTGGGCAGGCGTATACGAAAGCGATTAACCAGTACAGTGCACATTATATCGTCAGAAACTGACAACTGACCTTCTTGAATCATCGGAAGGGAGAGAATGTCCTTAGAACAGATTTCATGTTCAATCTCCACGAACGAATGTTGCCGACCCGGCAAGTATCGAACCCGCATCCTCCTGATCACCATTCAGACGCTTCCGAGGTCGGCCTAAAATAGTGTTGACTGTGCCGTTAAGCTCCAATACAAACAAACAAACAAATCAGAAATTTGTTTTGTTTCTTCGATTTGAGGCTTAACGTCCCCGTCAACACTTAAAAAATTCATTTTGGAGACGTTGCTTCCAATTTTGTGGGAGTTTTACCCGACATTGAGATGAAATGACATCTCAAGCCCCGTCGCCCAATGAAACCAATATGGTTTATAAGCATGGACGGTCCGGCACTTGCACCGCTTTGCCTGGGCTTAAGAACTCGTGTGCAGGTCGGATTCAGCTCTGCGTGGAAGCATCATGCATCCCATCTATTTCTTCAAGCCCTGACAGGGGGCGGAGGGGGGGGGGGTTGGGCTGAACAAATCAGAAATGAGAACAAATAATATATACCACCGTTAACCCAGTTTTGCTATATAAAAGTGGGGTTAAAGGGGGTCAAAATTATATGGCATTTTTTAGGAAATCAATCCAGGTAGCGGTCATTTGCGAAAAAATTGGGGGTGGTGGGGGGGGGGGGGCTTATTTGTATCGCTGTGAGTTCAGAGTGTGGCATACATGTTAGAGAGTTATCCGTAGAATATGGACTGGAATCATGTGTTTGGTTTTGCAAACAGTGAAGACCTATATCAGAACGTGCTGTCTGATCAATGTCTACACTATTTGCTTAGGGTACAATTATTTAAAGGTTAAACGAAAAAGTTCAAGTTCCCCTTCAGTGCCATTGGAAAACAAATACATGCTGCCAGTGGTTTGATTTATTTACTCTTTCATCCCTGAGTTTCCGGGGTGGACTCTAGCACCACTGACTTTTGGCACGCCCATTCTACTAAATATAGTTTAAAAGCGTCATCAGGATGGCAAGGAATATATCCTGATAAAAAGGCTTATTATAAGCAATCTCATCAGGATCTACGTTGTTTGCATAAGTATCTGTGCAGGATTTCAGGGTTGAAAGGGTTAACCTTTGCTGTAGTAACAGGCTCAATTATTACGCAGTAGACGATCATTGGAATCGAAAGGGATAATTTTAAACCTTAGATTGTACCATTATGTATAGGAACACTCTCATCTATTTCAAACACACATGGACATACCGTCATCTATTTCAAACATTGAATTTTAATTTTGGGACAATTCAACAATGGAATATCAGGAGTATATCCAGGATTGTACTGATTGAAAATAAAACAATAATCAAAACCGAATACCCTTTCGACGATTAAAACGAAAAACATAGTCCGCTATTAAAAATCCAGAATGTATCAAAAATAGAATGCGAATGGCAAAAAATCAGATTACAAATGTATAATTGAATGTATTCGCAAATTATGATTGTTAAAATAGTGCTTTAATTTT
Organism: Lucinisca nassula; assembly: GCA_963580285.1. Taxonomy (NCBI): domain Eukaryota; kingdom Metazoa; phylum Mollusca; class Bivalvia; order Lucinida; family Lucinidae; genus Lucinisca; species Lucinisca nassula. The sequence continues at coordinate 136,248,752 of OY757022.1, forward strand.
ATCTATAACGCGAACTTCTGTAACTGACAATTCGCTTACATCAATGAAAAGTCAAGTTTCATGAATACATATAGTCCGTGTCTCAAACCCATTACAAATGGCGCTGCGTTGGTACGCAGCGCAATAATGTTTGACTGTGTGACGGTATGTCCAACTGGATAATGTCAAAATCGATGGCAGTATCAGAATTAAAACACACCTATTCAATTTCATAAAACATTTGATCAAGAAAAATATGAAACTTTCAGATAAAAATTCTGATATTTTTCACATTTCTGCTGAAAACAAAAATACATTTGAGTGCTCGCGAGAACCGACTCGTGCGGCATTCTACGATGTTTATATGTCGCAATTAATTCAATTTGCCAGAGTGTTTAGTCAAATTGTTTATTTTAACACTCGTAATAAAGTGTTAGCTGCAAAACGTCTTAATCAGTGCTATAGGTATCAGAATCTCTAAGTTTTATAGACGTCATTCAAATTAAATTTTATTCAAAATTAAATGTTTGACCTTTTTGTTTTCTGAGATACCTGCCCTACAGAATTTCCTTATATTATAACAAGGTATTCAGCAAGGACTTAACTTTAGATTAAAGAAATAAAAATATCATGTCACTGAGACTGGGAAAGAATGGGGGTCAATCCAAAAGTAACGCAGTTTTATACATTTTTTGCATTGATTAAAATGTGACCCAAATGCGCAAATTAAAGCAACTTCTGCCCTAGAGATTTTGGACTTAAGACAGATTGTGTATATTCATATGACATGCTAAGAGAATGAGGGCCGTTTCAAAAGTAATAATTACATGCAAAACACCTTTTTTTCGTGATTTTTGATTTTGGTTTTACGGCCCTTTCAAAATTATTTCACTGGTATCGAGCCAATCGTTTATCAGAGGTGGGCGAAAACCGGAGTTGCCTGAGAAAAACCACATGGCCTTACGTTGCAGAACTTGGCATCTCATATGTGATCCGAGCGAGGCTCGAACCACAGCGGTGAGAGACCTAATGATCAAGAGTCCGCGCCCACGGAGGCCCTTCCCTTTTTCGTGAAGATCGCAAGCATTAAAATAACTGTTTTGCTAGAAATGATAACGTCACGCAAATAGATGACATTTATGCTTATTATCTGCCGGAGTATGACGAAAGAATGGGGCTTTAGTGTTATTTCAAGAAAAAAGGGTCGTTTGAAAAGTTATCATAAAAGGCAAAATATATTTTTTGAAAACATCACAAATTATAGTTGCTTCTGATCTAAGATATGGTAAGTGATGTATCTATATGTAATCGGCAAAAATATGAAATGAAAACAGATTGACAGCTTTCTACTAAAATAATGTGGACCGTTTTAAAAGTAAACATAAACGGAAAAATGTGAAAATATATGTACAGGAATTTAGGAATAAGGAATTTCTGCTATATAAATGATGTGATCACTAAGAAAGGTGATATATCTAAATATGATTTGCAAAACCTTTCAAATAAAAACAGTAGGACGTTCATTAAAATGGGGGTCATTAAAAGAGTAAGCTTTTCATGAAAAATATCATTTTTTCTCAAAATCTCATTTTTTTTCAGAATCAGAAATGTTACTGGTGACATGCCAAATGACATTCTTACACCAGGACCTGAGATGTGGGAAATTAGTCCATTTTTTTAAGTTAATTGTATACTAAAACAAAGGTGTCACTCAGATAGGTCATGTATCTACTTATGATTTGCCATATAGAAGTAAAGGCATTTATTATATACCCAGAAAATGTCCCGTTTACTTTCTACAGAAGTTACCGGTCAATATTTTTCCATATTGCCCGTAGTCAAGTTCATATTGCCCGTAGATATGCAGTCACGTTCACAATAGAACTACTTTCAAATTTGTCCATTTCGATACTCAAAATCGGCAGCCATCTTGTCGTGCGTATCGACTGAAAGAACGTAAAACATAACGAATAAAGGTGCTGACAAAGTGCATAAAGCGCATTTTATGCTGTCAAATATGACCTACCAGCAATCTGTTTAGATTTTCAACACTTTCTTCCAAGAAATCTGGAGTACTTTGAAAGAAATATCACCGACGCTTCGGAAAAAAATGGCGTCCTGTGTTATCACTCGATATCAAATCCGATGCTTTACCATTGCACCACAGTGCTCCATTAAAGACGTTGCTTCTTTTGCTCCTCAGTGGGTTAATTGGGCACCCCCCCCCCCCACAGCGCAAATCTTTCTCAAGCCCAAGTATTTTGTAAGAACGGTATGCATACTGCCTTCCGATATGCCAGTGCATTTAGCTATCTCTTTCACTGACGGTCGCACATCTTCTTCGACCGCTGCCTTTACAGCAGCGACGGTTGCCTTGGTGATGGAGGTCTTTGGCCTACCACCACGGGTATAATCTTTGACCGATGATTTACCAGCTTTAAAAGCTCTGACCAACCGATAAACTGTGCTCTTTTAAATTGCAAGAGGTTCATTTTTGCAACACCATTCATCAAAAATCTGTCTTGAACATATGTTAAGCCTAACACGGCATTTAATGCAGCTGCGAATTTTAGCCTTTCTGTCCATTTTACAATGTTTTTTTTTTTGTTTGATTTGAGGTTTAACGTCCCCGTCAACGCAGTATAAGTCATTTTGGAAACGTTGCTTCCAATTGTGGGACATTGAGATGAAACGACATTTCAAGCCCTGACGCCCAATGAAACCAATAGGGTTTATAAGCATGCACGGATCGACTCGCACCACTTTGCCTGGGTAGACTTAGATCCTGTAAGCGGTTTACCAGTACTCGTGTGCGGTCGGTTTCAGGCTTGCGTGGAAGCATCATGCAACCCATCTATTTCTTCAAGCCCCGATGGGCGAGGGCCGGCATTTAAATTTTTAAAATCGTAAATTCGCCAACTAGCGTATTTGACTGCATGTATTTCAATTTGACATATCTCGGTCATTATAAAAGCAATTTGCTGGAAATGAACTGTTATCGGTGGCTGTTTGAAAGTAGAAGTAAAACAAAGACCAGGAACTGATACAATTAACTTACTCCATCCATAAAAGACACCAAAGGGAAAGAAATACAAACATTAAGCGACCAGACCATAATGGAAACCTAAACAAAGGAAGGCCATATGGACAGTTACTTTCCCACAAAATGGCCATATGGCCATCCAAAATTAAAAGACACAAGTGATACACACAGTAAGTAATAAAAAAACAACATAAATAAATCGCCACAGAAGAGCCGCCTTGGAACGGTCAGTGGAAGATTTCCACTGGGGGGCTTAAATCGATTTTACATGGCCACAATCCTCGCCCTTACTTCCGTCGCGATTTAGACAAATAATTTGTTCAGTCCGCATGAAGGCCTCCTAACTCATCAGTGCAACATCTCCGTGAACACAGAAATCAAAGAACCACAGAGGTGAGACAACGGTGAGGACTCGACAGCAAGAAACCACTGAAATGCTGGAGCAAAAGAAAACCAACAGTTAGACTCCGATGAGCCCGACCAGAGACAGAGCATCAGGCACCAACCAACATTATCTCTTTAATTTTCAATAAGCCTTTACGTTGGAGCCGTCATAGAATCTGAGGCCTGACCCACCGGCGTGCAATTAAAGAGGGAAGCAAAGTTGCCAACCGTGATTGGGTTAACTACCATGCATGCAGTCTGTCGTATAATATCCATGTTGTACCCAATCTTTTTATATCGAAGAATGATTTTACGAAATTGGGTGCTGAAGTCATTGCGGTTATATATTTTTCTGAATTTATATACTAAGTCACCATAAAATTCGGGTTCCGATAGACCTTGTTGCAGAAGAGATTTAAGTCCAATATTGAATTTTGTAATTAAATCAGAATGGCGTCTATAAAATTTTGAAAAGGCTTTGCGTAGTTTATGGTACCGATAACCCTGATTAAGAAGTTTAGCCGTTAATAATTTATTACGAGTGTTGAAGTCAGTTACATGACTACACACTCTAGCAAATCGAATTAATTGCGAAATATAAACGCCATAGGATGGCGCACGAGGAACATCACCATCCAAAAAAGGAAAATTTACAATCTCAAAATCAAAGTCATCGCGTTTATCATAAATTTTGCACGAAACAAATCCATCTACAATAGATAGATGTAAATCCAAAAACGGGGCCTCGGTATCAGAAGAATTTGCTTTATTTAACTGAAGTTCTAGGGGGTAAATCTGACTGATCAAACCATCAAAATAGGTATTATCAATATTTAATAAATCATCTAAATATCTAGAAGTAGAGCTAAAAGCTTCAATAATTTCAGATTGGTTATCAATGGAAAGCGACAAAATGAAGTCTCTTTCATAACAATACAAGAACAGATCAGCCACAAGAGGTGCGCAATTAGTACCCATCGGAATACCCACAATTTGTCTAAATAACTTAGTGCCGAATCTAATATAAATATTGTCAAGTAGAAAGGTGAGGGCATCACACACTTTCTGACATGACCAAAGTGTATAATTCTTATGCTCTTTAGAAGTGAAAAATGCATTTCTGACATTACATGCAAGATAGAGAGAATCTTCTCTGTGAAAAGCCCATTCAATTAAATCATTAAGCTTTTCTTTTATAAGATTATGAGGAAGTGTAGTGTAAAGAGTGGAAAAATCGTAGGTAGACAGACTAGAAGCACGAAACTGTCTAGATTTAAATTTATTTAAAACCTCATTCGAATTTTTTATAGACCAAAACAGATTTCTTCCTGATCTTTCAAAGACTTTATCACAATATTTAATTACATGCGTTTTAATAGCAGTAAGACAGGAAGTTAATAATTTAGAAAGTTCAGTGGTAGTGCAAGAACTAGAATTTGCAATAAACCGTGCTTTGTAAGGTTTTTTATGAAGTTTTGGTAACCAGTATAGCGTAGGAAGCTTGTCTTGGCCTTCGTTAACACACACAGCAAACTTGGTGGCTGAAAGACAAACATGTTTATCTACTATAGCTCTCTCTTCAGCCAAAGGCTGAAGTTCATAGGCCTTAGTACCACCAAGCTCCTGCTTAAGCGTGTTAACATAGTGGAGCCGTCACACAACGGCGACGTTGTTAGCGGCCTTGTCTGCAGGGGCCAAAACAAACTTCTTATGAAATTCATGAATACCTAGTTTAAGATGACGTAAAGACGTCTTGGGCTTAGGAGGTAATAAGTTAGTATTTTGAGAATAGAAAGAAATGTGTTTATTCACTAGTCTTAAAATGCTAAGTTTCCAGTCCTTTAGGGCTTTATACTCAACATACTCTCGCTTACACCATCGATTACCGAATTCATTCAAGGAAGCAGCGATTTCATCTCTACATTTACTGAAATCAATTTTAGACGGAAACCGATATTTCGGTCCTTTAGAAATTATATTCCTTATCCTAGAATCAGGAATAATTTTCAAATTGCCAGTAATTACATGACCAGCAGCAGGATAGCAATACTTTGAGTTTTTACAATCACATGAATCAGGAGTATTAGTATCAATATCAAGATCTGAAACAAGTTTATTGAAATTAAAAATGATAGATCTAACAGGTTTGTTATATTTATAGCAAATTATAGGTGTTTCAGTATTTTGAAAATAAGCAGGAATGGAAGAAAGCACCGATCTCTCACGGAAGATACTGGGCAAATCTATAAAATCCATACCCTTATTAATGAAGGATATTTTGAAGAAATGACGTTTATGATTAATTTCAGAATCCATGTAAGGACGGAGAGTATGCTGAGTATAGCCTCTAGTTAAGAGAGCCGCATCATATAACTGATGAGAACTATCGTAGAATTTATTCGCCTCGGTGTCCAGAAGACGTAAAACAGAAACGGGTAATGAACTTAAAATGAAAGCATAGAGTGGCGTCCATGATTTAATAATATAATTGACAGTCACTTCAGTCTAGTATTGTTTCGTTTAAACGCATGTGATTTACGTTTAAAGTTACCGTTTTTCCTGGTGCCGTGAGATCTAGTTCTGCGTTTTCGACATTCCAGGAGTGAGAAAATATCAAAGTCCGGCATTCTGGAAATATTACCCTCATGATAAATGTTGTCATTAAATCCCAGTGGAAAAGGGGTCTGTAAAATTTAATCCATTTCAGTTCAGCTTCATGTCTTTTGATTATTTTGAATCTAGATGTAGAATTTGCATCGTAATAAAGTTTTTCCACTGGTTGTATAATAATGTTATTTACAGAATGACCTGTACGTCGAAAGTGACGGTACAAGAAAGTGTCAGTTTTCTTAGGCTTACTCATTCTACGATAATGCTCGTTCAATCTAGTTTTAAGCATGCGGTTAGTTTGACCGACGTACTGCATATTACAGTTTGCAGCACGTCAAGTTATTAGATAAATTAAATCTGTAGACTGTCATGTCAAATCAGACATGTTAACTACAGAGAAGCGTCTACCGTTTACAGATGAAGTAACGGTAGACGCAGTGCTTAAATGCGAACAACATCTGCACCTCTTGGCATTGCACTTAGAAATACTAGGATACATTCCACTTCTTTTCCACGGATTAGTATATTTTCGAAGGATGGGTGATTTGAGAGGAGATAGTCTTATAGGCTATTGAAATGCAATTAAACGTTATCAGAAATATATACGATAGAACTAGGGAAACCTATTGGTAACAAAACTTTTTAAGGACCCTCGTACACCATGGGCTCGAAATTAGCGAATATTCTTGAAAGGGCTTTAAAACTAACAAAAGAAAAAAAAAAGAATGAAAATATCGTGTTTTGTTAAGCATTAGCAAATATATCAGAGTTTTACCGACACAAAACGAGAATTTTAAACTGATTTTTTTCATATTTCTATTCAAACCATAGTGTCGGAACTCGTATAGGTGGTACCAACGAGTATCAACGTTTTTGAGCAGAAATTAGAAAAATAATGTATACTCCTGTAACCCTCAGTTTAACTGAATAAAAGTGGGGTTTAAGGGGGTATATAATATAGGAGTGTTTTCGATATGCCAAGGAACTTACTGTTGAGAGAGAGAGAGAGAGAGAGAGAGAGAGAGAGAGAGAGAGAGAGAGAGTAAGAAAGATACTGCCAGCAGTTCTCGACCACAATAACATTCAGTAGTATGTAGACTGAATGATTCATTCTACGGGCATAATTGTCAGTTCTTAGCCAGAAAAAAAGTCAGTAGCATGCGGACTTTGATTCAATCCATTGGCTGTTTTTCATAACCTCATTAATATGATTTTGTCACAGCAAACTAAAATTCACACATGCGGTATGTAAAGGTTCATCCAAAGAACTAACATTATATTGTGTTGCAAGTTAAACAAACAGGATAGTAAATGGATTGTACTTTATGGCATTCAATATGTTGTCCTGTTGAGGGATTGTCTAAGGACCTGTCACCAGTAAACAATTCTAATTTTGATTCTGATGTTTTACAACTGTTTTTCTCGCCCCCCGCCCCGCTTGAATAAATAGATAGGCTGCATGTTGCTTTCACGCAGAGCTGAGACATACCCACACACTAGTACTTGTAAAGCGCTTAAAGGATCTAAGCCTGCCCAGGCAAAGCGGTGTGAGTCGGCCCGTCCATGCTTATAAGCCCTATAGGTTTCATTGGGCGGCAGGGCTTGAGATGTCATTACATCTCCGTGTCGGTAAAAGTCCCACACAATTGGAAGCAACGTCTCCAAAATGACATTTACAGTGTTGACGGGGACGTTAAACCTCAAATCAAACAAAACAAAACAAAACAACTATTATTCTAGTGCAAGATACACTTTACAATTTAACTGTAACTGCCATTTTGGAAAGATGACATCCTTTTCATGTCAGGTAAGGTGCTTCCAGGATCTAAGTTCAAAGCAAAAAAAATTTTTAGAAAAAAGACGAATAAAACAAAAAGGTAAAAAAAATCCAGCTATTGTAAATGAGCTGCCTTCTTGTCTGCATTGCCCCTTGTTAAGTTGTGACCAACACATTTGCTCGTTTCTTCACTCGTTTTTTTTCCTACTTTAACTTTGTCTGCTTTGACAGCTACCAGAAATGATAACTGTTGACGTATTTTAAACAGTGTGTTGAATATACAGTCAATCGTTGAAAATTTACTTCGTTTTAGAGTCGAAAAGTAAATATAAATAACACTTAAGAGTAAGAAGAGAATGTCGCATCAGGAAAACATGTGCGTGTGAAATAATAGCGTCCAATATGGTGTGAGAAATGACAAATATTAGGTACAAAATGATGTAATCGTTCTTATTTCTGCTTTTGACATAGATTGTGGGTGCTCGTTAGAACCGCCTCATTGAGGCGGTTCTAACGAGTACTCACAACCTATGTCTAGGAGCAGAAATAAGGAAAATAATGTTTACCCCCTAAACCCCAGTTTTCTCTATATAAAGTGGGGTTTAGGGGGGTCTTTATTTCACGGACTTGTTCACGTGATGGTTACCGTGCCGATTGGCGGAAATGCGCAGAACGTTGCGCAACCCAAATTAAGGTTAGCCTCCTTAAATCTTTTCTGCAACAAGGCTTATCATTACACTACGTAACTGAAATTTATGGCGTTTTCAAATGCCTCTGTGTCAGAAGTTTTCTTCCCACTTCTCAGTCTAAATGAAGTAAGCATGTAACCCTTCCCGCAGCTCCACCCCAAAGCGACATTTCTTTTCCATTTATTATTGTCATTGTTGATCGTTGCATATATGTCCAAGACGGAGTCAAATCTCAGAACTACGGTCACTGAAGTTTAACTAAAGTAAGATCGAACTATCTTTGGTTAGAGGAAATCGCGCCAGTTTAGTGTCTACGGTTCGGCCCACGACGATAGGATGGATGGACTATGGTTGACTGGCTGTCAGTTTCAGTTTCCCCAAATGCACTGCAGAATACTAGAACCAGTAATTTGTTCCATAGGCATTGATGGGTTGTTGTACTTACCAAGGGGAGGGTGCAATAAAATTATCAGCAACCAAACTAAACGGAACCTGATCGCGGTTCCTCCTAGTAATATCTAACACACCCGTGCGGCATAGTGCATTTTTTCACATCTCCAAAATGGCTACTTTTTTGACGAAAATCGATGACATTTTCCTTATTTATAAAACAAACATAGGTTGTGGGTGCTCGTTAGAACCGCCTCATTGAGGCGGTTCAAACGAGTACCCAGCACCTATGTATAGGAACAGAAATAAGGAAAATAATGTAGACCCCCCGTAAACCCCTGTTTTCTCTGTATAAAGTGGGGTGTAAGGGGGTGTTTACTTTACGGACTAGTTAGCGTGATGTGGAAACCCGTTTGGCATGAAACTGTTCTTTCGATATTGTACTTTTAACCAATTGTATACTAGTGGACTCTTCCATTGCTATATGTTGGACATTTGGCATATAAGGGTTGTCAGGCCTATTTTCTTTTTCTTTTCTTTTTATTCTTTTTAATGGAAAATTCTGTGAGCAAATAGTGCAAGCCCTAATCAGATGCCGCGTTTTGCGGCGTCAGATCTTGGCATGCACTGTTTGTCAAGCTACCCCTTTAAGTGTGCAGTGAGTTAATGTTTTGAAAAACAGTAATATAATTTTGTCACCCGTGAACCCCGCTTTCGTATAGTAAAACTCCGGCGTAAAATAAAAGTGAAAGCAATGTTTAGGAATCGATACAACTACACAACTTCTTCCATCAGAGAGACCGGCCCCGATAGCTCAGTTGGTAGAGTGTCCGCTCCGGGGAACGGGAGGTCTCGGGTTCGATCCCGGGCCGCGACATACCAAAGTCGTTAAAAATGGTACTAGCTGCTCCTCGCTTGGCACTCAGATTTACGGGGTAGAGCTAGGACTGGTCGATCCAGTGTCAGGATAATGTGACTGGATGTGGTTTCATGTAAGAGGGTTTCTTTTTGTCGAGTATCAAGTATCGAGTTGTAAAAGTCGAGTATCGAGTCAAAATTGTCGAGTATCGAGTTAAAAAAGTCGAGTATCGAGTTGAAATTGTCGAGTATCGAGTCAAAAAAGTCGAGTATCGAGTCAAAATTGTCGAGTATCGAGTCAAAAAAATCGAGTATCGAGTCAAAATTGTCGAGTATCGAGTTAAAAAAAGTCGAGTATCGAGTCAAAATTGTCGAGTTTCGAGTTAAAAACGTCGAGTATCGAGTTAAAATTGTCGAGTATCGAGTTAATATTAACATAATTCTGCAGCATGACTTTGCAGGTTTGTGAGTCGTCTCATTGGAACAAGCAATAACTCAAAATTAATGACTTGTGTTTGTTTGTTTTATCCTAAAATAATTATGTCATCATTTTAACAAGCTAATTTTGCTGATCTAGGGCAACAGTGGTCCTAAAGTGGTCTAATATACCAAATATTTATAAATTTAGTATGCAACACATCTACACTAACATTTTTATTTTTCCTATTTTTTATTGTTCATTTTAACCTATTTGTACAGGAAACACCAAAACAGTAATTAGTAAGCAAACAGTGCAGGCCCAGATCAGAAGACGCAGAACGACCTTCACTCATCACGAAAACACACCTATATAAATTTGACCCCCTTAAACCCCAGTTTTATATAGTAAAACTGGGGTTTGCAGGGGTATAAATTATTTTTTTCTTATTTCTGCTCAAAAACATAGATTGTGGGTACTCGTTAGAACCGCCTCGTCGGGGCGGTTCTAACGAGTATCCCCAATATATGTTTTGAGCAGAAATAAGAAAAATATCGAAATTTTTCATCTGAAAATTATCATTTTTTGGTGGTAAGAATTATAATGTATTTGTATAGGCGTTTTTTCGTAATGATTTGCAAAATTTCCAGCAAATTTTCAAGTAGTTTTTGAAGAAAATACAACATGACACCCCTAAATTTTTAAATGGACTTATTCTGTATATGGTGGAAGATTCCTTTTGGTACAAAATGTGCAAAGCAACAATTTTCCCCTTACAGATAAACAATATTTGAGTGTCTTGAAACATTAATCTTGTAATTCCCAACTGATGTGCCTAGCATCAAAATGCACCTATTAAAATAAACTAAAACAAACACTGGATGCCAAAGCTGATATTAATGGACATTATACATGCTGCCCTAACAAATACAGCCCATTTACTGGATAGTTATAGCTTTTACACCAAAACACTGACGAGTTTCTGATGGCCCAAATGGAGTGCTGGAACCACAAGATGACCAGAGGATCAGTTGAGAGAAGATTTCTCATCTTGGAAGTGCTACTGAGGTTAATAAAATGGATTCAGAAAAAGTTTTTATTATGGTTTTGTTTGTTTGATTTGAGGTTTAACGTCCCTGTCAACACTGTATAGGTCATTTTGGAGACGTTGCTTCCAATTTTGTGGGACATTTACCCGACATTGAGATGAAATGGCATCTCAAGTCCTGTCGTCCAATGAAACCAATAGTGTTTATAAACATGGACGGGCCGACTCGCACTGCTTTGCTTGGGCAGGCTTAGAACCTCTAAGCTGTTTACCAGTACTCGCGTGCGGGTCGGTTTCAGCTCTGCGTGGAAGTATCATGCAGCCCATCTATTTCTTCAAGCACCAATGGGCGGGGGCCATTTTATTATGGTCAGTTTTCATTTAATATAACTGTATGCTAATGTACAGCTATAATATACGTTTACCTTTGATGTGTCAAAGTTCAATAAAAAAAAATGAAAGTGTTATAGCGCGGATGGGTCGATTGTCTTTGAGTGAAAGTTAGGAAAATGGTCCTGAATGGGGACTTAAGACCAGTTTTTTTTTGTTAAACCTTTTAACTCGATACTCGACAACTTTGACTCGATACTCGACTTTTTTGACTCGATACTCGACAATTTCAACTCGATACTCGACTTTTTTAACTCGATACTCGACAATTTTGACTCGATACTCGACAATTTTGACTCGATACTCGACAATTATGACTCGATACTCGACAATTTCAACTCGATACTCGATATTTTTTACTCGATACTCGACACTTTACAAACCGTGAAACTCGGTACAAAATGTGCTAAGCAACAATCTTCCCCTTACAGATAAACAATATTTGAGTGTCTTGAAACATTAATCTTGTAATTCCCAACTGATGTGCCTAGCATCAAAATGCACCTATTAAAATAAACTAAAACAAACACTGGATGCCAAAGCTGATATTAATGGACATTATACATGCTGCCCTAACAAATACAGCCCATTTACTGGATAGTTATAGCTTTTACACCAAAACAATGATGAGTTTCTGATGGCCCAAATGGAGTGCTGGAACCACAAGATGACCAGAGGATCAGTTGAGAGAAGATTTCTCATCTTGGAAGTGCTACTGAGGTTAATAAAATGGATTCAGAAAAAGTTTTTGTTATGGTTTTGTTTGTTTGATTTGAGGTTTAACGTCCCTGTCAACACTGTATAGGTCATTTTGGAGACGTTGCTTCCAATTTTGTGGGACTTTTACCCGACATTGAGATGAAATGGCATCTCAAGTCCTGTCGTCCAATGAAACCAATAGTGTTTATAAACATGGACGGGCCGACTCGCACTGCTTTGCTTGGGCAGGCTTATAACAAACCTGTTAGATCTATCATTTTTAATTTCAATAAACTTGTTTCAGATCTTGATATTGATACTAATACTCCTGATTCATGTGATTGTAAAAACTCAAAGTATTGCTATCCTGCTGCTGGTCATGTAATTACTGGCAATTTGAATATTATTCCTGATTCTAGGATACGGAATATAATTTCTAAAGGACCGAAATATCGGTTTCCTTCTAAAATTGATTTCAGTAAATGTAGAGATGAAATCGCTGCTTCGTTGAATGAATTCGGTAATCGATGGTGTAAGCGAGAGTATGTTGAGTGTAAAGCCCTAAAGGACTGGAAACTTAGCATTTTAAGACTAGTGAATAAACGCATTTATTTCTACTCTCAAAATACTAACTTATTACCTCCTAAGCCCAAGACGTCTTTACGTCATCTTAAACTAGGTATTCAAGAATTTCATAAGAAGTTTGTTTTGGCCCCTGCAGACAAGGCCGCTAACAACGTCGTCGTTGTGTGACGGCTCCACTATGTTAACACGCTTAAGCAGGAGCTTGGTGGTACTAAGGCCTATGAACTTCAGCCTTTGGCTGAAGAGAGAGCTATAGTAGATAAACATGTTTGTCTTTCAGCCACCAAGTTTGCTGTGTGTGTTAACGAAGGCCAAGACAAGCTTCCTACGCTATACTGGTTACCAAAACTTCATAAAAAACCTTACAAAGCACGGTTTATTGCAAATTCTAGTTCTTGCACTACCACTGAACTTTCTAAATTATTAACTTCCTGTCTTACTGCTATTAAAACGCATGTAAATAAATATTGTGATAAAGTCTTTGAAAGATCAGGAAGAAATCTGTTTTGGTCTATAAAAAATTCGAATGAGGTTTTAATCAGGGCTGTTTTGTTTGTGCCGTGTGGCGGCTGTAAAAGGTCTCCCCGTACATGCATTTAATGCTCTTATTTTTCCAATCCTCAGGGATTGCTTATGCAATTGCTTTTCACTGTTCCATCAATTGACATCCTTTAGATACCTGTTGAAGGTCATTATTAAACCGATGTTCGTTCCTCGTTGTATAACAACTGCTTGTTTGACATCCCTGTACTTTAAGTAGACTAGGATGTTTTGTGGGCTTTTGTTGTACCTTCCTTCTATTCGAAGGAATCTTCTTCAGTATTTATTTAATAACCGGTATGAACATCGCTTTAGTTTTGACGGTATCACAACCTTATTAACCAAAATGAGTATTACAAATACATTTAAAATATCAATATCACCCCTTAGGTTACACTCTGCTTCTTCTGTACGGATTCCCCATTCTATTAAGAACTTTAATACTATGTTGCCTTCGGTATTGGTTAGACCCTTAAATTTGTCTTCTGTAACTTCAGTTAATCTCAAAGGAGCAGGCAATACCAATGTTTTTGGGAGTAGTCTTCGTATAAGACTATCTCCTCTCAAATCGCCCATCCTTCGAAAATATACTAATCCGTGGAAAAGAAGTGGAATGTATCCTAGCATTTCTAAGTGCAATGCCAAGAGGTGCAGATGTTGTTCGCATTTAAGCACTGCGTCTACCGTTACTTCATCTGTAAACGGTAGACGCTTCTCTGTAGTTAACATGTCTGATTTGACATGACAGTCTACAGATTTAATTTATCTAATTACTTGACGTGCTGCAAACTGTAATATGCAGTACGTCGGTCAAACTAACCGCATGCTTAAAACTAGATTGAACGAGCATTATCGTAGAATGAGTAAGCCTAAGAAAACTGACACTTTCTTGTACCGTCACTTTCGACGTACAGGTCATTCTGTAAATAACATTGTTATACAACCAGTGGAAAAACTTTATTACGATGCAAATTCTACAACTAGATTCAAAATAATCAAAAGACATGAAGCTGAACTGAAATGGATTAAATTTTTACAGACCCCTTTTCCACTGGGATTTAATGACAACATTTATCATGAGGGTAATATTTCCAGAATGCCGGACTTTGATATTTTCTCACTCCTGGAATGTCGAAAACGCAGAACTAGATCTCACGGCACCAGGAAAAATGGTAACTTTAAACGTAAATCGCGTGCGTTTAAACGAAACAATACTAGACTGAAGTGACTGTCTATTATATTATTAAATCATGGACGCCACTCTATGCTTTCATTTTTAAGTTCATTACCCGTTTCTGTTTTACGTCTTCTGGACACCGAGGCGAATAAATTCTACGATAGTTCTCATCAGTTATATGATGCGGCTCTCTTAACTAGAGGCTATACTCAGCATACTCTCCGTCCTTACATTGATTCTGAAATTAATCATAAACGCCATTTCTTCAAAATATCCTTCATTAATAAGGGTATGGATTTTATAGATTTGCCCAGTATCTTCCGTGAGAGATCCGTACTTTCTTCCATTCCTGCTTATTTTCAAAATACTGAAACACCTATAATTTGCTATAAATATAACAAACCTGTTAGATCTATCATTTTTAATTTCAATAAACTTGTTTCAGATCTTGATATTGATACTAATACTCCTGATTCATGTGATTGTAAAAACTCAAAGTATTGCTATTCTGCTGCTGGTCATGTAATTACTGGCAATTTGAAAATTATTCCTGATTCAAGGATAAGGAATATAATTTCTAAAGGACCGAAATATCGGTTTCCTTCAAAAATTGATTTCAGTAAATGTAGAGATGAAATCGCTGCTTCATTGAATGAATTCGGTAATCGATGGTGTAAGCGAGAGTATGTTGAGCATAAAGCCCTTAAGGACTGGAAACTTAGCATTTTAAAACTAGTGAATAAACGCATTTCTTTCTATTCTCAAAATACTAACTTATTACCTCCTAAGCCCAAGACGTCTTTACGTCATCTTAAACTAGGTATTCAAGAATTTCATAAGAAGTTTGTTTTGGCCCCTGCAGACAAGGCCGCTAACAACGTCGTCGTTGTGTGACGGCTCCACTATGTTAACACGCTTAAGCAGGAGCTTGGTGGTACTAAGGCCTATGAACTTCAGCCTTTAGCTGAAGAGAGAGCTATAGTAGATAAACATGTTTGTCTTTCAGCCACCAAGTTTGCTGTGTGTGTTAACGAAGGCCAAGACAAGCTTCCTACGCTATACTGGTTACCAAAACTTCATAAAAAACCTTACAAAGCACGGTTTATTGCAAATTCTAGCTCTTGCACTACCACTGAACTTTCTAAATTATTAACTTCCTGTCTTACTGCTATTAAAACGCATGTAATTAAATATTGTGATAAAGTCTTTGAAAGATCAGGAAGAAATCTGTTTTGGTCTATAAAAAATTCGAATGATGTTTTAAATAAATTGAAATCTAGACAGTTTCGTGCTTCTAGTCTGTCTACCTACGATTTTTCCACTCTTTACACTACACTTCCTCATAATCTTATAAAAGAAAAGCTTAATGATTTAATTGAATGGGCTTTTCACAGAGAAGATTCTCTCTATCTTGCATGTAATGTCAGAAATGCATTTTTCACTTCTAAAGAGCATAAGAATTATACACTTTGGTCATGTCAGAAAGTGTGTGATGCCCTCACCTTTCTACTTGACAATATTTATATTAGATTCGGTACTAAGTCATTTAGACAAATTGTGGGTATTCCGATGGGTACTAATTGCGCACCTCTTGTGGCTGATCTGTTCTTGTATTGTTATGAAAGAGACTTCATTTTGTCGCTTTCCATTGATAAGCAATCTGAAATTATTGAAGCTTTTAGCTCTACTTCTAGATATTTAGATGATTTATTAAATATTGATAATACCTATTTTGATGGTTTGATCAGTCAGATTTACCCCCTAGAACTTCAGTTAAATAAAGCAAATTCTTCTGATACCGAGGCCCCGTTTTTGGATTTACATCTATCTATTGTAGATGGATTTGTTTCGTGCAAAATTTATGATAAACGCGATGACTTTGATTTTGAGATTGTAAATTTTCCTTTTTTGGATGGTGATGTTCCTCGTGCGCCATCCTATGGCGTTTATATTTCGCAATTAATTAGATTTGCTAGAGTGTGTAGTCATGTTACTGACTTCAACACTCGTAATAAATTATTAACGGCTAAACTCCTTAATCAGGGTTATCGGTACCATAAACTACGCAAAGCCTTTTCAAAATTTTATAGACGCCATTCTGATTTAATTTCAAAATTCAATATTGGACTTAAATCTCTTCTGCAACAAGGTCTATCGGAACCCGAATTTTATGGTGACTTAGTATTTAAATTCAGAAAAATATATAACCGCAATGACTTCAGTACCCAATTTCGTAAAATCATTCTTCGATATAAAAAGATTGGGTACAACATGGATATTATACGACAGACTGCATGCATGGTAGTTAACCCAATCACGGTTGGCAACTTTGCTTCCCTCTTTAATTGCACGCCGGTGGGTCAGGCCTCAGATTCTATGACGGCTCCAACGTAAAGGCTTATTGAGAATTAGAGAGATCTAATTCAAGGTAATGTTGGTTGGTGCCTGATGCTCTGTCTCTGGTCGGGCTCATCGGAGTCTAACTGTTGGTTTTCTTTTGCTCCAGCATTTCAGTGGTTTCTTGCTGTCGAGTCCTCACCGTTGTCTCACCTCTGTGGTTCTTTGATTTTTGTGTTCACGGAGATGTTGCACTGATGAGTTAGGAGGCCTTCATGCGGACTGAACAAATTATTTGTCTAAATCGCGACGGAAGTAAGGGCGAGGATTGTGGCCACGTAAAATCGATTTAAGCCCCCCAGTGGAAATCTTCCACTGACCGTTCCAAGGCGGCTCTTCTGTGGCGATTTATTTTATGTTGTTGTTTGTAACTTACTGTGTGTATCACTTGTGTCTTTTAGTTTCGGATGACCATATGGCCATTTTGTGGGAAAGTAACTGTCCTTATGGCCTTCCTTTGTTTAGGTTTCCATTATGGTCTGGTCGCTTAATGTTTGTATTTCTTTCCCTTTGGTGTCTTTTATGGGTGGAGTAAGTTAATTGTATCAATTCCTGATCTTTGTTTTACTTCTACTTTAAATAAATTGAAATCTAGACAGTTTCGTGCTTCTAGTCTGTCTACCTACGATTTTTCCACTCTTTACACTACACTTCCTCATAATCTTATAAAAGAAAAGCTTAATGATTTAATTGAATGGGCTTTTCACAGAGAAGATTCTCTCTTTCTTGCATGTAATGTCAGAAATGCATTTTTCACTTCTAAAGAGCATAAGAATTATACACTTTGGTCATGTCAGAAAGTGTGTGATGCCCTCACCTTTCTACTTGACAATATTTATATTAGATTCGGTACTAAGTTATTTAGACAAATTGTGGGTATTCCGATGGGTACTAATTGCGCACCTCTTGTGGCTGATCTGTTCTTGTATTGTTATGAAAGAGACTTCATTTTGTCGCTTTCCATTGATAAGCAATCTGAAATTATTGAAGCTTTTAGCTCTACTTCTAGATATTTAGATGATTTATTAAATATTGATAATACCTATTTTGATGGTTTGATCAGTCAGATTTACCCCCTAGAACTTCAGTTAAATAAAGCAAATTCTTCTGATACTGAGGCCCCGTTTTTGGATTTACATCTATCTATTGTAGATGGATTTGTTTCGTGCAAAATTTATGATAAACGCGATGACTTTGATTTTGAGATTGTAAATTTTCCTTTTTTTGGTTGGTGATGTTCCTCGTGCGCCATCCTATGGCGTTTATATTTCGCAATTAATTCGATTTGCTAGAGTGTGTAGTCATGTAACTGACTTCAACACTCGTAATAAATTATTAACGGCTAAACTCCTTAATCAGGGTTATCGGTACCATAAACTACGCAAAGCCTTTTTAAAATTTTATAGACGCCATTCTGATTTAATTTCAAAATTCAATATTGGACTTAAATCCCTTCTGCAAAAAGGTCTATCGGAACCCGAATTTTATGGTGACTTAGTATATAAATTCAGAAAAATATATAACCGCGATGACTTCGGCACCCAATTTCGTAAAATCATTCTTCGATATAAAAAGATTGGGTACAACATGGATATTATACGACAGACTGCATGCATGGTAGTTAACCCAATCACGGTTGGCAACTTTGCTTCCCTCTTTAATTGCACGCCGGTGGGTCAGGCCTCAGATTCTATGACGGCTCCAACGTAAAGGCTTATTGAAAATTAAAGAGATAATGTTGGTTGGTGCCTGATGCTCTGTCTCTGGTCGGGCTCATCGGAGTCTAACTGTTGGTTTTCTTTTGCTCCAGCATTTCAGTGGTTTCTTGCTGTCGAGTCCTCACCGTTGTCTCACCTCTGTGGTTCTTTGATTTCTGTGTTCACGGAGATGTTGCACTGATGAGTTAGGAGGCCTTCATGCGGACTGAACAAATTATTTGTCTAAATTGCGACGGAAGTAAGGGCGAGGATTGTGGCCACGTAAAATCGATTTAAGCCCCCCAGTGGAAATCTTCCACTGACCGTTCCAAGGCGGCTCTTCCGTGGCGATTTATTTATGTTGTTGTTTGTTACTCACTGTGTGTATCACTTGTGTCTTTTAATTTTGGATGGCCATATGGCCATTTTGTGGGAAAGTAACTGTCCATATGGCCTTCCTTTGTTTAGGTTTCCATTATGGTCTGGTCGCTTAATGTTTGTATTTCTTTCCCTTTGGTGTCTTTTATGGATGGAGTAAGTTAATTGTATCAATTCCTGATCTTTGTTTTACTTCTACTTTAGAACCTCTAAGCTGTTTACCAGTACTCGCGTGCGGGTCGGTTTCAGCTCTGCGTGGAAGTATCATGCAGCCCATCTATTTCTTCAAGCCCCAATGGGCGGGGGCCATTTTATTATGGTCCGTTTTCATTTAATATAACTGTATGCTAATGTACAGCTATAATATACGTTCACCTTTGATGTGTCAAAGTTCAATAAAAAAAATGAAAGTGTTATAGCGCGGATGGGTCGATTGTCTTTGAGTGAAAGTTAGGAAAATGGTCCTGAATGGGGACTTAAGACCAGTTTTTTTTTTGTTAAACCTTTTAACTCGATACTCGACAACTTTGACTCGATACTCGACTTTTTTGACTCGATACTCGACAATTTCAACTCGATACTCGACTTTTTTAACTCGATACTCGACAATTTTGACTCGATACTCGACAATTTTGACTCGATACTCGACAATTATGACTCGATACTCGACAATTTCAACTCGATACTCGACATTTTTTACTCGATACTCGACACTTTACAAACCGTGAAACTCGGTACAAAATGTGCTAAGCAACAATCTTCCCCTTACAGATAAACAATATTTGAGTGTCTTGAAACATTAATCTTGTAATTCCCAACTGATGTGCCTAGCATCAAAATGCACCTATTAAAATAAACTAAAACAAACACTGGATGCCAAAGCTGATATTAATGGACATTATACATGCTGCCCTAACAAATACAGCCCATTTACTGGATAGTTATAGCTTTTACACCAAAACAATGATGAGTTTCTGATGGCCCAAATGGAGTGCTGGAACCACAAGATGACCAGAGGATCAGTTGAGAGAAGATTTCTCATCTTGGAAGTGCTACTGAGGTTAATAAAATGGATTCAGAAAAAGTTTTTGTTATGGTTTTGTTTGTTTGATTTGAGGTTTAACGTCCCTGTCAACACTGTATAGGTCATTTTGGAGACGTTGCTTCCAATTTTGTGGGACTTTTACCCGACATTGAGATGAAATGGCATCTCAAGTCCTGTCGTCCAATGAAACCAATAGTGTTTATAAACATGGACGGGCCGACTCGCACTGCTTTGCTTGGGCAGGCTTAGAACCTCTAAGCTGTTTACCAGTACTCGCGTGCGGGTCGGTTTCAGCTCTGCGTGGAAGTATCATGCAGCCCATCTATTTCTTCAAGCCCCAATGGGCGGGGGCCATTTTATTATGGTCAGTTTTCATTTAATATAACTGTATGCTAATGTACAGCTATAATATACGTTTACCTTTGATGTGTCAAAGTTCAATAAAAAAAATGAAAGTGTTATAGCGCGGATGGGTCGATTGTCTTTGAGTGAAAGTTAGTCCTTTGGGCTTTCGGCTGTTTATGCTTCCATTTGGGTCTATGTATTTCGTGTTTGTATGTCTTTCCTTTGGTGTCCCTAATGGGTGGTAAGGGTTAATTTTATCGATTCCCCATCACGAAAACACGCCTATATAATTTTGACCACCTCGAACCCCTTGATCCCCACTTTTATATTGTAAAACTGGGGTTTACAGGGGTAAGCCTTACTTTTCTTATTTCTGCTCTAAAATATAAACTGTGGTACTCGTTAGAACCGCCTCATCCTTATTTCTGCTCTAAAATATAGACTGTGGGTACTCGTTAGAACCGCCTCGATGAGGCGGTTTTGCCGAGTACCTACAATCTATATTTTGAGCAGAAATAATATAGACTGTGGGTACTCGTTAGAACCGCTTGCCGAGTACCCACAATCTATATTTTGAGCAGAAATAAGAAAAAAATATCAGATTTTTTTTTTGTGTTTGATCATTTTCGTTTGTTTTGCTGGTATATTTTTTTCAATATATATGAACAGGCATGTTTTCGTAATTGGGAGGGTGGAGGGAAGGAGGGTTAAATCGATTTTACGTGGCCACAATCTTCGCTCTTGGTTCTGTCGCGGCCTTGACAAATATTTTGTTCAGTCCGCATGAAGGCTTTCTAACTCATCACTGCTACATGCACATATCAAAGAACATAAAAATCAAACAACTACAAAGATTAAACAACGATGAGGACTCGACAGCATGAAATAACTGATATGCTGAAGCAAAATAAAACCAACAGTTTATTTTTCTTATTTCTGCTGAAAAATATAGGTTTTGGTACTCGTTAGAACCACCTCGCCATGGGGGTTCCAACAAATACCATAATCTATGGTCTGAGCAGAAATATGAAAAACAGAATCTTTTACATGAACTGTTCCAGTATTGGTGGTAAAATTTTATATGTATTCGAATAGGCATGCTTTTTTACAATAGTTGTCGATGTTTAATGTTTGTGCTTCTTTCCATATGACGCCTTTGATGAAGGATGCCTGTGTTTCTAGCATGATTTTGTAAAGAAATAAGTTAATAAATAAAGCACAATGGTTAAGAGATCGCAATCATATTGCAATTCATCACGAAAACACGCCTATATAATTCTCACCCCCGTGAATAGTAAAAATGGAGTCTACAAGGGTCAACCTTATTTTTCTTATTTCTTCTTTAAAATATAGATGGTGGTTACTCGTTAGAACCGGTTCGATGAAGCGGTTCTAACGTGAACCCTCATTGTTAGAACCGCCTCAATGAGGCGGTTCTAAAGTGTACCCACAAATCTATATTTTTAACAGAAATAAGAAAAATATGACAATGCTTCATTATACATGTATTTATTTTATCGGCGAGAAAATTTACTATGTACTTGTATAGGCGTGTTTTCGTAATGACATCATAGGTCTCTCATGGTAACTGTAGATATCTGTATAGATGGATTGTTTCTTGTGCGCTGTGACTTTATCATAGCAGTAAGGTGCCACCGGAATGTTGAGCTTGCAGAAACATATATGATGAAGTTAATCACACAGTCTGTCTGTTCGCAAATTTGAGAAAGCTCGTACATACTTTTCGCCCAGGGCAATGTCGAAGTCACGATGTCGACACCACTAAATAACAGAATGTGTTTCATTAAGCAGAAGGGCATGGTTAGAATCATAAATGCTATGACTACACTCAGTAGCATTACTGTAGTACGATAGGTTTCATCGGTTCCCCGTACTCGAATCATATGCCGCCTGACCGATCTCTGCGAGTACAGCTTTACTAACGTGAGAGGAGTAAACATAAACAGCATTGCAGCCGGAAGAAAAGTCCGTAAAGTCATTCCGGTGATGGAGAACGCACTCAGTATTTGTTTGTTGCTACTGGTCACGACAACGGGTATACATCTCCCCCGCCCAATGTTCGCCGAAATTGTCCAGGCCCCAGTGAACGCTGCGGTGCCTATAAAGGTAGAAAATACAACCATGATCGCTGCACGCTTGGTTGAGATGAACTTTGCCTTCAGAGGATACCAAACGACAATAAAACGCTCAATGCAGATCTGTAGAATGAACAGGGCGGCACTAATGCGGGAAGCTCTGTAAAGGGCGAAATAAAGTTTGCACCCTATTACGGATAATGAACGAATGTCGCTACCAATTAGCTGGTGCACAAATTGTTTGTTAAAAGGAAACGCCAGTAGGAAAACCATGTCATTTATGGCTATTGTTCTTAAGTATACCCCATGAGATGAATACCTGTATATTCTGCTTCTGGTTACCAGAAGTGTTAAAATATTTCCACCTACTCCAAGTATACAGAACAGCGGAACTATTACATAGGAAACGTATATCATTACGGTTGGCACCTGTTCGCCCCTCTGTTCCGATGCTGACATGGTAAATGTTTCATTACGGAATGATGACGTCGTGTTGCTAACAGTGTATTCAATAAAAGCTGATGAAATCTCTGGTGACGTCGTGAATCGTGTCATCATCTGAAAATAAAACGAACATATACACAACAATCGAGGAGAATCTATACATCCGACATTTGTCGCCCTTTGTTAAAAGGGGAACAATTTAATGATTTTTTTTGCTTTATTGACACCTGAACCATCTGAAAAACGGCGTCTGTTCGTAAGGAAAAGAATTCGCTCCTGTCGAGAAAATTCTTCCCCTTATGTGTAGACCCGTATTGATAAGCGTTGCAAAAATATATTTGACGAAATGGAAGTCCCTTAACAATGTATTCGTTTATAGAAAGCTAGCCTCTTTCGTTTATTTTGTGTATTCTTTGCTTAACTATTCAGAACTTACTCAGTGGTCTCTGTTGGCTGCCGATCAGTCCCCATGTCTGTTCAATATACGAGTAGGTCAAATGCAACTCATGATTCTTAGAAACACCTAGCCGGCAAGGACTCCGAGCGCCATGTCAAGTGGTGTAAACAGGGACATCAGTTTCAATTTTATGCAAAACAATTGGATGTATGTTTGTCATTAGTATTCGTTCATTTTGGTGTCAATGTTTGTGTTATTTTGGTATTTTGTTGTTATTTGCTTTCAAAGGATCTAACTATTCAGAACTTATTCAATGTTTTCTGTTTGCTACCGATCGGTCCCCGTGTCTATTTGAATATACGATTATGCCAAATACAATTCATGATTCATAGAAGCACCAAGCCAGCAAGGACTCTGATCTGAGCGCCATGTCAAGTGGTTTAAACAGGATGTCTTTTACAATTTTGTGCAAAATAATTGTTTTGTTTGTCATTAGAATTGTCTCATCTACGCAATTCAAAAGGGCATGCACAATATACATTTGAACAAGAGGGCTCATGGGGCCCCGAATCGCTCACCTGAGAATCAGTGTCTTTAGTCATTCTTGGCCCAAGGGCTATAATTTGAACAAACTTGGTAGTGGTCCACTAGATGAAGCTTCATACCAAATATCAAAGACCTTGGGCTTCTGGTTTCAGAAAAGAAGATTTTTAAAGGTTTTCCCTATATAAGCTTATGTAAAACCAGTGTGCCCTGGCGCGGGGACATTTTTTGGCGTCAGGCCTATAATTTGAACAATCTCAGTAGAGGTCCACAAGATGAAGCTTCACGCCAAATATCAAAGACCTGGGCTTCCTGATTTCAGACAAGAAGAGTTTAATGGTTCTTCCTATATAAAAATAGAAGTGGAGGCAATGATCAGGAATCGATACAATCAACCCACAGCTCCCATCAGAGACACCAAAGGGAAAGAAGCACAAACATGAAACAACAGACCTAATGGAAACATCAATAGCGGAAAGCCAAAGGACAGTTACTTTCCCACAACATGGCCAATAGGATATCCAAAATAAAATAATATAAGAGACACAAACACCCAAAGACAAACCATAACACAAATAAACATATGTAAAACTAGTGGGTCCCGGTGTTGGGCAATTCTTGGCCTCAAGGCACCTTTTTGAACAATCTTGGTAGAGGTCCACTAGATGAAGATTCATAGCAAATATCAAAGACTTGTTTAGGTTTCCTTTGTTTAGGATTCAAAACTCAAAGTATTGCTATCCTGCTGCTGGTCATGTAAATACTGGCAATTTGAAAATTATTCCTGATTCTAGGATAAGGAATATAATTTCTAAAGGACCGAAATATCGGTTTCCTTCTAAAATTTATTTCAGTAAATGTAGAGATGAGATCGCTGCTTCCTTGAATGAATTCGGTAATCGATGGTGTAAGCGAGAGTATGTTGAGCATAAAGCCCTTAAGGACTGGAAACTTAGCATTTTAAAACTAGTGAATAAACGCATTTCTTTCTATTCTCAAAATACTTACTTATTACCTGCTAAGCCCAAGACGTTTTTACGTCATCTTAAACTAGGTGTTCAAGAAT
This sequence comes from Lucinisca nassula, assembly GCA_963580285.1. Lineage (NCBI taxonomy): Eukaryota > Metazoa > Mollusca > Bivalvia > Lucinida > Lucinidae > Lucinisca > Lucinisca nassula. The sequence continues at coordinate 136,273,747 of OY757022.1, forward strand.
TTCATAAGAAGTTTGTTTTGGCCCCTGCAGAGAAGGCTGCTAACAACGTCGTCGTTGTGTGACGGCTCCACTATGTTAACACGCTTAAGCAGGAGCTTGGTGGTACTAAGGCCTATGAACTTCAGCCTTTAGCTGAAGAGAGAGCTATAGTAGATAAACATGTTTGTCATTCAGCCACCAAGTTTGCTGTGTGTGTTAACGAAGGCCAAGACAAGCTTCCTACGCTATACTGGTTACCAAAACTTCATAAAAAACCTTTCAAAGCAAGGTTTATTGCAAATTTTAGCTCTTGCACTACCACTGAACTCTCTAAATTATTAACTTCCTGTCTTACTGCTATTAAAACGCATGTAATTAAATATTGTGATAAAGTCTTTGAAAGATCAGGAAGAAATCTGTTTTGGTCTATAAAAAATTCTAATGAGGTTTTAAATAAATTGAAATCCAGACATTTTCGTGCTTCAAGTCTGTCTACTTACGATTTTTCCACTCTTTACACTACACTTCCTCATAATCTTATAAAAGAAAAGCTTAATGATTTAATTGAATGGGCTTTTCACAGAGAAGATTCTCTCTATTTTACATGTAATGTCAGAAATGCATTTTTCACTTCTAAAGAGCATAAGAATTATACACTTTGGTCATGTCAGAAAGTGTGTGATGCCCTCACCTTTCTACTTGACAATATTTATATTAGATTCGGTACTAAGTTAATTAGACAAATGGTGGGTATTCCGATGGGTACGAATTGCGCACCTCTGTTCTTGTATTGTTATGAAAGAGACTTCATGTTGTCGCTTTCCATTGATAACAAATCTGAAATTATTGAAGCTTTTAGCTCCACTTCTAGATATTTAGATGATGTATTAAATATTGATAATACCTATTTCGATGGTTTGATCAGTCAGATTTACCCCCTAGAACTTCCGTTAAATAAAGCAAATTCTTCTGATACCGAGGCCCCGTTTTGGATCTACATCTATCTATTGTAGATGGATTTGTTTCGTGCAAAATTTATGATAAACGCGATGACTTTGATTTTGAGATTGTAAATTTTCCTTTTTTTGTGGGGATGTTCCTCGTGCGCCATCCTATGGCGTTTATATTTCGAAATTAATTCGATTTGCTAGAGTGTGTAGTCATGTAACTGACTTCAACACTCGTAATAAATTATTAACGGCTAAACTCCTTAATCAGGGTTATCGGTACCATAAACTACGCAAAGCCTTTTCAAAGTTTTATAGACGCCATTCTGATTTAATTTCAAAATTCAATATTGGACTTAAATCTCTTCTGCAACAAGGTCTATCGGAACCCGAATTTTATGGTGACTTAGTATATAAATTCAGAAAAATATATAACCGCGATGACTTCAGCACCCAATTTCGTAAAAGCATTCTTCGATATAAAAAGATTGGGTACAACATGGATGTTATACGACAGACTGCATGCATGGTAGTTAACCCAATCACGGTTGGCAACTTTGCTTCCCTCTTTAATTGCACGCCGGTGGGTCAGGACTCAGATTCTATGACGGCTCCAACGTAAAGGCTTATTGAGAATTAGAGAGATCTAATTCAAGGTAATGTTGGTTGGTGCCTGATACTCATTCTCTGGTCGGGCCCATCGGAGTCTAACTGTTGGTTTTCCTTTGCTCCAGCATTTCAGTGGTTTCTTGCTGTCGATTCCTCACCGTTGTCTCACCTCTGTGGTTCTTTGATTTTTTGTGTTCACGGAGATGTTGCACTGATGAGTTAGGAGGCCTTCATGCGGACTGAACAAATTATTTCTCTAAATCGCGACGGAAGTAAGGGCGAGGATTGTGGCCACGTAAAATCGATTTAAGCCCCCCTGTGGAAATGATTCCACTGACCGTTCCAAGGCGGTTCTTCTGTGGCGGTTTATTTATGGTATTGTTTGTTACTTACTGTGTGTATCACTTGTGTCTTTTTAATTTTGGATGGCCATATGGCCATTTTGTGGGAAAGTAACTGTCCTTATGGCCTTCCTTTGTTTAGGTGTCCATTATGGTCTGGTCGCTTAATGTTTGTGTTTCTTTCCCTTTGGTGTCTTTGATGGGTGGAGTAAGTTAATTGTATTGATTCCTGATCTTTGTTTTACTTCTACTTTCCATTATGGTCTGGTCGCTTAATGTTTGTGTTTCTTTCCCATTGGTGTCTTTGATGGGTGGAGTATGTTAATTGTATCGATTCCTGATCTTTGTTTTACTTCTACTATCTATAAAAATATTTGGGAAACGGGGGTCTGCCCTGAGAGCTGGCGTTTTGCTACTGTTTTACCAATTCCAAAACCAGGGAAAGATCATGCAGAACCTACGAATTACCGACCGATACCTTTGACAAGTGGTTTGTGTGGAGCATTGGAGAGAGTGATGGACGGGAGATTGGTCTGGTGCTTGGAGTCCGGCAGCCTCATTTCGGGGTGTCAGTCGGGGTTTCGTTCGGAGAGTGGTGCTGGCGACGGTTTGATGAGTTTGGAGACATTTGTACGTAGTGCTTATGTTGGCAGGGAACACGTAGTAGCTGTCTTTTTCGATTTGCTAGAGTGTGTAGTCATGTAACTGACTTCAACACTCGTAATAAATTATTAACGGCTAAACTCCTTAATCGGGGTTGTCGGTACCATAAACTACCCAAAGCCTTTTCAAAATTTTATAGACGCCATTCTGATTAAATTTCAAAATTCAATATTGGACTTAAATCTCTTCTACAACAAGGTCTATCGGAACCCGAATTTTATGGTGACTTAGTATATAAATCCAGAAAAAATATATAACCGCAGTGACTTCAGCACCCAATTTCGTAAAATCATTCTTCGATATAAAAAGATTGGGTACAACATGGATGTTATACGACAGACTGCATCCATGGTAGTTAACCCAATCACGGTTGGCAACTTTGTTTCCCTCTTTAATTGCACGCCGGTGGATCAGGCCTCAGATTCTGTGACGGCTCCAACGTAAAGGCTTATTGAGAATTAGAGAGATCTAATTCAAAGTAATGTTGGTTGGTGTCTGATGCTCTGTCTCTGGTTGGGCCCATCGGAGTCTAACTGTTGGTTTTCTTTTGCTCCAGCATTTCAGTGGTTTCTTGCTATCGAGTCCTCACCGTTGTCTCACCTCTGTGGTTCTTTGATTTTTTGTGTTCACGGAGACGTTGCACTGATGAGTTAGGAGGCCTTCATGCGGACTGAACAAATTATTTGTCTAAATCGCGACGGAAGTAAGGGCGAGGATTGTGGCCACGTAAAATCGATTTAAGCCCCCCAGTGGAAATCATTCCACTGACCGTTCCAAGGCGGTTCTTCTGTGGCGGTTTATTTATGGTGTTGTTTGTTACTTACGGTGTGTATCACTTGTGTCTTTTTATTTTGGATGACCATATGGCCATTTTGTGGGAAAGTAACTGTCCTTATGGCCTTCCTTTGTTTAGGTTTCCATTATGGTCTGGTCGCTTAATGTTTGTGTTTCTTTCCCTTTGGTGTCTTTGATGGGTGGAGTAAGTTAATTGTATCGATTCCTGATCTTTGTTTTACTTCTACTTTGATCAAAGATCGGAGTCTAACTGTTGGTTTTCTTTTGCTCCAGCATTTCAGTGTTGTTTTTTTTTTTTTGCTGTCGAGTCCTCACCGTTGTCTCACCTCTCTGGTTCTTTGATTATTTGTGTTCACGGAGATGTTGCACTGATGATATAGGAGGCCTTCGTGCGGACTGAACGGAAGTAAGGGCGAGGATTGTGGATACGTAAAATCGATTTTAAGCCCCCCCCCCCCTCCAGTGGAATTCTTTCCACTGACCGTTCCAAGGCGGTTCTTATGTGGCGGTTTATTTATGTTGTTGTTTGTTGCTACTCACTGTGTGTATCACATGTGTCTTTTTTATTTTGGATGGTCATTTGGCCATTTTGTGGGAAAGTAACTGTCCTTATGGCCATCCTTTGTTTAGGTTTCCATTATGGTCTGATCGCTTCATGTTTGTGTTTCTTTCCCTTTGGTGTTTTGATGGGTGAAGTAAGTTAATTGTATCGATTCCTGATCTTTTTTTAACTTCTACTGAGCCTTCTGGTTTCAGACAAGAAGATTTTTAAAGGTTTTCTCTATATAAGCCCATGTAAAACTGGTGGGCTCTGGCGTAGGGGCTTTTTTGGCAACATGGCTATAATTTGAATAATCTCAGTAGAGGTCCACTAGATGAAGCTTCATGCCAAACATCAAAGACCTGGGCCTTCTGGTTTCAGACAAGAAGGCTTTTATAGGGTTTTTCCTATATTAGCCTGTGTAAAACTAGTGGGTCCTGGCGAAGGGACATTTTTGGCCCCAAGGCTATTATTTGAACAATCTCGGTAGAGGTCCATTAGATGGAGCTTCATACCAAATATCAAAGATCTGGGCCTTCTGGTTTCAGACAAGAAGATTTTTATAAGGTATACGCCTATGTGAAACCAGTGGGCCCCGGTGCGGGGGGGGGCATTTTTGGCCTCAGGACCATATTTTGAACAATCTTTGTAGAGGTCCACTAGATGAAGCTTTATGCAAAATATCAAAGACCTGGGCCTTCTGGTTTAAGACAAGATTTCTAAAGGCTGTCCCTATATACGTCTATGTGAAACCAGTGGGCCCCGGCGCGGGGGCATTTTTGGCCCCAGAACTATATTTTGAACAATTTTGGTAGCGGTCCACTAAATGAAGCTTCATGCCAAATATCAAAGACCTGGGCGTTCTGGTTTCAGACAAGAAGATTTTTAAAGGTTTTCCCTATATACGCCTATGTGAAACCAGTGGGCCCCGGGTCGGGGACAATTGTGGCTCCAGAACTATTTTTTGAACAATCTTGGTAGAGGTCAACTAGATGAAGCTTCATGCCAAATATCAAAGACCAGGGCCTTCTGGTTTCAGACAAGAAGATTTTTCAAGGTTTTCACTATATACGCCTATGTGAAACCAGTGGGGGCATTCATGGCCCCAGCACTATATTTTGAACAATCTTGGTAGAGGGTCACTAGATTAAGCCTCTGCTACATCGTACGGGGTTTATATTTCGCAGTGTCTAGTCATGTATCCGACATCAAAACTCGTAATAAATTATTAACCGCTAAACTTCTTAATCAGGGGTATCGGTATCATAAACTACGTAAAGACTTTTCTAAGTTTTATAGACGTAATTCTGATTTGGTTTCAAAATTCAATGTTGGACTTAAAACACTATACAACAAGGCCTATCGGAACCCGAATTCTATGGCGACTTCTTCTGATACCGAGACCCCGTTTTTGGATTTACATCTATCCATTGTAGATGGGTTTGTTTCATGTAAAATTTATGATAAACGCGATGACTTTGATTTTGAGATTGTAAATTTTCCTTTTTTGGATGGTGATGTTCCTCGTGCGCCATCCTATGGCGTTTATATTTCGCAATTAATTCGATTTGCTAGAGTGTGTAGCCATGTAACTGACTTCAACACTCGTAATAAATTATTAACGGCTAAACTTCTTAATCAGGGTTATCGGTACCATAAACTACGCAAAGCCTTTTCAAAATTTTATAGACGCCATTCTGATTTAATTTCAAAATTCAATATTGGACTTAAATCTCTTCTGCAACAAGGTCTATCGGAACCCGAAATTTATGGTGACTTAGTATATAAATTCAGAAAAATATATAACCGCATTGACTTTAGCACCCAATTTCGTAAAATCATTCTTCGATATAAAAAGATTGGGTACAACATGGATATTATACGACAGACTGCATGCATGGGAGTTAACCCAATCACGGTTGGCAACTTTGCTTCCCTCTTTAATTGCACGCCGGTGGGTCAGGCCTCAGATTCTATGACGGTACCGACGTAAAGGCTTATTGAGAATTAGAGAGATCTAATTCAAGGTAATGTTGGTTGGTGCCTGATGCTCTGTCTCTGGTCGGAGTCTAACTGTTGTTTTTCTTTTGCTCCAGCATTTCAGTGGTTTCTTGCTGGCGAGTCCTCACCGTTGTCTCACCTCTGTGGTTCTTTAATTATTTGTGTTCACGGAGATGTTGCACTGATGAGTTAGGAGGCCTTCATGCGGACTGAACAAATTATTTGCCTAAATCGCGACGGAAGTAAGGGCGAGGATTTAAGCCCCCCCCCCCCTGTGGAAATATTTCCACTGACCGTTCCAGGGCGGTTCTTCTGTGGCGATTTATTTATCTTGTTGTTTGTTACTTACTGTGTGTATCACTTGTGTCTTTTAATTTTTGATGGTCATATGGCCATTTTGTGGGAAAAGAACTGTCCTTATGGCCTTCCTTTGTTTAGGTTTCCATTATGGTCTGGTCGCTTAATGTTTGTATTTCTTTCCCTTTGGTGTCTTTGATGGGTGGAATAAGTAAATTGTATCGATTCCTGATCTTTGTTTCACTTCTTCTTAGTATATTAATTTAGACAAATACATGCCTGTAATGACTTTAGTACCCAATTTCGTAAAATCGTTTGTCGATATATAAGGATTGTGTACAACATAAATGTTATAAAACAGACTACATGCATGGTGGTTGACCCAATCACGGTTGGCAACTTTGCCACCCTCTTTGATTGCACACCGGTGGGTCGGGCCTAAGATTATATGACGGTTCCAGCGTATAAACATAAATGGAATTTTATTTTATTTTTATATTCTTTATGTTGGTTGGCGCCAGATGCTTCGTCTTTGGTCGGGCCCCTCGGAGTCTAACTGTTGGTTTTCTTTTGCTCCAGCAATTCTGTTGTCGAGTCCGCAACCTTGTTTCATCTCTGTAGTTTTTTTATTTGTATGTTCTCGGAGATGTTGCACTGATGAGTTAGGAAGCCTTCACGCGGACTAAACAAAATTAATGTATACCGCGACAGAGGTAAGGGCGAGGATTATGGCCATGTAAAATCGATTTAAGCCAAGTGGAATTCTTTCCACTGACCGTTCCAAAGCTGGTCTTCTGTGGCGGTTTATTTATGATGTTGTTTGTTACTTACTGTGTGTATCACTTGTGTCTTTTTATTTTGGAAGGCCATTTGGCCATTTTGTAGGAAAGTAACTGTCCTTATGGCCTTCCTTTGTTTAGGTTTCTATTATGGTCTGGTCGCTTCATGTTTGTGTTTCTTTCCCTTTGGTGTCTTTGATGGGTTGAGTAAGTTAATTGTATCGATTCCTGATCTTTGTTTTACTTCTACTTTTCATACCAAACATCGAAGACCTGGGCCTTCTTGTTTTAGACAAGAATATTTTTAAAGATTTCCCCATATGTATATATAAAACTGGTTGGCCCCGGCGCGTGGTTGGGGGGGGGGGGCGTTTTTTGATGTTCAACGGACTGGAACCGTTTGAACAACTTTGAAAGGGGGCCACCTAAGGATCATTTCTGTAAAGTTTGGTCAAAATCCGATCAGCGGTTTAGGAGGAGATGTCGTTTGAAGAAAAAGTTTACGGACGCACGCACGGACGGACGCACAAACGGACGACGTACGACGGACAAAAAGTGACCACAAAAGCTCACCCTGTCACTACGTGAGGTGAGCTAAAAATGAAATAAGAAACTTATTAAAACATCCCATGAATTTTAGTATATGCAGTCGTGGGAATTTTAAGACAGTGGGTGTTGGGTGGGGAAGGGACTTATAGCGACTGTAAGCTACGGGTTAATCTGCCTGCAGGACGTTGCTTGTTAATTATCGCCGTTAATCGTACATTTCGGGAAGGTGACTGAAATTAGATCTAAAATTATGATTGCTAATTTAAAACTGGAAGAAAACCTAAACGGCTCTATGCCGCTCTTACCAAACGTCAGGTGTAACGCTACGGAAAACGACGCCAACTGCACAGTCAGTCACACTCATGTAATCCTGGTAAGATGTAAAACAGAATGTGAACTAGTAAGAAAAGGTCACTCAGGAAAGGCCACTGTCCCGTGAAGTCTATCGCTATTTTAATTCAGTTTTATTATTTTAAAAGTAGTGACAAATTACCCAAACAGGACGAAAATTTATTATATACCCAGAAAATGTCCCGTTTACTTTGTACAGAAGTTACCGGTCAATATTTTTCCATATTGCCCGTAGTCAAGTTCATATTGCCCGTAGATAAGCAGTCTCGTTCACAATAGAACTACTTTCAAATCTATGAATTTCAAGACGAAACATCGGCAGCCATCTTGTCGTGCGTATCGACTGAAAGAACGTAAAACAAAACGAATATAGGCTCTTACAAAGTGCATAAAGCGCATTTTATGCTGTGAAATATGACCTACCTGCAATCTGTTTAGATTTTCAATACTTTCTTCTAAGAAATCAGGAGTATTTTGAAAGAAATTTAACCGACGCTTCGGAAAAAAATGTCCTGTGTTGGCAAACGTCAATGTTTTTAATGACGTCACATCCACAACGTTAACGTCGTCTTCACTTTGGCGCCGTTGGGCGTGGTTTTTCAGCGTGTAGGGAGACACTTAACGACCTTCATTATTTTCCATTTCAAACCACTTATTGATATGTAATCTCATTATATGTTCAGATTTCTATACCAGGCAATCCTGAATTTTAGTAGACAGTTCAAGTTTTGGGTATATAATAAAAAGGTTATTGACGTTATATTGTGAAATATTCGGCACTCGTTCATATGGCGGAGACGCACTCGCAAGCTCGTGCGCCCTTCGCCATATGAATTCGTGCCGAATATTTCACAATATAAAGTCAATAACCTATAAATACTGGTGTTAGTCCTTTGAAAAACACATCAACGTAATCTAGAAATAATCCTCATTACGAAAACACGCCTATTCAAATATATTGAAAAAATAAGTTATCACCAAAAAATGAATATTTTCCGATAAAAAAATCTTATATTTTGTTTTATATATCTGCACAATACATAGATTATGGGCACCACTCGTTAGGTTCTAACGAGTAGGTACCAACCATCTATGTTTTTAAGCAGAGATAAGAAGAATAGAGTATATCCCTGTAAACCCCATTTTTGCTGTTTATAAGTGGTGTTTAAGGTGGTAAAAATTATATAGGCGCATTTTCGTGATGTACAGCACAGTTTCTTCATTACAATAACAAACCCGATAGTACATTTTCACATCTCCAAAAATAGCTACTTTTCTGATGAAAATGCGTGAATTGTTTCTTATTTGAAGTGAAAACATAAATTGTGGATGCTTGTTAGAACCGCCTAATTGAGAAATCAGTTATAGTTAGTCTTTGCATGCATGTATCACTGATATATTTAAATAGAAGTGAAGGCAATGATCAGGAATCGATACAATTAATCTACAGCTCCCATCAGAGAGACCAAAGGAAATACAAACATGAAATAATTAGACCCAAAAGGACAGTTACTTTCCCATAAAATGTCCAAAATAAAAACATATTACCGATACACACACTGACAGAAGAACAAGAACACAAAACTCCACGACAGAATATCCTCGATAGCTCAGTGGTTAGCGCGTTCGACCTCTGATCAAGAGGTTGTGGGTTCGAATCCGACCATATCGTTTGCTCAGTCCCATCTGTCTCGCTCCATGGCGCACGCATCGACATACTTTTCACCTTTGCGTCTATACACACGGAAATCGCCATAAGCGTGATCAATGCACAAGCTTGATTCATTACTGAAAAACATATCATGCCAGACTCTTAGACGAAGATTCACGTTTTTACTGCAACAGCACAAGCGTTTCATCTTGTGTCGACGAATTAATTTTGGACGTCTAGCTCTCAAGCCTGCATTTCGTAGGCTGCGACGTACGGTGTCAACGCTTGTCAATCGGCTTGTCAAGAGGTAGCTCCTGCCGACAGAAATCTGTTTCGCAGATGCGTCAGACGGATGATTTGTTTGTTTGGACACTGTTTAGGTCATTTTTGCGACCTTGCTTCCAATTCTGTGGAACCTTTATCTGACATTGAGATGAAATGAGATCTCAACACCAGCCGCCCAATGAAAGCAATTGTGTTTATAGTGTGCTGTATTCCTTGCTTCCAAAGGATTGCCCCGTTTTCAAAACATTTATATGTAAATGACAGTTCAGCTCTCAGCGCATTGCATGGACAGGCTTCGAGGGCCCCTTTTTTTGGATTTACATTTATCTATTGTAGATGGACTTGTTTCTTGCAAAATTTTTGATAAACGTGATGATTTTGATTTCGAGATTGTAAATTTTCCTTTTTTGGGCGGTGATATTCCTCGTGCGACATCGTACGGGGTTTATATTTCGCAGTTAATTCGATTCGCTTGAGTGTCTAGTCATGTATCCGATTTCAACACTCGTAATAAATTATTAACCGCTAAACTTCTTAATCAGGGGTATCGGTATCATAAACTACGTAAAGCCTTTTCTAAGTTTTATAGACGTCATTCTGATATGGTTTCAAAATTCAATGTTGGACTTAAAACACTTCTGCAACAAGGCCTATCGGAACCCGATTTCTATGGTGACTTAGTATTTAGAAAAATGCATGCCTGTAATGACTTTACTACCCAATTTCGTAAAATCGTTCGTCGATATATAAAGATACAACATAAATGTTATAAAACAGACTGCATGCATGGTGGTTAACCCAATCACGTTTGCCAACTTTGCTTCCCTCTTTGATTGCACACCGGTGGGTCGGGCTTAAGATTATATGACGGTTCCAGCGTAAAAACATAAATGGAATTGTATTTTGCTTTAGTATTCATTAGGTTGGTTGGCGCCTGATGCTCCGTCTTTGGTCGGGCCCCTCGGATTCTAACTGTTGGTTTTCTTTTGCTCCAGCAATTCTTTTGTTGTATGCTGTCGAGTCCTCAACCTTGTTTCATATCTGTAGCTTTTTATTTGTATGTTCTCGGAGATGTTACATTGATGAGTTAGGAAGCCTTCATGCGGACTAAACAAAATTATTGTATACCGCGAAAGAGGTAAGGGCGAGGATTATGGCCATGTCAAATCGATTTAAGCCCCCAGTGGATTTCTTTCCACTGGTCGTTCCAAGGCGGTTCTTCTGTTGCGGTTCATTTATGTTGTTGTTGTTACTTACTATGAGTATCACTTGTGTCTTTTTATTTTGGACTGCCATTTGGCCATTTTGTGGGAAATTAACTGTCCTTATGGCCTTCCTTTGTTTAGGTTTCCATTATGGTCTGGTCGCTTCATGTTTGTGTTTCTTTCCCTTGGTGTCTTTGATGGGTGGAGTAAGTTAATTGTATCGGTTCTTGATCTTTGTTTTACTTCTACTTCGATCTTCTATGCGGTTACCGAGTACTAATTTGCGGTCGGTTTCAGCTCTGCATGGAGGCATCATGCAGCCAAATCCAAGCCCCGATGGACAGGGGCTTCTGGGATGCGCACCAACAGACAAGAAATCGTAGACACGTGGTACCAACAATCGGTGGCAACGTCATCCGCATGACAACCATCTTCTAACTGTCCAAGCTCACGGTCCCTTTTAATGAAAGACGTGGTATAACGTTCTGACTTAACGCTTTTTGAGAACAAAAGACTTGTCTCCATAAGGGGGTATTCCTGGTAACTAAATATTTCAATAATATTTTGGGAAAATATAGCCACACAGAGGGGAAATTCAACCCTGGTAAAGTAGAAGTAAAACAAAGTTTTAATCAAACGGAACTCTTGTTTTGTGAATAGGGTTTATCAAAAGTGGGTGGGGTTATTCCATATCAGTTCTACCAAGGACAATTAATCAGCAATTTACTATATTTAAATAGCACACTGACAAAACTTTTTGCCATGCTATGCATAGACTGTTTTTTTTTTGTTGTGTTTGATTTGAGGTTTAACGTCCCCGTCAACACTGTATAGGTCATTTTGGAGACGTTGCTTCCAATTTTGTGGGACTTTTACCCGATACTGAGATGAAATGACATCTCAAGCCCTGTCGCCCAATGAAACCAATAGGGTTTATTAGCATGGACGGCCCGCCTCGCACCACGGTTCCTGGACAGGCTTAGATCCTCTAAGCGGTTTACCAGTACTAGTGTGCGGGTCGGATTCAGCTCTGCGTGGAAGCATCATTCAGCCCATATATTTCTTCAAGCCCCTATGGGCGGGGGCTTTGCATAGACTGTGGGTACATATTAATGTGAAATAGGGTGATTGTATATTTTATTGAACTTTGCTAAAATATAATACTTTTTTGCACTTTGCGGGTTTTCATTAATTTTTCATCTACCAACGTTGCCAAAAAGTTGAACATTTTTCTATTAAGCAACACATTCTTACCTCATTTCTAGAAAACACTTATCAATGCTTGGCCATTGCAGAATTATGAGGATTTTTTTATAAATATTCTGTAACATGAGTTATATGTCCTTGAAAAGAGAACATTGCAGTAAAATGCTTTGAAATTATCACTTTTTGTTTTGTCGTTTTGCTTCAAGTTTACTGGCGAGAAATGGTTACAGAATTTAAATTATAATGTATTCATCATGTAAAAGGATTGTACTGTTGTAGCAGAGACTAATTGGTATCAGTTAGGGTCAAAATTACTTTTAGAGGTGTTAAGAGTTCAACGTTTTAATCGGGTATTATTTACACACATTTGCTCATCTCATTCCGTATCACTTTCTTCTGCGGAGTAGCCGTTGGTATCGCAAACTTCAGCTGCAGCAGCTGTAAGAAACTCCATGTATTTAATATGTATGTTAGTCTCTTTTGTTGCTGGCTGTTGTCGCTAAAAACCCCAAATACCATAAGACTGGTGGAATCGGCACAGCAGCCCCCCACTCTAGCCCCTAATTCGCATGTGCAAAACCAACCGGCGACAGGTGATAAGCCTGTGCTGTATTCAATCCATCATTTTTAGGTCTTGCTACTTGTATGCCTTGAACATATTTGGGACTTAAGGACACCTTCTTGCTCTTTGTTTATAAGGATTTCATTTTTGCCGTCATCTGTTTGGTATGCTTACGTGTAGGACTTGGCCTGGCGAATCTGAAACACTCATAATTCTGCTTCGTTCAGTTCTGGGAAGTATGGCATTTCAGATGCATCCATACTTTTCCAGATTGCCCAACTTATTGTCAGTCACCTTTTGTTGTAGTTTATTAGGTGACTTTGCTATGGCCATCATTCGTTTGGCCATGGCAACATCTGATTCCAAGCTTGTCACCAAGGGTTGCCTAAAAGCGTTCCAAAGGGAGGAAACAATTCGCACATAATCGCCAGCAAACGCGATTTGAGAGTAGGGAAGCACATTGCTTAAAGCTTTCCATTGCTTTATACGCCCATTTGCTGACTCAACAACCCACATCACTTTGGTGAAAAGTGTGCATTCACTTGCTTCCTAAGTGCTATGCTGTTTCTCTCTTTTCTCAAGGAATGAGACATTTCAGCATTGATCCCACAATCATTAAGTAAGTCTGTTACATTCCTGAACCCCCTATCAACAAAGAGAACTTCCCCTTCATTGAATCAATTTCTAATATCCTCACTGTTGTTCTTCAGCATATGCTCTGTTATCTTGGCATCTGAGTTTTTACCATCAGCCAGTTAAGTTCCAAGCACTGTAAATATGTAGCCATCGGTTGCTATAAACACCATCGGTTTAAGCAATGGGCGACATTTATGGACAGAATTAGAACGACTTTGGAATGAATAGCCACCGGTTTGTCTATGTACACATAGGTATCACCAGCAACAGCAATAGCAATATCTTTCTGTGACTCAGCAAACAGCATCATGCAAATTATGTAATACGATCTTCAATTACTTTATATCGTTCTATATGTGGCAGGCCAAGATATTTTGGAACGGAATTGGACATTGGACTTACTCTGGCTGAATGGATTGCCTTACTGCAAGTAGTTATCTTTACACAAACAATGTTTAAAGAACAGCAAAGAACAGACCACTCCTCAGGTTACTGAATCTGAAACAAGTTACTTTGCCATAACATTCATCCTTCAGACATTTGTCATCAACATGAGGGGTGCAAGCTCTCGCCCCCTCAATAACTATTACCCCTGCTTTGATGAATATGTTAGCCATCTGTCTCGGAGATAGCTTTGTCAAGTTAACAGAGCTTTGTCAAGTTAACAGAGCTACTTCGACGTCTGCTTTTCTAACAAATAATACATTTCACCGAGGAAGACTGTGTTGCAGGAATGTCAAGTTTGATTTTCTTTTCTGGGGGTGATTTTTTCTACATGTCAGATGCTGTAGAAGTACCAGCTGCATCCTTTCGTTTTCCTCATCTACAGTGCTGGTGGGGTTAGACAAGGTGGCGTTCTTATTCTGACCAAAAAGGTCGCCCATTGCTTAAATCGATGATGCCTGTAGCAACTGACGGCTACATACTTACACTGCTTGGACTTTACCTGGCTGATGGTAAAAACTCAGATGCCAAGATAACAGATCATATGCTGAAGAGCAACAGTGAGGATATTAGAAATTGGTTCAATGAAGGGGATGTTCTCTTGTTGATAGGGGGTTCAGGAATGTAACAGACTGACTTAATGATTGAAGATCAATAGTGAAGTATCTCATTTCTTGCAGAAAACAAAGAAACAACATAGTAGAAGTAAAACAAAGATCAGGAATCGATGCAATTAACTTACTCCACCCATCAAAGACACCAAAGGGAAAGAAACACAAACATTAAGCGACCAGACCATAATGGAAACCTAAACATAGGAAGGCCATAAGGACAGTTACTGTCCAACAAAATGGCCATATGGCCATCCAAAATAAAAAGACACAAGTGATACACACAGAAACAAACAACACCATAAATAAACCGCCACAGAAGAACCGCCTTGGAACCGTCAGTGGAATGATTTCCACTGGGGGGCTTAAATCGATTTTACGTGGCCACAATCCTCGCCCTTACTTCCGTCGTGATTTAGACAAATAATTTGCTCAGTCCGCATGAAGGCCTCCTAACTCATCAGTGCAACATCTCCGTGAACACAAAAAATCAAAGAACCACAGAGGTGAGACAACGGTGAGGACTCGACAGCAAGAAACCACTGAAATGCTGGAGCAAAAGAAAACCAACAGTTAGACTCCGATGGCACTGGGGAAGCATATTAATGCAATGTTTGTGTTTCTTTCCCTTTGGTGTCTTTGATGGGTGGAGTAAGTTAATTGTATCGATTCCTGATCTTTGTTTTACTTCTACTATGTGTTCACGGAGATGTTGCACTGATGAGTTAGGAGGCCTTCATGCGGACTGAACAAATCATTTGTCTTAATCGCGACGGAAATAAGGGCGAGGATTGTGGCCACGTAAAATCGATTTAAGCCCCCCTGTGGAAATCTTCCACTGACCGTTCCAAGGCGGCTCTTCTGTGGCGATTTATTTATGTTGTTGTTTGTTACTTACTGTGTGTATCACTTGTGTCTTTTAATTTTGGATGGCCATATGGCCATTTTGTGGGAAAGTAACTGTCCTTATGGCCTTCCTTTGTTTAGGTTTCCATTATGGTCTGGTCGCTTAATGTTTGTATTTCTTTCCCTTTGGTGTCTTTTATGGGTGGAGTTAGTTAATTGTATCAATTCCTGATCTTTGTTTTACTTCTACTTGTCACCAAAGTGATGTGGGTTGTTGAGTCAGCAAATGGGCGTATAAAGCAATGGAAAAGTTTAAATAGCGTGCTTCCCAACTCTTAAATTACGTTTGCTGGAAATTATGTGCGAATGGTTTGATCCCTTTGCAACGCTTTCAGACCACCCTTGGTGACAAGTTTGGAATCAGATGTTGTCATGGCCAAACGAATGATGGCCTTAGCAAAGTCACCTAATAAATTTCAACAGCAGATGACTGACAATAAGTGAGACAAACGGCGCACAATTTGGAAAAGTATGGATGCATCTGAAATGCCACATTTCCCAGAACTGAACGAAGCAGAATTAAGGGATCTGACAATGGGAGTTTATCAGATTCGCAAGGCCAAATCCTACACGAAAGCACATCAAACAGATGCCGGCAAATATGGAATCCTTATAAACAAAGAGCAAGAAAGTGTTCTCAAGCCCCTAATACGTTCAAGGCATACAAGTAGCAAGACCTAAAAATGATGGATTGAATACAGCACAGGCTTATCACCTGTCGCCGGTTGGTTTTGCACATGCGAATTAGGGGCTAGAGTGGGGGGCTGCTGTGCACATATTGCACCAGTCTTTTGGTATTTGGGGTTCGAGCTATACCAGCCGGCAACAAAAGGGCCTAAGATACAAAATAAATACATGAAATATCTTACAGATGCTGCAGCTGAAGTTTCGGATACCAACAGTGACTCCTCAAAAGAAATTGATACGGAATGTGATGAGCAAATGTGTGTCAATTATATCCGATTAAAACGCCGAACTCTTAACACCTCTAAAAGTAATTCTGACCATAACTGATACCAATTCAGTCTCTGCTACAACAGTACAATCCTTTTACCCGGAAATTACATTAGAATCTGTAAGCATTTCTCGCCAGTAAACTTAAAGCAAAAAGGCAAAACAAAGTTTGGATAATTTCATCGTATTTTACTGCAATTTTCCCTTTTCAAGGGCATATAAGTCATGTCACAGACCATGTATCAAAAAGTCCTTATAATTCTGCAATGACCAAGCGTTGGTAAGTATTTCCTAGAAATTAGGTAAGAGTGTGCTCCTCAATAAAGAAAAGTTCAACTTTTTGGCAAATTTGGTAGATGAAAAATTAATGAAAATCCGCAAAGTACAAATAAAGTATTATATTTTTGCAAAATTCCCTGTCTATGCATTACATGGCAAAAGGTTTTGTCAGTCTGCTATTTGAATATAGCCATTGCTAATTAATTGGCCTTGGTAGAACTGATATGAAATTACCCCACCCACTTTTGATAAGCCCGTATCACAAGACCAGAGTTCCGTTTGATTCAAACTTACCAGGTATGATTTTTCCCTCTATGTGGCTATATTTTCCCAAAATATTATTGAAATATTTAGGTACCAGGAAAACCAACTTATGGAGAAAAGTCCTTTCATTGTTTTCTTTATTTGAAAACGTCAAAATAATGGTCCTGTACATGTGGTGGTGCACAGGTGGTACACTTTGTTGACGTGGCCGGACTGGTAACCAGAAGTCGTAGTTGACTGATTATTCCTTTTCTGACGCCCGATGTTAAGCATATTGTGATAAAAAGTGTTTGGTTTAAAAGATAATTTTATTTTTAAATATGTTCTATATAAGGGTTATCCTTTGGAAGCAAGGAATACACTACACAAGTGAAAAATATGGAGTGTGCATGTTTTCTGGGCCAGACTAGCTAGTTTCGGCGTAGTCGCGTTTCCTTTGCTCTTCAGAATATTTTGAAAGTATTTTGCATGCATGGTAGTTAACCCAATCACGGTTGGCAACTTTGCTTCCCTCTTTAATTGCACGCCGGTGGGTCAGGCCTCAGATTCTATGACGGCTCCAACGTAAAGGCTTATTGAAAATTAAAGAGATAATGTCGGTTGGAGCCTGATGCTCTGTCTCTGGTCGGGCTCATCGGAGTCTAACTGTTGGTTTTCTTTTGCTCCAGCATTTCAGTGGTTTTTTGCTGTCGAGTCCTCACCGTTGTCTCACCTCTGTGGTTCTTTGATTTCTGTGTTCACGGAGATGTTGCACTGATGAGTTAGGAGGCCTTCATGCGGACTGAACAAATTATTTGTCTAAATCGCGACGGAAGTAAGGGTGAGGATTGTGGCCACGTAGAATCGATTTAAGCCCCCCAGTGGAAATCTTCCACTGACCGTTCCAAGGCGGCTCTTCCGTGGCGATTTATTTATGTTGTTGTTTGTTACTTACTGTGAGTATCACTTGTGTCTTTTAATTTTGGATGGCCATATGGCCATTTTGTGGGAAAGTAACTGTCCATATGGCCTTCCTTTGTTTAGGTTTCCATTATGGTCTGGTCGCTTAATGTTTGTATTTCTTTCCCTTTGGTGTCTTTTATGGATGGAGTAAGTTAATTGTATCAATTCCTGATCTTTGTTTTACTTCTACTTTAACCAAGCAACTGTGTGCGTAGCAAACAATGTAGATCCTGACCAGACTATGCGTATGTACTCATGTCACATGTTGTTTCGATTGTCATGAACGAAAACAACATTATGTGATTTGCAATGTTAATGTTTGTCATACAAGTCATTTCTAATTTGATGCATAGACTGGGAGAAAGTCATTTAAGTCATGCTTTTTCGCTTCTTTCTTTTGTGTTTGTCATCTTGCCGCCCATCGGGCCTTGAAGAAATACAATGGCTGCATGATGCTTCCACGAAACGATGAAACCGACCGCAAAGGAGTACTGGTAAATCGCTTAGTGGAGCTAAGCCTGCCAAGGCACAGCAATGTACGTCAGACTGTCCGGTTTCCTTTCGCGGCAGGGCTCGAGATGTCATTTCATCTCAATGCCGGATAAAAGTCCCATAACATTGTAAGCAACGTCTCCAAAATGACCCATACAGTATTGTCGGGGACGTTAAGCCTCAAATCAAGCAAACAGAATGCCTTACGTTGTATTTGTACCATAATTTTGCTTAATGATATCGATGATTAAAAATCAGTATCAAATGTGTCGACAAGAAACCCAGTAAGGTCAATCAATCACGTTAACAAGCCCGTGAAATGAACTCTGTTTGAGCCCCAGCTTGATACAGTAAAATTATGGGTTTACATGAATAATTTCATTCTGATCTGAGACAATCGTTAGAAACACTTCGAGACACGTTTTGATTAATAGTCTCTGATGCTACCTTCCGAGCTGCATAATCTGAAGAGAATATCCACTTGTTGGAAGAGCATTCGTGGACCATGATGCATCCAAACAGACAAGTGCAGAAACTAGACTCATGCCAGATATTTCTAAAAGAAAAGGACATATAATCAGCAAAGACAACTTTGCATTACGCTAGCACGCCCGTGCGACATAGTGCATTTTTCACATCTCCAAAATGGCTACTTTTCGGATTAAAATCCATGATATTTTTCTTATTTATACTGCAAACATAGGATGTTGGTACTCGTTAGAACCGCCTCATTGAGGCGGTTCTAACGAGTACGCACAACCTATGTCTTAGAGTAAAAATAATAAAACTAATGTTTACCCCCGTAAACTCCAGTTTTCTCTTTACAAAGTGGGGTATAAGGGCGTGTTCATTTCACGGACTTGTTCACGTGATGGTCAAACACACTTTCGTCTCCTTTATCCAACGGTGTGCTATTTCTCGGGCGCGAATACTTTCTCTAACGGACAAGTTGTTTTATAGAGGAATATGCAATTGGTACCCTTTAGTCTTGACGAAGCACATCACGAAAACACGCCTATATAATTCTGACCCCTTTGAATCCCACTTTTATATAGTAAAACTGGGGTTTACAGGGGTCAACCTTATTTATATTTTTTCTGTTACAAAATAAAGAATGTGGGTACGCGTTTAAGAAATATATCACAAATTTTCGTATGCAATTTTTATTTTTACGCCGGTAAAATTTTCCATATATTTGAATGGCCGTATTTTCCCAATGTACCGTCACATTATGCACTGGTAGCTGCTAAAATACGTTTTTTTGTTTGTTTGATTTGAGGCTTATTGAGGCCTAAATAGCCGAAACTAGCTAGTTTGGCCCACAAAACATGTACACTCCATATATTTCAGTTCTGTGGCGTATTCCTTGCTTCCAAAGGATAACCCTTTAATGGAACGTATTTAACGTCTCCGTCAACACTGTAAAGGTCATTTTGGAGACGTTGCTACCAATTTTGTGGGACTTTTACCCGACATTGAGATGAAATGACATCTCAAGCCCTGTCGCCCAGTGAAACCAATAGGGTTTATCAGCATGGACGGTCCGCCTCACACCGCGGTTCCTGGACAGGCTTAGATCCTCTAAGCGGTTTACCAGTACTAGTGTGCGGGCCGGATTCAGCTCTGCATGGAAGCATCATGCAGCCCATATGTTTCTTCAAGCCCCTATGGGCGGTGAAACATATTCAGTAAAGACACCTTTACCGGCTATACTTTTGTTTACTCTGTCCGTCGATACGCTTAAATAGAAAACATGCTTTTTCGTTGGACGCAATTTTTACCCTTTAAGAACACGTCTCGTTTGCAATTCGACCAAATGCCGCATTTCTTAAAAATAGTGTTAGACCAACTGTTCGTTTTATATTATTGTTTTCGACCAAACGTTACGTTCGACCATAAAGTGGTTTTCAATGCAATGACGTGTAGTGTATGTCAATTAACCTTTACTAGGTTTGGTTTACTATTAACCTTTTTTGCTGCGTCTTATCAGGGATTACACTGTTTGCTAACAGAATTTGGTTTGTCTTTGGGTGTTTGTGTCGCTTATATTATTTTATTTTGGATAGCCTATTAGCCATTTTGAGGGAAAGTAACTGTCCTTTTGGCTTCCCGTTATTGTTGTTTCAATTAGGGTCTATTGTTTCATGCTTGTGTTTCTTTCCCTTTGGTGTCTCTGATGGGAGCTGTGGGTTAATTTTTTATCAATTCCTGATAATTGCCTCTACTTCTATTTTGGTGCATTTCTCACATAGACCTCCCTGATGAAAATCCGTGATATTTTTCTCATTTGGTTGTGGGTGCTCGTTAGAACCGCCCTAACGAAGTTATGTCTAGGAGCAGAAATAAGAAAAAAAATATTATATTCATCAGTAGACCCCATGTTTTTCTGTATGAATTTGGGTTAAAGGGGCTATTCGTTCCACGGACTTGTCTACGTGACGAGTAGATTAAACCAGGGGTCGAAGGATCGATCCCGGGCGTCTCCAGACTTTGGCATACGGAGACCGGAGCCCTATGACCTTAGCTGTTGGTGAGACGTAAAACTGAAACACACATTTACGTGACGAGTAGCCTGTGAACACACTATTGTGCAAGTTGTCAGGTGCGCCAAGTGAAAACGTAGCATCTCCCAACCAGTTTAAAACTGATAGCGACTGAAAAGGAATATGGTCAAACAGTGAATGCCGCCTCATATTGCTGCGTCTTATCAGAGATTACACTGTTTGCTAACAGAATTTTATGTCGAAAACACACACTCAAAGACAAACGATAACAAAAATAAACCGCGACAGAAGAACCGCATTGGAACGGTTTGTGAGCGTGATAGCTCAGTGGTTAGTGCACTTGCCTCTGATGCTAGAGGTCCCGGGTTCGATCCCCGGCAGCGGCGATAAAATTTCGGTGTCCGAACACGCTACATTGGCATCATTTGCAGGGATGAATGTCATTAAGTGCACCGTCCTTCGGATCGGGACGTTAACTGGAGGCCTCCTGTGCAGGGAGAACCATCCCCTGTGCAGGTTAAAGATCCCAACCGTAATTACATGATTACTGTGTAGGCTTTCATCCTGCAAAACTGGAGTGTATGTAATATACACCTGCGGTAATGGTCAAATGTGACCGACGCAGTATCAGAAGATAGATAGATAGATAGAAACGGTTTGGGGGGCTTAAATCGATTTTACGCAGCTGCAACCCTCGCCCAGACCAGCTACCGGTAATAACCCATATTATTTTTTTCTCCGCGGTAATATTTTTTTTCTCGGAAAACAAGCGAGAAATTTCTCCGAGAAGAAAACAAATTCGCGTTTCAAAGCGGTTCATTTGTCGGCCAAACGCCTCGAAATTTCTGCACGAACATCGCTTTTTCTCGGAGAAAGACAATATATATATAATACAGGTAAAGTCGTTCATGGCGTTTCTCCGAGCAATCTGCCTATACCTACATGTATATTTGTTCATGAGCATGTATTTTTTATTCATGCATTAAAATAAAACAAAATAAGGCAAATAATGAATGTTATGTGTAAGGTGAGTTTTACGATTAAAAAGTACAGTCAAACTCTGAAAACTCAAATATGAAAAAAAAGTCGTTTACTGTCACTCTTTGCTCTCTAGAGAAAAATGCCCGAAAACTGGTAGTGATGCCCCAGACCAGATAAAGCAGAATGCGACATTTGATAAGGGCCTTCACTGTTCTCCAAAAGTGTTGACACAATAAAGCCAGTGACGCGACGAGAAAAAATTACCTCACAAGTGAACAAGTCCGTGAAATGAACACCCCTAAACCCCATTTTATACGTAGAAAACTGGGGTGTTCGGGGGTAAACATTATTTTTCTTATTTCTGCCCCAAGTCATAGTTTGTGGGTACTCAAGGAGGAAGTTCTAACTAGCACCCACAACCTATTTTGGCAGTAAAAAATATCAAATATTTCCATAACAAGTTGGCTGCTTTCAAAAAGCATCCAATAGGTTTGGTCTTGTCAGTCTACATTCTGATTTGAGCCAGCTGATATCATTATCCCACTTAATGCATTTTTTGAATAAAAATAATAAACTTTAATACAAAACGTGTACATAAAATTTCGAAGTCTGTGACCTTGGTATCAGGAGGGGTAGGTAGTGATGAGTATTCTGTGGTAAATTGTTTAACGCCATGGCAAGTATAAACTAAATATAACTTACATATGGTTTACACATGTATAGCACAAAACTTAACCAAACGAAAATGTAAACCGAATTTTTCAAAGGGTCATAACTCTGTTAGAATTTGGTGGCATATCTTCACATCTTAGCCTTACTACATACACATTTTAGGCTTGATCGGATGAAAACTGTATAGTAGGAGTTAAACGGA
This sequence comes from Lucinisca nassula, assembly GCA_963580285.1. NCBI lineage: Eukaryota > Metazoa > Mollusca > Bivalvia > Lucinida > Lucinidae > Lucinisca > Lucinisca nassula. Next base: position 136,296,395 of record OY757022.1, read on the forward strand.
AACGAAGAAAAAAGTTTACGAACGGACGGTCGGACACCAACCCCATAACTTAATACGACCGTTTTTTTTTTTTTTTTTTTTTTTTTTTTTGGTATTTTTGTTGTTGTTGTTGTTGTTTTTCAAACGGGCATATAAAAAGATTTTTCCTAAGTCATCAGGCCTTCTATAGGGCCTTGGTTATCTATTTCATTTGTTTTTAACGTCCCTGTTATCACTGTATGAGTCTTTTTGAGACATCGCTTCCAATTTTGTGGGACTTTTACTCAGTACTGAGATAAAACGGGCAGATAAACTCCTTCTCAAGCCCTGTCGCCCAATGAAACTAAATGGTTGAAATGCATGAACAGTCCGACTCGAGCCACTTTTCCTGAGCAGACTTAGACTTTCTAGGCGATTTAACACTACTCATGTGCGGCCGGTATCAGCTCTGTGTGGAAGCATCATGCAGCCCAATCTATTTCTTCAAACCCCGATGGACTGGGGCCGATCAGACCTTGGGGCAAAATATTGGACTTCTGTATTCCTGAACCGCCTAGGAAGATCTAAGCCTGCCTAGACAAAGTACTGCGAATCAGACTGTATCTTAACCTCGGTCGTTTCTTTGAGCGGTACCTCCGCAAAACCTGAAATTTGCAATCCTTTTGTATATCTTTCTGGATCACAATTTAATTGTAAAAGAAACTGATTAGTAAAACGTCAAGTATTGAGTGGAAATAAAGAACACCATTCTCGGCTTATCAGATACAATAGCTCCCATCGAATGCGCCAAAAAGTCTTTTAACAACTCAGTCTGTAACTGGTGGTAGGTCACTTAGTAGTCATGAAGTTTTTGAACAGAAACTATTGCTATCTGTGCTGGGCTCAAGAACAATAAACAACGACCCATCAACGTTATGACTTTGTTTCGCTCCCTCAATATTTTTTATATTTGGAAGAGTTAGAACCTTCGACTTTGGCACTGCCGTTTATTCTAGTAGCAAAGACATGAAAATGTTTTTACACACCCAGCGATCTTTTTTATGTTTGGTTTTACGATCCTTTCAAAATTATTTCACTCACATCAAGCCGATCGTTAATCGGAGGTGAGCGAAAACTAGAGTACCCGATGAAAAACCTCCTGACCTTCCATTTCAGAACTTCTCATTATGTGACCTGAGCCATGCTCAAACCTACACCGTTGAGACACCTAATGATTAAGAGTCAGCACTCTTATCCACTAGGCCACACCCAGCGATCTTTATAAATGAGGAAAAATTACGTTCTCTTTCTTTCCAACATTTACGTATTATTAGAGCTACCACCGTACCGAAAGATGTTCAGAACCAGTGCTTCAGCTGAAGTGCACGACCCGCCGGATGCTTTAAGCTTTATTGGTGTTACCATATATGGGAATGGCGACAATTTTGGTCATGTGACCTGGACCTAAAATGGTTCCCCCAATAAATGCGCCTTATCGTAAGGAGCAAAAATATATCTTATACTTTAGTACTGTATTCTGAATCGTTTGCAGGATACAATGCATTCTTCCTTTTCCAATACAAAAGCATAGTTGTCAAAGTTTGACCTAGGCACAAAGAAGGTCAAGGTCAACCCAGGGTCACCATTTTAGCAATTTATGATGGGCATGCGTCCACGGTGCTATTTATCAAGTTTCGTGGAAATCTGCCCAGTGGTTCTGGAGAAGACTATTTTTGAAGGGTTTTTACCATATATGGCTTGGCGGCCATTTTGGTCTTGTGACCTGGACCCTATGAGCAAATTTTGGTTTCCCCCATCCCAAAGAGGCTCCATATGAAATTTGACTTCAATCGGCCCAACGGTTTCTGAGGAGAAGCAGTTCGAAAATTTTCACATTTTTCGCCTCGGCGAGGCTATAAGAAATGGAATGTAATATTTCGCAAGTTCATTGGTTAGATCTCATTGATATCTATCAGTATGCCAAAAATTGTTTAAATATTCCAAGCGGTTAAGTCACTATCACCAATTTTCACAAACGGGTTACGGACGGACAGACAGACCATTTATTGCTTGGCGGCCATTTTGGTCTTGTGACCTGGACCCCATGAGGAAATTTTGATTTTCCCCATCCCATAGAGGTTCTATATGAAATTTGACTTCAATCGGCCGTACGGTTTCCGAGGAGAAGCAGTTCGAAAATTTTCACATTTTTCGCCTCGGCGAGGCTATACTAAATGGAATATAATATTTCGCAAGTTCATTGGTTAGATCTCATTACTTTAGTACTGTATTCTGAATCGTATGCAGGATAAAATGCATTCTCACTTTTCCAATACAAAAGCATATGTGTCAAAGTTTGACCTAGGCACAAAGAAGGTCAAGGTCAACCCAGGGTCACCATTTTAGCAATTTATGATGGGCCTACGTCCCAGATGCTATTTATCAAGTTTCGTTGAAATCTGCCCAGTGGTTCTGGAGAAGACTATTTTTGAAGGGTTTTTACCAAATATGGCTTGGCGGCCATTTTGGTCATGTGACCTAGACCCCATGAGCAAATTTTGGTTTCCCCCATCCCATAGAGGCTCCATATGAAATTTGACTTCAATCGGCCCAACGGTTTCCGAGGAGAAGCAGTTCGTAAATTTTCACATTTTTCGCCTCGGCGAGGCTATACTAAATGGAATGTAATATTTCGCAAGTTCATTGATTAGATCTCATTGATATCTATCAGTATGCCAAAAAGTTAAATGTTCCAAGCGGTTAAGTCACTATCACCAATTTTCACAAACGGGTTACAGACGGACAGACAGACCATATATGGCTTGGCGGCCATTTTGGTCATGTGACCTGGACCCCATAAGCAAATTTTGGTTTCCCCCATCCCATAGAGGTTCCATATGAAATTTGACTTTAATCGGCCGTACGGTTTCCGAGGAGAAGCAGTACGAAAATTTTCACATTTTTCGCCTCGGCGAGGCTATACTAAATGGAATATAATATTTTGCAAGTTCATTGGTTAGATCTCATTCCTTAAGTACAGTATTCTGAATCGTTTTGCAGGATAAAATGCATTCTCACTTTTCCAATACAAAAGCACTCACCGCCGTAGGTTCGAGCCTCGCTCGGGCCACGTGTGAGACGCCAAGTTCTGCAACGGAAGGTCAGGTGGTTTTTCTCCGGGTACTCCGGTTTTCGCCCACCTCTGATTAACGATCGGCTCGATATGAGTGAAATAATCTTGAAAGGGCCGTAAAACCCAAATCAAAAAAAAAAAAAAAAAAAAAAAAAAAAAAAAAAATACAAAAGCATATGTGTCCAAGTTTGACCTAGGCACAAAGAAGGTCAAGGTCAACCCAGGGTCACCATTTTAGCAATTTATGATGGGCCTGCGTCCCAGATGCTATTTATCAAGTTTCGTGGAAATCTGACCAGTGGTTCTGGAGAAGACTATTTTTGAAGGGTTTTTACCATATATGGCTTGGCGGCCATTTTGGTCATGTGACCTGCACCCCATGAGCAAATTTTGGTTTCCCCCTTCCCATAGAGGCTCCATATGAAATTTGACTTCGATCGGCCCAACGGTTTCTGAGTAGAAGCAGTTCGAAAATGTTCACATTTTTCGCCTCGGCGAGGCTATAAGAAATGGAATGTAATATTTCGCAAGTTCATTGGTTAGATCTCATTGATATCTATCAGTATGCCAAAAATTGTTTAAATATTCCAAGCGGTTAAGTCACTATCACCAATTTTCACAAACGGGTTAGGGACGGACAGACAGACTGACAGAATGACAGACTGACAGAATGACACGGTGATTTTAAGGCACTCTAGAAAATCAACCGACATCATTCGGTCGCTTTTTCTGCGGGTCGTGCAATATATAAATCTGTTCCTATCTGTGTGAAGTAAACTTTGCAAGTTTTGTTTATTTGTATTTAACGGCCCAGTCAACACTGATTTGGGTCGTGTTTGGGCCTGTCAGTGTACCTATCCACACTTTTCCTGAGCAGGCTTATCCGTAAGCGGTCTACCAGTTCAGTGCACATTCTGTCGCCCAAAACTGACCCCTGCCCTTCTTGAATCAGCGGAAGGGAGAGAATGACCATAGAAAAGATTTCATAATCAATCTCCACGAAAGAATGTTGCCGACCCCGGTAGGTATCGAACCTGAGTCTTCCTTATCGCCAGTCGGACTGCATCCGACTGAGCTACCGCAGCCAGCCACACTTTGTGAGTAGTAGTTGTTATGTTCTGTTGTTTTTCGTTTCCATGGCCCCATGGACTTACTCCATAATGGCATTGAAAAACGTAAAATTTGCGAAAATGGCTGCTACTCCTGCAAAAGTAATTTCTGTTTTGATATGTCTAAGGGGTATACTCTTAAAGGAAAGAATTTGCTCCTGGGGAGTAAATTCTTCCCTTTTAGAGTAGACCCCTTGAGGAGCAAATTCTTCCCCTTTTAGAGTAGACCCCTTTTTCAGTTGGACAGAGTCAACAGAGTAGCAGCCATAAGGTCCTTAAAGTCGTATTTCCATCACGAAATCATGCCTATAGAATTGTGATCCCCTTTAATATGTTCTATAAAAGGGTTACTCTTTGGAAGCAAGGAATACATCACAGAACTGAAAAATATGGTGTGCACATGTTTTCCGGGCCAGACTAGCTAGTTTCGGCCAATTAGGCCTCATCAGTGACCCTAAGATATTTTCAAAATTCCACAATGGAATCAATGATCCCAAAGGACAAGAAAATATAATCTACACTATGATGTAGGGCAGGGAGACGTTTTACAGCCGCCACACATTCCCACACACCAGTTGTAGTGAAGTTAAATATGTTCTTTAAAAGGGCTATCCTTTGGAAGCAAGGAATACACCACAGAACTGAAAAATATGGAGTGTACATGTTTTCTGGGCCAGACTAGCTAGTTTCGGCCAATTAGGCCTCATCAGTGACCCTCAGATATTTCCACAATGGAATCAATGATCCCAAGGGACAAGAAAATATAATCTACACTTTTATATAGTAAAGCTCGGGTTTGCAGGGGTATACATTAATTTCCGTATTCATGCTCTGAGACACTAGATTGTGGGTACTCGATAGAATCGCCTCGTCGAGGCGTTTCTGTCGACTCCCCGCAATCTATGTTTTGAGCATAAAAGGCAACTTGAATATTCCAATTTTTCTTTTTAAAATTTCTTTTTCTTTGGCCAAAAAATGACAATGTATTTGAATAGGTGTGTTTCGAAATACGGTAAAAATGGTAGACTACGGTAGGTGACCAATTAGTTCGAACACCCTAGCAGTTCGAACACCCAAAATTATTTCGAATCTGTGGCTGAAAACTTTCTCATTTAATTCGAGCTCCCAAATTTTTCAGAAATAAGAATTTTTAATACTTTGAACACACAAAAAATGCCGAAAAATGCTTCCAGAACAAGCATTTCGGACCGTTCCCGGGTTTATCATTACAACATCGTACTGGTCGTATATGAATTTGTGCACGAAAAAAAGAAGACTTAGCATGAAATATGTGCGACTTCCAAAGACTCGGATTGACATGCACTCTGTGAGGCAAATGGGTTTCGCTTCTCTCACTTGGATAGCCCTGTGGTAATGGAAGGTTCATACCCTCACCGAATACTGATCAGACTGTGAGAAACGCAGGCAGCAAGTGCTTAGATCAACCTTGATGAGCCACAGGAGTTTCGCTTATTTATGTTGTGAAATCCCATCATCTGCATGAGGCTCATGCGATCAGCGAAGACTCTAATCGGGTTGCATGAGTACGCTAAGATGTGTCTTCGCTGCTTTCTCAACGACCTGCAAACACTGAACATGCGCACCCACTGCCGGTATGTAAGGCAAAGGGTTTCAATTAGCCTTGTGACTTCGTAAGATTTAAGGGTTCAGTAAAGACTGATCACATTGCATCGATGTGCAGGCTGATCAAAGTCGGTGATGTAGCATTGTGGCCTACAAAGGCTTGAATCACCATGCATATATATGCAAATGTTTTCGCTTTGCTCTCAGACTCTTTGGAGCGTAGCTTCCACTTTCATTATTATTTGTGTGACAGTGTTACGCTTTTTCCATGTGCTGTTGCATTTGATTCAATGCCTCTTTGATATCAGAAGCGCCCCTTTAAATATTAATTGAGAGTTTCCCGCCTTTTTCCACAGAACGTCTTTTAGCACGTGCGAGTTAAATTCATGGTCGTTGCATGCAAAAAGGTAGTTTAATTCAGGTTATCTGTTGGGATTTTCTGAGGAGCAAGTGAGGATGCCCATTTATTTCACGGTGACAAGGTTTTATTGGAAGTTATTTCGGGGAACATGATTAAGAAAATAAGTCATATATGCGATGGGCGAGAACTGAAGTCAGCCTGCACATGCATGCAGTCTGAACAGTCTTCGTTTTTCGTATGTGCCTACCATGGCCTCTGTGCTAATCAAAGAACAACAGGTGAAAACTATGGCCACATTGGCTAGATGCGCAGGCTGATCTGGTCCTTCGTTTGAAACGTTTTTTTTCGCCGTGCTCCGGCTTAAAACGACAGTGTACATTTAACCGGCCAAATCTGCTTGCGACATTACAAACACATTCTAAGCTACCAAGTGCAAGGATCAGTCTGTTCAGATCTCCTATCTCGAGTAAAATACGTATTGCGCATGTGCGTACAGAAAAGACTGATAAGTCTGCGCAGTTGTGCAATCGGGATTGTGTCTTCAATGTTGAAGAGGTTTGAAACGTTTCATCGCGCACAAAGTGAAGATCGCACATGCACATGTTAAAATTGTGTATGATGTCCGCATTTTCTTTTTCTTGTTACTTGCCTATCTAAATAACATGATGGTTTTGCATCTGCACAGTCTAATCAGTCTTCATCGGACTACTTCGATGGGCATTGAATTGCTACATGCCCCCGGCTCACGCTAATTTGAGACAGCTTATAAGTAAACAGAGAACACACAAACAAGGCTGCGCAGTCTCGCCTGAGGCTTCACTATGCGCTTAAACAATATAGGTGTCTGTCTGTGTGTGTGTGTGTGGGGGGGGGGGGGGTGGGTATCTATGCGCCTAGCTCCACTGGGTAGCTACACATGCGGGTTTCAACATCACATCCCATATATACATGTAGCTGGACTTTGTCTGCTGCGGTGTAGCCGGCACAAAAAAAAATATTACAGACTATCAGGAAATCTTTGAAAAATATATGGGCTTCTCTTTAGAAAAGAATTTGCTCCAAACAAATCAATTTCTGTTATTCCTGAGATCACAAATTGACTTGCCCATTTTAAAGGGAACAGTGATAGTTCAATAGGTGTAAATGTCATTAATGACAATGTGTAACCTTATACTTGTAACTACATGATAAGCTCGCATTCAAAGACCCCCTGCACACACTGAATTATTTATAGATCAAACGGTTCTGCACTGCATAAGTGATATTTATAACTTCTAATCACTTGCGGATTGACCGGGCCGCGGGGAAAAACGTAGTTGTTTAAAATATTGAACCCAGCCTGGTCCAATGCATGGAATTCTTTCAGATCAAACAGTTCGAACACTGATAAATTTCCAATCTGATATTTTCTAAGGGATCAGTATTTATTTTTTTTACTGTTCGAATTAATTGGTCATTTACCGTAACTGCCACACCTGCCAGGTGTTTCCATTTCCCTTAAGATATTTATTGTTGGAGTTGAAAACGCTTGCTTTTCGGTCTGTTTCGCTATTCAGACAGGCTGTTTCCTGTAATTGCAGTATAGTATTGCATCATCGTTAAAGCTGATTGGTTGATCGCGTCACGTGCCCCTCCATGGAACAGTAACAATCTGGTCATTATACCCGGTTTGCCCGCCTCATGGCGACCAAACCAAAAAGTAGCCATTTTAGATATGTGAAAAAAATCCTCTATGTCGCACTAGTGTGTTATAGTAATGTAAAGCCGTCTGATTATTTTTTTTTTCAAATATGATATATATACATGTATATATTTGTATACAAGCAGACAGTGTGGACCCAGCCCAGATCGTCCTTCATGTTACGAAAACACGCCTATTCCAAATAATATTTTAAATTTAACTGTTCAGAAGTGGTATTTTTTTTTTTTTTTTCGGAAAAAAATGCTAATTTTCCTAAAATCTGCCCAAAAGATACATGTCGAATGTAGGAACTCGTTACAACCGTGTCGGTGTTTTCAAGCAAAATAGTATAAAAAAAATATGTTTGCCTCCACTATGCGAGGTCGGGGCCCGCGCATGATTGTCGCGGGAACGTGCCCGTGGGGTTGTTAGCGCCCTTCCCCCGCCGGGCCCTGACTTCGCATGGTGGAGTCGGGGCTCGTAGGGGTGCACATATTGTAAACTGGATGGTTGAAGGATTCCATTGTCTTCATTTTGGGCGGGCAGTAGTGTCCGGGTGAGCCTGCGCATTTTCAGGATGACGCGTCGCCGGCATGCTCCTTCTAGCGCTGTGGCGCGGGATTTGACGTTGCTTACGTTGTTTCCGTTTTCACATTATTTATTTCCTTTGAAATCAATGGCGACTTTAGCGATGTAGTTTTCTGTGTAATTCAGTTTTTCTGAAGAAGGCCACTGGCCGAAATATATTAAAACTGAGTGGATTAGAGTATCAGTTATAGAAGGATTTTATTTTGTTTGTTTGATTTGGGATTATCTGCCCCGTCACCAATATATACATGTAGGTCATTTTGGATACGCTGCTTCCAATTTTTGGGACACTTGAGATGAAATGCCCTAACGCCCAGCGAAACCAATAGGGTTTATACGTTTATGCATGGATTGTCCGACTCGCACCATCTTTCCTGGGCAGGCTTAGGTGCTCTAAGCGGTTACCAGTACTTAACCTTTTGAGTGCCAACGTCAGTTACTGGAAAGTGCCAAACGTACAACGTTACACTGCGTCTTGTTTATCAGTCTTAGCGACGTCAATGGAACCAAACTGAACGCGACGTTATCCAGATGACGTTCATTTATTTCCCGCGGCGTCTTTCAAAAAGTATCCGGCGTTTTGCATAGATATCCTGCACTTTATTTAACGAGGATGACATATTAAGCATAATTACTCATCTAACATATGGTCCTCTATAGAAAAAACAAACATACAAACTATTTAGAATAAGACTGTACAATATACATGGACAACATAAGACAATATGCAATATCTAAAACGTCTAGAAGGGCTCTTAAGATTACAAAACAACAATAATACTCTAAAAAGAGTTAACATGGATATTTTACGACAGACTGCATGCATGGTAGTTAACCCAATCACGGTTGGCAACTTTGCTTCCCTCTTTAATTGCACGCCGGTGGGTCAGGCCTCAGATTCTATGACGGCTCCAACGTAAAGGCTTATTGAAAATTAGAGAGATAATGTTGGTTGGTGCCTGATGCTCTGTCTCTGGTCGGGCTCATCGGAGTCTAACTGTTGGTTTTCTTTTGCTCCAGCATTTCAGTGGTTTCTTGCTGTCGAATCCTCACCGTTGTCTCACCTCTGTGGTTCTTTGATTTTTGTGTTCATGGAGATGTTGCACTGATGAGTTAGGCAGCCTTCATGCGGACTGAACAAATTATTTGTCTAAATCGCGACGGAAGTAAGGGCGAGGATTGTGGCCACGTAAAATCGATTTAAGCCCCCCCGGTGGAAATCTTCCACTGACCGTTCCAAGGCGGTTCTTCTGTGGCGATTTATTTATGTTGTTGTGTGTTGCTTACTGTGTGTATCACTTGTGTCTTTTAATTTTGGATGGCCATATGGCCATTTTGTGGGAAAGTAACTCTCCTTATGGCCTTCCTTTGTTTAGGTTTCCATTATGGTCTGGTCGCTTAATGTTTGTATTTCTTTCCCTTTGGTGTCTTTTATGGGTGGAGTAAGTTAATTGTATCAATTCCTGATCTTTGTTTTACTTCTACTTTGGTAGAAAATGATATGTTTGGTGTTTGTATCAAATGGTGCAAAGTAAGATTTGAGTAAAAAAAAAGTTAAATATATTGATCTAAGATGAATAAATACATATTATTACTACAGTAACTTGATCTGACGCATTGTATCACGTCGAGTTTCCAGATCAGCGTATCAAACGAGACGCGCAGCGTCGAGTGTGATGCGTAAGATCTGGAAACATCCAAGAGACGTGATACTGTGCGACAGATCAAGTTATTTTAGTGATAATACGTTTATTATATACCTTTTTTCGCTTTTAATAAAGTCTTTTGTCAACGTAAATTGGCGGGAAACTTTGACGTTACATTCTGTGTGTAAGTGACGTCATCATTTCGAACGTTTGGTTCCGCGTTATCGATGGCTGTTTTCTAACGTCGCAACAAATGCCGGGACTCAGGGTTTGCAGGAGTGTGATACGGAATCGGAAAACGCGAGTGCGTGATACGGGATTCTGTATTTTTGTGTCGGAAAACTGATAGTAGACAGCAGTATTTCTTGTAGGTATATAATAAAAAGTTATATCACTGTGTTAAACGACTAAGAATAGTAAAAAAAAGAAGATAAAAATAGTGTTTCATTCAGTTCCATTAAAATATGCACGAAGTACTTAAAATGTCATTTGGAAAGCACTTGTTTTATATATTATAAAACCATTGTTGAGACTTTTCATCACTATCGCAGTCAATCACAGTTAATCTTTATTGCACTTATCATTTTGAGTATATCCCCATATGATTAATTAAGCCATACGAGGCTAGATTAAAACACAGAGCTCAGAAGAAATGAGTGTGCGCATTCCGAATTGCATAGATGTTCCTTAGGTCCTATGATACACATCGCTCCGAAGTCAACAAAAATGTCCACAGCCTGACACCCAATCTGTGATTGACCATGCCTGAAAATGACAAACAGCAGACAAATCCGTGATAAATTCGGAACGACGTGTACCATATTCTTGATAAAGGATCTAAATATTAAATCAACCTGCACATGCCACACAGAACGGGATTTAGTTAATCTTTAAGAATCAGAAATGTAGGGTTGATTGGATTTTTAAATGTAAGACTATTTTTCTTTATTTAAGAGAAAATTTTGACACCCAAATGACGAACAGTGACCTCGCGACATCTAAGTTCAGCTCATTCGCTACACAAAGGTATCGGTCTCGAAGCCAATACTCGCCACTGAAGCTATACCAGACTATTTTGCTCTTTATTATAGAAAAAGAAATTGGATACCCAAACGATGAATAGTGACCTCGTGACATCTAAGTTGAGCTCATTCGCTACACAAAGATATCGGTCATGAAGCCAATACTCACCACGGAACCATACCAGATTTTTTTTTATTTTAGAGAAAATTTGGATACCTCAATGAAGAATAGTGGCCTCATGACATCTAAGTTCAGCTCATTGAAAGGGATTATCTATTTTTTCAAGCCCTGATGAGCGGGGCGGATACAGTAAGATGATTAAAGCAGTTCTCAGATCAATTTTAAGGGATTAACGTCGGCAACCTCTGGAAATAAAAAGCCTCCAGGAGACAATTAAAATAATTAAGCATTCGTCCGTATGATCTCGTAGTAGACGGTGGGCAAACAAATTAGAAATAACGCGGTAAAAATAATGATACATTGTACACAAAGTACAAATTACATATACATGTACATATAATTAGCTCACCAACCTAACCCTTTCAAACCTGTAGACCGGAGAAAAAGTGTTTGCTCACTAACTTTAGATGAGACGGTTCATAATGTGTTGTCTCAACAGGCATTACACTGTTTGCCGTTCTTCGTGTGTTTAACCTAAATCCCTTTTTTGCAAGGTTAAACCCTCCAAGCTTGATGTTGGAATAGTCCATTTTGAACTGAACTCTCGTGGATTATAAACATTTTAACCCTTTTTGTACCAAATGGAATCTTCTTCCTTATATATATGAGTTCATTGCAAAATCTAGTGGTGGTAGGTTGTGTTTTCCCCAAAAATTATTTTGAAAATGAGTGAACATTGAGCAAACAATGGAGGCCCTGATCAGACGCCGCGTTCTGTGGCGTCTGACCTGGGCCTGTCCTGTTTACCAAGGTATACAAAGTTGTCAAATGCAAAGGAGAGGAAGAATGAAAAAGCAAGACCATTTTGTAATGCCGCAGTACGCTTATACATGTATATACATGCATATGCACATATTTGGCTGCATGATGCTACCAGAAAGAGATAACCCGCTACACATGAGTACATGAAAGAAACAGGGTTTATAAGCATTGACGGTCCGACTCGCACCCCTTCACCTGGGCAGGCTTAGATCTTGTGAGGGGTTATTCAGTACTCGCATGCGGGTCGATTTCAGCTCTGGGTGGAAGCATCATGCAGCCCATCTATTTCATCAAGCTGAGCTTTTGGAAAATGCCACACATCAGTATGTTGTTAAATACCTACATGTACGACTCATTATAAAGGTTTTTGCCTATTCAAATATATTGAAAATTTTACCACTAAAAACGGTAAATTTTCGGATAAAAATTCTGACATTTTTTCATGTTTCTGCCGAAGATTTTGGGTACTCATTAAAACGACTCGGCGAGGCGGTTCTTACGAGTACCAACAATCTATGTGAGCAGAAATTAGATAAATAATGTAGACCCCTGTAAACCCCTGTTAAAAGTTGGGTTTAAGCGGGTAACAAATAAATAGGCGTGTTTTCGTTATGTGGATTAAAGTTGTCATGGGACTTTTAAAAAGGAATTATACAATGGAGAAATAAATTACTAAACTGAAATTGTGCAACATTAAAGAATATTTGATTATGATTTCACAATGACTCGGCCCCCACCCATCGGGGCTTGAAGAAATAGATGGGCTGCATGATGCTTCCACGCAGAGCTGAAACCGACCGCACACGGGTACTGGTAAACCGCTAAGCGGATCTTAACCTGCACAGGCAAAGCGGTGCGAGTCGGACCGTCTTTGCTTATAAACCCTATTGGTTTCATTGGGCGACAGGGGTTGAGATGTCATTTCATCTCAAAGTCGGGTAAAAGTCCCACAAAAATGGAAGCAATGTCTCCAAAATGACATATACAGTGTTGACGGGGATGTTAAACCTCAATTCAAACAAACAATTTGACTATGACTACCATTTGCCTTCATTTACAAAATTAACGCCAAACAAACGGAGAAATAATAATGAGCCGAAAATATGACATTTACTATCATGTAAGCCTAACTGTTTTTTTTTTTTCCGCGAAACGCGGGTAATTTCATTTTCAATGAAAGCAATCGGTCAAATTTTCGCCGAGAATCTCCGCGGATTTTCTCCGCGAAACCGGGAGAAATTTCTCGCTCATTTTATTTTTTTTCGCAGATTTGCAGAGAAAATAGACGATTTCGCGTTAGTCGGTTTCTCCGAGAAACAAAAAAAAAATGGGTTATTACCGGTAGCTGGTCTGTAATTTTTTCAGTCCGCATGAAGGCCTCCTAACTCATCCGTGCAACATCTCCGAGAACTAACAAATCAAACAACCACAGAGATGAAACTACGGCGAGGACTCGACAGCAAGAAACCACTGAAATGCTGGGGCAAAACAAAACCAACAATTAGACTGCGATGCGCTCGACCAGAGACGGAGCATCAGGCACCAACCAACATTACATTAAATTAAATTTTCTCTACTTCTCAGTAAGCCGTCTTAAAATCTGAGACCTGCGAAACAAACACCCAAAGACAAACCATAACAAAAATAAACCGCGGCAAAAAAACCGCCTTCGAATGGTCAGCGGAAACGAATTCCACTGGGGGGGGGGGGGGGCTTTTATCGATTTTACGTGGCCACAATCCTCGCCCTTATTTCCGTCGCGATTTAGACAAATAATTTGTTCAGTCCGCATGAATGCCTCATAACTCATCAGTGCAACATCTCCTTGAACACAGATAACCAAACAACCTATTATCATACTACAGTCGACAAGACCTAGTTTCATACTACATGCATTTCAGACAAAGTGCTGGACCCACACAGGCCACCAAATGCCACATGGGGTGAAAAGAGAACATCACTCGGCCGGGACACGAACGCAGGATCTCCCGCATACCGTGCGAACACTCCAAAAACTGAGTTACACGGTCAACCTGTTACAATAATAGGATTATAAAAAGTCTTTAAGAATATTTAAAAATGACTACTGTCCCAAGAAGGTGTAGTCTATCCATAATCAGGATTTGGGAAAGAGCCACTAAATGGTCTTGTCGACTGCGTTTTGTTTTGTTCTTTGGTTTTAATATTCGTTTATCCGTCTTTACCTAGGCTATGCGTTCTGATTCGTTTCGTTGCGATGGAACATAGTTTGCAGGTATTAATATAAAGTCCGCGAGCGGCATTTGAACTCACTAAGTCTAGATGAGTAGGCGCCACTCGCTTAACCCACTGAAGTACCGGTTGTAACAGGCCTGATCTGTATCCGCTTTGTTTTATAAACACAGTTAATTCCTGAATCATAATAACGCAGTGATATTGAATCGTCAGCACTGAGTGCAGTCATAGATGCATCACGTGATCAAGTCCGTGAAATGAACACCTCCTTTATATAGAGAAAACTGGGGTTTAAGGGGGTATAAATTATTTTTTTTTATTTCTGCTCCAATACATAGGTTATGGGTACTCGTTAGAACCGCCTCAACGAGGCGGCTCTAAAAAGCACCCACATCCTATGTTTGCAGTATTTATAAGATAAATTTCACAGATTTTCATCAGAAGAGTAGCTATTTTGGAGATGTGAAAAATGCACTATGTCACACGGGTGTGTTATCGTAATGGTATCGTAATGGTTTTGTTTGCCTAACTCTCTCTCGTCAACACTACTCCGGTCCTTTTGGAGGTGTTGCTTCCGATTATGTGGGGATGAAATGGTTTCTCAAGCCCTACCGCCAAAAGACACCGCTAGGGATTATTGCGTGGAGCGACCTCGCAACGACTTTCCTGGCAGTCTTTTTCCAACCCTGTGGCATTTGAGCGTGAGTATCGCTTATATTTTTTGTTTTGTTTTGGGTAGCCAATTGTCCATTTTGTGGGGGAAATAACTGTCCTTTCGGCTTTCCGCTATTGATGTTTACATAAAGTAGAAGTAAAACAAAGATCAGGAATCGATACAATTAACTTACTTTACCCATCAAAGACACCAAAGGGAAAGAAACACAACCATTAAGCGACAAGACCATAATGGAAACCTAAACAAAGGAAGGCCATACGGACAGTTACTTTCACACAAAATGGCCATATGGCCATCCAAAATAAAAAGACACAAGTGATACAGACAGTAAGTAACAAACAACAGCATAAATAAATCGCCACAGAAGAACCGCCTTGGAACGGTCAGTGGAAAGATTTCTACCGGGGGGTGGGGGCTTAAGGAGGCCGACCTTAATTTTTTTTCTGAGATACCTGCCCTAGAGAATTTCCTTATATTATAACAAAGTATCCAGCAAGGACTTAACTTTAGAGAAAAGTCATAAAAATATCATGTCACCGAGACTGGGAAAGAATGGGGGTCAATCCAAAAGTAACGCCATTTTACACATATTTTGCATTGATTGTAATTGGAAATCGCTAAAATTTGACACAAATGCGAAAATTAAAGTGACTTCTGCCCTAGAGATTTTGGACTTACTAAATTAAATTATATATATTCATACGGCATTCAAAAACATGAAATAAAAATGGGGGGTCACCGGCCATATAAGAGAATGAGGGCCGTTTCAAAATTAAAAATTGCAGGCAAAATACATTTTTTCGTGAAGATCGCTAACATTAAAATAACTGTTTTGCTAGAAATTATAACTCCACGCTAATAGATGATATAAATGCTTATTATCTGCCGCAATATGATGAAAGGATTCGGTTATAGTGTTATTTCAAGCAAAAAGGGTCGTTTCAAAAGTTATAACAGGCAAAACTTATTTTTTTGAAAACATCACAAATATTATAGTTGCTTCTGAGCTAAGTAGAAGTGAAGCAAAGATCAGGAATTGATACAATTAACTTACTCCACCCATAAAAGACACCAAAGGGAAAGAAATACAAACATTAAGCGACCAGACCATAATGGAAACCTAAAAAAAGGAAGGCCATAAGGACAGTTACTTTCCCACAAAATGGCCATATGGCCATCCAAAACCAAAAGACACAAGTGATACACACAGCAAGTAACAAACAACAACATAAATAAATCGCCACAGAAGAGCCGCCTTGGAACGGTCAGTGGAAGATTTCCACTGGGGGGCTTAAATCGATTTTACGTGGCCACAATCCTCGCCCTTACTTCCGTCGCGATTTAGACAAATAATTTGTTCAGTCCGCATGAAGGCCTCCTAACTCATCAGTGCAACACCTCCGTGAACACAAAAATCAAAGAACCACAGAGGTGAGACAACGGTGAGGACTCGACAGCAAGAAACCACTGAAATGCTGGAGGAAAAGAAAACCAACAGTTAGACTCCGATGAGCCCGACCAGAGACAGAGCATCAGGCACCAACCAACATTATCTCTCTAATTTTCAATAAGCCTTTACGTTGGAGCCGTCATAGAATCTGAGGCCTGACCCACAGGTTACAAAACCTGATTGATTGATTAACGATGATTACCTTTCTTTATTTTTAATGGCTACCCTATAATAATGCTGATTCAGCTACTTTTATATTTAGTCCGTTTATCCTGGAGTATAAAATCAACCTACCTACTACAATAATAAAGAAATACTTATTCAATTATTTTTCATACTTTTGGCTGAAGTTCTAATGAACAGAATCATCCTTTATAAAGCAGAATCTGATACTTTCTTCTACTTTTTCAGTGTAAACTTACGGGTCATATAAAACAATGATCCAAATTAGTTAAGTTTGTCCTGTATCTCTGTTTTCATTCATCGAGCATTTCATATGCTCGCACCATTTTTTTCGCGAGGATCATCGAGTTTTTTCTAGACTCGTACCTGCCTATCATTTTTATTTAGGCTATTAAATTGGACCATTTTGGGATCATTTTTTCTTTTAGCTTATCTTTTGGTTTTTCATCCAGCTGACAATTTTCACCTCAATCTTAGGAATACTTGTTATTTTTCTGTCTCTATAGAACCGTAAGATTCATCGCTCAATCACATCATGGCCATTTGAAATTGATTGTTAATTGTAATAAATTGATAAATTTATATTTTGTCTGATCTACATACAAACAGTCTGGCATTAGTGGTCGAGTCTCCCTATACGATCAACGGGAGGGCCCTTTTTGTAAAGGACACTCTAGGTGACAATATAGCGTTTGTCTGTCTGTCCACCAGGTTTATCCCTGTGCAAATCCGTCCGTCTGTTCGAGGCTGAACCTGACGGATTGCTCGTACGCATTCCAGTTTTCCACACTGATGCTGTAATACATTTGCAGTTACATCTGTGGTGTGTGCGCGTTTACACCCTTGATGCATACGCATTCACACCCGTGGTGCGTACGCGTTCACACCCGTGACGCATACGCACTCACACCCTTTGGGGACATGATAGGTGATGTATCTATATGTAATCCGCAAAACTATGAAATGAAAACAGGTTGACAGGTTTCCAATAAGATAATGTGGGTCGTTTCAAAAGTAAACATAAACTGAAAAATATGAACATATATACATATATTTTTTTCAAATTATTATAGGAATTTCTGCTATATAAGTGATATGATCACTAAGAAAGGTATTATATCTAAATATTATTTGCAAAACCTACCAAATAAAAACAGTTGGTCATTCATACAAAATGAGGGTCGTTATTAGAGTAAGCTTTTCATGCAAAATATCTTTTTTGTTTTTTGTTTGGTCAAAATCTCTTTTTGTTAAGTTAATTGTACACTAAAACAAAGGTGTCACTCAGATAGGGCATGCGTCTACATATGATTTGCCAAACAGAAGTAAAAACAATGAATAGGTATCGATAAAATTACCTAACACCTCCCATTCAAGACAACAAAGGGAAAGAAACACCAACATAATACAATTTTGCCTTTCAGTGAGCAAATGGGGCACCAACCTAGCGCAAATCTTTCTCAGCCCAGTACTTTGTCAGAATGGTTTGTACAGGCAGTGCATTAAGATATCTCTTTCACTGACAGTCGCGCATCTTCTTTGATCGCTGCCTTTACAGCAGCGATGGTTGCCATGGTGATGGAGGTCTTTGGCCTACCAACATGGGCATCATCTTTGATTGATTATTTACCAGCTTTAAAGCTTTGACCCACCGATAAATTGTGCGCTTTGACTTTATAAGAGGTTCATTTTTGCCATACAATTCATCAACCTATGTCAAGACTTACACGGCATTTAATTTAGCTGCGAATTTCAGTCTTTCTGTCCATTTTACAATGTAACTCGTAAATTGGCCAGTGTATTTGACAGCATGCATTTAAAGTTGATAAATCTAGGTAATTATAAAAGCAATTTGCTAGAAATAAACTGTTATCGGTGGCTATTTGAAAGGCTATTCAAATGCAATGATGCGTTATCAGAAATACGTACGATAAAACTAGGGAAACTTATTAGTGACAAAACTTTTTGAAGCACCCTCGTACACCAACTTCTATTTAATGATTGGCTCGAAATGAGCGAAATATTCCTGAAGGCCTTTAAAGCTAGAAACAACAACAACAAAAAGAGAGAGAGATAAATCATTTGTGATTTCTAGTTTCCATTCCATGCGTTTAGGATTTAACCGTGAAGCTTTTACGGTTCCAGATTTTGATGTATTTTAACCAAGATCTCTCTCACTCTTTCGCTCTCTCTCTTAACTATAAATGACCTTACTGTGTTTTAAATCCGCCTTCTCAAATATATCAAAGCCCCCGCCCATTGGGGCTTGAAGAAATAAATGGGCTGCACGATCCTACAACGCAGAGCTGAAACCGACAGCACACGAGTACTGGTAAACCGTTTAGAGGATCTAAGCCTGCACAGATAAAGCGATGCGAGTCGTACCGTCCATGCTTATAAACCATATTGGTTTCATTGGGCGACAGGGCTTGAGATTTAATTTCATCTTAGTGTCGGGTAAAGGTCCCACGAAATTAGAAGCAATGTTTCCAAAATGACCTGTACAGTGTTGACGGGGACGTTAACCTCAAAACAAACAAACAATACTCAAATATAACAAAATTTTACCACCACAAAACGAGAATTTTTAACTGCTTTTTTTATCATGTTTCTGCGGGCATAATTGTCAGTTCTGCTTAAACGAGTAACAGAAGTTAGAAGAATAATGTTTACTCCTGTAAACATCAGTTTTACTGTATAAAAGTGTGGTTTTAGGGGGTTAAACTTAGATAGGCGTGTTTTCGTGATGCCGAGTGCGAGCGTGATAACTCAGTGGTTAGTGCACTTGCCTCTGATGCTAGAGGTCCCGGGTTTGATCCCAGGCAGCGGCGATAAAATTTCGGTGTCCGAGCACGCTCCATTGGCATCATTTGCAGGGATAATGCCACATAGTGCACCGTCCTGTGGATCGGGATGTTAACTAGGGATGTGGAGGGAGAGTTATGCCCTGTGCAGAATAAAGACCCCTACCGTAATTACACGATTACTGTGTAGGCTTTCATCCTGCATACCAGGGGCCAGTTGTTCAAAGCATCGTTAGCTCAACGAGCTCGTTAGTGGTCATATTGTTAAGTGATCTAGCAAGTACAATATCTACAATTTTGGTATTTTCGCTGAAAACATGTGAGCAGCTTTGCATATGCAAATGATCAATGTTTTAACGATACGTTAACTAACGACGTCGTTACTTTCGAACAACTGCCCCTGGTATGTATGTAATGTACACCTGCGAGTATTGATAAGATGTGACCGATCGCAGTACATAAGTAGAAAGAAAGCCAAGAGACATACTGGAGAGAGAGAGAGAGAGAGAGAGAGAGAGAGAGAGAGAGAGAGAGAGAGAGAGAGAGAGAGAGACTTAGCAGTTCTCGACCACAATAAAATTTAGTAGTAGACCTATGCAGACAGAATGATTCATTCTACGGGCATACTTGTCAGTTCTCAGCCAGCAAAATCATCAACAAAAAAAAAAAAAAAAAATCAGTAGCATGCGGACTTTTATAATCTTATAAAAGAAAAGCTTAATGATTTAATTGAATGGGCTTTTCACAGAGAAGATTCTCTCTATCTTGCATGTAATGTCAGAAATGCATTTTTCACTTCTAAAGAGCATAAGAATTATACACTTTGGTCATGTCAGAAAGTGTGTGATGCCCTCACCTTTCTACTTGACAATATTTATATTAGATTCGGTACTAAGTTATTTAGCCAAATTGTGGGTATTCCGTTGGGTACTACTTGCGCACCTCTTGTGGCTGATCTGTTCTTGTATTGTCATGAAAGAGACTTCATTTTGTCGCTTTCCATTGATAACCAATCTGAAATTATTGAAGCTTTTAACTCTACTTCTAGATATTTAGATGATTTATTAAATATTGATAATACCTATTTTGATGGTTTGATCAGTCAGATTTACCCCCTAGAACTTCAGTTAAATAAAGCAAATTCTTCTGATACCGAGGCCCCGTTTTTGGATTTACATCTATCTATTGTAGATGGATTTGTTTCGTGCAAAATTTATGATAAACGCGATGACTTTGATTTTGAGATTGTAAATTTTCCTTTTTTGGATGGTGATGTTCCTCGTGCGCCATCCTATGGCGTTTATATTTCGCAATTAATTCGATTTGCTAGAGTGTGTAGTCATGTAACTGACTTCAACACTCGTAATAAATTATTAACGGCTAAACTCCTTAATCAGGGTTATCTGTACCATAAACTACGGAAAGCCTTTTCAAAATTTTATAGACGCCATTCTGATTTAATTTCAAAATTCAATATTGGACTTAAATCTCTTCTGCAACAAGGTCTATCGGAACCCGAATTTTATGGTGACATATAACCGCAATGACTTCAGCACCCAATTTCGTAAAATCATTCTTCGATTTAAAAAGATTGGGTACAACATGGATATTATACAGACTGCATGCTTGGTAGTTAACCCAATCACGGTTGGCAGCTTTGCTTCCCTCTTTAATTGCACGCCGGTGGGTCAGGCCTCAGATTCTATGACGGCTCCAACGTAAAGGCTTATTGAAAATTAGAGAGATAATGTTGGTTGGTGCCTGATGCTCTGTCTCTGGTCGGGCTCATCGGAGTCTAACTGTTGGTTTTCTTTTGCTCCAGCATTTCATATGCATTCTCAATGAGCGGGTGCATTACACATAAGATAACGACATCAATGTTGGAAACTCTGAAAACTTTATTGAACAGTAAAATCTCAAACTATAACCTTTCAACTTACTGAATCTAACTTGGTTTGAACATCACGGAACTCGTAAGTTCATACTGGCTAATCAAAATATGCCACCAATATACATTTTACAAATCATGGAAACGTCCGTTACCGTATGCAGATACTCTATTTTATCTGTACTACAGCAAATGATAATCAGATTGGAGGTATGAGTATTATCATGAGCGACAGGGGAGACGTGTAGCTTGTTAGAAAAGTAAGAAAAATGACTTTTATTAATTGTCAAAGCTTACAAAAGTAACTTAAATCTCTACTTGTCTTTAATATGGTTTAACTTTTCTATATTCTCTTTTATTGTTGTTTTCATTTCCTGGCTACACGTGTAAATGTATTTCATTAAGGAAAACAGTGCAATGTATTATGGTTGTTTAGTTAATCCTTTTACGGAAAAATTTACACTGATCAGCATAATTACACTATTTAAAGTGAAGCTGCTATTTCCTTACAACAGGTAAATGGTAACGAACATTTCCCTGTATCTGCATATGAGGAAATGAAACAAATCTACAATAATCCGTTCATGCAAAATGCATTCTTGTCCTAAAAATGGTGAAATAAAAATATCTAAATACATTTTAGTGTTTGATCGACGTCCTAAGCACGCATGTTTGAAATAAATCTGGATTTGACTGAAATTCAATATCAAAAGGATGAAAATTAGCCAGTGCTTGTACTGCTTACTGTTCTAACATCACTGTTACAACTCTGAACATGTGAATAATGTGCTTCGACAGTAATGCTCACGTGTCCACAGTTATTTCTGAAACAAATCTCGTCTTAATCGCTGCAGAGACAGAAAAAGTTAATTTGAAATGTTCGTTACTGATATCCATTCATTTAACCTTTATGTCATGTTTGACTAAAATTGAGCATTTGCTATTTAATTATGACAAGGCGGAATGTGAGGATGTATTCAAGTGGGTACTACGCGCAGAAAATTACCATAAAATTCAAGTTAGTAAAGATAATGTCATAGTTTAGGTAACGAACATTTCAAAGGAATAACTATATGATCAACGCTGAGAAAAAAGCGCTTCGACATGATTAATGTCGTTGATATCAATTGACAACATGCGTTTTGATTTTCCAGTTGCTTGGGGAGCAGAAACTTTACACAGTATGTCGTTGCTGTCAACCCAAATGATGTCAGGCCTGTGCGGCCATTGAAACGATTTCTTCTTCTGCTCAAGAAAAGATATTTCAAAGGTGTCGTCATCCGAGTCTGTGTTCATTACTTTACCAATGTACCACTTATTAAGATATATGGCGGCTACGAAGTCAGTTTGCTTAATTTCTGTCTCTGTTTCAAGACATCCAGGAGCTGGAAGTGACGATTGGACCAAAGTGTCCTTTGACCATATACTTGTGTGTGCATTATTTACTTTATCACTAGTTTCAGCCATGGATGATTCTTTCAATACTTGTTTTGCCATTAGACCGATGGTTTCATTTCTCCATGAATCACATGTGGAACTAGAAGAAGCAATACACGTTTCACAGTAACAACTAGTTTCTCTCACAGCTACAGCAGAATTGCCCATGCCTTTAACTGCATGTAGTCTCATTGTTCCACCGATGGCTTTCAGTTTCTGATTTGCTAATTCTGCAGCTTTCTCCTGGCAGCTTTGTGTGGAGACGAAGATAAACTTTACGACTTTCATTGTGCAATGTGTCGACTGTGTCCACTGGTAAAAATCAGATGGATCTTGAATGGTAACTTTCCCCGTTTTAACTGCATCATCGGCCATACGCTTAACCGTTCCACCTAGTCCGTCGCACGGCCCTTTGCCGTGACCGGCTTCCCAATAATTCCAAGTTGCGGCAACTCCGTAAGTGCTGGAATGGTTTGCAACGGCGTGGAAAATTACTTTATTGCGATATTGGGAAGTGGGGCCATCTGTCCAATAGTGAATATAAGTTGATTTTGGATTCAGACTTTTCACCTCTGGAATCAGTTTATCAATAATTGTTAGAACTGTTGAGGCGTTATGACCCATCTCGTCGGATATAACAACGATACTTTTGTGGAACATTTCGTTTGAGTCATCCAACTTGTAATAGACCACGATAGGATGTAAAGTAACGCTAGTTTGATTCCAGTAAGCTGACTGGATTTCTTGAACTGATTTACACGAGAAATTCTCACTAAAATCCATATGCACAATACAGTGATTTGCTGGCAAGTTCTCCTTAAGGCGTTTCATTTCGTTATATTGTGTCCGAATTCTCTTGACATGATCTTCAAACTCGTTTGTCTGTGTCTTGACATGCTGTAAAAACTCTACCTTGCTCATTTCAGAGTTTACAATTTTCATGACTGATTTTGTTTGTCCCTTAACGTCTATCTGTACACGTTTCCACTGTCCGATGACTATATTATTAGATGTTACTTTGCTCTCAATATTCTGCATAATTTCACATTTATGCTCTAGCATCTTTTTGCCATTAACAGGTGTGTCAACATTGTCTCGTTTGGCTGCCTTTAGGGTCAAGGACATGTTCTGGTGCTTAGTGCACAGACATGTATCTCTCGTGATCAGTGATGTTAGAAGTATATGCTTCGGGCGAATTCTGCAAAAAGACGCGAATGATAATTTTATGCCTGCATTTTCACTGATGAATTTGTCGTACAATGTTGACAGATAACCTGTTAGAACTCGTTTTTGTGTTTTAAGACCAGTTTTTGGCTTCCCATAATCTGCTTTTCCGGGCATATTCCGGCTGTTATCATCCCTTTCAAAGAAAGCTGTCACCTTTTCTCTGTGCTTAGCTACCTCTCTTGTACGGATTATTTTCTTAATACTTAAACCCTTTGTGGTGACTTTTGCCATTGCGTTTCTACTCATACCAGTTCTTGCACCGAATTTTGCGAGACATCTATATTTCTTTACAATGTCTCCGACCACTAGATTCTGAAGCGTTTTCTTTCGTTTAATAGGTGCTTTACATGCAGACGATTTTATCTCATCGCAGACGGCATGTGCAAACACCAGCTCTTTTTGTACGACGGAGCTTTGTTTTGGCGTTAACTTAATATCTTTGACAAGTTTCGCAGCTTTCGATCTTGGAGTACTTGGACTTTGACACGACTTTCTCTTCTCCCTTTGAATAGTGCGCATGGTGCTTCTGTACTTGCGTTTTAGATTCTCATATTTCTCTTTCATTGCTTTGACCTCTTTCTTAGCTTTGTTCAGCTCCTTTGATATTCGCATTCTCGGTCCATTTGCTCTTTGTGGAAAGTTCATTCTGACTAACATTCTATTCTGGGATGCAGAAGCGGTACTCTCATAGCCACTTGTGTTAGAAGGCTCGGTGTGATCGGCAGCCTGAATAAGTTCATTTTGCAACAAAGCTGTTTCTTCCTTAGAATGGCGATAGCGTTTCAAATAATCTCTATTCTTTTGATTACGCTCTTCTCGTTTCTTCTTTGAAAGCTGACCATTTGGAACATAGGTCCGCCTTCTTCTTTCTCTTTCTTTGGCGAGGTACTGTTCATTATTTTTCTCCTTTAACCTCAGCCTGTAAGCTTTTTGTATTTCAGCTCTGGACTTTGCCATATCTGCAAAACAATTGTAGACACAGTGAAACTTCGAACATGAATAACTCGTTTACTATGGCTAATTCGAACTTGGTCTAGAGTCCCTTGAGAAACCTTCAAATCCCTCTAGACATCTGTAGGGTTTTCCTGATTTGATCGGTAAAAGGTTTGCTATGTGTTCTAATTAGAATCGCTTCAATGAGCCGATTCTAATGAGTACACACAACATACCAGGTATGTTGTGTGTACTCATTAGAATCACCTCGGTGAGACGATTCTTATGAGTACACACAACATACCTTTATTTTATAGAAGATTGTAAAGATAATTAAGTGATCCCCATTATGCTTCATGACCTGCAAGTATGATTTAACCTCAGTAGTTCGAGCTACTCCTATTTAAAACAAATGTTCATGGTCCCAAAGTTGTTCGGTCCATCTAAGTCCAACTGTATATGTGATAAATAATTTGAAATGTTCGTTACCTCGACCTGAAATGTACGTTACCGTATCTTTGAACGAAGATACTTATCATGCTTGATACGATATACATTCAGTTTAATACAATTATTGGTGGCAAATATTTGAGGTTGAAGAATGTCTTGTATATAGACATGCAGGTGTTTGAAAATTGAAAAATTCTAAATGGAATAAAAAGGCAGTCTGTTCAGATACCATGCCATTATATAATATGTCAATTCGATATCATTGTTTTAACACATTGCAATATATAAATATTTAACAGGTACTAGTGATAGTTTTAAACACTATTTGTTGCGTTCACAATGACTTTATTAATTACTAAATAGTATTTGAATGAACAAAAGAGCATGGTCATGTTGACGTGTTCGTTACCTTTTGGTAACGAACATTTCTTAACTTTGTAAGCATTATAAAACTGTTAGCATACATATGACAAGGTAAACACGTCTTCTGTGTGAATTATGAATGCTGTTGCTGGAGAATACATGATACATTTCCCACAGCCATGTTAGAAAAGATATGCAATGAAAAGCTAGCAACTATACCTGTATTTCTTGGACGGATGGTTTTCACCACACGAATTTGACCTCGCCATATTCCTCCATCTTTGTTAGCATGGTTAGTGACATCACCAATCTTAGTTACGTCATTCAATTATGTGACGACAAAGCCCTATTGACAGACCTATCGTGCATTAAATAAGGTTTTCAAATTTCGGTAACGTACACGTCAGTAACGGAATCTTACATTTTGTAGAAAATCATCGATATTCACTATGCATACGTATCCGAAATACATACCTTTGCTCAACCCACACCTACACGGTGTGCCTTATAGATAAACCACACTCGAAACCCAACTTGTCTGCTCATAGTACGTTTATTAGTGGTAACGAACATATCATTTACAAGTTAACTCGCCCACTGCTTGGGTTGTTAACATCCATATTGTCTGGATAGTAATTCAACAATCTTTAAACGTGTATTTAAAAGTCAAAGCATTGTCATCAGCATGTAAATATGCTTTTTAGCAATAAGTATCTCCAGTATTCGAAATTATATTGCCTTCTATTTACCTGGTAACGGATATGTTTTAAAATGGGCCAGGGTTTCTTTTTCAAGACAACGGACAGTTGTGTTATCCCAACAGGTTTCATATGGGCAAAAGTTTTGTGATATTTTACTTGTGTAACACTTCCGTTTCATAATATTGAAAGAAAAAGAACACACACCTGTGCATCTTTATAACACAGTATCATAAGGTTTATAATCGTTATCGGCGACAGTAACGAACAGGTCAAAATTGCACTTTTAGAACATTTGTTTTAATGGTATTAACATTTATGCAGAACTTTAACCTATAACAGCTTAGGCCATATAATAATTTATTTGTAGGCATTAACTAAATCTACCCAAAATATGTATATGTGAAAAAAGTAAGCAGCGACACGAATGCATTCGCTTATTGAGAATGCGTGTTCAGTGGTTTCTTGCTGTCGAGTCCTCACCGTTGTCTCACCTCTGTGGTTCTTTGATTTTTGTGTTCACGGAGATGTTGCACTGATGAGTTAGGAGGCCTTCATGCGGACTGAACAAATTATTTGTCTAAATCGCGACGGAAGTAAGGGCGAGGATTGTGGCCACGTAAAATCGATTTAAGCCCCCCCCCCCCCCAGTGGAAATCTCCCACTGACCGTTCCAAGGCGGCTCTTCTGTGGCGATTTATTTATGTTGTTGTTTGTTACTTGCTGTGTGTATCATTTGTGTCTTTTGGTTTTGGATGGCCATATGGCCATTTTGTGGGAAAGTAACTGTCCTTATGGCCTTCCTTTGTTTAGGTTTCCATTATGGTCTGGTCGCTTAATGTTTGTATTTCTTTCCCTTTGGTGTCTTTTATGGGTGGAGTAAGTTAATTGTATCAATTCCTGATCTTTGTTTTACTTCTACTTTGATTCAATCCATCGGCTGTTTACCATGACGTCATAAATAAGATTACGTCACAACAAGCTAAAAGTTTACCCACAGGCCGTTCGTAAACGTATATCCCAAAAACTATTATTTTAGTGTGTTGCAAGCGTAAACAAACAGGATAGCAAATGGATTGCACTTTAAAGGAGATATAGTATGGCATTCAACATGTTGTCCTGTTGAGGGATTGACTAAGGACGTGTCACCAGTAAACGATTCTGATTCTGATCTAATACTTAGATCTATACACTTTACAAATTTAACTGTAACTGCCATTATGGAAAGATGACACACTTTCGGACCGGCTTTTCAATGTCAGGTAAGGTGCCTTCAGGAGCCAAAGATAGCTCCGAGAAAAAGACGAATAAAAAAGGTAAACAGTTCTGCTATTGTAAATGAGCTGCCTTATTGGCTCAATTGTGACCGACACATTCGATCGTTTCTGAACTCGAGTTTTTTCTACTTTCACTTTGTCTGCTTTGACAGTGACAAGAAATGACAACTGTTGGCGTATTTTATCCATGTGTGATGGGAAATACAGTCAATCGTAGGACATTTACTTTGTTTTAGAGGTCGAAAAGAAAATATAAATACCACTTAAAAAGTGAATGTCGTTACAGTGCCGATTGACGGCAATGCGCAGAACGTTGCGCAACCGAAATTAAGGTCGGCCACCTTAAAGCGATTTTACGTGGCCACAATCCTCGCCCTTACTTCCATCGCGATTTGTTCAGTCTGCATGAAGGCCTCCTAACTCATCGGTGCAACATCTCCGTGAACACAAATAATCAAAGAACCACAGAGGTGAGACAACGGTGCGGACTCGACAGCAAGAAACCACTGAAATGCTGGAGCAAAAGAAAACCAACAGTTAGGCTCCGATGGGTCCGACCAGAAACGGAGCATCAGGCACCACTTCTATTCTACCAGTACATAAGGCTTTAGTTGTATCATGTTTGTGTTTAGTTCCCTTTGGTGTCTCTGATGGGAGCTGCTGTGGTTTAATTTATCGATTCCTGATCATTGCCTCACTTCTATTTTAGACCTTCTGATTGGTTTCTCAGGATTGAAATACTGGTGTGTTGGAAATCCTTCATGCGGACTGAACATGTTATATGACTAAAACACCTAAATCAGGACAGAACCAAGAGCCTTGTAAAATCGATTAAAGCCCCCCTCCCCCCCCCCCACACACACACACTCACACACACAAACACATAAGTGAAATACATTTTGCTGACCGTTCTAATGCGATTCTTCTATCGTGGATCAGTACGAAAACACGCCTATACAAATTCATTGCCACCTTTATTGCCGAAAAAAATAAAATTTTATGAAGGCAAATTGTGATATTTTTCTTATTTCTGCTCAAAATATAGATTTTGGGTACTCGTTAGAACCGCCTCATCGAGGCGGTTCTAACGAGTACCCACAATCTATATTTTAGAGCAGAAATAAGAAAAATGATGAGGCGGTTCCAACGAGTAGACACAATCTATATTTTAGAGTAGAAATAAGAAAAATAAGGTATACCCCCGGAAACCCCAGTTTTACTATATAAAAGTGGAGTTCATGGGGGTCAAAATTATATAGGCGTGTTTTCGTGAATTATTCTTGTCATAGTGCTATAGTTCGCCTTTGCATGTAAGTATTGCTTATATTTTTCTATTTTGGATAGCCGCTTGGCCATTTTCCTCTTGTGATGTTTCCATTAGGGTTTATTTATTTCACGTTCTTGTTTCTTTCCATTTGGTGTCTCTGATGGGAGTGATGGGGGTAATTCAGTTGGTTCCTGATCATTGTCTTCACTTCTATTCTACCAGTACTCAAGTTCGGTCGGTTTCAGCTCTGCGCGGAAGCACCTTGCATTCCAATCTACTTCTCCAAGGCCCGATGGGAGGGGCGCGTTATGGCCCATTTATTTATTTATTTTTGTTCTGAACATTCGATTTGACTGCTGAAAATGACTGCATTTTCCCAAATATTCCATTAACTTAATTTGTTAATAAGTATGTGGATACACTGAAATGTGGGGTATTATTATCTTTATTTCTGCTGACTATTTAGATTGTGTAAAATCGTTAGAACTGCCGCAATGGGGCCGTTCGTTACGAGCACCTAAAAGCTGTAGTTGGACTAGAAATATAATAATATATGAGTAAAATCATTTTAAAAATACTAGCCATAGAGATGAAAGACGTTATTTAACCACGTTTGTGTGTATGTGTGTGCGTGCGTGTGCGTGTGTGTGTGTGTGAATAATTTAGTTTGGAAAATCGGATTGTAGCTGACTTAAAACGTTCTATCTCTATTGTTACGTTGTACGGAGATGCGTCTGGGACTCGTGAGTGAACAGAAGACATTTTCACATGTTGTTTATCCATCTATCTATCTTCTCATACTGAGTCGGTCATGTTTTGCCATTACCTCAGTTGGGTGGGTGGCTAAATTTAGAATTTAGCACAAAAAAAAAATCATCTCTGGATGAGTCCTTAAAACTATTTACAATCCAAACACAGGGGTATCCTAAAACGCATACCTTTGAGTCTCAATCTTATACTGTGCGGGCTTTCAACTCATCTGCAGTCTTGGCATTCACCGCAGAAGATGAAAGACTATTCCACTGAGGAATAGTTCTAGGGAAGAAAGAGTTTTTTCAGGGCATAACTATAGGACTGGTACCTACGATACTCTGAGTTATTTGCTCTTGATGCCCTTGTCCGGGTTGACACTGCTGCAGGGGTCAAATACCTATCCTTGTTAATTGATACTGTACCAGAATGTATCTTGTAGAAGAATATTAAGGAGGACTGCTCTCGACGGGTCTCCAGGGATGGCCAACCTTGCTCATCAAGCATGTCACCGACGCTACTTCTATTTCGCCATCGTCTGCAGCTGTCCTCTGCACCTTCTCCACCTGCTGAATCTGAGTTTTAACATATGGATGCCAAATGGGTGATGCATATTCAAGCTGAGGGCGAACCAATGTTTTATATGCAACATCCTTTGTCTGCCGAGGTGCAAAAGCCAAATTACGTCTAAGGAATCCTAAGGTCCTAGTTGCTTTAGATGTTATTTCAAAGATATGTTGACCCCAATCGAGATCGTCAGTGGTGGTGATACCAAGATATTTGGCGGAATGAACTTGCTCCAAAGTTTGCTGGTGTAGTGTGTAATCATACTTAATTTGCTTTTCCTGAAGGTGTCGTGACACCCTCATTGAATGGCATTTGGCTACATAGAACTTCATCTGCCAATCTGCTTCCCATTGTACAAGTCGATCCAGGTCATCTTGTAAAATACGACAGTCAGTAGGAGAATATATGTCCCTATACAGGCAACAATCATCAGCAAACAAACGGACAGATGACCTGATGTTATCAGGGAGATCATTGATGAATATCAAAAAGAGGACCGGTCCAAGGACCGAACCTTGTGGGACACCAGATAGAACAGGGACTGGAACAGACGCTTGGCCGTCAAGTACAACTTCTTGAGAGCGCCCGGAGAGCCATGAGCTTATCCAGTTATATGTCGGTCCTCTTATCCCATAGTAGTCCAATTTGTACAATAGCCTTCTGTGAGGTACGTTGTCAAAGGCCTTGGCGAAATCCATGATGATCAAGTCAGGCTGTTTGTGGCCACGATTTATATCCCCATCCAGATTACTCCCAATGTCATGGAAGAATTGAACTAGTTGAGTTTCGCAAGACCTTTGACCTCGGAAACCATGTTGGCAGTCAGCAAGAATGCTCGCAAAGGCTAAGTGCTTGTTAATGCTGCTGTCTAATAAATGCTCCAGGGTTTTGCAACAGATGCATGTTAGCGACACTGGTCTATAATTTGCTGCATCGTATTTTTCACCTTTTTTATAGACCGGGGTAACATTGGCTTGTCGCCAATCATCTGGTACAGTGCCCTGGGCAAGTGATTTATTCAAAATAAAGGCCAGCACAGGAGAAATTTCAGCACTACATTCCTTAAGCACCCTGGCATTCAGGTCATCTGGCCCAGATGCCTTATGTATTTTGAGCTTACCCAACAGTTTAGCAACCCCCTTAGGGTCAACTGTTATGTTCCCCATAGTAGGGAACGGACTATTACCTGTAGATGGTAGCTCACCGTCAGTTTCTCGCGTAAATACAGATTGAAACTGTTTGTTGTATATGTTGGCCTTATCGCGCGAGTCTGTTTTCAAAATTCCGTTTTCCCTTAGCGAAGTGATCCCAAATGTGTCCTTTTTTTTAGGGATTTTACAAATGAACAAAACTTTTTAACCTTACTATTCTTCTGGGGGCTATCGGGATCTATGTTGTCATCTTCGAAGGTAAATATGCTGGAAACATGCTTCCAATATGCATCCCTAATTGCCTTTTGTACATGTGCTCTGAACCTTTTGTAATGGTTCTTAATGTCAAGGCTGCTAGACTTGCGAGCACGAAAATACATCCTATTACGTCTTCTAATGAGGTGTTTGATCGTGTTATCAATCCATGGTGCACTATACTTGGTTTTGGTCATTTTTGTTGGCATAAACCTTTCCATTGCCGTGATTAATTCGGACTTAAAACTGACCCACATGTCGTTGACAGACATGCGTGAGAGGTCAGAGGAAAGGACCGAATCCTTTAATCGCGCCATATGGTCTCGCAGACCATCCATATCCGCACGTTTGTATAAAAATATTTTACGCGGGGCTTGTCTGATTCGTTTAGCTTTTATATCTTATCTACAAGGACTATGTCGTGATCAGCCTTGCCGATCTGGGGCATCCCCTTAACTCGACTAACAAGGGATGGAGAATTCGTGAATAATGAATCAAGGGTTTTATCTTGCCGGGTTGGTATGTTTACTACTTGTGTTTCGTGAACAAAGGTGTTAAGAAACATTTACATGCCTGATATTATTTCACCTATTGTTTCAGAAATATCAAATTACCCGCTTCGTAACCCAAATTAACATTTCCAGCCCGTACACTCGTACTAAAGTCCTTTCCAAATCCTCATCTATCTCTTAGAGTTTAACCCTTCTCTTGCTGAATATGCAGTTAAGCGTGAATGTCAAACAGTGTAGAGCCTGATCAGATAGATGGCTTCTGAACATATGGCTTCTTCAGAAGCCATCAGATTGGCTTCTTCAGAAGCCATCTGATCTGGATCTACACCGTTTGCAAAGATAAGAGTTGTCGTGAACAGCATGATAAGGGTTAAAAGTAGGGCTGGCTAATTGGAGCTGAAAAGATAATCGATTATCAGTCATGCCATTGCGATCGGTAATCGATTAGTAATTGCTAAGGTTTTTGTAATTATTTTACCTGTCTGGCTTTCTGTCCGAGCATGACTCTTACCATATGCTGCACTTTACCATATGTATATTTGAACAGACAGGCCTGACCAAACAGTGTAGACCCAGATGAGACGCCGCATAATGCGGCGTCTCATCAGGGTCTGCACTGTTTGCCACTCATCCAGCTATTTTAGGCATAACTTGGGGTAGTAAATTGTACCAATGAAGTAATCGATTAAAAGCAAATCAGAAATGATAATCATTTTTGTGGAATTAATCGATTATACGATCAATCGTGTCAGCCGGAGTTAAAAGGCGAAGGAAATAGAAAATTGACAATCTGGCATGAATGAATTCGTTATAACTGCAAAGACGTGAAAGGTGATCTGTTTGAAAATCACTTAAGCAACGACAAATGTATGCATGTGGAAGTGAAAGTGAACATGTGTTTCATGTTAATGCAATAATTGTAACATAACGAGAATACTTATGTTTAGAGATACTCGCGCTTTACTCGTGATTCACCACTCTTTAACCAAATGGAAGAAAACTCTTCTTTTTCAGTCCGTTCACAGTTTTATCAAAGACGTTAAATCACTAAATGTCACATTTCCAAAAATAAAAAAAAATAATAAATATTAAATAAATAAATAAATAAATGAAATATATATATATTCTACTTTTTTCCATATCTATGCTCCGCTACAAAATGTACGATATACTTTACTGTTACACTTTTCTCCCTTCTGGCCTTTCGACTACTCTGATTTAGCGTTCACAATAATTTATTTGCTATGTTGTGATTAGGAAAACATGTACGTGAGAAATAATGGCGACCAACATTGTGCCAGAAATGACAAATATTAAGTAAAATGATAACATCTTTATTATTTCTGCTTTAAACATTGATTGTGGGTGCTCGTTAGAACCGTCTCAAGGAGGCGGTTCTAGCGAGTACCAACAATTATGCTTTTGAGCAAAATGAGGCAGATATTGTATACCCCCGTATACCCCACTTTTCTCTATATTAACTGATTTTAGGGGGGGGGGTCTTCGTTTTACGGACTTGTTATCGTGATGTTGCTTTGTTACTGCATTGTAGGGGAGGGACTGTGAACTTGAAACCCAAACCCTTGCTCTATTTGAAGGCAATAAAATACGTTAATACTAAATAGATAAATAAGTAAAGAAGTCACAAATACCAATATCATTAGCTAGAGAAAGTTTAATTGACATTATTATATATAAAAAAAAACATTTTGCCCTGTTAAAAAATAAGATTGAAGAAAGTCAAATAGTGAATATAATTGTATACTTACCGGTGCATTTGGAATTTTCACTGAGTTGAAAACAAAATTAAGGCAAAATGACAGGCCAGGAGCGAAAGTTGTAGACACCAAGTTTAAGACACCAATAAATGGCCACTTTGAACGAGCCGATTTAAACTAAAGAGACACGAGACCTTATCTCGTCTCGTTAGAACAGTTGGTGCTTTTACAGATAAAATATGTAACTAGCAAAAGTCCAGAATGTGCCACTGATCAGCAACTACACATGTGAAAGTCAATTTCTTGCATTTGCAAAATCTTTTTTGACTTCTTGGCTTAAGGAAAAATTGAGCCGTAACATACATAAGAGTACATTATAATTTTACGTCCAGCAAACACTTTGATCAGCCTGTTCATCCGCAATGAAGCTGGGCGGTATAAAGATAACCTGTAGCTGAAAGGTTCTAGAGAAGAAAACAAAAAATGCGTTCTTGCCTTGAGAATGCTAGCGTTAATTTATGTAATTTGTCTGCACATGCATATGGACTTCTTTTCACCCGACGAGCTTCAAAATTATATAAACCGACTCATGTGTTAAGGTCCATTGGCTGTCACCGATTCTAGCTTTTCAAATGCTTTAAGCAGCCATATATTGGGGCTAGACATTAAGCTAAATGAACTTCTCCCTAAAGATGTCCGCGAACAGCAAAGGCTCTGGTGAGACTGCGCATGCGCGCAGGCTCGGTTGAGCCATTGACGGTCGCCTTTTTCAATAACTACCCTTTTCAAATACACCGATTTAGAATTTAACGACGCTTTAAGACCATCCCCAAGTTCCGTCTATGTAATCTTGAACTCGATATGGGCCCTGTCAAGCGATTTTGGTACTTATCGCCTATGCGAGCAGCGAAGGTTCAGGCGAGCCTGCGCATCCGCGCAGTCTCGCCAGAACCTTCGCTGCTCGCTCATACAAGCAGTGAATCAAGAGGAACCTTCAGACAGAAAGCCATATCTC